>CM056054.1:25470505-26070505 GCA_029574335.1 Rana kukunoris
ACTCTAGGCTGATATAAAACAAGTAAGAGAATAAAGAAGACTTTGACCTTCAACAAACGTTCTCCACAGGTGAATCTCCAGATCCATGCATTATACATGACAGTGATCGATTCTCCACCCGAGAATGTTTGGTGAAAATCACATTCACTTTTTATGAACAGGCCTGCTATATACAACAAAAATATTTTAAAGTAATAAAAATAACAAATTATGATAATGATCAGAAAAGATATGCAGACAGTAAAAAAGTTCCCTCACATTGAAGGACTGTGTTACTTTGGTGGTTAGTGGTGAAGTATGCCCTCTACACTGGCACTTATTAGGAAGAATGCTCCTTACATTGGTGATCAGTGAGAAGAATGCCCCTTACATTGGTGGTCAGTGGGAAGAATGCCCCTTACATTGGTGATCAGTGGGAAGAATGTCCCTTACATTGGTGGTCAGTGGGAAGAATGCCCTTTACATTGGTGGTCAGTGAGAAGAATGTCCCTTACATTGGTGGTCATTGGGAAGAATGTCCCTTACAATGGTGGTCATTGGGAAGAATGTCCCTTACATTGGTGATCAGTGAGAAGAATGTCCCTTACATTGGTGGTCATTGGGAAGAATGTCCCTTACATTGGTGATCAGTGAGAAGAATGTCCCTTACATTGGTGATCAGTGAGAAGAATGTCCCTTACATTGGTGGTCAGTGGGAAGAATGTCCCTTACATTGGTCATCAGTGGGAAGAATGTCCCTTACATTGGTGATCAGTGAGAAGAATGCTCCTTACATTGGTGATCAGTGGGAAGAATGTCCCTTCCATTGGTAAACAGTGGGAAGAATGTTCCTTACATTGGAGGTCAATGGGAAGAATGTCCCTTACATTGGTGGTCAGTGGGAAGAATGCCCTTTACATTGGTGGTCAGTGAGAAGAATGTCCCTTACATTGGTGGTCATTGGGAAGAATGTCCCTTACAATGGTGGTCAGTGAGAAGAATGTCCCTTACATTGGTGGTCATTGGGAAGAATGTCCCTTACAATGGTGGTCATTGGGAAGAATGTCCCTTACATTGGTGATCAGTGAGAAGAATGTCCCTTACATTGGTGATCAGTGAGAAGAATGTCCCTTACATTGGTGGTCAGTGGGAAGAATGTCCCTTACATTGGTCATCAGTGGGAAGAATGTCCCTTACATTGGTGATCAGTGAGAAGAATGTCCCTTACATTGGTGATCAGTGAGAAGAATGTCCCTTACATTGGTGATCAGTGAGAAGAATGTCCCTTACATTGGTGGTCAGTGGGAAGAATGTCCCTTACATTGGTGATCAGTGAGAAGAATGCTCCTTACATTGGTGATCAGTGGGAAGAATGTCCCTTACATTGGTGATCAGTGAGAAGAATGTCCCTTACATTGGTGATCAGTGAGAAGAATGTTCCTTACATTGGTGATCAGTGAGAAGAATGTCCCTTACATTGGTGATCAGTGAGAAGAATGCTCCTTACATTGGTGATCAGTGGGAAGAATGCCCCTTACATTGGTGATCAGTGGGAAGAATGTTCCTTACATTGGTGATCAGTGAGAAGAATGCCCCTTACATTGGTGATCAGTGAGAAGAATGTTCCTTACATTGGTGATCAGTGAGAAGAATGTCCCTTACATTGGTGATCAGTGGGAAGAATGCTCCTTACATTGGTGATCAGTGAGAAGAATGTCCCTTACATTGGTGGTCATTGGGAAGAATGTCCCTTACATTGGTGATCAGTGAGAAGAATGTCCCTTACATTGGTGATCAGTGAGAAGAATGTTCCTTACATTGGTGGTCAGTGGGAAGAATGTCCCTTACATTGGTCATCAGTGGGAAGAATGTCCCTTACATTGGTGATCAGTGAGAAGAATGTCCCTTACATTGGTGATCAGTGAGAAGAATGTTCCTTACATTGGTGATCAGTGAGAAGAATGTTCCTTACATTGGTGATCAGTGAGAAGAATGTTCCTTACATTGGTGATCAGTGAGAAGAATGTTCCTTACATTGGTGGTCAGTGGGAAGAATGTCCCTTACATTGGTGGTCAGTGGGAAGAATGTCCCTTACATTGGTGATCAGTGGGAAGAATGTCCCTTACATTGGTGATCAGTGGGAAGAATGTCCCTTACATTGGTGGTCATTGGGAAGAATGTCCCTTACATTGGTGATCAGTGGGAAAAATGCTCCTTACATTGGTGATCAGTGAGAAGAATGTTCCTTACATTGGTGATCAGTGGGAAGAATGTCCCTTACATTGGTGGTCATTGGGAAGAATGCTCCTTACATTGGTGATCAGTGAGAAGAATGTTCCTTACATTGGTGGTCAGTGGGAAGAATGTCCCTTACATTGGTGATCCGTGGGAAGAATGCTCCTTACATTGGTTATCAGTGAGAAGAATGTCCCTTACATTGGTGGTCAGTGGGAAGAATGTCCCTTACATTGGTGATCAGTGAGAAGAATGTCCCTTACATTGGTGATCAGTGGGAAGAATGTCCCTTCCATTGGTAAACAGTGGGAAGAATGTTCCTTACATTGGAGGTCAATGGGAAAGAATGTCCCTTACATTGGTGGTCAGTGGGAAGAATGTCCCTTACATTGGTGATCAGTGGGAAGAATGTCCCTTACATTGGTGGTCAGTGGGAAGAATGTCCCTTACATTGGTGATCAGTGAGAAGAATGTCCCTTACATTGGTGATCAGTGGGAAGAATGTCCCTTCCATTGGTAAACAGTGGGAAGAATGTTCCTTACATTGGAGGTCAATGGGAAGAATGTCCCTTACATTGGTGGTCAGTGGGAAGAATGTCCCTTACATTGGTGATCAGTGGGAAGAATGTCCCTTCCATTGGTAAACAGTGGGAAGAATGTTCCTTACATTGGAGGTCAATGGGAAGAATGTTCCTTACATTGGTTATCAGTGAGAAGAATGTCCCTTACATTGGTTATCAGTGAGAAGAATGTCCCTTACATTGGTGGTCAGTGGGAAGAATGTCCCTTACATTGGTGATCAGTGAGAAGAATGTCCCTTACATTGGTGATCAGTGGGAAGAATGTCCCTTCCATTGGTAAACAGTGGGAAGAATGTTCCTTACATTGGAGGTCAATGGGAAGAATTGTGTCCCTTACATTGGTGGTCATTGTGGGAAGAATGTCCCATTTACATGGAAGAATGTCCCTTACATTGTGATCAGTGGGAAGAATGTTCCCTTACATTGGTGATCAGTGGAAGAATGTCCCTTACATTGGTGATCAGTGGGAAGAATGTTCCTTACATTGGTGATCAGTCCTTAGGTGTGGAAGAATGTCCCTTACATTGGTGGTCAGTGGGAAGAATGTCCCTTACATTGGTAAACAGTGGGAAGAATGTTCCTTACATTGGTGATCAGTGGGAAGAATGTCCCTTACATTGGTGATCAGTGAGAAGAATGTCCCTTACATTGGTAAACAGTGGGAAGAATGTTCCTTACATTGGTGATCAGTGGGAAGAATGTCCCTTACATTGGTGATCAGTGGGAAGAATGTCCCTTACATTGGTGGTCAGTGGGAAGAATGTCCCTTACATTGGTGATCAGTGAGAAGAATGTCCCTTACATTGGTGATCAGTGGGAAGAATGTCCCTTCCATTGGTAAACAGTGGGAAGAATGTTCCTTACATTGGAGGTCAATGGGAAGAATGTCCCTTACATTGGTGGTCAGTGGGAAGAATGTCCCTTACATTGGTGATCAGTGGGAAGAATGTCCCTTACATTGGTGGTCAGTGGGAAGAATGTCCCTTACATTGGTGATCAGTGAGAAGAATGTCCCTTACATTGGTGATCAGTGGGAAGAATGTCCCTTCCATTGGTAAACAGTGGGAAGAATGTTCCTTACATTGGAGGTCAATGGGAAGAATGTCCCTTACATTGGTGGTCAGTGGGAAGAATGTCCCTTACATTGGTGATCAGTGGGAAGAATGTCCCTTCCATTGGTAAACAGTGGGAAGAATGTTCCTTACATTGGAGGTCAATGGGAAGAATGTTCCTTACATTGGTTATCAGTGAGAAGAATGTCCCTTACATTGGTTATCAGTGGGAAGAATGTTCCTTACATTGGTGATCAGTGGGAAGAATGTCCCTTACATTGGTGATCAGTGGGAAGAATGTCCCTTACATTGGTGATCAGTGGGAAGAATGTTCCTTACATTGGTGATCAGTGGGAAGAATGTCCCTTACATTGGTGGTCAGTGGGAAGAATGTCCCTTACATTGGTGATCAGTGAGAAGAATGTCCCTTACATTGGTAAACAGTGGGAAGAATGTTCCTTACATTGGTGATCAGTGGGAAGAATGTCCCTTACATTGGTGATCAGTGAGAAGAATGTCCCTTACATTGGTAAACAGTGGGAAGAATGTTCCTTACATTGGTGATCAGTGGGAAGAATGTCCCTTACATTGGTGATCAGTGGGAAGAATGTCCCTTACATTGGTGGTCAGTGGGAAGAATGTCCCTTACATTGGTGATCAGTGAGAAGAATGTCCCTTCCATTGGTAAACAGTGGGAAGAATGTTCCTTACATTGGAGGTCAATGGGAAGAATGTCCCTTACATTGGTGGTCAGTGGGAAGAATGTCCCTTACATTGGTGATCAGTGGGAAGAATGTCCCTTACATTGGTGGTCAGTGGGAAGAATGTCCCTTACATTGGTGATCAGTGAGAAGAATGTCCCTTACATTGGTGATCAGTGGGAAGAATGTCCCTTCCATTGGTAAACAGTGGGAAGAATGTTCCTTACATTGGAGGTCAATGGGAAGAATGTCCCTTACATTGGTGGTCAGTGGGAAGAATGTCCCTTACATTGGTGATCAGTGGGAAGAATGTCCCTTCCATTGGTAAACAGTGGGAAGAATGTTCCTTACATTGGAGGTCAATGGGAAGAATGTTCCTTACATTGGTGATCAGTGGGAAGAATGTCCCTTACATTGGTGATCAGTGGGAAGAATGTCCCTTACATTGGTGATCAGTGGGAAGAATGTCCCTTACATTGGTGATCAGTGAGAAGAATGTCCCTTACATTGGTGATCAGTGGGAAGAATGTCCCTTCCATTGGTAAACAGTGGGAAGAATGTTCCTTACATTGGAGGTCAATGGGAAGAATGTCCCTTACATTGGTGGTCAGTGGGAAGAATGTCCCTTACATTGGTGATCAGTGGGAAGAATGTCCCTTCCATTGGTAAACAGTGGGAAGAATGTTCCTTACATTGGAGGTCAATGGGAAGAATGTTCCTTACATTGGTGATCAGTGGGAAGAATGTCCCTTACATTGGTGATCAGTGGGAAGAATGTTCCTTACATTGGTTATCAGTGAGAAGAATGTCCCTTACATTGGTGGTCAGTGGGAAGAATGTCCCTTACATTGGTGGTCAGTGGGAAGAATGTCCCTTACATTGGTAAACAGTGGGAAGAATGTTCCTTACATTGGTGATCAGTGGGAAGAATGTCCCTTCCATTGGTAAACAGTGAGAAGAATGTCCCTTACATTGGTAAACAGTGGGAAGAATGTCCCTTACATTGGTGATCAGTGAGAAGAATGTCCCTTACATTGGTGGTCAGTGGGAAGAATGTCCCTTACATTGGTGGTCAGTGGGAAGAATGTCCCTTACATTGGTGGTCAGTGGGTAGAATGGCCCTATAGATAGCTTAAAAGATCATTGTTGTCTTTGGGAACTTATCTAACAAGCAGGAATTGCTCATTACTCATGGCACTCCTAACACCCTCTGAAGGAACCCCATGGAACCCTGATTGATAAGGGCTTGTATAACTACTAGCTGTGTTGGGTAAAACAGTATTAAACCAAAAATGTTATATATATTGCAGCTTACCAATTTTTCGATATGGTGGCTGCATTAGTTTTTTTTATTAGTCCCCCCCTCTCTTTTCACCTGGTGATCTGGCCAGTGTAACACTTTCTGTATTACAGTGCTCCCACTCTGGATGAAGCAGCACAGGGAGAAATTTTGCACAGCAACATTGTCAGTCTAGGGGAAGGGGTGTGTTAGATGGACTAGCAGATTCAGATAAAAATAACAAATTGAAACAAAACTCCAGCTCACCCGTTATAATCGGTTACATCAAACCGTTTTTGTTTCCTTTTGAGATAAAGGTTTTGCAGAAATAAAGGCTGATCATTGTAAGCACTAGTGTCAAATGTTAGAGGAAGAAAACCCTGAAGGGTGTTGCTTCATCTTTCTTTCCCTGTAAAGGTAAAGCATAATGGGCTAGTATGCATCGCATAGCAGTCCATTATGTGACACTTACCTGCAGGAGAAGCCTGCGATGTCACCGTATTCCTTGCTAGTAGCGAGCGGCCATTCTTCACCCCTCTTCTTCCGGAGCCGCGAACTCCAGGAAATTTGACTGGCCGGAGTCACGTGACGTTGCATGATCCTAAAGGGACAGTCCATTAACCACTTAAGGACCGCCTCCTGCACATTTACATCGGCAAAATGGCACGGCTGGGCACAGGCACATACATGTACGTTACTTTTAAGAGTCTGTGGGTCGCGGACGCGCACACACGACCCGTTCCGAAGCTCCCTGACCGCACCAGCAGGACCTGCGGACACTATCGCTACCGGTGTCCCGAGATCGGTCACAGGAGCTGAAGAACGGGGAGAGGTCAGTATAAACACACCTTCCCCGTTCTTCTGTGTGGCAGTGACACTGATCGTCTGTTCCCTGATATAGGGAACAGACGATCAGTGACGTCACACCTACAGCCACGCCCCCTACAGTAAGAATCACTTCCTTAGTGCACACTAAACCCCTTATCGCCCCCTAGTGGTTAACTCCTTCACTGCCATTGGCATTTTCACAGTAAGCAGTGCATTTTTATAGCACTTTTCGCTGTGAAAATTACAATAGTCCCAAAAACTTGTCAAAAGTGTCCGCCATAATGTCGCAATCACGGAAAAAAATTTTTTTGTATATCAATAAAAATGCCATAAAACTATCCCCTATTTTGTAAATGCTATAACTTTCGCGCAAACCAATCAATAAACGCTTATTGTGATTTTTATTTTTTTTACCAAAAATATGTAAACGAATACGTATCGGCCTAAACTGAGGAAACATTTTTTTTTATATATATATATATATTTTTTGGGCATATTTATTATAGCAAAAAGTAAAAAATATTGCATTTTTTTTTAAATTTTAAAAACCGCAGAGGTGATCAAATACCACCAAAAGAAAGCTCTATTTGTGGGGAAAAAAGGACGCCAATTTTGTTTGGGAGCCACGTCACACGACCGCGCAATTGTCAGTTAAAGCGACACAGCGCCGAATCGCAAAAACTGACCAGGTCCTTTACTTGCCTAATGGTCCGGGTCTTAAGTGGTTAAAAAATAACACTTGTGGAGTCCGGTTGGAGGAATCACCTATTGATTATTTGTGTCTCTTGAAGAATCCTCTTCCTGCTCCACTTCCTGGCTTTGGCTTGACCAACGTGGGATGCCGGGTGTCCCTGCCAACTACTGTGTGGTCCTCCCTGTTGCTTCTGCTAAAATAAAGATAAACAATTCCCTAGGGAGAGGGGAAACCCTTCCTAATGATCACAGCTGGTGTTCATTCTCTAGGCATGCAAGACTAATTGATCGATCCGCACTTTACACAAACTGGGATGAGTCATGGAAATGGAACATTTGTGCCTCTCGGTTTAATATGTTGCTAACCAAGGAATGCCATGCAAGCATGGATAACGTACTACCCGCCAGAGATAAGACACCATCGCGTCGTTTGGAAGCTTGGATCTTGGAAACATGTTAACCGCTTGAGGACCGCCGCACGACCATATACGTTGACAAAATGGCACAAGGGCGTACATGTACATCCCCTTTAAGATCCCAGCCGTGGGTCCTCTTCTCCGTGACCGTCCCCACGGGAACTTTTGACCCGATCACCGCCGGTGTCCCGCGATCGGGTCACAGAGAGGAAGAACGGGGAGAGGTAAATGTAAACAAACCTCTCCCCGTGCTTCCTAGTGAGCCTGGCACTGATCGTCTGTTCACTGTCATAGGGAACGACGATCAGTGACATCACACGTCCAGCCACGCCCCCCTACAGTACGAATCGCATATTAGGGCAAACTTAACCCCTACAGCGCCCCCCCCTGGTTAACCCCTTCACTGCCAGTGTAATTTTTTACAGTAACCAGTGCATTTTTATAGCACTGTTTGCTGTATAAATGACAATCTGGTGTCAAAAGTGTCCGATGTGTCCGCCATAATGTTACAGTCACAATAAAAAAAACGCTGATTGCTGCCATTGCTGGAAAAAAAATGATTAATAAAAATGCCCCCTATTTGGTAGATGCTATAAATTTTGCGCAAAACAATCAATAAACGCTTATTGCGATTTATTTATTTTTAAACTAAAAGTATGTAGAAGAATACGTATTGGTCTAAACCAGTGGTCTCCAAACTGCGGCCTGGGGGCCAGATGTGGCCCTTTGCATGCTTTTATCCGGCCCTTGGGGCACCATTTCATCCAATAATGGGGCTTAATTCCTCCAAACGAATGCTTATAAAGGGGTACAATTCTTCCCAACAACACCAATCATGGAGCCTAATAACACCAATTATGGTGTACACTTCCTCCCACTGACACCGATAATGGGGCACAATTACTCTCACTGCATCAAATGATGAGGCATTATTTTTCCCCACTGATGCTGGGACATTTTCTACTCCCAATGGCCACATTCCGGCCCCCCTAAAGTCTGATGGAGAGTAAACTGGCCCTTTGCTTAGAAAGTTTGGAGACCCCTGGTCTAAACTAAGGGGGGAAAAAACATTTTTTTTATATATATATTTTGGAGGATATTTATTATAGCAAAAAGTAAAAAATATTTAAATTTTTTCAAAATTGTCGCTCTAGTTTTGTTTATAGCGCAAAAAATAAAAACTGCAGAGATGATCAAATACCACCAAAAGAAAGCTCTATTTGTAGGGGAAAAAAAAACACCAATTTTGTTTGGGAGCCACGTCGCACGACCGCGCAATTGTCAGTTAAAGCGACGCAGTGCCAAATCGCAAATAGGGGCAAGGTCCATTTAGCTGCATAATGGTCCGGGACTTAAGCGGTTAAAGAAGATCCTCCGTTCCACTAGACTGGTCCCTGTAGCACCTTCTCCCCCATGTTCCAGAGGTCTAGGGTCCTGATGTCCTCAAGACCAGTGGTCACCAACTCCTCTCCCAGGGCCCACTAACAGGCTAGGTTTGCAAGATAACTGAAATACAGGGTGGGCCATTTATATGGATACACCTTAATAAAATGGGAATAGTTGGTGATATTAACTTCCTGTTTGTGGCACTTTAGTATATGTGAGGGAGGAAACTTTTCAAGATGGGTGGTGACTAGGGTTGTCCCGATACCGATACTAGTATCGGGACCGATACCAAGCATTTGCCCAATACTTGTACTGTCTGCGGTGATCAGTGCATGGAGAAGTTACAAGCACCGATCATCGCTGTATAGATTAAAAGTCATTTCTCCTCTTCTCTCTCTCTCTCCCCCCACGCGCGGCTTTCAGCTGCTTTAAAATCAGCGGTGATCGGTGCTTGTAACTCCCCCACACACGATCACCGCTGACTGTCCCGTGTCCTTCTCCAGCCCCCCTCCGTTTTGCTGCAGTCTCCCTCCCTCCGTGTCCCCCCCGCCGTGTTTCTCTCTCCCTCCGTGTGTCCCCTGTGTATGCCGCCGTGTTTCTCTCTCCTTCCGTGCTCTTCCTCCACCCCCTGGAACTGTCAGGATGGAGAGCGGGGTAGGAGCCGGTAAATCCTTACTGCTCCGAATGGACAGAGTCAGTGATCACTGACTCTGTCCATTCACATAACTGAAACATCGTAAACTGTGATTACAATGTTTCAGTTTATGAATGAAGAGAAGACGCTGTCTTCTCTCCATTCATTTTCAGCACAGCTAAGGCTGCTGAGAAAGGGTCTGGGGAATTTGTGTCCCTAGTCCCTTTCTCTGTCTCAAAGGGGAGATGTCAGAGGTCTGTTAAGACCCCTGATATCTCACCAAAGCCCCCCCCCCAACAGGGCTGATAAAAAAAAAAAGAACAAACAAATTATTGTAGAAAATAATAAAAAAAGAAAAGAAAAAAAAAAACACACTGACACAGTCCACCCTCCCCCCTTAAAAAAAGAAAGCATTATAAATAAATAAAAAATTTAAAACAAATTGTTAAAGATAAAAAATAAAATACTGACACATGTGTCGCTGTCACATGAGATTAAAAAGAAGTATCGGTATTCGGTATCGGCAAATACTTGAAAAAAAGTATCGGTACTTAAAAAAGTGGTATCGGGACAACCCTAGTGGTGACATTGGCGGCCATTTGGAGTCAGCCATTTTGAATCCAACTTTTATTAAGGTGTATCCATATAAATGGCCCACCCTGTACATCACAGGTGATATCATTTGATTGCAGTATTCTAGGCTGCATCTCACCAAGGTAATACATAAATCCTGGCCTGTTAGTGGGCCATACAGGACAGGGTTGATGACCACTGCTCAAGCTGGTTTTATTTTATGAGTTTATAGGCTATTCATTTTTATCTTGTGATTTGTGGATGGAGTTCCTCTTTAAAAGAGTCATTTTTTCCCCACAAATAGAGCTTTCTTTTGGTGGTATTTGATCACCTCTGCGGTTTTTATTTTTTGCGATATAAATAAAAATAGAGCGACAATTTTGAAAAAAATACAATATTTTTTACTTTTTGCTATAATAAATATCCCCCAAAAATATATAATAAAAATATTTTTTTTCCTCAGTTTAGGCCGATACGTATTCTTCTACCTATTTTTGGTAAAAAAATAATCGCAATAAGCGTTTATTGATTGGTTTGCACAAAAGTTATAGGGCTAGATTCAGTAAGAAGATACGTTGGCGTATCTCGAGATACGCCGCGTAACTTCTATGATGCGCCGGCGTATATATTTTCTGTATTCAGAAAACAAGATACGCCGGAATTTTGCTTAGATCCGACCGGCGTAAGTCTCCTACGCCATCGTATCTTAGTTGCATATTTACGCCGGCCGCTAGGTGGCGCTTCCGTCGATTTACTTGTCGAATATGCAAATGAGTTAGATACGCCGATTCACGAAACGTACTTGCGTCCAGTCGCAATTTTTTTACGTCGTTAGCGTAAGCCCGGCGTAAAGTTACCCCTGCTATATGAGGCGTACGCGAATAGGGCTCTGCGTAAGTTACGTTCACGTCGAAACCAATGAGTATTTGCGGCGTAATTTTGAGCATGCGCACTGGGATACGTCCACGGACGGCGCATGCGCCGTTCGGAAAGAGCGTCAATTACGTGGGGTCATGATTCATGTACATGGATCACGCCCCCTACCTGCCTATTTTAAATTAGGCGCGGTTACGCCGGCCCATTTACGCTACCTTCCTCCGGGTACCGCCCGTGGTACAGGAGATTTAGTTTCCTGTTCCCGGCCGGACTGACAGGAAGTGCACACTGAGTGCTTGCTTCCTGTCAGTCTGGCTGGGAACGCAGGAAACCAGACCTCTGGGTACCCGGCATGGCCCGGGCACTATCTAATAGGGGACCGGGGACCCATAATGATAGAATACCAGACTGACAGGAGGAAGAGGAGCTTGGCCTTGTTACAGTGGCAACCTACAGGGAAGAAGGGAGGTGAAAATAGAATTATAGGCTTTGTATGTGGGGGGGGTGCTTGGGGGCCCCCATTTTGCTTGGGGCCCCCAAATTCCTTCAAACGGCCCTGGGCACCACAGAAGGGGATAGAGGCAGAGGGCCTGGGGGAGTTTGGAGGCAGGGGGAGATTGTGGCACCGCACAGGGGGATGAAGGCAGGGGGTGTTGGTGGCAGAGGGATCATTTGCCCTTATTATATCGAAAATAACAAAAATATGTTTTTTTACCTTAATATCTACCTTCAATCACAGGCTATTTGCCCGGCGTACTTGTTTGTGGCCTAAATACTGAAATTTGCACCTAAAAATTTCATTTAGTAACTTTTGTGAAATGCCAGCAAAATCGTGGCTGTGCCAGAATATTTCAATCTGGTAGGTTGGCAACACTGCAGTATTTTGGTGTTGGTAATACCGATCACCTTTCATGGCACAGATGAGGGAATGATCGGCTGAGGTTGATCAGTCCTTGCATCCCCCCTGGGTGGGGTTGAGTACTTGGCCGTACCATGGAGTGTTGGCAATACCGATCACCTTTCATAGTACAGATGAGGGAATGATCGGCTGAGGTTGATCAGTCCTTGCATCCCCCCTGGGCGGGGTTGAGTACTTGGCCGTACCATGGAGTGTTGGCAATACCGATCACCTTTCATAGTACAGATGAGGGAATGATCGGCTGAGGTTGATCAGTCCTTGCATCCCCCCTGGGTGGGGTTGAGTACTTAGCCGTACCATGGAGTGTTGGCAATACCGATCACCTTTAATAGTACAGATGAGGGAATGATCGGCTGAGGTTGATCAGTCCTTGCATCCCCCCTGGGTGGGGTTGAGTACTTGGCCGTACCATGGGGTGACTAGTTCCATTACTATGGCGGTGTTGTCGATGGCTGGGCCTGGCTCAGGTGTCTCCTCCTCGCTCTCCCAATAAATCACCGGCTGAAGCTCGGGATGGTGATGCAGTGCAGCATTCCGCCTGGAGAGATCTCGTCAGATGAGTGCAGCGTTTTGCATTCACAGAGGATAGACAGCGAGTCGCCCAGGAGAATGAAGAAATGTCTTTGTTTTTGCAATTACTCTAGAAATGCTTCTTTCTTTATATGTGCCGCTCATCTATCACCCTCCGCTCTGCAGACATCGATCGGGGTGGGGGGTGATGGGGTCAGCTTGTGTGTAAAATTTGGCGTGGTCCAGAGGCTAAAGACACAATTCCCACATCGATCTGAGCCCATTCGTCTCACTTAAAGCAGCGTTTCTCAAGCTTTTGTTCGGTCACGGCACCCTTTAACCACTTAAGCCCCAGACCATTATGCAGGTTAAGGACCTTGCCTCTTTTCGCGATTCGGCACTGCGTCACTTTAACTGACAATTGCGCGGTCATTTGGTCATTTGGGTGGCTCCCAAACAAAATTGGCGTCCTTTTTTCCCCACAAATAGAGCTTTATTTTGGTGGTATTTGATCACCTCTGCGGTTTTTATTTTTTGCGCTATAAACAAAAATAGAGCGACAAAGTTGAAAAAATTCAATATTTTTTACTTTTTGCTATAATAAATATCCCCCAAAAAGATATAAAAAAAAAAAAATTTCCTCAGTTTAGGCCGATACGTATTCTTCCACATTTCTTTGGTGAAAAAAATCGCAATAAGCGTTTATTCATTGGTTTGCGTAAAATTTATAGCGTTTACAAAATAGGGGATAGTTTTATTGCATTTTTATTCATTTTTACTACTAATTGGGATGATCAGCCATTTTTTTTTTCGTGACTGCGACATTATGGCGGACACATTGGACACTTTTGACAAATTTTTGGGACCATTGTCATTTTCACAGCGAAAACTGCTATAAAAATGCACTGATTACTAACAAACTGTGTCCTGAGCCCCCTGCACCCTGGGGAGGGGGGGGGGGGGGGTTAATGCATTGTTTGAGAAGCATTGTGTTAAAGTCTTTCCCTTTTAATTAAAAAAAACAAAAAAGTGTGAATGGCCCGATGGATCTACGGCATGCTTAGACATTAGATAGCCCGGAGACCGCTGTCGTTAGCACCTAACTCACTTGAGATTCTCGCCTCCTGATGTAAAACAACATCAATTTACACTTCTGTATTCATTACAAAATCATTAAATGAGTGTTTTAAGTGCGTGAAGCTGAATGTGACTAGGCAGCAGCCTCTTGTCTGAGTGGGCCAGGGAGCAACAGTGGTTTGCGTAAGTCGCACGTCCGCCGTAAAGTTATTCCCCATATATGAGGCGCAACTCATGCAAAGGTATGGACCAGGGAACAAACGCCGTCGTACTTTACGTCGTTTACGTAGTACGTGAATAGGGCTGGGCGTAGATTACGTTCACACCGTAGGCAGTGATTCGACGTATCTCAGCCAGTTGTTTCGACGTGATTGTGAGCATGCGCACTGGGTATGCGGCCACGGGACGGCGCATGCGTCGTTAGTTTTAAGTACCTGTCTGGCACTCAGCCCATCATTTGCATGGGGTCACGCCTCATTTGCATAGCTCACGCCCGCCCACTTCCACTTACGACGACTTGCGCTTTCAAAACCCAGTGTAGATGTGGGAGCAAGTGCTTTGTGAATACTGTGCTTGCCTCTCTGCGCCGCGTCGGCGTAGCGTATATTAGATACGATACGGCGGCACAAATATGCGCCAATGTATGTGAATCCGGGCCAATGAGTTTGAGCAAGTGGTGTGACACCAATACCGATATGTCATTCAGTAGGTTTGTGATCGGTGAGGAGATCGAGGGGGTGAGTTGAGGAGTGGATAGATCTGGGTGTCATTGGCATAGAGGTGGTATTGGAAGCCATAGAAGGCTTCCAATACCAAAAGAGGTATAGAGAGAGAATAGGAGGGGCCCAAGCAGGGCCGGCCTTTGGGGTGGACAACAGGGGCCCTGTGCGGCCATCACAGCTTGCAGAATGTGAATCGCAGCAGGGCCGGGCTACCACTAGGCGGATTAGGAAGGCAGCCGCCTAGGGCGCACTGCCACCTAGGGGCGCTTCTGACTCTTGCCTCACCTCTTCCTCCTCATTGTAACTCCCCAAGCTCCTGGCAGAGGATAGAGGGGCCCCGGACAACCTCTTTGTGTATGTTTAGGTGACCAGGGGGTGAGGGGTGAAGATGGGGGGGCGCCACAGGATTAGCTCGCACAGGGCGCCTGAACACCTAAGGCCGGCCCTGGGCCCAAGATTTAGGTTAGGCGTGTAAGTTGGTGGCCTCCGGTCTGGTTGAGTATTCGGTGAACACTCTTGGCCCATGAGGCTGTAAAGAGACAGAGATTGGCGCTCCCGGCAGGTCTTGTTGGGCTGTAGTTGGCTGGTGGTATCGGAGCCTTTTTCACTTTAATTGGATGCAGGAGAGTCTGATTCTCTAACGAGATCTTCATTCTCCTTAATCTCGGCTCTAATTTCACTGCCGCTCGGCTCATCTCCCACATCCTGCTGTCTAGTGATCTTCCCTCTCATCTGCCATTCACCTAGAACAGAGGTGGCAAACACAAGGCCCGCGGGCCAAATGCGGCCCTCCATGCCATTTCATGCGGCCCTCGCACCTCTCCAGTCATCCTTCAGACCCTTACTTTCTGCTTTCAATGCATCCAACTTCTTCCCAGCAGCAGCATAAGGAAAGGGAGATGCACTGTAATGTAAGGGAGAGTGGGGGACTTAACTTCTAAAGGTGGGGGGGCTCTTGACATCTAATGTAAGGGGAAGGGATAAGCTGGACATCTAATCTTACTGATACAACCGGCCCTTTTGAGGGCAACCATAATGCCGATGCGGCCCACGATGAAATTGAGTTTGACACCCCTGACCTAGAAGATTGGAGAGGCCCAATTCCATCTCGGCCCGTGTGCCTGATAGATTCACAATTCTCCTGTTCCCATCCCTCTAATCGGCTGGTAAAGAGTTAAAATGCAAATTGCTGCTTCGTCATTCCACTTTGTCTGTCTGGCTTTGCGGCAGTTGCTCTAATTTACATCGAACGGAGTGAATGATCAAGGGAATCCCTTTTTTTTCCCTAATATATGTAAATCCATTCACTTACAGCGATTCTAAAGGCTATTTTTTTTAAAATATGCTCTACTTATCTGCTCTGTGTAACGGTATTATACAGAGCAATCGCTTACATTATCTTTGGCGGTCCCCTGCTCCTTCTTATGAGTGACCCCTCAGCAAGCTGGGTGCTTGGGGGGGGGGGGGGGCAAATGTGCATGTGCACTTCCGAGCAAAGGCTGTGTGTATCCATAAACACACACAGAGCCAGCAAGCTACGCCCACACTGCCTCCTCACAGACAAAAGCTCCTGTTACTATCAGTGATTCTTGTGGGAACAAAAAAAGAGAGGTGCTGGAATTGGGAGGTGCAAGTAAGTGTTTAGGAATAATGTCGCAGTCACAAAAAAAAACGCTGATCGCCGCCATTAGTAGTAAAAAAAACTATAAATAAAAATGCCATAAAACTATCCCCTATTTTTTAAATGCTATAAATTTTGCGCAAACCAATGGTTAAACGCGTATTGTGTTTTTTTACCAAAAATAGCTAGAAGAATACGTATCGGCCTAAACTGAGGAAAAAAAAAAATTTTATATCTTTTTTGGGGGATATTTATTATAGCAAAAAGTAAAAAATATATATATTTTTTTAAATTGTCACTCTATTTTTGTTTATAATGCAAAAAATAAAAACCGCCGAGGTGATCAGACACCACCAAAAGAAAGCTCTATTTGTGGGAAAAAAAGGACGCCAATTTTGTTTGGGAGCCACGTCGCACGACCGCACAATTGTCAGTTAAAGCAACGCAGTGCCGAATCACAAAAACTGGCCTTTACCTGCATAATGGTCCGGGTCTTAAGTGGTTAAATGTAGGGAGGTATGTAGTTCAGCAGGGGGCGTATCAGACCTCTGCAGAGGGACCGCTGCTTCCACACACAAACCAATTGTCCTTTTCTATAGCTCAAAAGGGCATAAATAAATGTTCACCATCCCCAATACTCGCTGCAACATAGAAAACAGACTTCTATACACATCATCTTATAACAGCAGTGTTTTCAAGCACAGAAGCGAATGGGCTCTAGGGCTTGCCGTAGACTGGACCTACTTTAGGTGCCTCCAGCACTGTGCCCGAAAAAGAGGGACAATGGTGCTTTACAATATTAATGAGAGAATTCCTTTTAGTGACTCACAGATGTATAGCTTTTCACTGGATGTCAGCATCTTAGGCAGATATTCATCAATGGATTTATATTAATAATTAATGGAATGACTCCTATAATTCCATAGAAATGTATATACACATCAATATCAGTAGAGAGCGTGTCCACATTAAAAAATATGCAGACAGGGAACCGGATCACATGACCGTGAAAGTAAGCTCCAGACAAAACTAATAAAAAATAAACCTTAAAGCCCAACTCCAGGCTTCTCCTTTGGACCTCCTTCCGATGTCCTCAGGGGCCGTCCACGTGATGCACCGGTTCCTCTTTAGTGGTGAGTGGCCCCTTAATAAAGCAGATAATAGTGTTGGCTCTATGATCTTTGCTCTTTGTAACGATTTGCTGTGAGTGCAGAGCGCTGTGATTGTGGTCTTCACCCAGGGCCGTCTTAATAGCATCATGGGCCCCTGGCAAAGGAATGCACTGGGGCCCCTACCAACCTGTCCCAATTTACACACCTACTATCAAGAATTAGAGCCGGTTCACACTGGGGCTCAGCCGCCTGACGAGTCGCGTCCCATTCAAGGCAATGGAACCGTTCTAATAGAAGCGACGCAAGTCGCTCCGACTTAGAAAGAGGTTCTTGTACGACTTCGGGGGCGGCTCGAGGCGACCTGCATTCTATACAGAAGTCGTTTTGCTGGTCGCCTCTGAAGTCGTCTTTAGGACGACTTGCAGAGCCGCCCCCGGAAGTGGTGCCGCGGGAATGTGAACTGGCTCTTAAAGTATAAATAGTTGATAGAATTAAACATAATAAAATTGATCTTAAACGAAAAGAAAACATATCATAAATCAAAGACTAGTCAACACAAAGGGCACAGGGCTGTCTTAATGTATGGGCACTGCCCAGGGGCCCCAGGTGCATGGCGGCCCCATGATAATCTTGCATTACATCATACTTCCCTACTGTTCCCTACAGTCACGCTTTCTACTAAGCTGTCCCTGCAAATCCAGGACCATTGGCAAGTATGATGTAATGCAAGATTATCATGGGGCCCCCATGCACTGGGTTAAGCAATGCCCACATCCTCCTTGGTTCCTCTTCTTTACCGTGGTATTTGATCACCCCTGCGGTTTTTATTTTTTGCGCTATTAACAAAAATAGAGCAACAATTAAAAAAAAAAAAATTCACTTTTTTGCTATAATAAATATAGCCAAAAAATAAATATATATATATATATATAATGTTTTCCTCCGTATAGGCCAATACGTATTCTTCTACATATTTTTGGTATAATAATCTCTTATTGATCGGTTTGCGCAAAAGTTATAGCGTCTACAAAATAGGGGATAGTTTTATGGCATTTTCTTTTACTAGTAATTATGGCAGACACATCGGACACTTTTGACACCATTTTGGGACCACTGTCATTTATACAGCGATCAGTGCTATAAAAATGCACTGATTACTGTAAAAATGACAATGGCAGTGAAGGGTTTAACTTGTAGGGGGCGCTAAAGGGGTTAAGTGTGTCCTAGGGAGTGATTCTAACTGTTAGGGGGCGTGGCTACGAGTGACACATCACTGATCGCTGTTCCTGATGACAGGGAACAGATGATCAGTTACATTTCACTAGGAAGAGACCAGCTGTGTTTGTTAACCGCTTAAGGACCGCCGCACGATAATTTACATAGACAGAATGGCATGGCTGGGCAAACGCTTTAATTTGCCACCGTGTGGTCGCAAACTCTGTGACCGTGGGACCCGCAGACTCAATGTCCGCCAGTGTCCTGCGATTGTGTCACGTAGTTGAAGAACAGGGAGATGTCAGTGTAAACATAACATCTCCACGTTCTTCAGCTCCGTGACACGATCGCAGGACACTGGCAGTCATTGAGTCTGCGGGTCCCACAGTCACGGAGTTTGCGACCACACGGCGGCAAATTAAAGCGGACGTACCTGTACGCCCATTTGCCCAGCCGCGTCATTCTGTCGACGTAAATTATCGTGCGGCGGTCCTTAAGCGGTTAATAAACACAGCTGGTCTCTTATCTGAAATTGCAGAAAATATGTTGGGGGGGGGGGGGGGGGGGGGGGAGTCTCCAATGACCTGCTCAGAAAATGCTGCTCTTTTCTGTAGTCAAGATTTAAAGGGGCAATAATGGATTTTGCCGTAAATATTTTTTTTCCCAATACATGTTGGATCCATGAGCATCAGTTTGGATAGCATGCTGGCGTGTCACATAATGTGACAAGGGGTTTATGTTTGTGTTTGAACCTTCAATGCAAAGTAGGACCTGCCGCGCCCAACGAACGGCAACACAAAGCAGGTCAGAGGCAGCGTCGGAACTGTCAGGCACACTACGCCATTAAAGTCATTGACAATCTGCTGGATTGCATTTGATATGTGCTCACTGCTTCAAATGCCTGAAAACAGCACAGGTCAACACAAGCATTATAACAGACTCGCTGCTCCAGTGCCCTTACCCATCACGGCAGGCCGACCCTAATAATGGTGACATGGTAGCCCCTCCAACACTAGTGTAACGGGAAAGTCTCTGCTTCGATGTGAGTGACTCTAACTGGAAGTGACAGTATAATACACTGCTCCACACGTATCGTTGTAATTGCTCTACGTTTGTAAATGGGGCGGGGGGGGGGGGGGGGGGGGGGGGGGGGGGGGGGGGGGTTGCCAGCCATCTGTAGCTTGACAAGACCGGGGCACTGGCACTGGCAGCATGACCGTCCCTCTACCTCTATGGCTGCTTCCACAGCGCAGTCTGCCCTATGAGGGGGGGGGGGGGGTCTCTGAACCACACTTGTGCACCACTACCCAGCCATCTGTTGCTTGAAAAGACCAGAGCACTGGCAGCATGACAGTCCCTCTTCCTTTATGGGTGCTTCCTCTGCCCTATTGGGGGGGGGGGGGGGATCTCCGAACCACACTTGTACACCACTACCCAGCCATCTGTAGCTTAAAAAAAACCAGAGCACTGGCAGCATGACAGTCCCTATTCCTCTATGGCTGCTTCCTGTGCCCTATTGGGGGGGGGGGGGGGGGGATCTCCGAACCACACTTGTGCACCACTGCCCAGCCATCTGTAGCTTAAAAAAAACAGAGCACTGGCAGCATGACAGTCCCTCTTCCTCTATGGCTGCTTCCTCTGCCCTATTGGGGGGGGGGGGGATCTCCGAACCACACTTGTGCACCACTGCCCATAGGCCCGTTGCAACAGGACAGGCAAAACAAACAATTGCTTGGGGCCCCAAGCTGGCCTGGGGCCCCCAACTTCCCCTTGGCCAAGCTCTTCTTCCTTCCTCCTGGAGTCCTGTCAGTCCGGCCAGGTACCGCACATGGTACAGGGGATTCAGTTTCCTGTTCCATAATGATAGAACACCGG
Organism: Rana kukunoris; assembly: GCA_029574335.1. Lineage (NCBI taxonomy): Eukaryota > Metazoa > Chordata > Amphibia > Anura > Ranidae > Rana > Rana kukunoris. The sequence goes on from CM056054.1 coordinate 25,490,791, forward strand.
ACTGACAGGAGGAGCTCGGCCACGCTACAGCGGCAGCCTACAGGGAAGTAGGGAGGTGAGAATAGAAAATCATAGGGACTAGGGAGGGGGGGGGGGAGTAAGAACATGGGTGTAAAAAATGAGTGTAGTGCCAACGTAGGCTTTGCGTGGGGGGGGGGTGCTTGGGGCCCCCAAAATCTTTCAAACGGCCCTGACTGCCCAGCCATAGTGCCCATTTTCATTCAGTCTGCTGGGGACGCTCCACAGGAATCGGAAATACAGTGGAACCTTGGATTACGAGTATAATCCCTTCCAGGAGAATGCGCGTAATCCAAAGCACTCGCATATCAAAGCGAGTTTCCCAAGCAGGAACAAAAATTGTCTCTGGACAGCCGCATTCTAAACAGATTGTAGCCTTTATTAAAAGGAGGACAGCACTACAAGTCACAGCAAAAAGAAATAAAACCTGCCTGACGCGTTTCGCACTGAAACTAGTGCTTGGTCATAGCCAGTTTCCCCATAGAAGTCAATGGAAACTAAAATAATTTGTTCTGCATTGGCTTGCAATACCCAGAGCTGCGAGAGGTGCCGGAGAGCCCCAGAAATACTCAGGGACAGCTCGGCTGAACTCGGGAAGGCACGGGAACAGAACATTTCTGAGTATATCCGAACGGCTCCGATCGGCTCCCCCGCACCTCATGCCAATGCGATACTGCACACCGCAGAGGCTTGAATTTGTGAGACAACACTCGCAAACCGAGTCAGGAATTTGAAAAAAAATGCCTGTATTGCGAAACGCTTGTTAACTGCGTTTCATTGTAATTGGCTTCTTCTCATACAGAGGTTTTCGGTCTTGCTAGAATATAGTTTCGACCTGGCAAAGCGTTGGTAGAGCACAATAGACTTTGGGCCGGATTCAGATACATGCGATGTATCTGTCCGGCGGCGTAGCGTATGCTCTTTACGCTACGGCGCCGCAAATATTATGGGCAAGTGCCTTATTCAGAAAGCACTTGCTCCATAATATGCAGCGGCGTAGCGTAAAGTGCCCGGCGTAAGGCCGCGCAATTTAAATTTGTGATGTGGGGCGTGATTCATGTAAATGAATCATGACCCCACGTAATTGACGTTTTTTTTTGGACGGCGCATGCGCATGCGCGAAATCACGTCGCTATTCGTCAATGTAAACAACGTGAACGTAACTTACGTCGAGCCCCATTCCCGAACGATTTACGCAAACGACGTAAAATTCGACGTCCATACTTTACATTGGCTGCGCCTACTATAGCAGGGGTAACCTTACGCCGGAATATCGCTTACGCAAACTACGTAAACTTTGACGGTCGGCCGCAAGTACATTCGGGAATCGACTTAAATAGCTAATTTGCATATTTTACTCTTAAAACTACGTAAGCGCCACCTAGCGGCCAGCGTAAATATGCAACTAATATACAACGGTGTAAGTGACTTGCGCCGATCGTATATTAGCAAAATTTCGGCGTATCTTGTTTTCTGAATACAGAAAAAAGATACGCCGGCTCAGAATAGACTTCACGCGGCGTATCTATAGAGACGCCGACGTAAAGGCTATCTGAATCCCGACCTTTATGTTGCCTGATCACCACAAGCGACGGCTGATGTCTTTCCAATTGCTGATGATTATTGGGGCAAAGTCATTAAAAAAAAAAAAAAAAAATTTTTTATGAGTTCTTGTGAAAGTGAGCTGCTCAAAGTGGACCCAAAGCCAAATCCAAATCCGTCCTATCTTATCCCTGCTGTCCTAAAACCTAAAGTGCTTCTAAAACCTGTGTAATAGCTCCCATCATCTGGTACCCAAAGACAACAGCTGTGGTGGGCCGCCATGTGACATTCAGGGATAGCCTACCAATCCGCAGATAATTCCTTTACAAGCATCTCATTCTGAGCCCTTTGGGAGGTACTTATGACCCGAAGTACAGAGTCTGGAACAGGTTTTATGTTTGTTTTTAGGCAGAGCTTTTTTTCTCAGAAAATAGGTGCAGGAACTCAACCACGACCCGTTCAGATTTCACAAACAGTAGAAGGGTCTTAAAGGGGCATTAAATACCAGGATTGCATTACATACAGAGTGCAGAGTTCAGGGGGGTTACACACAGAGTGCAGAGCTGTCACTTGTAAACACAGAAACCAGATTTCTGTGTTTACAAGTGAGGCCGCGTACACACGTACGAGAACCTCGTCGGGCTAAACCCATCGTTCCGCCCGACGAGGTTCTCGGCCGGCCGGCGAGTTCGTCGACCAGGCTGTCGAAAAAGGCGTCGAGCCATTAGTCCTGATGGCCTGTCGAGGAAATAGAGAACCTGCTCTCTATTTTGGCTCGACGCCTCACTCGGCAGTTTGCTCGGCGAAAACGTACACACGATCGAGCTTCTCGGCAGAATATGGATCCCAGCGAGCTTCTCGCTGGATTCTGCCGAGAAGCTCGGTCGTGTGTACGGGGCCTGATTGTGGTGAGCAGACACCAAAGGGTCTGAGCCAGAGGTGGTGGAACTGAGTTCCCCCAAGCTCCCCCTGAAAAAAAGCCCTGGTTTTAGGTCAACAGTAATGTAGAAAAAAAGGTTAATTCATAGAGAATAATAAAGAACAGATACAGGACAGGAGAAATGTAGGGCCTCTTGTACATCGTGGTGTTCAGTGCACCATGGTGGGACAGGCTGCAGCTGAACAGGACTGAACACGGCACTTCGTAGTAAGACCTGTTTTCCGGGCTTTCGTCCCTGAACATCCAGGGCATTTTAGGCCATGCATGTTCAGTGATGGAAGTCTGGAACACAGGTCTTTTGCTGTGCACATACAGAAAAAGAATAGATACAGTGGAACCTTGGATTAAGAGGATAATCCATTCCAGGAGTATGCTCGTAATCCAAAGCACTCGCATATCAAAGTGAGTTTCCCCATTGAAGTCAATGGAAACGAAAATAATTAGTTCTGCATTGACTTCAATGGCATGCAATACCACATGCGGCCAGAGGTAGGGGATGCCGGTGAGCCTTAGGAAACGGCTGCAAAGGCCCGAGGATACCTCGACAAACCTCGAAAAGACTCAGTTCCTGAGGTTTGCCAAGGTCAGCCGAGCTGTCCTCTGCCCTTTCCGTGCATTTCTGAATGGCGCCGCTTGCCTCCGGCACCCCTCACCTCAGGCCAAATGCGGTATTGCACACTGCTTTGGCCTGAATCCTGCTAGAGTCAGGACACCCACTAACACACAGCTCCTTTCTCTATCTGCAACATAGAGAGCGTCCTGGCTCTCCTGTAGTCCAAGGGAGGGGGCGAGCACGACACTCCACACCAGGGAGAAAGCCTTGCATTACTGTGTGGAGTTACAGCCAGAAGAACAGGAAGTGAGGATTTCTCAGAAGAAATAAGGACATTTAAAAGCAAAATGGAAGGATGAGGTAAGTGAAGGAGGACTGCACTAAGGTAAAGGAAGCTATTTAGGGGGAAAAAAATTGTACTTTTACAACCCCTTTAACCTAATACAGTAGTCAACATGTATTCAAGAGGGTTAGGAGGGCCCTGCTCCTGTGAGCTTACAATCTAATAGGGAGGGGCTGGTGGGAGAAATAGAAGATTCAGTTATTAGCTGAAGATGAGTTTTCTGGGATCACCTAAAAGTGGACAGAGTAGGAAATAGTGTAATAAAAAAAAAAAAAAATTGGAAATAGCCGGACAGATTAGGGTTAGGGAGTTCCACAGGATGAGAGAGGCTCTGCAGAAGTCCTGGAGACGAGCATGGGAGCATCTTGATATTCTATATGACGTACAATGATATACATACGCATGGTGATCTGTATTTGCTCATTACATATACACAGGGGCGGACTGACCATTGGGACTCTCGGGCACTGCCGAGGGCCCCATGCCACTGGGGGGCCCCATCAGGGTTGCCAGGCTCAATAAAACCAGGGACAGTATGTAAAAATCTGTGTTTTTTTTACATCTGTCCCTGATATGTCCCAAACCGACATGCTTTTGATGTTAAAATCCTGAGATTTTAGCTGCCCCGCCTATGCACTGCCTCCTGGAGTGGTGGCCATCTGTAAGCCCGGGAGCCCCATAATCTTCTATTGCCCGGGGGCCCCATGAGTTGTCAGTCCACCCCTGCATATACAAGCTCTAGTATGCTTTCTGGTTGCGAACCTCTTATCTCACTTTCACACAGGACTTGTCTATTGATAACATTAGTCTCTCTGCCGCCTTCAGTGACTTGAAATATCCACAATGCTCCTGGTAGCCAGAGGCCATCATACCTAACCCCCCTAATGCCGCGTACACACGATCATTTTTCGCGTTGTAAAAAATAAAGTTTTTCAGGCTCTAGAAAAAACTAATTGTTTTCCAGCTTTATCATTAAAACGGCCTTGCCTCCACACGATCGTGAAAAAAAATGCTCTAGCAAAGCGCGGTGACGTACAACGCGTACGACGGTACTATAAAGGGGACGGCGCCACCCTTAGGGCTGCTTTAGCTGATTTTGTGTTAGTAAAAGACGATTTGCGCTTTTCTGTCTGTTACAGCGTGATGAATGTGCTTACTCCATTACGAACGGTAGTTTTACCAGAATGAGCGCTCCCGTCTCATAACTTGCTTCTGATTTTGCACGTCGTTAAAGCCCACACATGATCATTTTTTACAACCCGAAAAACGACAACACGTGAAAAAATAGAGCGAAAAAAATGTGCCGTTTTTCAGAAGCCGAAAAATGCTTTGAAACCCACACACCATCGTTTTTAATGACATAAAAAAACCATAATTTTTTACAACCCCGAAAAATAATCGTGTGTAAAACAAAATAATATAATGCTGACATGTGCCTTATGATTCATATAAAGCTTGGATTTTTAGGATAAGTCTTCTCTAATACCAAACAGAAGGGTTACTAGCATCTGGTTGCAGTGTTCTGTGTCGGTAAATAGGGCTTTGTAGTAGTAGAATGCGATGACACCGACTACCTCCAGAGAGGGGGAGGGGTTACAACAGATGGAAATCTAAAAGGAGCATTTGCATTGTGACGCTCCAGTGGGGCTGCAGTCTGCTAACAACACAATCAATAAATGACACTGCCCTTAGTGGTCTAATAAGGCATTTTTTTTATATCTGTGTGTCACTCCTGCTTATTAGGTACATTACATCACTTTTTTTCATAGGATGCCTTTCAGCGGAGATTCACACAAAAAGTGAACCTCCACTTTTTGCACCCCCCTCCGGTGTCACATTTGGCACCTTTCAGGGGGAGGGGGTGCAGATAGGTATTTCCACCACTTCCGGGTTCCAGGCTCGTTACGTCACCCCCCCCCCCCCCGCTGTCTTCTGGGAAGCACTGTTCCCAGGAGAGAGCGGGGACCAGTGACGGCGCGATCCTCATGCATGCTCAGTAGGGAATTGGACAGTGAAGCCGCAAGGCTTCACTTTCTGGTTCCCTCACCGAGGATGGCGGCGGAAGCAGCCGAGGACCGAGTTATTGCTCAGCCCCGTCTGCTGACATCGCGGCGCGCTGGACAGGTAAGTGTCCATTTTTTAAAAGTCAGCAGCTGCAGTATTTGTAGCTGCTGGCTTTTAAAAAAAAAAAAGGGGGGGGGCCTCCGCTTTAAGGTGAAAAAACATGAACCTTTATAACCCCTTTAACCTCCCTGGCGGTATTCCCGAGTCTGGCTCGGGATGGGATTTCAGTACCAATAGTGGTATTCCCGAGCCAGACTCGGGATTGCATCGCAGTATCCAGGCAAAGTTACTTACCTTGTCCCCTGGATCCTGCGATGTCTCTCCGCTGTGTGATCAAGCTGTCTCCTCGCCTGATTGCCCGTGTGCCGCCGAGCTTCATTCCCTGCGACATTGCAACGCACGGGGCGGAGATCGGCGCCAAATTCAACAAAGTAAAAACAGTTCACATACAGTATACTGTAATCTTACAGTACTGTATAAAATAATTACACATCCCCTTTGTCCCTAGTGGTCTGTCCAGTGCACTGCATGCAGTTTTATATAATAAAGACTAGGATTTCAGTACCAATAGCGGTATCCCCGAGCCAGACTCAGGATTGCATCCAGGCAAAGTTACTTACCTCGTCTATGGATCCTGCGATGCCTCCACGCTGTGTGATCGAGCTGTCTCCTCGCCTGATTCACACAGTGCCCGTGTGCCGCCGAGCTCCGTTCCCTGCGACGTTGCGACGCACGGGGGCGGAGATCGGCGCCAAATTTAAAAACACAATACATACAGTATACTGTAATCTTACAGATTACAGTACTGTATAAAATAATCACACATCCCCTTTGTCCCTAGTGGTCTGTCCAGTGTCCTACATGCACTTTTATATAATAAAGACTGTTTTTTCTGCCTGGAAACTGGAGATTGTCCATAGCAACCAAAAGTGTCCCTTTATGTCAAAAGTGGTTATAGAGCAGCTAGAAAACAGCGATAATAAATTAGAACACTTGCAGAATTGAGCGATAGTGATTTGTAGGGAAATTTGTCATCAAACACTGAAAGTAACGACAGCGACAATTCTGCAACTGAGCAAATTGCAGTGTTTTTGATTTTTATTAATTGAATTTTCATTATTGAATAATTGTTATTATTATTATGTATTATAATTATTTATGGTTATTTATTATATTATAATTTATGATTTTGTGTTTCAAACTTTATCATACCCGGGATGTCTACTAGACTCTTGTTTGGTCAGATTTAAGTGAGTTATTCCTAAGAATTACAGGCCTACAGTATAAAAATTTCCATGCAAAATAATGGTACCGCTTTCGGGACCAAAAATCTGACATAATCATACCGCCAGGGAGGTTAAGCTTTGATAAAAAAAAACAAAAAAAAACTGGAAGTTGATCTATGCAAAGCTGCACCACATTTTGCACTCTCTAGTTTTAGTAAATGCACACACACAGGGCCAGATTCACGTACATCTGCGCATTATTGGACCGGCGTAGCGCACCGCCCTGTACGTTAGACTGGCGCAATGTAGCGGCGCAATCACCCTATTCTCGTCGGTTTTACACAGAAATTTGCGCCTGCGCAACGTTATTTCAGAGGAGCAAGGCGGAGTAATTCAAATTGGGAAGGACGTGGGCGTGTTACATTGAAATGAGCCGTGACCCCATGCAAATGAAGGGCCGGCCGGCCGGCTCGCGCATGCGCGCTTGAAGCAGACCATGGTCAGCACCTCTGTGCGCATGCTCACAACTCGGGAATGGCGCAATCAGTGAAATTGGAAGTGGACCCGGGCAAATTAGTGAACTACGCAGACAGCATAAATAGACAGACACAAACACCCTTCCTTTGCAAAAGTACATCCCTTTGTATCCCTCCCTATACAGCAAGGTGCTTTTGTTCTGTTGTTTATTAGCGTTTGTTTGTGACGTGTCTTTGAGATATTTGGGGACTGTTTTGCAGAATGATTTTTGTCTTTTATGTGTTTTCTTTGTTGTTCTTTTGTTTAAATTATATTTTTGCTGGTCAATTTTTTATTTTTTTTGGTTCTGTTTGTGTATGATTTTGGAATGTGGGGGTGACATTCCTGCCGGAAAAGGGGTGTCACCCTCATTTGTGGTGGAGAAGTGATCCCCAGGTCCGTGTGAATGGTGTATGAATGTACAGTGACATAATTGTAGCCGTGGCGTTGCTGCTCACAAGTCCTGCATGGTGGACTGGTGCCAATCCAATGTGATGAGGATGTGATGTGTCTGTGCTAGGGACCACAGTGGTGTGCATGCATGCATTCTCATTGTGCCATGATTAATGTGTGTGTTTAACGTGCAAAGATGCCTAATGTGAGCTGGCTCCTGGCTGCTCTTCCCTCAGAAGACGGGGTAGCCTTGGTTAGGGGGGTTCCGTATAGGAGTCATGAGATGGGGTCCCAGTGCATATGCAGAGTCACCCTGAAGGGATAAGACAGGAGGATGTTAGTAGTGCATGTGTCCCTTGTGATGTGTGCATTATGGGGGGGGGACAGTCATGCCTGCCCCCCATGTCACTCACCAACCAGCCAGCTGTCCCCATACATGTTCTGTTCGAAATCTGTGGGGATGGGGCTATGATTGTATATGTAGCTGTCATGGGTGGTGTCATGTGTTGGGCTCCTGCAGGGTTGTGGTTAATTCCAGGATGGCATGAGGAGTGAATCTGAAGATGCGAGACACCTCAGAATCACTCATGCCAAAGATGTCTATGCGTGTGTGATATATCAAGTGAAGAGTGAGGGGCTTGTATCAGATTAGATCATTATATCCATCAAGGTTTTAAAGGGCTATTGAAAGATAGTGAGACCGTGTTTGTAATTTGTATGTATGTTATGTATTGATGTATATATGTATGTTGTTTTTTTTGTAAAAATGTTTCTTAAAGCAAAGAAAAAAAAAAAACCCTCTCCCGTGCCCTCCTCCGTGCCCTCCTCCTTCTTTGCTCATCTAAAGTCAGTAGTATAGCTATGAGCATGGATGCCACTGGCATGTTGGCATACAGATTGTTGTGCAGCAAGTGTGACTGCTCAGCTCCTCACTAACAGTGTTGCTTTCTCTGACATGTAGACGAATTGTCTAATTTTATACCACCTTTTATATGGTCTAATTTTAGACAGGCCGTGCAGCTGTTGCGCACAGCACGTAGCCTGCGCTGCACCAACGTTCTTTTGTGGATCCCCGTAACTCCCTCATTAGCATATTTGAATAGCAAATCAATGGTGTGTCTAGCGCAGTTTTGCGCGGACGGATGCGCCTGTCTAACGAAATTACACGGGACAAAAAAAGTAGATTTCTTGCGTATCTCATTTTGGGGATGCGGAGTATCGAAACGCATGCGCAAATTTAGACTTACGCCGCGCATTTCTTGTTACGCCGGCGTAATCGCTCTGTGAATCTGGCCCACAGTGTTTACATTGTTCTGCTAATATAGAGTGCTGTGTAGCAAGAGCTCAAGCCCAGGAAATTATTATTTTATCTCCTGAGCCTAATGTTGGATGCTGCTGTCCCAGTGCCATTTTAAAATGGCACCTGAGACTCGATGCATGCAATAAATATTACATACACTTTGATGTAGTTTGACATTTGGATGGGGCACAAACTTGACCAAAATGTCAGAGTACAATGAATGTCAGTTAAAGCCGATAACTCCAACAAAAGCAAATATTGTCTAAATACAATGCAATGTATTCCTGTATGAATCTCGGTGTGCTTTGTGTATTTCTACCAGATCTGTGCAGTAATCTGGCTTGAAACGTTGCTATTGTGCAGGAGATTCCTGTAATTAGGACCGGTCACTGCTTCTTACTCTCCAGGGTGACTGATCATGGGTATAACCCCCCCTCCCTTTAGTTTTCTACAAATTAAAGTGGATGTAAAACCCCCCCCATACACCCAGTGAAGTGAACCACCTCAGATGATACACAGGGGTGAACCAAATCTCCCTACATATGTTTTATATGTATATCTACTGTCTTCACATTTATATTCTGTTTAGAGTGTTAGGAGATTTTTTTCTTCCTGGTTAAAACAGAGTGTGATGTCTGGGCATACAGCCAAGATAGCTAACATTGCTGATTGGAGGAAAGGCACACACCCCCTCTCATCCTAGGCAGAGACTCTCAGAGGTGTTTTGTAACAGGGCCAGCTCCCTGCTAATCTGATTTAGCAACCTCCACTGACAAAAAATTTCAGGCTGCTTTTATCTGATGTGTCAGAAAAATTGTCAGGTGTTATTAGGCTGATAACAGAGGAACGGGTCAGGGGAGAGCTATGGGACTTGGCTCTTTGAAGAGAGATAAAAAAAAATACTGCAGATATATGTGCCCAGCTCAAATTTCATGAATCAGGTTTACATCCACTTTAATCTCTAGGCGCTGGTGCCTCTTGGCCCTTAAGGAGGTTTAGGATGCCAGGAGGCAGTGTGGGATTTATGATCATTTGACCGCTGTGATCTTTCCGTTAGTCACCGGTAACTGTGGCAGGAGCGTGCATGGCACACACTCTCGTCACAGCTGTATTTATAACAGTTCATGCAAATATGCGTCCCCTTGGTGCCAAGGCTCACGCGTTGAGAGGCCGCATATTTGTGTGTGGTCGCCACCAAGGGGTTAATATCTGCAAAAGGCATTTTGTGCACACAAAATGCATTTTATATCCTTTGTGATTACTGAGGAATATTGGAATGAATGTGGCCTGGATAGGGTGACCACATGTCCCGGATTGCCCCGGACAGTCTTGCATTCTGCAGGTCTGTGCCGGGCACCTTCAGGGACAATACAGTGTCCCGGAATGAAACTGACTCAGGTCCCAGCATGAAGCCCTCAGAGCTTAAGATGTGACACCCCCCCCCCCAAACTAGTGAAGAACTACAGGTCCCAGCATAGATCTGTGAATTCTATGGCATCACACCCTTAGATCTCACGGATTCATGCTGGGAGTTTCAAAATGGGGGGGGTCACATCTTTAGATATGATCGGTTCATGCTGGGATTGGTTGGTAGTCCTTTACTTTGGGGGGGGGGGGTGTGTGACCCCAGAGCTGAAGATGTGAGACCCCCTGCCCCCCAAATAGTGAATAACTACAGGTCCCAGCTGTGAAATCTATGGGATCACACCCTTAGAGCTCAGGGGTTTCATGCTGGGTGTTGTAGTCGTTCAAATTGGGGGGGTCACATCTTTAGATATTAGGAGTTCATGCTGGGACTTGTAGTCCTTCACTTTTGCGGGGGAATGTGACTCCCAAAAGTGAAGGACTACAGGTCCCACCATGAACCCCTCAGAGCTGAAGATGTGACCCCCCCCCCAACTAGTGAAGAACTACAGGTCCCAGGATGGACCAGTGAAAATTATAAAAAAGTTATCTTTTTTTTGGGAAGGGGGGGGGGGGGGGTGTCCCTAAATGGCAGTTTGGAAATGTGGTCACCCTAGGCCTGGAGCTCAGCTTTAAATTTTCTCCTGTCAAGCCCTGTGAACGACCTATGGAGCTGATCCAGGAGAGAATACGTTTGATCCTTTACAAGTAACTCTGTGTTAGTTTAAGCCGTCGGCAGAGCCGGAAGACATTCAAGTACCAGTGTCCAATTGTCAAGGATTTCTGTCTAGGAAATTGTTTAATGGTTTGAAATATTCCCTCGTGTTGCCCTACTTTCTCTCTCCCACCCCCAGGCCCTCACATGGCCCACCCTGACACACCTGCCCTACATGCCAATTAGGGCCGTCTCCAAGTGCCACTATAAAGAACTGCCAACCTGCCTCCCCAACCCAGTGGAACATTCAAATCTCATTCAAATCCTGTGCATCATTTGACTTGTGCTGAGAGCTCATGCAAAGCGGGATCTGAACAGAGAGAGCAGAGAGACCACGAGAAGAACTTGGTGTGCCGGAGTGTGCCTGAGCCCAGGTAAGAGATCTCGACTTGCTAGGAAGATTATTACTATTTATCTAATATGTGAAATCTGTATTACAAAATGACTTTACAGAAGGATCTTCAATTTAATGACATGGATTTCGGAGAGGCATGACCATATTAGTATATTTTCTAGAAATTAGGACCTCGACTATACAAGAGCATACCAGGGATTATGGACATTTTTGAAAAGTGGAAGTATTTTTCGGGGCAACCAGTCAGATTCCAGGAATTGTTCATAGATACACTGTGATTCCGACTGAACAACTCCTGAATTTCATGACTGGTGCATATTATGAAAAATGTGTTCATGGGGGAACAATAGAAATGTTAGAAGTGAACCTTATTAAAAAAAAAAAAAAAAAGGAAATTTTCTCAGGAAATACAAGAACCCAAGTACGAGCCGTGGCCAAAAGTTTTGGAAATGACACAAACATGATATTTTACAAAGTTTGCTGCTTCAGTGTTTGTCAGATGTTACTATGGTATACTGAAGTATAATTACAAGAATTTCATAAGTGTCAAAGGTTTTTATTGACAATTACATGAAGTTTATGCAATGAGGCAATATTTGCAGAGTTGACCCTTCTTTTTCAAGACCTGCAATTCTCTCTGGCATGCTGTCCATCAACTTCTGGGCCACATCCTGACTGATGGGCGCCCATTCAATGCTTGGAGTTTGTCAGAATTTGTGTTTTTTGTTGTTCACCCGCCTCTTGAGGATTGACCACAAGTTCTCAATGGGATTAAGGTCTGGGGAGTTTCCTGGCCATGGACCCGAAATCCTAATGTTTTGTTCCCCAAGCCTCTTAGTTATCACCTTTGCCTTATGCTGCTCCATCATGCTGAACAATGCATTGTTCATCACCAAACTGTTCTTGGATGGTTGGGAGAAGTTGCTCTCAGATGATGTCTTTGTACCATCCTTTATTCATGGATGTGTTCTTAGGCAAAAATTGTGAGTGAGCCCACTCCATTTTCTGAGAAGCAACCCCACACAAGATGGGTCTCAGGGTGCTTTACTGTTGGCATGGCACAGGACTGACGGTAGCGCTCATCTTTCTTCTCCAGAAAAGTTTTTTTTCTGGATGCCCCAAACAATCAGAAAGGGGATTCATCGGAGAAAATGACTTTACCCCAGCCCTTAGCAGTCCCTGAACCTTTTGCAGAAAAACAATCTGTCCCTTATTTCCTGGAGAGAAGTGGCTTCTTTGTGGCCCTTCTTGACACCAGGCTATCCTCCAAAGGTCCTCTTGACACCAGGCTATCCTCCAAAGGTCCTCTCCTCACTGTGTATACAGATGTCTTCAGGGGAGGACTGACAACTCATGGGGCCCCCGGGCAATAGAAGATTATGGGGCCCCCGGGCTTACAGATGGCCACCAAGCCAGGTGGCAGTACAGAGGCGGGGCAGCTAAAATCTTGGTATTTTCACATCAAAAGCATGTAGGTTTTGGAAATAACAGGGACAGATGTAAAAAAACACACAGATATTTACATACTGTCCCGGTTTTAATGAGCCTGGCAACCCTGATGGGGCCCCCTAGTGGCATGGGGCCCTCGGCAGTGCCCGAGTTCCTCAATGGTCAGTCCGCCCCTGGATGTCCTCATACCTGCCTGCTGCCATTCATTAACAAGCTCTGGTGGTGCCCCAATCCGGCATCTGAATCAACTGTAGGAGACGGTCCTGGTGCTTGCTGGACTTTCTTGTGCACCCTGAAGCCTTCTTCACAAATGCAGTGGAAATGTTTTTTTATGAGATTAAGTTAATTTTCATGGCAAAGAGGGACTTTGCAATTCCTCTGATCAATCTTCATAACATGCTGGAGTATAGTAGGTTCTCCAGAGAGCAAACTTTGCAAACTTATAGCGGCGAACTGGGGCTACATGTGTGCCAAGTTTTGGGTCCAGGGGACCTACGGTTTGCCGGTACCAGGTTACTAAAGTTACCGGAGAAATGACCATTTAATATGGGAGTCTATGAAAGGGGTGCCCGAATGAAAAATCGGTGCTCCCGGCTGTAGGTCCCCCAGACAAACTTTGTACACTTGTAGATGAAGAGTGGGGCTATATGTGTGCCAGGGAACCTACCGGGCCAGTACCGGGTCCCCCAAAGTCTGAGAGATCAGGCGCAAAAAGGTAACTTGAGTATAAGCCGAGGGGGGCATTTCCAGCACAAAAACATGTGCTGAAAAACTCGGCTTATACTCGAGTATATACGGTAATTCATAAAATTATAAAGTTTATGATACACATTAAAATTATATAATAATAATAATTATATAATCACCATAGCCAGTGTTTGCAAAGTAAAGGTCACAAATCTTATTTTAATTCAACATCCGCATTGAAACATTTATGGCTCATTCACACAATTTAACATGAATGGGCCACCTAAGCACTAAAACGGGTGCATACACCCCATTTCTGGCACTACACCACACCGTGCGTTGCTGTGCTGCAATGCACGTCTATTAGCAAGGTGTGTTGGGGTGCCATTCAGAATTCCCCAATGCATGTAAGAAGTGTTGCCGCAATGCAATATTATAAATGTACCGTTAAAGCCTATCTCCAACCCAACCTGGGCTGGAGATATGCTTTTTATTTTTTTAAGCTTTGAATAAAAGAAGTTTTAAATGCTGTGTATCCCGACTGTGGAAATTTCTCTTTCTTTTCCTGTTCTGACACCTGAGTAGGAAGTGAAGGGAAATCTCCTGTTATTTCTGACTCCTATCCAATAGGCAAGAAGTATTTAAAGGGGTGTTCCAGCCAGAAGTTATGTTTATTAAAAGTCATCAGCTACAAAAAGTGTAGCTGCTGGCTTTTAAAAAAAAAATTAACTTACCTGCTCCAGCGTTCCAGCGACCCGCCGGCTGGGGCTCCGCTCCCCCCCCCCTCCCCGGCCGGCGTCTTCATTCTAACTGTGGGCACCCAGCCGTGACAGCCTTCGGCTTCACCGCCGGGCACCCACTGCGCATGCGCGCACGGACTGCGCATGCACGCGCGGCCCGCCGCTGATTGGACAGGCGATCGTCTAGGACCTGTCAGTGTCCTAGGCGATCGCCTAGGGGAGGTGCTGCAATAAGGTGATTAAGCTTAATCGCCTAACCAGCCCCTCGGCGGAAGGAGGAAGTGGGACAGGAAGTCACACTCCTCCTGAAGCCCCCACTCCCCCCCCAAAAAATTACATGCCAAATGTGGCATGTAAGGGGGTGAGGAGTGGGTTAAGCGGAAGTTCCATTTTTGGGTGGAACTCTGCTTTAACCACTTGCCGACCAGCCGCCGCAGTTATACGGCGGCAGGTCGGCACGGGTGCGCGAGAGCCCGTAGCTCTACGTCGCGCCTTTCGCGGCCACTAGGGGGCGCGTGCGCGCCGCCGGCGGCCCGCGCGCGCGCGCCCCCCGCTCGCCCCCCGTCCCGTGCGTGTGCCCGGCGGGCGCGATCGCCGCCGGGCACACGCGATCGCTCGTTACAGAGCGGGGAACGGGAGCTGTGTGTGAAAACACACAGCGCTCGTTCCTGTCAGCGGGGGAAACGCTGATTTTCTGTTTATACAATGTATGAACAGAAGATCAGTGATTCCCCCTAGTAAGTCCCCCCCCCCCATACAGTTAGAACACAAATAGGAACACACTTAACCCCTTCCCCGCCCCCTAGTGTTAACCCCTTCACTGCCAATGGCATTTTTATAGTAATCCAATGCATTTTTATAGCATTGATCGCTAAAAAAATGCCAATGGTCCCAAAAATGTGTCAAAAGTGTCCGAAGTGTCCGCCATAATATCGCAGTACCGAAAAAAAAACGCTGATCGCCGCCATTACTAGTAAAAAAAAAATAATAATAAAAATGCCATAAAACTACCCCCTATTTTGTAAACGCTATAACTTTTGCGCAAACCAATCAATAAACGCTAATTGCGATTTTTTTTACGAAAAATATGTAGAAGAATACGTATCGGCCTAAACTGAGGAAAAAATATTTTTTTTTTATATATTTTTGGGGATATTTATTATAGAAAAAAGTAAAAAATATTGCATTTTTTTCAAAATAGTCGCTCTGTTTTTGTTTATAGCGCAAAAAATAAAAACCGCAGAGATGATCAAATACCACCAAAAGAAAGCTCTATTTGTGGGAAAAAAAGGACGCCAATTTTGTTTGGGAGCCACGTCGCACGACCGCGCAATTGTCAGTTAAAGCGACGCAGTGCCGAATCTCAAAAAGTGCTCTGGTCTTTGGACAGCAATATGGTCCGGGGCTGAAGTGGTTAAACAAAAACCAATAATAAAAAAAAAAAAACCTGACTTGTTAATACGACAACAGGGTTGTTTTAAGTCAGGCTAGTGACACAATCCACTTTGTAACTAAAATACATCACCTATCTTGTAATGTTAAGCTGCTACAGATGTTTGAAGTGTCAGTTGAGTCCACTGGGAAGTGTTCTAATTTCACTTAGTGCTGGGGGGGTCTGCACTTGTCTAAGAATTATCATACATATCAGGCATATATTAGTGTTATTTAGGGGGGTCCTCCAGAAAGGAGGGAGGGAAAATACAAGAAAAAAAATATTCAGGCTGAACTTTTCTTTTGAAAATGACAGCTGCCTGGCTATTGTGGTTCACATTTGCAAGCTTAAAGTGGAGTTCCGGGCAAAAATATATATATATATTTTTATTGTTCCTAGCATTATCACTAATTAAATACAATAACGACTATACAAAGTTCATTACGGATTTAGTAAAAATATAAATTACTTACTTAATATTTATCCTCCCTGTTGTGGCCGTTTCCATCATGATTGCGGGCATGTGAAGCCCAATCGATATCTCTTCCTGGTTTGCTTTGGAGAGGTGCATGCTGGGTAACCAGCATGCGACCTCTCGATCTTGCGCATGTGCGATTCACCAGTGGCAGTAGCAATTGTTTTTAAAGTTGCTAAAAGAACGGGCGGCAACAGAGGAAGGTCCTGCCCTGTTGTAATGGCAACATAGATAAACACATCTCGGTGCTGTGAGCAGCCCTAAATCGTGTCATTTCCTGTCAGGATTTTTGATCACAGTACTGCCCACAGACTCCTGGGAAATGATGACACATCCTTTTCAAGGAGCACAGGCGAGGGAGGAAGTGACAGATTAGGAGGATTACATAGCAACAGGGCGATTCTGGTAAGTAAAACATGTTTTTCCTCCAAATCTTTAAAATTTTGCATAGTCTAATTCTGAAAAAAATATTTTCAGGGTGGAACTCCACTTTAAGTTGATATTTTTTAATATATTTATTTAGATTATATATATATATATATATATATATATATATATATATATAAACATTTTACACTAACGCCCCTGGCCTGGATCCAGTTTTGCTCAACAAGTCCGTAGTCACTCCGCTTATGCAGAGCAGACACAGACTGCTCTGCTCTATGGGCAGACAGATGTAAACGGAGTGGCTGTCTGTTTACACCCAACTGCCCCCCGATCCGGCCAGTAGGAGGGGGACGAATCTTCTCCCATTTGTTTTTGCCAGATCTGAACGGAGGTAGCAGGGTATAAACTGACAAGCCATTTACATCTGACTACCCATTAAAGAAGAATGGAGGGTCCGATCAGGTCTGCCTGAAAAACGGACAGGCAGACCCGATCAGAACTTTTGTGTCAAAGGGGGGTTTAAATGCGGTTTTAAAAAAAAAAAGATTTTAGCCAAGGTTCAAACTGGGCTGCGGGAGTGAAGCCAAGCGAGTTCAGCTGAACTCGCACGATTTCACTCCTGATTTTGGCCGTGATTTAAAGGGGTGTTCCAGCCAAATGTTATGTTTATTAAAAGTCAGCAGCTAAAAAAGTGTAGCTGCTGGCTTTTAATAAACATTCACTTTCCTGCTCCAGTGACGCGCCGGCCGGGGCTTCGCTCCTCTCCTCTCCCCCTCCCCGGCCGGCGTCTTCATTCTAATTGTGGGCACCCAGCCGTGACAGCCTTCGGCTTCACGGCCGGGCACCCACTGCGCATGCGCGAGCGGCGCAGCCCGCCGCTGATTGGACAGGCGATCGTCTAGGACCTGTCAGTGTCCTAGGCGGTCAGCTACAGGGAGGGGCTGCTGTAGGCGATTAAGCTTAATCGCCTAACCAGCCCCTTGGCGGAAGGAGGAAGTGGGACAGGAAGTCCCACTCCCTGAAGCCCCCACCCCAAAAAAATTACATGCCAGATGTGGCATGTAAGGGGGTGAGGAGTGGATTAAGCGGAAGTTCCATTTTTGGGTGGAACTCCGCTTTAAGAGGCATCTATGCCGAAACTACTTTTTGAAATCGATGCAGCGTCGCACCAATTAGGACGGCGCCATTGCTGGCAATTTGACATGTCAAATCGCACCAGTGTGAACCAGGGCTAATGCAATCACGAAGTCTGAAGATTTTATTTTTTCCCCCATCTTTTAATTATTGCCTGTGTTTCAAGTTAAAGCCTAATTGCATGTTTATTGACACTTTAAATTGTTTGTTTGGGACCAACTGAACTATTTACTGTATTAATAGGTTCACTTGCTGGGTCTGCTATACTAATTGTATGGAGCCTCAGCTACATGCAGTATATAGTGCCATGTTCCAGCAGTACACGCACTCAGTATAAACCCCTCTGAAAGTAAGATGTGAGGTGTTAGGTAACAAGTATTGCAATAAGAATTCTTACAAGAAAAGCTATTTCCTTGCAAATGTTGTTTTGCAATACTTGTCTTAGCATCTACAATTAGCCCCGATACACTCAACCTGTTCGTTAACTTGCATAGCCAAACATGCTAAAATGTATGATATGAGGAGGAAAAAGCTCATCTTGCAGTGGCCAAGGAAATTAGGAAACTTTGCAAATTCTTATCTGCTTCTATTATGTGGATACTAACACACACACACACACACACACACGTAGTGACCTCCTCAGACTGAAAGAAATAGTAGTGCTTAGTGGTCTTGATACCTTCAGTTTCATTATTGTAGCTCCAGAACCGCTAACAGCTTGTAAAACCAGCCAATCAGGTGAGCAGTGAATGGGATTTTTGGGGGTGTTTGAGGTGTGCAAAGAAGTTCTATCATCGCCGAGATCTTAAGCGTCCTATACACGATCGGATTTTCCAACAACAAATGTGTGGTGGAAGCGTTTTGTTGGAAAGTCGGACCGTTTGTACACTCCATTGGACAATTGTCAGATTTTCCGACAAGAAATGTTGGATAGCATGCTTTTAAATTTTCCGAAAACAAATGTGTGATGTCGGATTATCCGATCGTGTGTACAGTCCGTCGGAAAAAAATCAGAAGTACAAACACACATGCTCAGAAGCAATGCTATAACCATAAGCCAACATCGGCAGAAGTTGCCAAAGGGGTGGCGCTAAAGAGCAGAAAAACCACGTTGTTCACGGCCACCGTCCTTCAGACAAAAGTCCACGGATTTGTCCGATGGAAATCAGATTGTGTGTACGAGGCTTTCATTTGTTTTGTCAGTCACATCTGGCCACAGCCTGAAATGGAAAAGTAATTAACGAAATTATATTAAAACGTATCTATTGTCATAGCATTTAATTTTTTTTTTTTTTTACTTTATGATGTCAGGGGACAACAGTGTTCAACTTTTGTCCGTTTTTTCTAATATCACAAGTTCTTCTCTTCTAGTGTATTCCCTGCTGGCTTTGCCCCTTTCTATTGGTCACCATGGATGAGATGGACGCACCGCAGATGAAGAAGGAGGTGGAGAGTCTAAAGTATCAGCTGGCTTTCAAACGAGAGATGTCTTCCAAGTCTATACCTGAGTGAGTATGGCAGGGGGACCAAATGATCCATCCTGGTTGCCTTTCTAACTTCAGCTAGTTAGAGGGGTGCTCAAACCATGGCCCGCGGCCTCATGCTCTGGGATGGCGGGTAGGCTTTCCCAGATCGCAGGTTGTTGACTCTACCATCCCAAAGCATCACAGTGAGTAGAGCCTTAAGTGGAGGAAGAAGGCAGCCAAGGAGGAAACAAGAGCTGCACAAGCTGGTGTTCTGCTGAAAATTGCCCCCTATCGAAAAAAAAAGCCCCGGCCAGAACAGCACATGTGCAGAACGGACCCTCGGAATAGCTGAGTTTACAATCAGCTGTTATCGCGCGTGGCCGAGGCACATTCATGAAGGGGGTGTATATTTTTTTCAATGATGGGCAGTGCTGGGGCGGAATTATTTTCAATGGCCAAACAAATCTGCTAAAGAAATCTTTATCTAATATAGAAAAAGCCGCCCTTCAATTGACTAAACACGCCCCCCAAACGCTCAAAATGAATAGCAGATAAAGATTTATTTTGCAGATTTCTTTGGCCATCGATAAAAATTGTGCCCCCAGCACTGTCCATCATTGAAATATCCGACCCTCACCTACATGATCGCGAGACCACAGCTGATCGTAAACTCAACTGTTCTGCGGCTCCGTGCACCGCATGCACAGTTCCACCCAGGCACTATTTGATAGCCGGGCACTTCTCGACAGAACACGGCCCCTGTCCTAGGCAGAATATAACCAGGTGCCTCTAACCTCTTCTAGCAGCCGGAGAGTGATGGCAGTAGCAGCAGCTGCAAGAGAGAAGAGTTAGTTTATTAACAACTTGCTTACTGGGCACTCATAATCCCCCCCCCCCCCGCCATCCCAGACCAATTTTCAGCTTTCAGCGCTGTTGCACTTTGAATGATAATTGTGCAGTCATGCTATGCTGTACCCAAACAAAATTGTTATAATTTTTTTTGCACACACATAGGACTTTCTTTTGGTGGTATTTAATCACCACAGGTTTTTTTTTTAATATTCTTTAAAAAAAAAAAAAAAAGAAAATTTGGAAAAACAAATCATTTTTCATAGTTTGTTATACAATTTTGTAAACAGGTAATTTTTCTCCTTTGCTGATGAGGCTACACTGATAGGTGACACAGATGATGAGGCACCGATTGACAGCACTACGTGGGACCGATGTCCCTTTAACAGAAGCTGGTTACCGGCTTTCTTACTTTCCCCTCACACTGACAGCGTGAAGAGAAAAAAAGCCGACAACTGGCTTCTGGTTTACTTCCATGATCAGCTGTCATTGGCCGACAGCTCATCACATGGTAGGGAAATTTCAAGGAGGTAGCGCCGCTCCAGGTGATCCCAATGAAATGGATACGGATATGTTGGGTGCAAACCACGGCTCACCACCGAAGGTAATAGGAAAAGAAGAAACGGTTGCACAACGGCAATATTGATCCAACGTAGATTTGAACAAACTGGTACTCATGACTGCCAACCAAGACAAGGACAACGGAGAGGTGACGCGTTTCACACTGCAATCTTTTTGAAGATGCACCATTGCCGTGTAAAACGTATCACCTCTCCGTTGTCTTGGTTTCGGTTGGCAGTCATAAGTACCAGTTTGTTCAAATAAATCTACGTTGGATCAATATTGCTATATATATATATATATATATATATATATATATATATATATATATATATATATATATATATATATATATATATATATATATATATATATATATATATATACTGTTCCCCCTTTTTACCCCTTCTCAGAAAATCTAGGGTGATAGAGGTTGTTATTGTTTAGGGTGGAGAGGTGGGGTGCATCCCACCAGTGCAGCCCATCAGTGCCAACCAGTGAATCCTATCAGTGTCCATCAGTCCCACCTCATCAGTGCCCACCAGTTCAGCCCAACAATGTCCTTCACTGCCACCTCATCAGTGCCCACCAGTTCAGCCCAACAATGTCCTTCACTGCCACCTCATCAGTGCCCACCAGTGGAGCACTCCTGGCTTCGTTACGTCCTCTCCCCTGGCCACAGACAAGACGGCTCCATTCGGCTCTTGATGTGCTAGGCGCCCCGCCTCTGCCTTCAGACTACAACTCCCGGAATGCAGCGTGGCCGTTAACAGCCAATCGGTGGCCGCCACGGTCGACTTTATCCACAGAGGGGGAAAGAAATGAATAGAAGGCTTAGAATAGAAGTGACATTTCCACCCAGCCCGCCCCTGCCTCCGATCCCCGCACTCACAATCGGCCTAATTTCCACAATAATTAGCCAATGCAGATTTCTTAAAAAAAAAGGTGAAATATCGGCCGATTTATCGGTCGATCTCTAATATACTGCCAATTAGAAAAGTTATTTAGCAGTTTATATTTACTAAAATAATTGCATTTCCATGTTCTGTGTATTTTTGAGAGACCAGATATAGCGAAAACAGGCTCCTGAGTTTAGTAACACTTTAAGTTATCCTCTCGCTCTTCAAAAGTTTCCCCTGAGATAGATCTGTGATAATCTACAGTAGTTGCATGTTTCTGCTACAGTTGACACCCCCGTCCCCCCCATTGCTCCTAGAAGTTTCCAGATTACACATTGAGGGTATTGATCTTTCAATGTAATGACCAGATATGTTTTCATTCCCAGATTATTAAAGTGGATTGAAGAAGGAATACCCAACGACCCATTTCTGAACCCGGAGCTGATGAAGAATAACCCCTGGGTAGAAAGAGGAAAGTGCAGCATCCTGTGAGACTCCAACGACCGCCTCTGCCCCCTCCCCCACCCAACTTTCATCTACTCTGAATGTAACTAGATTCTGATAGAGTCCAGGTAGGCAGCTGAAGAGACCTATTTGATCACACGGCATTGCTCCAGCAGAAATAACATATGCAGGAAGCGGGGGAGGGGCTGCTGCCACCCCAGTAACCAGTCGTCCCACCATAGCTTAGACTGTGGGGTGGTTCTGCTGTAACAAAGAGGTCTAAATTTTATTATTTATCATTTTAGGTTTCTAGGAAGCGTGGCAAAGAACGTGTTGTAGATTAAGGAGTAAGTTAACAGTGAAACGGGGTTAGATTAGAAGGGTAGGACACAGCTGCTTGTCACAGTGGTACGACAGCAATAATATACAGTCTGGGGCCGTAGCAATCCTAGGATGCTTCAATGCCCTGGTGCAGATGTCTCTACAGCGCCCCCCGACTGTACCTTCCAGGTTATGCACTATATTGAACATACTATGCTTTTCAGGTTAACGTCATTGTAATTATATACTCATGGGACTTGCAAGCCCCTCTTTATATCTTTTATTTCTCCAAAGAGCTAAATGCAGAGAAAATGTAAAATGAATCAGATTCATATCTAAGAATAAACTCTTGTGCATTTTTCCTCTCCTGTCTGTGTCTATCCAATCCTCCTGTGTTTGGTTACGATATGTTGCAGCTTAGTGTGAGTACTATAGATCACAAATACCTGGGCTACCAAGTAAAGCACAATGGCACTCAGTATCAAGCTACATGTGAAGAGTGATGAAAGAAGGGAACAGGACACTATAGCTGGCCATACATTATACAATTTTTCTTACTCAATTTCCTTTTGATTTGCCTTCAACTATGTAGTGTAAAGCCTCGTACACACGATACGATTGTTGGACAACCGTGCGTCTGATTTTTGTCAAAAGGGTGTGTGTCAGGATCTTGTCTTGCGTACCAATGTTGCGCAAATTGTCATGCCACAAACGTAGTACAAGGAATTTCAGCTCTTGAGCACCACCCTTTGGCCCCTTCTGCCAATTTCGTGTTTGAGCATTGATTCCGAGTGTAACGACACCCCGGGTATGAAAGGGGTTAAAGTCCTTTAGGACATTCCATTCCCGAACATAAAGGCAGCTAACGAACACTCCAATCAGCCGAACAAGAAACCCATCCGAATAATTCTCCCCCAAGTACGAGACGAGGCTCTGTGTTGAGGGTCAAGCAGGAATCAGACTTTATTAGACCCAGGATACAAGTCTTAAATACAGTAGAAAAGGAGGTGTATGCCTCCTGCTCATATTACTCTGAAAATACACCTGTGACCAGGAACATAATTAACATGAGCCAATTAACTAATCCCTTTAAGCAGGCTGGTCATTGTTATAAATCAGGATTTCACTACCGGTCAAACTTGTTGTCACAAGCTTCCCACGGTAGATAGCATAAGTTTAAACACAGGACATATACTCACACTAGCAGGGGCTCCAGTAGGAGTTAGCCCATCTCCTACATTGTACAGAGGCCAATGTGATCAGCTCTTTCAATTATTATGTTGAGTTCAGAATCAAACAAACCAAGAATAGTCTTACACATATCCTGGGAAATATTGTGGCTAAATATTACTGTCCAATTTTAAGTAATCCAAGGTATATTTTCTCAGTCACCATGTGCCCAAGTGACTCCAGTCACATTGAGCATGTGCGTTAGTACTTTTGCGTGACGGATTTGTGTACTGACCATACGAAAA
Source organism: Rana kukunoris (assembly GCA_029574335.1). Taxonomy (NCBI): domain Eukaryota; kingdom Metazoa; phylum Chordata; class Amphibia; order Anura; family Ranidae; genus Rana; species Rana kukunoris. Next base: position 25,514,479 of record CM056054.1, read on the forward strand.
TCTGACGTGGAGCTGTTCTTTGACAAAAATTTACAAGCCTGTTATCCAGCATTTGTTGTCAGAAAATTGGACAACAATTCTACTAACGGAAGGAATTTCAGACAGTCTGTCAAAAGACAATCCCCAAAATCTAACCATGTGTACGAGGCTTTAGGGCCTGCCCAATTGCATACAAACAGAAAGTGACCTCATAGGATATGGTTTTAGTAAATCTAAAGTAAAATTGGACAATGTATGACCACCCTTAGAAACTAAGCTGAACAACACATATTAGGTTAGCATTCTGTAGAACATTGCTTAAAAAAAAAAAAAATAATTGTAATGCACTTATGCTTTATATTTGTGTTAGAGGTTAGAACGCTGCTAATAGCATGGGTAGGACATACATGCACACTGGGCATTTTTGTGCACCCGGAGCTCGTCAAAGTCTATGAGAGACTAAAATATGGTGCACCAAGCGGTACTTGCATTTAGGGCCCTATGCACAGAACCCAGGTATTTCCTGAACACATAAGGGTACAGCACCCAGCTGCAATGTATTTCAGACTGCTGTAAACTTTGACAGCTTGTAGGCAATAGCACCTATGTCTCCGGAGCTAAACTTACCCCGTGTACGTGCTCCACCGTGTCTGCAAACGGCGGTTAACTGAGGTTTTGCTTTAAAGGGTAACTTACTTTTGTTGGGGTGGGGGGAATTGTAAATAAAATATAGTGGGCAACCAAGTCATATTGTAATTTAATGTTATTAAAAAGAACATTTCCTTTTCAATGTGCAACCACTTTAATTTTCTGAAAAATGCAACATGACAACTTGAAGTTCTGGAAAATTCAGTAAGCCAATTGCGCAAGCAGGAATTATTATTTTGAGGATCCATTCTGAACAAAACTTTGAACCAAGATACAAGGCAGATTTTTAGCATCTCTTGTAACAAAAATTTCATTTTTGGCGAGTTACTCCCACTGGAAAAATCATGTCTAAAGGGATGCAGACCCTGAAACTTTCCTCAGATCCCTGCAAGTGCAGCCACTGATTGATAATTATTAAATAACTCCTATACAGACTCACTGTTTGGACACAAACAACACACACAGATATTCCTTCAAAACAACGTTTGTTAGAATCCTTGCAATGTACATACAGTAGATTTCAAGTGTACCCCCAACAGGCCATGTTTTGGAAACTTCCCTTAATAAAATAGCTCTTATTAATACCAGGTCATCGATATTGATTTAAAAGCAGCTGTGCAAAGTAAAAAGAAAAACTTAAAAACATGGCCTGTTGGGGGTATTTGAGGACTGAGGTTGAGAACCACTGCTGTAGATCACCCAGGAGGAGAATGTTTTTTTTTTTTTTTTTATTCTTGCCATAAATGGAGGTTCTCTTTAAAGTGGTTGTAAAGGAGGCATTATGTTTTTAACTTTTAAGCAGCCCCCCAATAACTTACCTGAGCCCCATCTTGATTCAGGGATGTTGCACGAGAGCCATTGGTGCCGAGAGAGAGAGAGACTAGCTGAAGCTCCATGTCCGATTGGTGCCCCCTTAGCAAGTGGATTGTTGTGGGGGCAGGAGGGAGGGGGCAATGAGCACCGAGGGACCCAAGAAGTGGATGTGGGCTGTTAGGTGCAAAACCATTACACAGAGCCGGTAAGTATAACATGTTTGTTATTTTCTATCAAAATAGCTTTAAGGAGTAACTGAAACGACTAATTGTATAGTACCTGTGCACTCCCTGCAGCTGATCTTTTCCCTATCATGACTTGGTCTGCACTTTGTTTCTGCGTGAAGTTGACCACCTTTATAGAGGCAAGGCTTTGCTTCCTCATGTCAGGTGACTGGTGTGGTGATGACCAAGAAGCAGGAGAGATGAGGTCCAAAAAATGGATTAAGCTAAAGCATGGAGATCCTGGCTTTGCACATCCTCAGATAGTTTCCTCTTCAGCAAGCAGCACACTAGTGAAACCTCCAAATCTCATAACTCATAAGAACAGCCAACCCCCCCCCCCCCCCCAACACACACACACACACACACACACACGTCGGTAACAATCCATGCATACAAAGAAACCAAAACAAATAGATTCAGAAATGAAGTTTTGTGTAATAAAATGAAATGACACGGAGGAGAAAGTATTCAAAACACTAACCGAAATGTATTTAATACTCTGTACAAAATCCTTTGTTGGTAATGACAGCTTCAAGACACCTCTTGTTTGGAGAAACTAGTCGCATGCATTGCTCAGGCGTGCCCCATTCTTCCACACAAACAGTCTTCAAATCTTGAAGGTTCTGTCGGCCTCTTCTATGAACTCTAATCTTTAGAAATAAAATGACGTGGTTGCATAAGTGTGCACACCCTCTTATAACTGAGAATGTAGCCATAATTAAGCAATCACATTCAAACTCATGTTAAATAGGAGTCAGTACTCACCTCCCATCATTTAAAGTGCCTCTGATTAACCCCAAATAAAAGTTCAACTGTTCTAGTAGGTCTTTCCTGACATTTTCTTAGTCGCATCCTACAGCAAAAGCCAAGGTCCGCAGAGAGCTTCCAAAGCATCAGAGGGATCTCATTGTTAAAAGGTATCAGTCAGGAGAAGGGTACAAAATAATTCCCAAGGCATTAGATATACCATGGAACACAGTGAAGAACGTCATTGTCAAGTGAAGAAAATATGGCACAACAGTGACATTACCAAGAACTGAACAGCCCTCCAATATCTATGAAAAGACGAGAAGAAAACTGGTCAGAGAGGCTGTCAAGAGGCCTACAGCAACATTAAAGGAGGTGCAGAAATATCTGGCAAGTACTGGCTGTGTGGTACATGTGACAACAATCTCCATATTCTTCACATGTCTGGGCTATGAGGGAGAGTGGCAAGACGGAAACCTTTTTTTTTTTTACCAAGAAAAACAACCAAGTCCAGATAAAAAAAAACGCATCTTAAGTCTCCTAAAAGCATGTGGGAAAATGTGTTATGATCTGATAAAACCAAGTTTGAAGTTTTTGACCATATTTCCAAAATAAATGGTCGGGGCAAAAATAGTGCACATCACCAAAAGAACACCATACCCACCGTGAAGCATGGTGGTGGCAGCATCATCATGCTTTGGGGGCGTTTTTCTTCAGCTGAAACAGGGGCCTTAGTCAAGGTAGAGGGAATTATGAAGCGTTCCAAATTCCAGTCAATATTGGCACAAAACCTCCAGGCTTCTGCTAGAGAGCTGAACATGGAGAGGAACTTCATCTTTCAGCATGACAACGACACAAAGCATACAACAAAGGAATGGCTTCACCAGAAGTTTTAGAATGGCCCAGCCAGAGCCCCAACCTGAATCTGATTGAAAATCTGTGGGGTGATCTGAAGAGGGCTGTGCACAGGAGATTGTAGCTCCTCCCTAACTGAACCGTTCCATTTTTAATGGCCCCACATCTGAAGCAGGACCCAGAATGGTGCGGTACGGTTCGGTTTTATGGCACACTTTCATAATGGAAACACCCAAAATAGCGCACCGAACCGATCCGCTCAGTGGAAACGAGGCATAAGTCTGCGCTACTTATTTCTCCTGTGCTATATACTGTGATCATCAAGTGAAGTTTGGATTGTTTGGTTTCCTGCGGTTCTCTTTGATAGCCAAGTTGGATCAACCACATGGGAACCCTCTCTGTTGATCCTTATGGGGGAAGCTTTGTAAAAATCAATCTGGACTTGATTGTGAGAAATTGTGGATTTCTCATCAATAATAAAAAAAAAAAAAAAGACAGTTTTCATAAATACTATGGGTCCATTGGTAGCATTCCTACGGTAGATCCTTTTAGACAGAACTCAACAAAGCTGGGAGACACCCAACATATCCCCTTCTTAAAGGAGTTGTAAAGACAAAGATATTTTCCTCTTAAATTAAAGTCTGACAGTAGCTGATAAAGTAAAAAGTAATGTTTTGCATTATAACTAGTTTGAGACCTGTTGAAATCGAGCTGTTTTATTCACCTCTGTCACTCCTGAATTGTTATTCTCAATGACTTCCTGGTTTGCGGTGCACATTCATTCTTGCTACATCACGGCCTAATGGGAACTACAGTTCCCATTAGGCTTAGCCTCTATGCCTGTGAGGGATAAGAGAGCATCTTAACACATGGCTGTAGTCATAGGAAGGGGGTAAGCACATTATGCTTTCCACCATGCAAAACGGCTCAGATGCTGGTGGAAAGCAAGAAGAGTAGAGACAGGTAATGGCATTTTCAAACCTGGATTACTGTATTTTGGAGGTCAAAAGGAAATATGAAGTAAGTGATATTTAAATGCTCTAGCTTACAGCAATCAATTGATCTAATAAAAAACGAACCTTTAGTGTCCCTTTAAGCTATAGTTAGGTTTCTATCAAAAGGCCCATACACACAATCGGGCTTTGACAACAACTCTCAGACGAACGTGTTTTATCAGACAATCCGACCGTCTGTACGCTCCATCGGACAATTGTCGGTTTTTCAACAGATGAATGTTTGCTGTGCATGCTCTCAAACTTTCCGACAACAAATGTCCGTCGGACTAAAATCCAAAGTACAAACACGCATTCTCAGAACCAATGCTAAAGATCAGACAACAATAGCAGAAGTTGCCCAAAGGGTCTAGTCAATATTCCAATCGCACACGTTCCTGGAAAAAACGGCTCGTAGAAGAAAAGTGGGTGCTGAAACGATCACCAGCTGGGCACTGAAACCATCAAACGAACATATTCGCCAGCACACCATGGATCGTAGATTACATCAAAAAATGTGATGCAAAACAAACATCACAATAGTGCAACGTTTCGAGGTCACATAGGACCTCTTTCTCAGGTGGGTGATCACTCGACTGATGAAGTCCTGTGTGACCTCGAAACGTTGCACTATTGTGATGTTTGCTTAACATAAAATTTTTGGACATAATCTACGATCCATGGTGTGCTGGCGAATATGTTTGTTTGATGGTGAATGTTGGCTGAAAAATTTCTGCCGTGTGTATGCAGAATAAGTTCACGGCCAAAGCCCTTCGGACCCTCCGCGGAAAAGTCAGAAGGAAGTCCGATCGTGTGTATGAGGCTTAAGGGTGCCTTTAGTACTGGTCATGCAAACAGACAAAACAAAGGTGAAAATTCCACATACGATCCAGTTGAAGAAAAATGACCACCAGTTGGAAGGTCAGCTGCCGGTTGAGCCCTTCCGCTTTGTCCAACAGCGCGGTATCTATCCTGTGGCATTTCTAAAAATTTCTGAAACACTGTATGTGCCGCTCGCAGTAACTAAAGTTAAGTTTCCAAACCTGCACTGGAAGGAATATGAAAAGAGCTCATAGAAAATATTTATTATCTTCATACAAAACTAGAACAACAGATCTGCTTATAAACAGGAAAAACTCTGCGTGATGTAGGGGGGAGATAAAAGCTCTCACCTTTGGATAAGTAGTATAGTCCAACAGACTGAAAATCTCATCTCCACTATACATTGACACAAATCGATAAATGCTCCAAGTCGGTCATTCTGGGAAAAAGTCTAATAAATTACACTTTTCTTATTTACAAAAAACGTAAAAAAAATTACAATAAGTCTTTAATGCACACATTCCTCCGCACTGCATTTGAAAAGCCTTCATTAAATCGAAACCAAACATCGCTGTTCCCTATGGCCCTTCCGATCTTCTTCTCTATGGGTTCCTCTTGGTTTGGACCCACTGGGGAAATAAATAGATAACGTGAATGTTACAAGGTGGTAGGACGTACTTTACCAGATCAAACATGAGCCATAGCAACAACAAAAAAATCAACAGCCTTCAAAAACACAAACTGCAGACACAATATGTGCCCTCGGAGGTTCTGAGAAGTTTGTGTTTATCAAGGTATTTGAGAAAAGAATGTGGTGTGGAATGTCGTGCTCACCCCCTCCCTTGGACTACAGGAGAGTCAGAACGCCCACTAACACACAGCTCCTTTATCTGCAACGTTTAGAGCGTCCTGACTCTCCTGTAGTCCAAGGGAGGGGGCGAGCACGACACTCCACACCAGGGAGAAAGCCTCGCATTACTGTGTGGAGTTACAGACAGAAGAACAGGAAGTGAGGATTTCTCAGAAGAAATAAGGACATTTAAAAGCAAAATGGAAGGATGAGGTAAGTGAAGGAGGATTGCACTAAGGTAAAGGAAGCTATTTAGGATTTTTTTTTTTTACATTTACAACCCCCATTTTACTGTGGCAGGTCGGCCCTATTGCACAAAATCATGTACCTGTACGTAATTTCTTGCAATAGACACCGGGTGGCGCGCGCCGCTTGAGGTGCGATCACACGCTGATTGGACACCAGGGCATGCCATTCTGAAATGTCCGCTGGCCACCTTCAATCGTTCCCCAGAGAGGCAAAAGAGAGATCTGCCTAGGTAAACAAGGCAGATTGCCGTTCTGACAGGGAAGAAGGTGGATCTCTGTCTTCATCCAGTCAGAGCAACCCCAACACACTCGGCATCAGCTAGCAGCACACTTAACCCTTTGATCGCCCCTGATGTTAACCCCTTCCCAGCCAGTGTCATCAGTACAGTAACAGTGCATATTTTTTAGCATGATCACTATATTACTGGTCCCAAAAGGGTCAGTTAGGTGTCCGATTTGTCCTCTGCAAAACCATTATCAGTAAAATAAGTAGCTTTTTTACATTTTGTTATTGGAGATGTTTTAAAGCAGGAAGTAAAAGGTTTCTAGAGAAGCAGTCACAGTAAATAAGTCTGCTCCCTGCTAGTAAGCAGCAGAGACGTGACCCTTTGCTCCCTGTGGGGGAATCAGTGGTCCAATACACCCTCTTGCTGAATCAAAGCTAGAGCTGTCCAATCAGCGGGGATTGTGAAAACACATGGCATGCAGAGAGACCACTGATTCCACACAGAGAGCTTGGGTTCCTTTATGCAGCATGCCGGCATGGGACAGACTTTGCCACTCCAGTTGGAGTGGGTGTAGCGCACCTGGACAGATCTCTCTCACAAGCCTGGCAGCCGGAGTGTCACTCGGACTTGGGATTAGGTCTCTGCCACAGACCCTACCAAAAGAATGAAGACAATTATGGTTCAGAATCCTCTCTCGGTAGATTCTGCACCCGGATCTCCTTCAGGTAGCTTTTGCAAGTTAGCGACTGACAGGCAACCAACATCTAGCCTGTAAGATCCCAGGTAGTCCCCTGATGAATAGACAGGCCCCTCCTGGAACACCAGCCTCGTGCTTGGTATCCTTTGGACAGACTCCTCATCGGTCAGCTTCCTCCAATGGGATGGACGGCTCGGGACCCCCTCCAGATTTGGGACCCAGTCAAACACTGGGTCCTCACAGATCAGTTGCTCAGGGCCAATGTGGCAGCAGGAACACTGCTACCCATGCACACCCCGGCCAGGAGGGCCATATGCGGGGGTGTCGTGGAGTGGCTACCCCAATGGTGGCCGCCACATGAGGAAGAAGACCTTGAGCCAATGGCGTCTGCCCCCTTTATACCCCTCCCCAGCATGCACAGCGAAGCAACCCACCCCTGACTGGCCGCCAAGGAGAGATACTCAGTCTCACTTGACCCCACTGCTGCCACCTGTCGTCCGGAGGGTGACCCGAGTCCCCTGACGAAAGGTTAGCCCCCAGTACAGCCAAGCTAAAGCAGAAACCCAAATTCAATCAAACTAGATCAGAGCCAACTATTTCTCTGAATTCTCCCCCTAAATTTAACATAGCACCGACTCTGAATGTAGCCCGGAACTACACGAGTATGACATGTTTGTTTAAAAAAATAAATAATACAAAATAGCTTTAACCACTTCCCGCCCATGGACATCATATGACGCCCTGGACTTTCAGTGGGGATATCTGAATGATGGGGCATCATTCTGACACCCATCTCTTCATCCGCCGATTCTGTGCACCATAAGAACAATCATAGCGGCGGCTCTACCGCTTGATCGTTCTTTTGTTCTTATAGGCGGCCGCCATCCGGTGCTTCTCCGGGCTCTCCCGTGCCATCGGAAACCCGGAGAAACGATCCGCCGGCATCGGATGAAAAGCATAGAGTAGATTGCTGACCAGACGGTCACCAGTCATCTCTATGATCGTCGGAGGCCAGGGCGCGATGTTATGACGTCACGCCGGGGTACCGGAATGTAAACACAGCCGCGATCGTGGCTGAAAGCATTAGATCTGTGAATTTTTTTCACAATCTAATGCTTTCCAGCCTGGAGGAGAGATGAGGGGTCTTATTGACCCCGCATCTCTCCATAAAGAGTACCTGTCACAAATCATTCCTATTACAAGGGATGTTTACATAAAAAAAATGTCAAAAAAAGTGTAAAAATAAAATAAATGGAGTAAAAAATAAAATAAAACTTTTTTTTAAACGCTCCTATCCCCGGTAGCTTGAGCTCAGAAGCGAACACACACGCAAGTCCCACCCACATATGTAAACGCTGTTCCAACCACACATGTGAGGTATTGCCGCGTGCGTTAGAGCGCCAGCAACAATTCTAGCACTGGACCTCCTCTGTAACTCTAAATTTGTAACTTGTAAAAAATAAAAAAAATAAGCAACGCCTATGGAGATTTTTAAATGAAGTTCGGCGCCATTCCATGAGTGTGCGCAATTTTAAAGCGTGACATGTTAGGTATCTATTTACTCGGCGTAACATCATCTTTCACACTATACAAAAAAAATTGGACTAACTTTACTGTTTTGTTATTTTTTAATTCATGAAAACATTTTTTCCCCCCCAAAAAAGGCATTTGAAAAATGACTGTGCAAATACCGTGCAAGATAAAAAGTTGCAATGACCGCCAATTTATTCCCTAGGGTGTCTGCTAAAAAAAAACATATATAGTGTTTGGGGGTTCTGAGTAATTTTCTAGCAAAAAACCTATGATTTTTGCATGTAGGAGAGAAGTGCCAAAATAGGCCCGGTATGGAAGTGGTTAAAGAAAACACATTAACCACTTCAGACCCGCGCTATAGACGAATGACGGCTACAGCGCGGGTCTGAATATCCAACCCGCCGTCAAAAGACGGCCGCCCCTTTGGGCGTTCCCAGCACGTGCTCCAGAGCGCGCTGCGGGGAAGCCCTCTGTTGGCCGTGTCCCTTGGACACAGCCAATCACAGATCGTGGCGAACGGCCAATCAGAGTGGCTGTTTGCGATGCGTAAACATATGAGATCATCTCTTATTGCCGTTATACACAGAGACAGCGTCATGTCTCTGGAGAGACCGATCTGTGTTCCTTGTACATAGGGACACAGATCGGTCACCCCCCTCCCCCCCACAGTTAGAACACAATGTAGGGAATACATTTAACCCCTTCCTCACCCCCTAGTGTTAACCCCTTCAATGCCAGTCACATTTATACAGTAATTAGTGCATATTTATAGCACTGATCGCAGTATAAATGTGAATGGCGCCAAAAATGTGTCAAAAGTGTCCGCCATAACGTTGCAGTCCCAATAAAAATCGCAGATCGCCGCCATTTCTAGTAAAAAAAAAATAAAAAAAAATAATTCTGTCCCCTATTTTGTAAGCGCTATAACTTTTGCGCAAACCAGTCGCTTATTGCGATTTTTTTTTTTTACCAAAAATATGTAGAAGAATACGTATCGGCCTAGACTGAGAAAAAAAAACTTTTTTTTTTTTAATTGGGATATTTATTATAGCAACTAGTAAAAAATATTGTATTTTTTTTTCAAAATTGTCGTTCTTTTTTGTTTATAGCGCAAAAAATAAAAACCGCACAGGCGATGAAATACCACCAAAAGAAAGCTCTACTTGTGGGGAAAGAAGGACGTCAATTTTGTTTGGGAGCCACGTCGCACGACTGCGCAATTGTCAGTTAAAGCGACGCAGTGCCGGAAGCTGAAATTTCACCTGGGCAGGAGGGGGGTATATGTGCCCAGTAAGCAAGTGGTTAAAATAAAAATTGTCCTGAATCTATATTCCCTTTCAGGCACTAGGCGGCTTTCAGCCGGCAGCTGGTCAGGGCATTGTAAAGTGAAGCACAGATTACAGTAAGTGCAGATCAGGGAAAAAGAGCTTCGAAAACACGAAGAAGCAGCTCAATTGACTGTCAGATTAAATATATATAAATATAATAATGAGGCAAGAGATGGGGGCCACTGTGAGGAGCGCTCATTTATATTTCAGAGCAGAGAATTGTAGGCTGTAAAAGTGAAGTGTGTGCAGCTGAAGACTATGGCCCATTTCAGCAGCAATGTATGCATGTCGTCATCCTTTCCTTAGAAATCTATACGCGGCCTTTATCCGCCTTCGCTGTCTACTAAAATAAAACTATGCACACACAATGCAATCCAAATATAGGTAATCATACCGAGGCCTCAGTTTCCTGGCCTCGGGGAGGGTGGGGGGCTGTTCCTGCTTTAATTCTAATTTAGGCAGTCTAGCTAGGATACAAAAATTTAATATTTCATGTGAAGCAAAAAAGGACAAAAAAGTGACATTACTGTACTACTAAAAGTAGAACTGCTTTTAAGCTTGAACAATGAAGATCACATCCTAAAATGGACATACAAGAACAAAGCTGGGAGCTGCAGATCACTTTTTATTAAAAGCAGCAAGTTCTGGCATTGAGGCCCCCGGGCTTCATTACCTAATAAGGGACCGGCCTGAAACAATCATGGGCTATAGCAGAGCGGCATTTTCAGACTTTAAAGCGGGGTTCCGGGCATATTAATTTTTTTGTTTTTTGCAAGCTAAAATTAATCACATTAACCACTTAAGCCCCGGACCATATTGCTGGTCAATGACCGGGCCACTTTTTGCGATTCGGCACTGTGTCGCTTTAACTGACAATTGCGCGGTGGTGCGACGTGGCTCCCAAACAAAATTGGCATCCCCTTTTTTTGCCACAAATAGAGCTTTCTTTTGGTGGTATTTGATCACCTCTGCGGTTTTTAGTTTTTGCGCTATAAACAAAAAAAAAAAACGACAATTTCGAAAAAAAAATTATATTTTTTACTTTTTGCTGTATTAAATACCCCCCCCCCCCAAAAAAAAATTATATATATATATATATTCCCTCAGTTTAGGCCGATACGTATTCTTCTACATATTTTACGTACAAAAAATAAGCATTTATTAATTGGTTTGTGCAAAAGTTAAAGCGTTTACAAAATAGGGGATAGTTTCATGTAATTTTTATTAAATATTTTTTTTTTATTTTTTTTACTAGTAATGGCAGCGATCAGCGATTTTTATCAGCGACATTATGGCGGACACTTGACACATTTTTGGGACCATTGGCATTTTTATATCAGTGCTATGAAAATGCATTGGATTACTATAAAAAAAATGCCACTGGCAGGGAAGGGGTTTACACTAGGGGGCGAGGAAGGGGTTAATTATGTTCACTGGGTGTGTTGTAACTGAAGGGGGGGGGGGGACGACTGCCATGGGGAAATGACAGATCGCTGTTCATACATTGTATGAACAGACGATAAGTAATTCCTCCCCCTGAGCGGACCGGGAGCTGTGTGTTTACACACACAGCTCCCGGTTCTCGCTCTGCAACGAGCGATCGCGGGTGCCCGGCGGCGATCACGCCCCTATTGGCTGAATGGTGAGATGACGTATACCTACGTGATCTCGTCCAGCAGAGCCGACCTGCCACCGTATAACTGCAGCGGCTGGTCGGCAAGCAGTTAAATAGTCCCTAAAGCATATTAATAGCTCCCCAATGGTTCCAGAAATCATTGCAAACACTTGACTTCTATCCTCCAGCTCATGTTGTGGCCGTATCCATCATATGTGTGGGGGGCATGTGAAGCCCAATTCCCTGCATTGCATGCTGGGCGATTTTTAGGCACAGTAATGCCCAGAGACTCCTGGGAAATGAGTGTCATCATTTCCCAGGAGGCAATGGGGTCTGAGGACACCTAGAACCAGGAACTAGGCAGATTATGAAATCTGCCTAGTAAACAGCCAGATAGAAGTGAGCAAAACATTTTTATTTATTTATTTTACATTAAAAGCAAGCTTTTAATAGAAAGTTCATTTTTAGGGTGGAACTCTGCTTTAAAGGGGTTGTAAAGGTACAATTTTTTCCCCTAAATAGCTTCCTTTACCTCAGTGCAGTCCTCCTTCACTTACCTCATCTTTTCATTTTTGAGTGTCGTGCTCGCCCCCTCCCTTGGACTACTGGAGAGTCAGGACGCACACTAACACACAGCTCCTTTCTCTATCTGCAATGTAGAGAGCGTCCTGACTCTTCCGTAGTCCAAGGGAGGGGGCGAGCACGACACTCCACACCAGGGGGAAAGCCTCACATTACTGTGTGGAGTTACAGACAGAAGAACAGGAAGTGAGGATTTCTCAGAAGAAATAAGGACATTTAAAAGCAAAATGGAAGGATGAGGTAAGTGAAGGAGGACTGCACTAAGATAAAGGAAGCTATTTAGAGGGGAAAAAAAATTGTACCTTCTACATTTTCTATGTGATTTTGGTATTGGGTTTAGATCTTCCTTCATACTGTAGGTTGTATTTAGGGTTGTCCTGATACCACTTTTTTAGGACTGAGTACAAGTACCGATACTTTTTTTCATGTACTCGCCGATACCGAATACCGATACTTTTTTTTAAATGCAGCCACGTGTCCCTCCAAGTTCAGCCACGTGTCCCTCCAAGTTCAGCCACGTGTCCCTCCAAGTTCAGCCACGTGTCCCTCCAAGACAAAACCAAGTCAACCCCCCCCCCTCCTCCCGCCGCTGCTGACATCTACTTACTATGCGCTGGGGGAACACAACAGCTGTAATTTGCATTTGAATAGCTGCGTTTCCCCGCCGCGTCGACAAGTATGGCCTATACTTGTCGGCGCGGCAGGGAAACACAGCTATTCAAATGCAAATGACAGCTGTTGTGTTCCCCCAGCGCATAGTAAGTAGATGTCAGCAGCGGCAGGAGGAGGGGGGGGATTGACTTGTTTTTGTCTAAGGCGACAGCAGCTCTCCTCTCCCCCATACGAGGACTGCTCTGCTCTCCAGCCGCACTCCACCCCCTCTCCACCTTCACTCAAAAAAATATATATATTCTATTCAGGCATCGGGAGTATTTGCGCGAGTACAAGTACTCGCGCAAATACTCCCTATCGGTACCGATACTAGTATCGGTATCGGGACAACCCTAGTTGTATTCATGTATAAAAAAAATGTTAAACCTTCCTTGGAAGATTGCAAGTTTCAGTCTGACTGGCTGCTGTGGAAAGATATATAGTAATCCGTCGGGGACACAGGGTTCCATATCCCTAGCAGACATGGACAGATGGCTCTGGTATCCATACAATGCCATCTCTCTATCATGTGAGTGACAATTCCAGCTACCCCAGGGACCATCAACTACATTGATTTACCAAACAGGAAGGTCAAGATGGTCATCCATCAGGAAGGAATATATCAATACATGAACCTGCTCTCTGCCATTCTCAAAGGGCTTGTACTTGCCTGGACCTGTGGAAACCACTTTTTTCACTATCTGCCGGCCAAAGAAATCCTTCTCAGGCTGCAAAAACAAGAAAAGAAAAGCTGAATCAGTGACAATCAGTAATATTCCCTTAAGGTTAGGTGGGTACTTTGAGCTCAATCACCAGAACTTATCACAACGGATACAAGATTGGGGGGAAAAGTTAGATCTGGCAAATTACCCCCCCCCTTTTTTTTACCTTAATGCAGCGTTACACACATATATATTTTTTTTAAATAACAAACATGTTATACTTACCTGCTCTGTGGCCCCCGATCCTCCTCTTCTCGAGTCCCTGGCAGCAATCTTGGCTCCTCCTCTTCTTCTTTCTAGGACTACCATAGCCAGCCGCTATGGTTAGAGGGGAGTCTGCGCGCTACCGACCCGTGTGTCTATGGAGCCTCGCTCCATAGACTTACAAAGCGGGAGTTAGGCCCACCCTGCCCCCCATTCACTGCATCTAATGGACAGCCGTAAAGCCCCTGCTGCTCGAATGCTGTGTAAAGATGAAGAGTGGAGAATATATGCAGCCATCCACGGCACCGATCTCTTCTCCCCTCTCTTCCCCTTCACACACAAGGAGGCACAGAGAAAATGAAATGGTTTACCATAAAGCAGAGCTCCGCCCAGTGCTGCAAAAATGAAAATCCAGCAGCTACAAATACTGCAGCTGCTGACTTATTAATAGGACACTTATATGTCCAGGGTCCAGCCATGTCGGCACCACAGCTGACGTTTCCATCAGCTGTTAGGTGCTGCTACCGCCATTGTGGGTAAGCAAACCTGGCAGAGAAATCTTATGGCTTCACGCCGAGAACCCTACTAGACATGCACAAGGCTCAGTTCCTCTCTCCTACTGACCTGGCGGCATAGGAAGGAGGAGGGAGTCAAGCGGCCATGTCAACAGCCGTGGCTTTGGCTCCTGGAAGTGAAAACAGTTATCCACTCTGTCCCCTCCCCCTAAAAGTGCCAAATGTGGCACCCGAGTGGGGGAGGAGGAGACAAATGAGCAGGCGTTCCACTTTTGGGTGGAACTTCACTTTAATGCAAACAATGCATTAAAGCGGAGTTCCACCCAAAAATGGAAAATACGCTTTTCGGAACCCTCCCACTGGTGTCACGTTTGGCAGCTTTCAGGGGGAAGGGGGGGGTGCAGATACCTGTGTAATACAGGTATTTGGCTCCCACTTCCGGGCATAGATACCCAAGCCACATGCAGGCATCTACGCCACTTCCTTCGCGCCCCCCCCCCCCCCCCGCTGTCTTCTGTGAGACACACAGGTCCCAGAAGAAAGCAGGGACCAGTGGGGTCACGCATGTGCAGAAGGGGACCAGGAAGTGAAGCCGCAAGGCTTTGGGTGCCGATATCGCGGGCACCCTGGACAGGTAAGGGACTCCACCTGAAGGTAAAAAAACGTCTAAAGGTTTTGTAACACTTTACGGTAAAAAAAAAAAAATAATTCTGCAAGCAGCAAAAATGCGCCAAAAAGGCAGGATGCAAAACTTTTAAAAATGCAACCGACTGGTCTGAAAAGTTCCAAAGAATTTAAAGCTTGTGCATTTTTTTTTTTTTTGAGTTTTCATAAAAAACATAAGAAAAACTGAATAGTGAAAGGGCCCTTAGAGAAGGCAGCTAGCCTAGCAAAGTATCATGTGAGAGAGGATGCAGTCCCACCTTCAAGCAATGCTACACACTTGGTATAATCCAGCTGTAGCAGGAGTCCAATGAAAACTGGATTGGCTTTTTTGACCTCATTACATATAGAGGAATGACTGATCGGCAATGTAATTTAAGGTCGCACACCAGCGTTCATATAAAATATCTTATTTCTTATGACAGCCACAAGACAGCTCTACCTTCTCCTCAAATGGCGTTGACTTCATGATAGTCTGAAGGCGCTTCTCATGGTTTAATGGTCCTGGTTTGGCTGCAGGTTTGACTGCAGTCTTTTCACCGTCCTTTTCCTCCATTTTGCCGGCAGCTTCCTGCAAAGAGATATTAAGATTTACCAATGTCACAACAATCCAAAATTTTTCAGGATATGCACAATCACACAGAGGTGAGCACCACGATCGTCCCTGAAACTCCGGTGCTCGTGGGCATCATAGAATTTGTATGCTGCGTTTGTCTACATGGGTTTCTTTCCACAAACCAAAAACATCCTGCCTGGCTTCCATCAAGATTTGCTAAATTATATAGAAATGTGTGATGGGAGTTAATAGACTGTAACCAACTTTGGGGAAAGGAACTGAAGTCAATGCGTCTGTATTCTGAAAAGAGCTGCACAGTTTGTCAGTAATTTAGAGAAGAATAAAGAATTACATTTTATTGTAAGAATGCAATTAACAAGAACAATGTTCGCAACATTTGGCCAACAAGTTAATTCAAGAAAGACCATATACAGTGTTGGTATAAGTTGAGAGAGACCGAGCAGTGCTGGAAATATTTGATAGGGTTGGACTAGTAAGTAGCAAGCAAAGGGATGAGGGGGGCCTCAATTTTTAGATGAACACGCGCAATTCAATTTAAGAGAGGCGTGGAATGTCAATTGGAGGATCACTGGCTAGGAGTCTGGATAGATAGCATTGAGTATGTTGAAAGGATTGCATTATAGATTTTTGAGTTTCTGCAGGCAAGGTTTGAATGAAACATTCCCAAAATGTTGAGCCCGTAATTCTTTCTGCATGAAGGCCTTTATCTATTCCGTGTGACACACAGAGGATCATTTGGCTATAAGTAAAGATATAATAGGGGGTTCTGAGAAGCTCCACTTATGTAAAATAGTCTTCTGTGCCTCAAGGGATATGGTGGTAAGAAGTTGCTTGCAGCCCCCTTGAGATTTTAATGCTCGAGAAATTAATTAGGCCAAGAATAAAGTAACTATTTTATAGATAGATTGACAAAGCGGACAATATGATGCACGATATTCCAATTTCCTTCCCCAAGGCCAGATGGAACAATCAGGTTATGATAAAGTACGCTGAGAAAAAACAAAAACCCCACTAAACCAGTGTGAAGCACAATAGAGACTTGAGCTGGCCAATCTAATATATATATATTTTTTTAAAACCCGCCTGTCAAATATGCTCTGAAAAGTGATCTATATGCAGTACCCACTTAAGGTTTTTTTTTTGTTTTTTTTAGCAACACCCTACCTTTATTAAAAAAATAAAAATAAATGGACACCTATAGTTGATTGCTTCAGTTGCACCATCGGGATCTGAAATGCTCCAGAAAAGCTCTTTTGATGCCGAGCTAATCAGAGTGATCATTTGACAGTCAAATTGCTTTGTGTGCTATGGAGAAGGTGATTAGCTACACCTGATTGAGTTTACAAGTAATTTTTAGTAGGGAGTGATCCTTTTTTCTTCAACTCAACTTTTTACACTTTTTTTTTTTTTAGCAAAGCACCCTACCTTTATTAAAAAAAAAAAAAAAAATGCCACCTAGAGTTGATTGCTTCAGTTGCACTATCGGGGACTGAAATGCTCCAGGAAAGCTCTTTTCATGCAGAGCTAAATCAGAGTGATCAGTTGACAGTCAAATGGCTTTGTGTGACCTTCAGGGTGATTCTGTTTTTTTTTTTATTTCATTAATGTTTTTGTTCTCCCCGGACACTTGTTTTGCCCCCCAAGGACACTTGTTTTCCTCCCCTTAGGAGGAGAAGCCCGCCTATCAAATACTTTCTAAAAAAATAATCTGAATGCAGTAACCCTTACGGGGGTTATTTTTTTACACTTATTTTTTTTAGCAACACACCCTACCTTTATATATATATATATATATATATATATATATATATATATATAAAATAATTTTTTTTAATATAAACCCGGACTGGATTTAAAAAACAACCCCGGGATGGATTTTAAAAAAAAAAACACCTGTCAAATACACTCTGAAAAGCAATATGAATGCAGTACCCACTTAAGGGGTTATTTTTTACACTTTAATTTTAGCAACACACCTTTATGAATTTTTTATTTCCAATAAAAACCCAGAGTCGAAAAAAACTCGGACTGGAGTTTGGAGAAAAAAAAAAGAAAAACTAACGTACAGCTATCTTTTTTTTTTCTTCCCCCATTTAACAATATTCATGCGTACCAGGCTTAAGGCATGCCTTACTTTCATCACAAAGCCCACAAATAAAAGCATTAAATCCATATTTAGAATAGTGGATGAAGCCATGCAAACTATCCCCTGGGCCAGCTTTGCAAATGGAATAGCTAGTGGCTTTACACAACAGATAGAGCAAAACATTACAGAACCATTTTTCAAAACGGCATACAGTTCTTTCAGACATGTTGGCCATCATCAGTGTATGGGAACCATGGATTATATGAAGGACTTGGAAACCAAAAAAGGAAGAATAACCTGAAAGGTCTCCTTGGTTGAGCTGTACATAATTTCGGGTGACAAGCCATGTTCTAGAAGGAATCAGTACCTACCTGATCAGAGCACAGAGAAACATGCTTATACAAAATTGCACAGAACTAAAATATGAAGAAGTATAAACTGCTATGCAAAATTCTATCCATACAAACAAACATCCCCCAGGCTATGTAAATGGGATTATGCAAATTCTCTCCTACAGATCTGTTTTAATGATGCATTTTGTTGGGTGATGCAGTCAGCAGCGCTTCTACAATTATAAATTATTTGTTTCAAAGAAACATTTTAAAGGGGAAAACCAGTTTTCATTTAGAAGGAAAAAAAATTAGGGAAAAAAACAAAAAACAAACAGTCTTTACTGCATTACTTACCTTCACTTTGGCACTTGGCCCAGCAAAATGCACTCCGAGGTCCTACACCAGGGGTCTCCAAACTTTCTAAACAAAGGGCCAGTTTTCATTCAGACTGTAGGTGGGCCGGAGTGTGGCCATTGGGTGTAGAAAACGTCCCAGCATCAGTGGGAGTAAACAATGCCCCATTGTTGGTGTCAGTGAGAGGAACTGTGCACCATCATTGGGAGAAAGTGTGACCTGTCATTGGTAGGAATTGCGCCCCATCATTTTTTGGGTACCATTGTTGGCATCATTGGTAGGAATTGTGCCCCATCATTCATTGGGTACCATTGTTTGCATCATTGGTAGGAATTGTGCCCCATCATTCATTGGGTACCATTGTTTGCATCACTGGTAGGAATTGTGTCCCATCATTCATTGGGTACCATTGTTTGCATCATTGGTAGGAATTGTGCCCCATCATTCTTTGGGTACCATTGTTGGCATCATTGGTTTCATTGGTAGGAATTGTGTCCCATCGTTGGCGTCATTGGGACCCATTGTTGGTGTCATTGGGAGGAATTGTGCTCCATCATTGATGTTATTGGGCGACATTGTTGGCATCATTGGGAGGCACTGTGCCCCATTGTTGGTATATTTGGAAGGAATAATGCCCCATCATTTGTGTCATTGGGAGGAATTTTGCCTTATTGTTGGGTGTCACTGGAACCCATTATTGGTGTCATTAGGAGGAATTGTGCATCATTGGTTTCATTGGTAGGAATTGCGTCCCATTCTTGGTGTCATTGAGAGGAATTGTGCCCAATCACCAAAGTCATTTGCAAGAATTGTGCCCCATCATTGGTGTCATTGGGCCCCAATGTTGGCATCATTGGGAGGAACGGTGCCCCATTGTTGGTATATTTGGAAGGAATTATGCCCCATCATTTGTGTCACTGGGAGGAATGTTGCCTTATTGTTGGTGTCACTGGAACCCATTCTTGGTGCCAGGAGGAATTGTGCATCATTGGGTTTCATTGGTAGGAATTGCGTCCCATTCTTGATGTCATTGGGATGAATTGTGCATCAATGGTTTCATTGGTAGGAATTGCGTCCCATTCTTGGCGTCATTGGGAGGAATTGTGCCCAATCACCAACGTCATTTGAAAGAATTGTGCCCCATCATTGGTGTCATTGGGCCCCAATGTTGGCAACATTGGGAGGAACTGTGCCCCATTGTTGGTATCTTTGGTAGGAATTATACCCCATCATTTGTGTCATTGGGAAGAATTGTGCCCCATCGTTGGTCCAAGGGCCGGATAAAAGCAAGCAAAGGGCTGCAGTTTGGAGACCACTGTCCTTCACCAATCGTCTTCTGAACTGAATGACACCCCAGGGTCATTCAACCCACTTCTTGTCAACAACCAAGCCAGCCGGACAGGAGAATGATGCAGAGAACAGCACCCACATCACTACATAAAGCACTGTCAACAAATATTTAAGAAGACTCTGCATATCACACGACCAGCAAGAAGACGCCAAAAAAAGCCAAACGCTATAGATTTTTTTCTAGTAGGGATATTCAAATTGAGGGGGGGGGGGGGGAGCAGTCCAAGACTTAAAAGGCCCATAATATCGGAAACATACCATTAAAGGGCAAGTACTGATGAACCCCTTACATTTTGTTATCTCTCTCGGGCACCCAACACACCAATGGTGCATATATATATATAAAATTAAACCCACCCATTTACCAAAGACCGCAAACCAGGATGGATTTGATTTAAGTCACAAGTAAAAAGGCTTAAATTAAATGAACTCGATTGAAATCCTGATTTTTAAAGAGTAACCGTTCTCTCTGTCCCACAGCGCCTCCTCCTCTGACCCGCTGTTGACTCACCGACAGTTCCATTCACTTTAATGGGACAGCTGGTGATGCGGCAGTGACACAACAAGGTGAAGGAAATGGCAGAAGCAGGCGAGTGGATGCCCGCTAACAGGCGCTGCCATGGTGGATATGAAATTACAGGTGCTCTTTAAATGTACTTAATCTTGCTGGTAGTTCGAATCTTTAATATTTTGAAAAAAAAAGGAGGGTTTCCTATTTAGAATAATAAGCTGTCAGGTTAGTAAAACAGCAATATCGGAACAGAGTCAATCATACAGTTTGTAGTGCACAAAACAATGGGATAACTAAATTTTGCTGAACTTTGTTTTATTTCATGAAATGTTACTGTGAAATTGTGTGAATGCAGTGCATGTTATCTTAGCTTGCAGAGCTTGGAGTCATTGAATGAGTTTACCAAAAATGTAAATATTGCAGAATATACTGCCTCATGCTGAATAAACTAAATTATTAATGTATCTTAAATAGAAAACTATCTTTACCTAATGTTAAGTGTAAGGAAACTAAACAGAGGAAAATTTGATTCTTGTATTCACCATAAAATCTTTTTCTGAAGGCCACAGCTGGGTCAGTAGATTGAGACCATTGGGTCTTGCACCACCTGCAGGAGTAGGATGCTAGGTACGACCAAAGATTACCACACAACCCAGGAGCGGCCCCTTCTGGTTGCCAAACCACCCCATCTGCAACACATTCAGTTAGTATTGACAAAACGGAGCAAAGTTGCATAAAGCAGCAAAATGCAAGCAAGGAGGGTAGGACATTCATTTAGTAGTCAGCAGTATGAGAGAGAACAGAGACAAATAACCAGCAATAATAGGGCAGACTAGGGTTTAAGGAAAAGTCGATACAACAACCGGCAAAAAGGATAACCGACGACGGGGTTCCTTTATTCCAGGAAGAACTAAAAACAGCTTTTTACAAAAAAAAAAAAAAAAAGCAGCAAGCTTAAACACCCTGTGAGCCGAGGTGATGGCTACCAAAAAGACCTGAGAGACAATAAAAGGAACTTGTCGAATAGATTCAAAAGGAAGTATTTGTAGGGCAGGAAGAACCCAACTGAGGTGCCAAGGCATCAATCTGGGGTCTAAAAGGAGTGGCAACCAGAGTAACCTCTTGAAGGAAAGAACAAACCAAAGAAAGAGGGCAGGGGGCATGGAAATAGAACATCCAAAGCAGAAAAATGATCTTTGATGGTGCAGAGAGCCAGATGTCAGTCCATGCCTTGTTGGAAGAAGGCTGAAATACGAGCTACAGAACACCTGCAGGGATGGAAAACCTGAGATTTGCACCAGGAGAAATGGTCCTTCCAGGTATGGTAGTAAAAGAAACGAGAAATGGACTTCCTGGCTCAAAGCATGGTGGAAATATAAACAAAAGCTCATATTAACAGACCCTACGGGACACTATATGGGCCTCCCTCCAAATGTTAAACTCTAGTGCCATTTCAACCAGGTGGAAACAGTCTAGGGAAGGCTCCTTAGCATTTTTTTTTTTTTTGGCGCCCCGTGTGAGGAGGCTCCTTTTTATTTTAATATGACTGTGCCCCTCCGCACAGACAGCTCCCTAAAGACATGGCTTGACACATTTGGTATACACAAAGCTCTGACCCCAGCCCTACTGAACACATTTTGGATTAAAAAGTAGATTACAAGACACCATCAGTACATGGCTTCATCTGGCTTACAGAGTCTCAAATTTTAACAGGCACGCCGCTACCCCCCAACAAGAATAATGCCCTTGGCATTAGAATGGGTTGTCCAACAGGCATAATGGTTCGGCGTCCACAAATACGACCGTTCAAACAAGGAGGAGCCAAAAAGACTGACAAACTTATTCTTGTATAAAACTACAAATTGCAGGCATGCCTAAAAAAAAGCAATCGCCTATGGGTGCTTCTACATGCAGTACCTTGACATGGCTTTCTTCCAGAATATCCAAGTAGTCTCAGTACTTTGGGGGCTCAATTCTGCAATTGCAATGATTAAAACAATCAGGGGCGGACTGACAACTCATGGGGCCCCCGGGCAATAGAAGATTATGGGGCCCCCCGGGCTTACAGATGGCCACCACACCAGGAGGCAGTGCAGAGGCGGGGCAGCTAAAATCTCTGGATTTTGACATCAAAAGCATGTCAGTTTCAGACATATCAGGGAGAGATGTAAAAAAAAAAAAATTTTACATGCTGTCCCTGGTTTTACTGAGCCTGGCAACCCTGAACGGGCCCCCTAGTGGCATGGGGCCCTCGGGCAGTGCCCGAGTGACTCAATGGTCAGTCCGCCCCTGGCCTCGGACCACCCCCATATGCACTTCAGTTATGCCGACAGTACCGGGAGCTGTGTGTTTACACACATAGCTCCCGGTCCTCGCTCTGTACCGAGCGATCGCGTGTGCCCGGCGGCGATCGTACCCGCCGGGCACGTGCGCAGGACTCGGGGGCGAGCGCGCCCTCCTAGTGGCTGCAAAAGTAGCCGACGTAGAGCTCCGGGCTCTCGCCCAGGAGAGCCAACCTGCCGCTGTAAAATGACGGCGGCTGGTCGGCAAGCAGTTAAAGAAGGATCACAGATACCGAAATGGCTGTTGGGTTGGACTATTTTTGGTCTTATGTCTGTTCAATTGTTGTATGAAATAGGATCTGTATACCACTTGCATGTGGATTGTATCCTCTTTAGGACACATATTGATGTCCTGATTTGATTTATTTAATAGAATTTGTTTATTTTTCTACAATTTATGCGTTTGTGTCACTTAAAAGTCCCACCCTTGAGGGGGTATTCCATGTTTTTTCTATAACTGTAGGGATGTGGTGACTTACAAGCACTGACACTCTCTTGACTGTGGGGTCCTCTTTTCCATACCTTCTGAAAACAGCCATTCCTACAACTTAACGATAAAACGTGATAAAAACTGATCAATCCCGTTACTCTGATAAAACAGGACATATGTATATGTATGGATTCTTTTTATTCTATCCTCATATTGCATCATCTCCTTCAGCTGACGTTTGCTGTACAAAGATAAAGACATTCCAGCGAGATTGGCTGTTAATAGCTGTTTGCGTCTTTCCAGCCTGGTCTCTGAGATACTGTGTAAACAGAGAGGCTTATGGGATCAACATGTTACTTAACTGTGGTTCATCAGGGAGCCCCTGGCATGCATCCGGTGACTCCTGACAATCGTTAATACTCTACGGTGACTACAGGTAGTAGATGCAATTCTCCCTCTGCACTTGACGTCTCATGAGGATATATATTTAAAGCTACCAACGTCAATAATGCTCCATTCCCTCCCCCCCGCCAATATTGTGAATGACCATAAAATGTTAGCAAAAAAAATAAAAGGGCAACAGCACATCTGAGAATAAAACATCCGATGTGACAACGCAATAAAAAATGGCCGCCTCAGCCCTTTTACGCCTCAGAATAAGCATTTTAATTAATCTTGTGCACATTTAATTTCAAACCATGTGCTTAAGCCCTGAAGAAGATGGACGCCCTTCCCCAGAAACATGTTGTCTGTACTAAACATTTTATATTAATATTAAGCTGACCATTCGTACCAGGCGCGCCCCAACTTTATATCCAAAAACAGATATCTGTTGAACCCGCTGTGATTGGAGACGCAGCAGCCTAGGACCACAAACAGGCAACGTGTTATTGTACCTGCACTGTAGATCGACCCCCTAAAGCCTCGTACACACAATACGATTGTTGGCCAACCGAGCGTCAGATTTTTGTCTTCAGGGCGTGTGCCAGGATCTTGTCTGGCATACCAATGGTACACAATTGTCGGCCAACAAAAACGAACGTAGTGACATACTACAAGGAATTTCAGCTCAAGTGCCACCCTTTGGGCCCTTTCTGTTAATTTAGTGTTTGGCGAGCATTGATTCCGAGCACGCGTGTTTGTACTTTTGAATTTTATGTGACAAACTTGTGTACCGACTATAAAAATATCAGGCAACACATGGTTGACACCAAACATTTACTAGCATGCCATCCAACCTTTGTTGGCCCAAAGTTGGACTATTGTCAGAAGGAACGTACCAACGGTCAGATTTTAGGACAACAGTCTGTCAACAGCAGCTGCAGGAGAGCTCCAGACCCTGTACTTTCTGCTTTCAAGCAATGAATCCAGCTTCTTTCCAGCAGCAGCTTAAGGAAAGGGGGTGCACTGTGAAGGGAGAGTGGGGGACTCAACTTCTGATGGTGGGGGGCTCTTAACATGTAATGTGAGGGGATGCGCTGGACATCTAATCTTACAAATACGGCCCTTTTGAGGGTAATCATAATGCTGATGCGGCCCACAATGAAATAAAGTTCGATACCCTTGCTCTAGGGGACTCCAAAAAAAGGTGAGATCTTGGTATTTCAGGAACTACTTAAACACAGACATTAGAAGTGACCCTGCTCTCTGTTGGATTTTTAGTTTGTTTTCCATAAAAATGATCATCTGTGTCTTAGCAGCATAGGTGACCCTCTAGGTGTAGTATGGTAATATTCCCATATTGCAACACTTCAGTCCCCAAAAGTACAAGACCAATGGGAGGGTCGGTTCACCTAGTTCACACATTTGTGAGAAAAATACGCAGGCCGTCACTCAACCCTTCCCATCAAACATGCTAGCACTCTGACTTTCTTTATAATCCTCTTGCTTCCACAGGCCCTGACCATGCGTATGGAGCATTACATAGTAGTTCAGTGACTCAAAGCATGAAAGCTTTTAGTGTAGCCAGGCGCCTCGATTCTCAGAAGATCAGCAATGGCAGCCCATTTATTTCCCCCATAATACATTCAGATTAGGACCGCAGCGACGTGGGAAACTTGTGTTTGGTGGGGGGTGGGCACAAAAGTACTTGGTTCTAAAAACATCTCCATGGTTGTTCCTCGGCACTTACCCTTCCTGCATTGCGTGCCTGCTGGAAGGCCTCTGATCTCCTCATCTTCTCCAGCTCAATCTCTCTTGAGATAAGTTGCTTGGCCTGGTAGGTGAGCTGCTTGCGAGCCGGGAGATCGGGGAACCTGCACACATCCTCCACGTTACTGCAAAAATACAAAAACATTCAGACCTAAAGACATGGTGCCTTTACCCAGCTGCCTCGTATCCACAGCATGCAATAGAAGAGATACTGTATTTGTATTGTCTATAACTAGGGTTGTCCCGATACCACTTTTTTAGGACCGAGTACAAGTACCGATACTTTTTTTCAAGTACTCGTCGGTACCGAATACCGATACTTCTTTTTAAATGGCATGTGACAGTTTTCAAACCACAATACAGACTAAGGATATTTTCTTTAGAACTATGAAGAACTCAAGACATTATAAAAGAATAAAAAGGAGTAAACATTTTTTATTTGCTTGTCACGCAGTAGTAAAAAACTCAAATAATTTTCACAGAACACATTGATAAATCCCCAAAAAAAAAGCAACGTGAGCATTTGCGCGAGTACAAGTACTCCCGCAAATACTCGGTATCGGGACAACCCTATCTATAACAATATTCCAGCCTGCTATATTCTATAGCTTTTGGAAAATTAACAATAAGAAGACAATTAGTTGCTATTGGGCAGGGAACAGAATTCTCACTTTTATACCCAAGAACCAAAATATAATATACAGAGTCTAAAAGGTCAAAAGATGCATTTCCTCCTCCTCAAAAAAAAAAAAAAAACACAAAAGAAATTGAAAAAAAAAAAAAATGAAGGAAAAAACAAAACAAAAAGGCAATTGCCTCACCTTCAGTTTAAAAGTGCCGTCATATTTTCTCCTATATTTGTGTATCAATTCCTGATTGGTTGCCCACAGAAATCTAATTGCACTAATGTAGTACATGACATATGCCAAAATGTTTAATTTAAAGAGATGCTTAAACATGTTACTCTAAAACTTCATATTCCTGATATGTGCTTGTGTTAAAAAGTATCCAGTTCTCCATGTATTGCTTCCTTTGTGTGAAATATCGCTGGAGATCCTGCAAGTCCCCCTCCTTTCCCATTTCAAACTGACCACTCTAGGTAAGAGACCACATCTATCTCAGCACAGTCGGTTTTCTGGCTGTGATGGAAGAACAGCCCAACTATCCTCCTTTGGTCAGATGGATCTATAAGGACCCAGCAACGTGAAGAATCACATCTATTAGGGAACTTGGAAGACAACCAGGAACTGCACTGCAGGCAGTCATAAAAGACACAAAGCAACACACCTATGTATTAAACGGATTGTAAGGGAAGCTATGGCAGATTCCATCATTTTGATTGGATCGCACATTGATCGGATAGAAAAATCATACAATGTATGGCCACCAAAGCAGAGGAACTGATTACCTGCTCCGCTGGTGGCCACTAGCGCCCTCCTACAGGTACTTCGGTGCCTCAACAAGGATACTGAAACAGGGCAGCAGCTGGGATCATTAAAGATAAGTCAATATTTGACCTTGGCTGAGATTTAATTAAACAGAAATGAGAAAATAATGTACAGCAAACATACATGACAGGTGGAAAGTGTTCTAAAGGTGAACTTGGGTTTGTAATTTCCAATCAGTAGCGGTTTTGAAGCTCTGGATTAGAAGCGAGAGGTGGCAAAGAGGCTACCCTGCGATTAAATGGCAGGGGAAAACTCCTATAGAGCAGGCTGCCATCTGCTTTCCACTAGCGAGCGGGCCGATAACATAATCTGGTCTCCAGGAGAAGTCACCCCTGAGATTATGTAACCAGCAACACATTAACATCTCTTCAATTTCTCTGACAGTCCTGAACGGTACAACGTGTGACGGGGCTCTTCTGTATGAGGCCATGGAAACAGGGGATGTGGCACAGTGCCACCGCAATATTACCAGTACACCGCCAACTGGGCCGACATATAAAGAAGTATGTGTCACAACAATTCCGGATCCACAGATAGAGGAAAATAAATGATCACTGTCCAAATGCTAATTGTTAATACCCATAGGTATTCCACCTGAGATTCTCATATCAGGCTATTGTATGATTACCTAGGGGCCCCCGTTTAAAAAAAAAAACACAAAAAAAAATGCAGGTAAAAGTACAAAACGACCCTCCCCCCCCAAAAAAAATAACTAAAACTAGAAAAATAACGAAACCAAAAAAAAAAATAAACCAATAAAAAAAAAAAAAAAAAGTGAAAAAACAAACAAAAAACAAAACAAAAACAAAAAACGAATAAAAATAAAACGAAACAAAAAGAAAAGAAAATACTTGCTTATTGACTTGAATTGTGCCTTTGAACTTACTAGAAAACTTGTCTACTCTATAAGGGTCAATATCCTAGCACAGCTTCTTCACTCCTTGCATGTCATAACCCTCTCCTCTTCTGGGAATGTCTATCATTTAGTGCAGAGGTCTCCAAACTTTCTAAACAAAAAGGACCAATTTACTGTCCTTCAGGCTTCGGAGGGGGGGGGGGGGGGGGGGAACTTAGCGGAATACTATAAAGTGTTACAGCTACGAATCTACTAGGGCTGCCGACATTATATCCAAGATGGTGACGCCAAGAAGCAGTCTCGGGGCTTTTGGGTGTCTACACATGAGAGGCTTTTAAAGGTAAACCGTGCTTATAATACAATAGATGCATATATATTCTTAAAAGGAATTTTCTTGTTTAAATGGAACAGTGTGATGACAGGGTCTCTTTCAAGTAAACCCGGTGCTGTACTATGCAGGGCAAAGCGACAGGTCCTCACAGCAGCTTATACTTGTATTCTTTCAACTACCTTGCCACTGAAAATGAGAAGCCGTGTAAGCTCCAAGTCTATCTAAGCAGAGCTTACACAGACCTGAGGACTCTGTCCTGCGTTTACAAACACAGGTCCACATTTCAATCTATATGTATGATAATTTGATGGTATTAACACAAAGGTGGGTGTATTTCTATCTATTTTTTTTTCTTTCCCTTTTGTTCTTGTTTGAGGCCAGGGTTATATTGATCTGTGTCTGCTTCTGTCCGTTTATTTTAACATATGTTGTTGTGCAGAAATCTGAACAGCCTCATTGAATATTGCTTCTTAGAACAGATGCATTACTTTGATTTACAATGCATGTGCAATACAAATCAGACAATATAAAGAATATACCAAGCATAATGCCGCGTACACACGATCACTTTATGTGAGGAAAAAAAACGATGTTTTCTGTGAAGTAAAAAACGACGTTTTTGAAACTTCACTTTTCAAAGACGATGTTGCATACACACCATCGTTTTTTTCACAAAAAGCGAGGTTACTTTCACCACTCTTTTCCATTGAAGCTCGCTTCATAACTAGCTTCTGGGCATGCACGGGTTGAAAAACGTCGTTTTAAACAACGTTTTTTGCTACACGCGGTGACTTTTTGTGAAACAAAAAACGACGTTTTGAAAGACGACACATAAAATTGAAGCATGCTTCAATTTTTTTTTTGTCGTTTTTTACAAGACATAAAACAATGTTTTCCCCCACACACGGTCAATGAAATGGACGTTTTTAAAAATGTCATTTTTTTTCATCACATAAAGTGATCGTGTGTACGCGGCATAAGTATTAATCAAATAAATCAATAGTTTGTGTACTAAAACCATGTCTTCCACCATATGAAATCTGATCTGCTAAAAACAGGTAGAATGGGGATAGGTTTGCCATCAACACGGACCGGTCACCCACCTGCTCAGCGGAGAGATCTCCCCCATCATGTCATTCACCATGTGTCAGATCTCTACCCAACCTACATGTCAATGTCCACACCAAAACATTAGGTGAAAGATTTCCCGAAAGATCTACAGCACAAAACGCTCAGGTAATCACATTCAGGATACAGATATGGCCGCTTTCACACCAGCAGACAGATCGGGTCCGCCTATCTGTTATTCGGGCGGACCCGGTCGGACCAACCAATGTTCTCTATGGAGCGGCGGATGTCAGCAGACATGTGTCCGCTGACACCCGCCGGCATCAGATCTGGTCTGCTAAAAACAGATGGATGGGGATACGTTCGCCATCAACACGGACGGGTCACCCGTCTGCTCAGCAGAGAGATCCCCTGCTGAGCAGGCAAATCTGCTCGACAGATTCCGTTCCATCTAAAACAAAATATGTAGTGCCAAAATACTGTATATACTCGAGTATAAGGCGAGTTTGAAAATGCCCCCCTCGGCTTATACTCGAGTCACCTCTTTGCGCCTGATCTCCCGGACTTTGGGGACCCGGTACCAGCTGGCAGTCCCCTGGACCCCAAACTTGCCACAAATATAGCCCCACTGTTCCTCTACAAGTGTGTAAAGTTTGTTGTCCGAGGGGACCTACGGCCGGGGAGCACCGATTATTCAAACC
This sequence comes from Rana kukunoris, assembly GCA_029574335.1. Lineage (NCBI taxonomy): Eukaryota > Metazoa > Chordata > Amphibia > Anura > Ranidae > Rana > Rana kukunoris. Next base: position 25,543,931 of record CM056054.1, read on the forward strand.
TGGGCACCCCTTCCATAGGTTCCCATGTTAAACGGTACCGGTCGGTTGTAGGTCCCCTGAACACGGAACTTGGCACACATGCAGCCCCACCCCTTCCATAGACTCCCATTTTAAATGTCAGTCTAGGCACGGGCACAGTGAGACATGCACATGGACCCAGTGAGGCATGCACACCCTAGGCTTATACTCCAGTCAATACGTTTTCCCATTTTTTTGTGGTAAAATTAGGTGCCTCGGCTTATATGCGAGTATATACAGTAATTACAATACAATGAAGCAATAATCAAAGTAAATAGCTAAACATAAAATTTAATAATTGCACCAATCAGCTGCAGGAGTCCTCAAGATTTTCACTCATCAGCAATTCTAAACAATTTTTTTGGGGATGCACAATTCTAAAGTCTGCTGTAGAGGGTTTAAAAATCAACCTTCTAAAAGGAGTGCAGGCTGTAAAAGTAGCAGGGTGGACAACAGTAGGCATCTGTGCAGGAATAAAATCATACTCACGGATCCAGCTTGTAAATGTATTGCCCGTCCACAGTGCGCTCCTGGTGGTAGGTCAGGTTATAGGCCAGCATTGTATTAATTAAATCCGCCAACTGCTGCTTCTCTTTCATGCTGTACAGCTGTGTGTTCACCTGCAGAAATAGAACATAAAGACGGTCAGTACCAATACAGATTGCATAATGTAGACGGCATGAACACTTTGGATCAACACATAAAACAATTTTCTCTTCTACATATATCGCACAAAGGGATATGGGATATGACCTATGGCCATTGCCACTGCCTTGTGATATTGGGAGGGAAGAAAAAACCCTGGGTGGCCGCACACCGTTAAAGGCATCTTTATTGATATCTTGCGTAGCAGATGAAATCCAATACAGTCACAGGAAACCGACGCGTTTCACACCGCATCAAGGTGCTTAATCACGATTAAGCACCTTGATACGGTGTGAAACATGTCATTAGCTTTTTCGGATTTCTGTAACATGCAGTGACTGTATTGGATTTCATCTGCTACACAAGATATCAATAAAGCTGCCTTTAAAGGTGTGGGGCCGTCCAGGGTTTTTTCTTCCTTCCTAATTCGTTGCAGAGCCAGCACCTGTAAGTTCCTAAAAAAGCATGTGCTTTAGAGGACTGGGGCTTAGAGCACCAATCCTTCTTTCTTGTGATATCGGGGCTATGGCAAAGACGTAAACAAAGACTGTGTAGGCAAAGGTGAAGAATGACCTTGTCCTTTAGTCACATGTGCCGCTGCCTACACTTTGATGTTTACATCTCCCCCTGGCCCTGAAGGAGTCATTCTGTACCTGCACTACCACCTTAAAGTGAAAGACTCATTTCAGCCATTCAGGGCCATCTCTGGAGGAACCCTATGACCCCACAGAAACCTGGCCGTGGAATGGCCATTTTATAGGCACATAGTAGTTTAAAGAGATGCCCCCCCCCCCAAATAAAAATCTTATTTCCATTTATTACATTTTTGCAATTAAAATTATTTGAAACACCAGTGGAAAGAGCTCTCAAACTGCATGAAAACCATCTTCATGGGTCCAAAATATACATACACTTTCACTTGAGTTCCCACAGCACCTGTCTGAGCTTTTGTGAGGAAATCCCTCTCTACGTGATGGACTTTTAATTTTACATTGTAAGGAATGAGGAAGTGTAAAATACAGGCTACCATAAAAAAAAAAAAAAAAAAAACCTCACTCACTTATGTAGATGCATCATTGACCCGATGTCGATTCTGTCCGCCCCGCCTCCACCACCTCTACACAGAGAGCTGGGCAATCAAAAACTGCTTATCGCCAAGTTATGGGTCTGCTATGAGCACACCGCTAGTCACCGCTCAGACGCCGGATTGTGGAGGAGGTGGAAGTGACTGGTTCAAGCTCTCAGCCACACGCCAAGAGGATGAACCAGCTGCTGGTCAGGCATCTAGACAAACTGCAGGGAAAAAGAACGCCAGTAATAGCGAAAAAAAAAAAAAAAAAGAGAACATGTTCTAATTTTTCCTGCCAGGATTCCCCAGCTGTTTACCAATGGGAAAACTGGTCGTGTGTATGAGGTAGAAGGCTACACTTTACAAAGAATACCCAAATCACTTGCAAGAAAAAAAAAAAAAAACACCATGTTTGCACATGATTGGATGATGGAAGTCAGCAGAGCTCTCTCCCATTTACTAAGCTGTGGAGCAACTACATTGTTTGGAATTGATTGGCATCCATTAGTACAACATATAACAGTCTACCAGTGCCCATCCATGCCGCCTACCAGTGCCCATCCATGCCACCTACCAGTGCCACATATTAGTGCCCATCAATGCCACCTCATCGGTGCCCATCAGTGCAGTACCATCAGTGAAGTAGAAAACGTACTTATTTACAATGTTTTGTAACTGAATTTTTTTTTTTTTATCTTTATGTTTTGCAGAAAATAGAAAAAAAAAAAAATCGCAGAGGTGATCAAATACCACCAAAAGGAAGCTCTATTTGTGGGAACAAAATTATAAAAATGTAGTTTGGGTACAGTGTAGCATGATCCCGCAATTGTCATTCAAAATGCAACAGCGCTAAAAGCTGAAAATTGGTCTGGGCACAGGAGGGTGTATAAGTGCCCGTATGTAAGTGGTTAAAGATGGCTGCAAGAAAAAAAAAAAAAAAAAAAGTTATGATCGCTGAAGTACTTTGTATCGCTCATCTTTGAACGAGGGCCGGGAAAACGTAAGGGGTAAACGCACAGCTGGAGAGACGAAGGGGGAAGGTATAGATTTCCTGTTTACAAACACTTATCGACCATCAATTATTCATGAAGGAAAGTGAGCAGACACAGGCAGCGCTTCCAAACATCGATCTAGGAGGAGCTGGTAACATTTTTCTTGAAGGAAACATATTGATCTTGGCATTCTATGTGCTCAGGCAGGTAAAGGGCATATATTAGATGTGTCAGACCTCGGCTATCACAAAATCTATCCTTTTAACACTTGGCTTTCGCTGGCAGCCAACACCTCGAGGATGAATTACAAGATCGCAGCAGAGCTCCAGAGATTTGACGCACACGTACATGCATGGCTCTAGCAGGGCTCAGATCAAAAGTCTCTCCTGCGTTCTACACACTTAGGGGCCATTTACAGTGCGGAAAATAAGTATTTGAACACCCTGCTATTTTGCAAGTTCTCCCACTTGGAAATCATGGAGGGGTCTGAAATTGTCATCGTAGGTGCATGTCCACTGTGAGAGACATAATCAAAAAATTTTTTTTTCCAGAAATCACAATTTAGGATTTTTTTAAACTATTTATTTGTATGATACAGCTGCAAATAAATATTTGAACACCTGAGAAAATCAATGTTAATATTTGGTACAGTAGCCTTTGTTTGCAATTACAGAGGTCAAACGTTTCTTGTAGTTTTTCACCAGGTTTGCACACACTGGAGGAGGGATTTTGGCCCACTCCTCCACACAGATCTTCTCTAGATCAGTCAGGTTTCTGGGCTGTCGCTGAGAAACACGGAATTTGAGCTCCCTCCAAAGATTCTCTATTGGGTTTAGGTCTGGAGACTGGCTAGGCCACGCCAGAACCTTGATATGCTTCTTACAGAGCCACTCCTTGGTTATCCTGGCTGTGTGCTTCGGGTCATTGTCATGTTGGAAGACCCAGCCTCGACCCATCTTCAAAGCTCTAACTGAGGGAAGGAGGTTGTTGCCCAAAATCTCACAATACATGGCCCCGGTCATCCTCTCCTTAATACAGTGCAGTCGCCCTGTCCCATGTGCAGAAAAACACCCCCAAGGCATGATGCTACCACCCCCATGCTTCACAGTAGGGATGGTGTTCTTTGGATGGTACTCATCATTCTTCTTCCTCCAAACACGGTTAGTGGCATTATGACCAAAAAGTTCTATTTTGGTCTCATCTGACCACATGACTTTCTCCCATGACTCCTCTGGATCATCCAAATGGTCATTGGCAAACTTAAGACGGGCCTTGACATGTGCTGGTTTAAGCAGGGGAACCTTCCGTGCCATGCATGATTTCAAACCATGACGTCTTAGTGTATTACCAACAGTAACCTTGGAAACGGTGGTCCCAGCTCTTTTCAGGTCATTGACCAGCTCCTCCCGTGTAGTCCTGGGCTGATTTCTCACCTTTCTTAGGATCATTGAGACCCCACGAGGTGAGATTTTGCATGGAGCCCCAGTCCGAGGGAGATTGACAGTCATGTTTAGCTTCTTCCATTTTCTAATGATTGCTCAAACAGTGGACTTTTTTTCACCAAGCTGCTTGGCAATTTCCCCGTAGCCCTTTCCAGCCTTGTGGAGGTGTACAATTTTGTCTCTAGTGTCTTTGGACACCTTTTTGGTCTTGGCCATGTTAGTAGTTGGATTCTTACTGATTGTATGGGGTGGACAGGTGTCTTTATGCAGCTAATGACCTCAAACAGGTGCATCTAATTTAGGATAATAAATGGAGTGGAGGTGGACATTTTAAAGGCAGACTAACAGGTCTTTGAGGGTCAGAATTCTAGCTGATAGACAGGTGTTCAAATACTTCTTTGCAGCTGTATCATACAAATAAATAGTTAAAAAATCATAAATTGTGATTTCTGGAATTTTTTTTTTGATTATGTCTCTCACAGTGGACATGCACCTACGATGACAATTTCAGACCCCTCCATGATTTCCAAGTGGGAGAACTTGCAAAATAGCAGGGTGTTCAAATACTTATTTTCCGCACTGTACTTAAAGGCAACGTTTAATCTCCAATTATATTTTTGCCTTCCATGGCTCCTCCTTTCCCCTCATAAACATATTAAATAAAAATTCTATATTCATTACATTCCTTATTTTAGATCATTTGGTTTCTTAGCTCCTCTATGCATTGCAGGTGGATCATTGCTGGTGGGAGGGGCCAGCGGGGTGCTGCCATCCATCCAGGAAATGAGACCGGCTCTGTCAGATTTGATCCTTGATCAAAGGAAGTTGTGGTTTTCCCCATACGTGATGCTGAGCCTTTAACTGTAAGAACCGACGTCCAATCAACAAGAGGTGCAGGCAAGGGACAGTTAGACCCCTTTCACATTGAGGAGTTTTTCAGGCGGCACAGCGCTAAAAATAGCGCTGCTATACCGCCTGAAAAACTCCCTCACTGCATCCTCAATGTGAAAGCCCGAGGGCTTTCACACTGAGGCGATGCGCTGGTAGGAGAGAAAAAAATCTCCTGCCAGCAGCATCTTTGGAGCGGTGAGAGGAGCGGCGTGTATACCGCGCCTTCCCATTGAAAATGGGAAACCGCGGCAATACCGCCTGCAATGCGCCTCTATAGAGGCGCATTGCAGGAGCTATTAACCCTTTATCGGCCGACAGTACTAGAAAACAAATATTAAAAAAAAAAATGCAATAAAACTATCCCCTATGTGGTAGACGCTATAAATTTTGCGCAAACCAATCAAACGCTTATTGCGATATTTTTTTTACCAAAAATAGGTAGAAGAATACGTATCCGCCTAAACTGAGGGGAAAATGTTGGGGATATTTATTACAGCAAAAAGTAAAAAATATTGAATTTTTTTTCAAAATTGTCGCTCTATTTTTGTTTATAGCGCAAAAAATAAAAACCACAGAGGTGATCAAATACCACCAAAAGAAAGCTCTATTTGTGGGGAAAAAAAAGGACGCCAATTTTGCTTGGAAGCCATGTCGCAGCGACGCAGTGCCAAATCGCAAAAAGGAGCCAGGTCCTTTAGCTGCATAATGGTCCGGGGGTTAAGTGGTTAAAATGTATGAAAACTGTGCAGGACACAACAAGAATTAGCAATCTACCCAATTTATGAAGTGCAAATGCAGAAAAACTATCCGGTACCATTGGTCCATGATGAGCACCGACACAGAAATGTGACTTCATTACTGGTAAAAGTTCAACTGGTGAGGGACCTACCCCAAAGGAGGGCAAATAAGTGATTATAAAACATTTGTAGCCGATAAAGTCCTCTTACACGATACTGAAAAGAAGAAGACGGTGAAAACAGGCCAGGAGAAAGGCCTGTGCTCTGCATGTGGAGGGGGGGGGGGGGGTAGCACTTTAAGTCTAAAAATGAGTTTTCAGTCTAATTGCCTTGGCCCTTGGCTCACCCGGAGACACAGATTAAATTGCTTTTCGTTCACTTCAATCACAATTAAATTAAAAGGATATGAGCCTAGGGCTTATGGACCTAAATAAAGAACAAAAGGAAAATAACCTCAGACCCGGGGGGAGACGATGACCTTGTCTGACACCTCGAGGTTCAAGAGCATGCAATGGACAACAAACACTGTCAGGCTTTATAGAAGTCAATGGAGTCTCAAGGGCAAGACGCAACACACCAAGTTACACCACGGGGGAAAGAAAACACTGCTAGGAAGACATTTGTAAACCTGAAGTTGTGAGAGCCGCGACTTCCAGCCATCGTCCGTTCTCTATGCTCAAGCAGGCCAGATCTGGTGTGATATAGGTTACTCCACACTCATTTATACAATGGACTATGTTAGCTGGACTTTTTTGGCTTAAAGGATCACTAAAGGATTTATTTATTTTTTAGCTAAATAGCTTCCTTTACATTAATGCAGTGCTGTTTTCATGTTCTCATTGTTCGTTTTTGCTTTGAAGTTGCTGTAATTCTGCTCTGATCACCAAACTTCCTGCTTGTCTGGCTCCTTATGAAAAATCTCATTGCAGATTTTCACTGTGGTCTAAGCTGTGTGTCTAAAACTCCTCAGAACCAATCAGATTCATTTAAAAACAAAACACTGCCCTGGATTTGTTTGTTTGTTTTTGTTCTGTGTGTCTTCTGTACTTCAGAAACATGAAACCATTTAAAAACTAAAGTGAAACTGCAGGCACATTATATGATTGATTTGTATGTATTTTTAATCATTTTTAAAAGGAATCAATTAACTTTTATGTCTCTATACCCTGTAAACATTAATTTCAGCAAAAAATTTTTTTTCCTTTAGTGACCCCTTAGGTTTTACTTTGATAAAAACCTGTCTAGATAGAAAAGCGAAGTTGCCACTGTTGGCTTGTTTATGGAAGAAGCACGTTCCGAAGTTGGATATTGCAATTTGAAGGGAAACAAACTGACTATCCAGAGTAAACTCTTGTGGAAGTAAACCCTGCAGCCTCAATGTTGCTTTTCATAGATTTCTTTTTTATGACTCTTTAGCAAACATTACATAGCCCAATAGCACACAATAGCCGATTACTTTTTTTTTTTTTAACTTTGAAAAATGTTGTCTATCAAGATAAGGCGGCGCCATCTTCAGTATGGGTTTTCTCAGTCCATGTAGAATATCATTTCTGCCCTTTCATGGTTCACTTCACCGTAATCTTGCGCATGCGCGACCTGACATTACTGCGGTAACCGAACACTGCCACTCATAGCCGACATAGTTTTTGTGCTTTATTAAGGGGTAAATACCCGTTCTGGGTATACCGTATGCGTGCCCGTTTGTTTTGCTGCAGCTGATCGCCGCGCTAGGATACAAAAGGTTTACTCCCCGTGTGACGTCACGCAGTTACATGAATGAATGAATAAACTTATAGAGCGCAACATTTGCCAACTGAATCGCCTCTGGGGAGTTCCAGGATGCTGGGAAACACTCTGCTATTTAACAGCTATGCCACTGGAAGAGGAAATACAATTCAATAGACGGGATGCACACACAGAGTGCCGTGAATTAAGGGAAGGAAAGCGCATGCGCCTGTGACGTCATTAAAATGGTACGGATTAAACCACAACAAACGAGGTAAGGAGCCTTGTGACGTCAGTATGGTGAGGAGGCCTGTGTTTCACTACTCCTATTGCTTTTACTGCAGTTTTTATCCTTACTTGATGCAAGCATTTTTTTTTTACTAAATAAATTTACTTTTCAATTGGCAATATTGCACTATGGCTGTTATTTGTTTCCTTTGAGCACCATTTATACAAGAAGTGCCATTCCTTGGAGTGAGCTGTTCCCTCTATATGTGGAATTACTCAAGATGTTTTGATGCCAAGTTTTGGATGTAGTTCTTTGTATTCGCCTGGATGCCTTTAGAGATCCATCAGCAGGATTCCTTATCCGACTATCTGATGAGCCGTGTGCGACCCTTGGGTCATTGTTGGAGGTGAGCGGCCAATTCATAAATTTAACAGTCGATGTTTGGATAGATGTTTTATCTTTTTTTTCTTCTATCAAGTTATCCCTGTGAGATTTTTACCTTTATATGAACTGACTCCTAACATTGGGCTTTAGTTGCACTTTATTCACATTTATTTATTTGTTTGGATACTCATCATATTCATTCTTTGAGTATATTACTTTATGACACATTATTGAATAAGCGCACCATTTCCATCTCCCTCTTAAAACAGGTACAAGCTGCAATCAGTGTTTTTTATGAGGATTTCAATACAGTAAAGGTGTGTGGGAGGGTTTGCAATCACTTTAAACCCCTGATGTTATAATCCAGAGAGATCCTGACGACATGTGTGTTGCTTGTTTGCCTGTTTCTCAATGTCTTTGCTGTGCAACTTGCTTTTTTCTGTTTGCAATATTCCCACCCGGATTCAACCTTCCAAAGCCAGGTTGCTTGGTAAATGTGATAAACGTCATCACATCAGCTTTCCTGTATGCGAGACACTAGATGTGTGGAAAATGAGAGGGCGAGCCTATCGGCAACTCATCGGAATTGCCCACCTGCTAAACCAGAAGAGTGGGCATGCCTCTGGATATCAGAAAGAACAAGAGCGAGCTGTCGCCAAGCACGAGAGAATCCTAACGTGACATTGCTGGATCCACTGGGTGGGTGGGTATCTGAAATGTGCAAATACCACCTTAAAAAGGGGTAGTAAAGGTTTATTTTTATTTATTTTTTAATTAACAAACATGCCATACTTACCTCCCCTGTGGGTTTTGCACAGAGAGTGGCCCCAATCCTCCTCTTCTGGGGTCCCTCAGCGGCAATCCTGGCTCCTCCTCTCGAGTGCCCCCACAGAGAGCCGCATTCCATGGGGGCACACTCCCGAGTCCTGCTGCTGCATCCATTGACACAGACAGTAGGACTCGGCCCCATGCCACTATTTAAAATGACAGCAGCGGGAGCCAATGGCTCCTGCTGTTATCAATCTATCCAATGAGGACCCGAGACAGAAAAAAAACTAACACACACAAAAAAAAAACAAGACTTTACAATCACTTTAAAGGAGTTGTAAAGGAATTTTCTTTTTTGCTGAAATGACTGTTTACAGGGTATAGAGACATAATAGTTAACCGATTCCTTTTAAGAATGATTACAAATAGATAAAAATCAATCATATAATGTACCTACAGTTCTAGTTTGTTTTTGCATGTTTCCTATTTCTGTTATGTACAGAGCCACAGAGCCACAAAGCCAATACAGGGCAGTGATGGTTTGGAAAACAAAACTGATTGGTGCTGAGGGGTTTTAGACACACAGTAATCACACCTCCTTGATTAGTGACCACAGAGAGAAAGCTCCCAGCACTGTGGTTATCAGGAAACAGACAACCAGGAAGTGTGGAGATCAGAGAAGGATTACAGCAACTTGAGAGCAAAAACGAACAATGAGGACATGAGAACAGCACTGCATTAAGGTAAAGGAGGCTATTAAGATGAAAAAAAATGTTTCCTTTACAAATCCTTTAAGTAGTGGATTTCCACAGATCAGCACCTTCACTTCTCCGAATCCTGTATTAAGAACTACCTGCACCAAAGTCCTGGAGCTTTAGATAGCCAGTTCATTCGCTATTTCCGGGCTGTATTTTTATTTCTATTATTAGAATTTTAACCCATTCCCAAACACTAATTTCACCGCTCCTCAGAAAAGTCTTCCCTGCTAAGAGAAAATGCTCTGCAAAGCCGTGAGCACTCTGAGCTGGTCCCACACTACACATTGGGATCCATACTGATTGGTTCCCAACCATCTGATCACCATGACAGTTAATCATGGTAATCCTATTGATCTGCTGACAAGCAAACTTGCTGGCTTAGAGGTTATTGTGTGCACCTTTGGATTATCACAATTGCACTGTAACTACAATTACAAGAGTCATGCATGTTGGTAAATGCCCTGAGGCCCCAGACAGTAGACTAGATAAGTACTTGTTTTCAGCCACACTGTTATGCTTCCAGCATGAGCGCCGCAAGTGTGAGCAGGTCCAGCAATACAATATCAATGTATGAATGCAGACAAACTGTAATAACCACCTTAAAGTGTTTCTAAAGTAAAAAGGGTCTATTACCTTAACCACTTCAGACCCGCGGTATAGCTGAATGACGGCTACAGCGCGGGTCTGAATATCCAACATGCCAGCAAAAGACGGCCGCCCCTTTGGGCGTTCCCAGCGCGCGCTCTAGAGCGCGCTGCGGGGAAGCCCTGTGTTGGCCGTGTCCCTTGGACACAGCCAATCACAGATCGCGGCGAACGGCCAATCAGAGTGACCGTTTGCGATGCGATCTGTGCGGCGAATGAGAGATGATCTTAAAGATCATCTCTCATTGCCGTTTTTACACAGAGACAGCGTCCTGTCTCTGGAGAGGAGGAGACCGATCTGTGTCTCTTGTACATAGGGACACAGATCGTTCACCCCCCCTCCCCCACAGTTAGAACACACCTAGGATACATTTAACCCCTTCTTCACCCCCTAATGTTAACCCCTTCAATGCCAGTCACATGTATACAGTAATTAGTACATATTTATAGCACTGATGGCACTATAAATGTGAATGGTGCCAAAAATGTGTCAAAAGTGTCCGCCATAACGTCGCAGTACCAATAAAAATCGCAGATCGCCGCCATTTCTAGTAAAAAAAAATAAAAATAATAATTCTGTCCCCTATTTTGTAAGCGCTATAACTTTTGCGCAAACCAGTCGCTTATTGCGATTTTTTATTTATTTTTACCAAAAATATGTAGAAGAATACGTATCGCCCTAAACTGAGAAAAAAAAAATGTTTTTTTTTTTTTTTAATTGGGATATTATAGCAACAAGTAAAAAATATTGTATTTTTTTTTCAAAATTGTCGCCCTTTTTTGTTTATAGCGCAAAAAATAAAAACCGCACAGGCGATCAAATACCACCAAAAGAAAGCTCTACTTGTGGGGAAAAAAGGACATCAATTTTGTTTGGGAGCCACGTCGCATGACCGCGCAATTGTCCGTTAAAGCGACGCAGTGCCGGAAGCTGATATTTCACCTGGGCAGGAGTGGGGTATATGTGCCCAGTAAGCAAGTGGTTAAAGGGGTTGTAAAGGTAATTTTTTCCCCCTAAACAGCTTCCTTTACCTTAGTGCAGTCCTCCTTCACTTACCTCATTCTTCCATTTTGCTTTTAAATGTCCTTATTTCTTCTGAGAAATCCTCACTTCCTGTTCTTCTGTCTGTAACTCCACACAGTAATGCGAGGCTTTCTCCCTGGTGTGGAGTGTCGTGCTCGCCCCTCCCTTGGACTACAGGAGAGTCAGGACGCCCACTAACACACAGCTCCTTTCTCTATCTGCAACGTAGAGAGGGTCCCGACTCTCCTGTAGTCCGAGGAACTGTACCGTTGTATTTTGAACAGTGAAGGCAACCGTTAAAATTATGGATAAATCTTAAAGCCCCCCATGCTAAAATTTTAAAAAAACATAACTACCATATACACTCGGGTATAAGCTGACCCGAATATAAGATGAGGCACCTAATTTTACCACAAAAAAAAAACTGGGAAAACATATTGACTCGAGTATAAGCCTATGGCAGTGATGGCGAACCTTGGCACCCCAGATGTTTTAGAACTACATTTCCCATGATGCTCCACCTCTCTGCAGGGTGGTTGAGCATCATGGGAAACGTAGTTCCAAAACATCTGGGGTGCCAAGGTTTGCCATCACTGGCCTAGGGTGTCCATCTGCATGCCTCACTGTGCCCATGCCTAGACTGACCATTTAACATAAGAGTCTATGGAAGGGGTGCCTGTCTTTAGAAAAAATAAAAAATAAATCAGTGCTCCTTGGCCCTAGGTCCCCCACACAACACACTTTGCACACTTATAAGAGAGAAATGCTGCTACATGTGTGCCAAGTTCCGGGTCCAGGGGACCTACGACCGGCATGTGCTGAAAAACTTGGCATATACTCGAGTATATACGGTAATAGTTTGGCAGAAAGCAGCAACATACACACACACAGGACACCAAACATTAGAGGTGATTCATTTTTCCAAAATACGTACTGTACACCTTTGAAAACTGGTACAGACTAGTATTCCTTGGTTTCTCTTCAGATATTTGCCTAGCATGACACTAGGAATCCTTCATGTGGATTTCAATTTTAGCCTATAGGATCTACCGATATATATCAGGAACTGTCTAGGTATGATCATTTAAAGTGGCGGCTCTTTATTAGATATTAGTATTCAATAGAACTTGAGATTCACATGCGCATATAGTGGAGAACTCTTACATAAGTGTTTTGCATTTATTATTATACTAGCATATTTTAAGCAAGATAATAAAGTGTGTTTTTATTGTCGAGAAGGTTTGTGCAGTTTTTTTTTTTTTTTTTAAAGATTTATTCATACTGAAGAGTGTAGGATTAAACTACTATTGACAGTAGGGTTGTCCCGATACCACTTTTTTAGGACCGAGTACAAGTACCGATACTTTTTTATATGTACTCGCCGATACCAAATACCGATACTTTTTTTTAAATGTGTCCCCAAATGCAGCCATGTCACCCACATATGCAGCCATGTCCCCCACATTTGCAGCCATGACTCCCACATATGCAGCCATGTCCCCCCATACCTAGCCGCCGCAACGAAAGCCGCCGCCGCATGGTTAAACAGCGTGCGGGGAACATCACAGCTTTCATTTGAATAGCTGTATTCCCCGCTGCGCATAGACACTGCCCCTTGCTCGGGATTGGACAGATCACGATCACCCATCCAATCCCGAGCAAGGGGGAGTGTCTATGCGCGGCGGGGGGAAACAGCTATTCAAATGAAAGCTGCGATGTTCCCCGCACGCTGTTTAACCATGCGGTGGCTTTCGTTGCGGCGGCGGAGGGGGGGGCAAGTATTCTATTGAGGCATCGGGGCATTTGCGGGAGTACAAGTACTCCCGCAAATACTCGGTATCGGTCCCGATAACGGTATCGGGACAACCCTAATTGACAGAGAATAGTTTTGTCTAGGAGTTCATACTTATACCTACACATGTACTCCCCTACTTAGTTTGCATTTGTTGGCCAGCGAGGGTATATGCTTACCATTTCCTTTTGTTTTGCTTATATACCCATTAGTTGCAAAGTAGGAGAAATTGGCAAGATCAGAACGTTGGTTTTGTGGGAACTACAAAAAAAAAAATACTCACAGGGCGCATCTTTGGTGAGATGACATCCAGCAGCAGGCAGAGGGCATCCAAAACCAAGGACTGAGGGCCCACACGTGACCGAATATGTGGCGAGATTTCTGAGACCATCGCAGTAAGAATATTCTGCATCTGGTTCAGTTTGGACAGGGCCTGGAAGAACAAAAGTAAAAACACAAAAAACAGTTAATTTTTTTAAAGATTTAAATAGAAAAAATAAGAATTTTAATTATTAACCTCCCTGGCGGTATGATTCTTTAAGATTTTAGGTGCTAAAAGCGGTACCATTATTTGCAAGGGAATTTGGCGTTTTATACTGTAGGCTTGTAATTCTTAGGAATAACTCACTTAAATCTATTCAAACAAGAGTCTAATAGGCATCCCGGGTATGATTTTTTTTTTTTTTTTAATTAAAAATTATAATATAATAAATAATTATAAAAAATGATCACAAATGATAATATAATTATAGTAAAAATTATTCAATAATGTAATCAAATCAAAATCACTGAAATTTGCTCAGTTGCAGAATTTTTGCTGTCATTTTTTTTTTTTTTTTTATGACGAATTTCCCCATAAATCGCTATCGCTAAATTCTGCAAGTGATTCTGATTTATTATCGCTGTTTTTTAGCTGCTCTAAAACAATTTTTGCCATAAAGGGACACTTTTGGTTGCTATGGGCAATCTACAGTTTGCAGGGAGAAAGAAAAGTTTTTATTATACAAAATGACATGTAGTGTACAGGGCAGACCACTAGGGACATGGGGGGTGTGTATTTTTTACATACAGTACTGTAATCTATAAGATTACAGTGTACTGTATGTATAGTGTTTGTTTACTTTTTTAAATTTGGCGCCGTTCCCCCCCCTACGTCGCGACGCTCGCAGGGAAGGGAATCGGCGGAACACACAGCATCAGGCGGACATCCGCCCGCCGTGTACTGCGGGGATTCATCGCTGGATCGCAGAGAAAAGGTAAGTAAACTTTTTCTGCATCCAGCGAGGTAAGCGCGTGTGTGGCACGGGGTTACCGATATTAGCTTAAAAATCTCACCCCGTGCCACACACGTGAAGACCGCCAGGGAGGCTAGTCTGACCGGCGATCCAGCGGGAAACCCCCGCCGGATCGCCAGGAATTTTTGGGGGAAAAAAAAATGCACCCCGAGCGTGACTCGGGGTTACCGCTTCTGGCACTGAATGTTAACCCCGAGTCACGCTCGGGAATACCGCCAGGGAGGTTAAAGCAGTCTATACAAAACTGGAGGAAGAAAAAGTTAATTTCCCTGCTTTAAACTGTATGGCAGATCCTCACTAGACACTGCTAGGTACAACTCCCGTACAATGACTACAATGAGTCTAATGAATTAGCATCATCTAGTGGCCAAAAGGGGTACTGCAACCTAGGGAGCCACAGCTACCGTCAAGTTGTCTAATACACGAAGGCCCCTTTCACACCGGGGCAGAAGGTGCGGTGGCGGTATAGCAAAGCTATTTTTAGCGGCGCTATACCGTCAGAATTGCTGCAATATTTGGCCGCTAGCGGTGTGGTTTTAACCCCCGCTAGCAGCCGAAAGGGTTAAAACTGCCGGCAATGCGCAATTACAGTGGTGTCCCATTGTTTTCAATGGGAAAAAGCGGTAAACAAACCGCTCCTCTCACCTCTACAAAGATGCTGCTGGCAGGACTTTTGGAGCGGTCCCGCCAGCACATCGCCCCAGTGTGAAAGCACTCAGGCTTTCACATTGAGACTGCATGGCAGGAGTTTTTCAGGCGGCAAAACTCCTCAGTGTGAAAGGGGTCTTAGAATGATCTACCTTATTTACTAAAAATCAATAACAAAACTACACAAAATAAGTGCTGGAGAAACATGGTAAGAATTGGCCAGCCAGGACATACCTCATAATGGCTGCTGGGATAGGCAATCCGAGGGATATTGTTGGCAGCGAAAAAGAGGTGGAAGGCGACAGGAAGGAAGGGCAAGTATTTCATGAGCTGGAAGTTCTGCCCGTGCATGATCATGGTATTAACAATGTCTGTGAACTCCAGCCAGTCCATAGCCAAACACACCGTGCCAAAACTGGACTCTTTAATCTTCATGTTCAAAAAGTTGTCATACAGTCCCTGTGTGGAAAAGGGAGAGAAGCATGGTCAACATTCAGACATCCATCATTTGTCGCAAACCAGTTCATGCAGAACAGTGGTAAAAAAAAGGGCAGGTCTAATATGAGGTTTGGTGGCCAAAATGAGGGAGACCAACCAACTTTATCATTAATGGTCATGTTTTTAATCTAAAAAATCTAATATATATAAAGTGTGACCGAAATTAGAGGCTTTTCAGATGCTTTGGTGAATTTATTGCCATCAGGGAATATGGTTTTCATGAAAGGGTGTACTTGGTCATCAACAATGTTTAGGTAGGTAGTACGTTGTCAAAGTAACATCAACATGAATGGAAAGACCCAGAAGGATTACCCAAAGTATCACACTGCCTCCGCCAACTTGCCTTCTTCCCATACTGCTGCCATCTCTTTCCCAGGAAGCGACGCACACCCCGGCCACCCACATGATGTAAAAGAGAACGTGATTCATCAGACCAGGCCATCTTCTTACATTGCTCCGTGGTCCTGTTCCGTGGCAGTTCTGATGGTCACGTGCCGATTGTAGGTGCTTTTGGCGGTGGACATGGGTCAGTATGGGCACCCTGACCAGTCTGCAGCTACACAGCCCCAATATGTCAGTGGTTCTCAACCTCAGTACTTAAATAGCCTCAACAGGCCATGTTTTGGGAATTTCCCTTAGGCCCCTTTCACACTGGGGCGCAGGTGGTGTCGGTGGTAGATCACCGTTATTTTTAGCGACGCTTTACCATCGTCTTCAGCTGCTAGCGGGGAGCTTTTAACCCCCGCTAGCAGGCGAAAAAGGGTTAAAACCACCTGCAAAATGCAGCTGCATTCATTTCAATGGGCAGGAGCGGTATACACGCTGCTCCAAAGAGGCCGCTAGCAGGACTTGTTTTTTTAGTGTCCTGCCAGCGCACCACTCCAGTGTGAAAGCCCTCAGGCTTTCACACTGGAGTGTGAGAGCGGCTCTTTTAGAACGCTTTGCAGGCGCCATTTTTAGTATTATAGCGCATGCAAAGCGCCTCAGTGTGAAAGGGGTCTTAGATAAAATAGCTCTCATCAATACCATGCCATTGATATTGATTTAAAGCAGCTGTGCAAAGCAACACCTGAAAACACGGCCCGTTGGGGGTACTTGAGAACCACTGCCATGCACTGTGTGTTCCGACGCCCATCTATCAGAACCAGCATGAACTTTTCCAGCAATTTGAGCTACAGTAGCTCTTCTATTGGATCAGACTACACAGTCCAGACCTTCGCTTCTCAGGCACATCAATGAGCCTTGGCCCCCCATGACCCTGTTTCTGGTTTTCCTTCACTAGACCACTTTTGGTCGGTTGACCATTGCAGACCGGGAACATCCAACAGGAGCTGCAGTTTTGGAGTTGCTCTTACCCAGTCGTCTAGACATTACAATTTGGTCCTTGTCAAGAGTTTTTCAAAATCCCTACGCTTGCCCATTTTCTCTGCTTTCAACACATCAACTTCAGGGACAACAACATGTTCATTTGCTACCAAATATATCCCACCCACTTTTAGGTGCCATTGTAATGAAATAATTCTATTCACTTTACAAGTCAGTGGTCATAATGTTATAGCTATTCTGTGTATATTACACACACTGCAGACTCTGCTCTGCACTTAGTAGTGTGAACTATGATGGTTCCTCATTTATTAGTATCTATGGTTCTGGCCTCAAACTCTTGAGGGGGCCCACCACATAGTCTGAGGCCGCGTACACACGACTGGTTTTCTCGGCAGAATCCATCAAGAAACTTGATGGGAGACGTATTTTGCTGAGGAAACCGGTCGTGTGTACACTTTTCGCAGAGAAACCCGTCGGGAAACTCGTCGAGCCAAAAAGAGAGCATGTCTTCTTTTTCCTCGACGGGAATGGGAAAATTTGCCTCGACAGCCGAACAAGGAACTCGACGGGGAAAACGATGTGTTTCGCCTGGCGAGTTCCTCGGGCGTGTGTACGTGGCCTGACTAGGAAGGTAAATAAGAGTAAAAAAGGCTGGCTGTCACCAGCTTTTATTTGTCATAACAAAGATGGCAGCTCTAAGGCTTCATATTTGGGTAATCCTTTAGGCTGCAACGGCTCCTTATTTTAGATGCAGGGATTTTATTTACGATTCCTTATTTTATTAACCATTTCCATACCGGGGGCCTATTCTGGCCCTCCTTTCCTACATGTAAAAAATCATAATTTTTTTGATAGAAAACCAGACCCCCCAAACATATTCCCCTAGGGAATAAAATGCCGGTCATTGCAACTTTTTATCTCACACGGTATTTGCGCAATCATTTTTCAAATGCCCTTTTGGCGGAGGGGGAACGGTTTCATGAATTAAAAAAAAAAAACAGTGAAATTAGCCCAATTTTTTGTATAGTATGAAAGATGATGTTACGCCAAGTAAATATACGACAGATTTGTTGCGCTAAAAAAAAAAAGTAAGAAAAAAAAAAAGGGCTGCCAACACAATATTGTTGGGTACAATAATGAAAATAAGGGGTTAAGGTGTAGCGCTAGTAAATAGATACCTAAAATGTCACGCTTACACACATGGAATGGCGCCAAACTTCGGTACTTAAAAATCTCCATAGACGACTTAAATTAATTTTACAGGTTACCAGTTTAGAGTTAGAGTAGTGCTAGAATTGTTGCTCGCACTTTAACGCACACGGCAATACCTCACATGTGTGGTCTGAATGGCGTTTACATATGTGGGTGGGACTTACGGGGGGGGGGCGTTTTAAAAAACAAACAAAAAAACATTTTACTTTTTTTTTCACATTTTTGATCACTTTTATTCCTATTACAAGGAATGTAAACATCCTTGTATTAGAACGTTGCCGAAAGTCCAGGACGTCATATGACATCCTTGGGCTGGAAGTGGTTAAGGAATCACAATTGCCATTGCGGTTTTGTCGCTTTTCAATAAAACCTGCCGAGGGAAACGTGAAGCCCCACTTACCATGGTCAGCTTCTCGTACTCCCCCGTTGAATAGGCCAGGTGTAAAACATGGTGGAACCTTTGTGCCATGGCACTCAGTGGTGTCCTGCCCAACACGTTCAGAGGGTCATTTTGGTTTCCCAGAAGGTGGTGGAGGTCTGATGCAGATAGGTCTTGACCAATACGTTTCCTTTAAAAAAAAAAGTTAAAACCAGCCATAAAATATTAACCATTTACACCAATTGAAGAATGTGTGCTACATCTAGATCACACATGTACAAAACATTTATTCACCAAAACAGCACTAAAGGGTAACTCACTCAATCAAAGCGAAGTTCCACCCTCCGGTATCACATTTGGCACCTTTCAAGGGGGAGCAAATACCTGTCCAATACAGGAATTTGCTCCCACTTTCGGGCATAGATATCTGCGCCATTAAGGCCCCCCTCGCTGTCTTCTGGGAGACACACAGGTCCCATTCAGATCACACAGTGCGACTTGCACATGCGCCACAGGGAACCAGGAAGTGAAGCTGCAATGCTTCCCTTCCCGATTCCCTTACCGAATATGGCGGCGGCGGCGGCAGCACCCGAGAGCCGAACTGACAGATCGGCTTCGGGTGCCGACATTGCGGGCACCCAGGACAATCAAGTGGCGTATTTTAAAAGTCAGTAGCGGCAGAATTTGTAGCTGCTGACTTTCTTTTTTTTTTTTTTTTAAGAAGGATTTCAGCGGAACTCGACTTTAAGACTTTTGCCCTACCTTTGTACTTTGGGGAGTTGGAAGATCTCCTGCCACACAAAGAAAAGGCTCTTATTTTGGTCTTTCTGTCCAATCTTCATGGTTTGGACTGTTTTCACGTTTAGCTCTTTCTTCCCTCGGCCACGCAGGAACTGAAAAAGCAAGTGGTTATAACATGACAAGTTAATATTCACACATCAGGACTCGGTTAAATGCCACGTATCTATAAAAATTACCATAAAATACAATCTTAATATGATAACAAATAAATCCCTTTCTGCACCTGATGTCTCTCAAAAGTAGGATGAATGTGGATCAATTGGTCCGAGTGTCTTTATTTGCAGTGGTGGCCCATCCATATGGGCTGCCACTTAATTTTTTTTAAGCCTCTGGCTCTAATTGGCTTCAAAAAAGGGTGGGCTTGGGGCACAGAGCAGTGCGTCCTGACCCTGCCCAGTTGTGTGACCATAGCGAAAATTCGCTATGGTCTTCCCAATTCTCCTCCCACCCAATGAGGGAAAAACATGGACTGGAGGTCTTTTAGGATCACCTCTCAAAAGTGGGCGGAACTCCACTTTTATGCATAAAATGCATGTAGAAGGCCTTTACAGCTACAAACAGCCCCATAGGACCGACAAAGTGATCACAGAACTAGTGCTCGAGAAGCAATCCTATTGGCAGCCGAGGAGGGGGGAGACACACTGCAGAAGTTGCCATGATGCCGAGGAGGAGAAGCAGGAGAAGCCACTGCCTATAGGAAGCACTGCGCGTGACCTAGATGGGGCTGGTGACCAACTGGGGGGAGGGGGGATGGTGGTAGTGGGGTTTGCGGGTGACCGCCCGCCCGCCCCCCCCAAAAAAATATACCACTAGGCGCCACTGATCATTTGCTTGTTTTAGGTGCCCCTCCAGCACATTTTGCTAAAGTTTAGTTATACCTTAAATGGTAATATAGGAGGTATGATAAAAATCAGCCAACAAGTGAACAATGGTATGGGGACATACCTGTAACGTATTAATGCAGGAGCGAATATCATTTTCTGTCTTCTCGCACAAAGCCATCAACGCCCCAGTGTCAGTTTTCATGCCTTGCCTAATGGTGATCTGTATAAACAGGGAGATATTAGAAACAAAAGCCATGTGCCAGCAGGAGCCACACGGATTATGGAACTGGTATACAGCAAATTAAACTCCATGCACAGTAACTCATTGAAATACAAATCAAATAACCACAAAATGACAAATGCGTGACCAAATGTTTTGCAGCTATTTTGTAAAAAAAAAAAAAAAAAAAAAAAAAAGTAGAGCAGGGGTCTCCAAACTTTTCAAACAAAGGGCCACTTTATTGCCCTTCAGAGCAAATTGAAGGACGAAAACTGGACAGCCGCACTCCGAAATCACTTAAAATAAGTTGTCTTTTATATTTCAACTGTACATACAGTCACTGCAACCAACAAAATACAGTATGGCCGACGCGTTTCGGACTTACAATCAGTGCTTAGTCATGGCTTTATTGCTCTTCAGACTTTAGGACGGACGGATTGTGGCCAACAGGGGAAGAAAAAGTCACGGGCCCGGCATCAGTGAGAACAAATATGGCCTTGGGCTTGGTGGTCAAAAGGAGGAGCAGTATTCCCCCTATTAGTAGGAGGAATAATATCCCATAATTGGTATTGGTGGATGATATAGTGCCCCATTGTTGGTGTCAGTGGGAGGAATTGTGCCCCAAGGGCCAGGTAAAGGCTAGCAAAGGGCCACATCTGGCCCGCGGGCCGCAGTTTAGAGACCCCTGCTGTAGAGAGCAGAGCTGTGGGAGGAGTCCAGCAGACTTCACCCACTACAGGTTGCCTGCAGAAAACTAAAGGAGGTGGGGGATACAAAACAAATTGCAAAGCAAAAAGTAGAAGAGCAGCAGTATCTGGTATTTATTACAGAAGCATTTTTACACTGGGATTACAGCACAGATCAGTGGAAGAAAGAAAATTTGGATCACAGCTCGTGTCATGTCAGACCCTGCCTAGCACAGGATCTACACCGCTAGAATGTGAGAGGCTGACCTGATGGGCACGCGTCTTTCCCTCTCCTTTTAGAAAAACAAGGCCCACCAGGTTTTCATTAACTGGATCTTCACATGCTTTAGGCTGGATTCACACGTATGGCATTTTTTGTGCTTTTTGCATTTTTCAGATTTGCACTACAGAACGTGTTCCATAGGAAACCATGTTAAATGGACTGCAGTGAAAATCTGCAAAACTCAGCCTTACTGTACTGGGATCACTTCACCTCTTCATGCAAATGATTGAGGACTCCGCTGCGTCTTGGCAGGAATAAATGTACTGCTCGCAGGATCAACATAAAGAGTCAAGCAGTTCATTAGCAAAGGTCTCCCCAGTGATTCTCTGTAACCTAGATACACCCCACTGGTTCATCCAGTCGTGACAGCGTCAATATGCCACCTAAATGAACAACAGTTCTCTGTACCTGCTGCCTTAGCAGAAGAGCGCCAGAAACACCGACCATGCCTTTTATAGAGGAACAATTCAGCCCAGTCCTGAGAAAAGATCATTAAAACTCAATAAAACCTTCCCAATAAACAGGAAATACAGCAACTGCATCTTAATGAATGAGGCAAGCGACATAATCCCCACATGGGATTAAAGGAGGACTCCAGGCAGGATAAAAATCCTTATGTGCATGCTGGGATGTCTATAAAGGAAGCAAATAATCACGCAGTCTGATCATTGGCCCCCTTTACACCTAATCCTGCAGCACACTTTCGATGCAATTGCCAATTAGGGTTTGTTCTGACCTGATAATCCCCATTATTTACAAAGGACGTCTATTCATTAAAGAGGAAGTAAAGTCTTCCCCTGTAATAACACCTACATGTAAGTCTATAATAGGGCTTACATGCAGGTACTATAAATATCTCCTAAACTTTGCACCGTTCAGGAGATATTTACTATATACGCTGCCGCCGCTGTCATTTAGGGCATGCGTGCTGAAGGAAAAGCCTGCTTGTGCCGTTTCATCAGGGCCCGGGCAGTGACCAACGGCACACACGCGCATGCGTAGCAGGGAGGTCATCGCGGCTCCGGCCAAATATACTACAGAACCCAATGCCTTATTGTAGAAGGTCTACATGAATTCAAAAGGCAAATGCAAGTTCTTAGAGGTAAGGACTGTAATATGCATCAGTTGCTTTTGTTTATTGCGGCCACAAGTTTACCTAAAATATTCAATAGAATCAAGCTGGTGGAATTCCAGGCTATTGCCCAACTACGCTTAACCCCTTCCTGCCCAGGCCTATTGTAAAATGACAGCTGGCCGAGAGTTTTTTTTTCTGGGAGGATTTCACATGACGGCACTCTGGCACAATCACCAGCTGTGTACACGGATGAGATAAGTGTACTGGCCTGCTGCTGGTACCATGTGATCACTGCGCCCAATCACAGCAGTTCACATGACAATTATACAAATGTATGGCTTTGATTCATACCATTCATTATGTACATTAATGCTGATCACATGGTACAGACGGGGCAAATCAGAGCCTATTTGTACCATGTGATTCACTGGGGCCAATCACAATACACACTGAATGAATCCATTTCATTCAGTAAAAATGGTTGTTTGTAACAGTGATTCACTGTTCTAAATCAATCATAGTGGGGGGAAAAACAAAAACAAACAAAAACAAACAATCCCGATCTCCTTCCCTCAGCATCTCCAATAACCACCACGTCAGTTTTATGATGCTGTACTGGTGACAGTATGTAAGAAATAAAAACCATATCGTTTTATTACTTTTGTAATTACAAAAACATTAAGGGCCCTTTCACACGGAGCGGAATTCGTATGGATCCGCCCTGTGTGTGTCCGTCTGCTCAGCGGGGATCATCCGTAAATCCCCGCTGAGCTGTCGGCGGACAGGGCGGTCCCTGCACAGTGTGCAGGGACCGCCCTGTCTTTCCTCTGCTCTCCCCTATGGGGAAATCGGATGAATACGGACTGTGTGTCCGTATTCATCCGATAGACGGAAGAAAAATAGGGTTTTCTTCCGTCCGAAAAAACTGATCTTGACGGAGGCGGATGTTATCGGATGCTCAATCCGCCAACGTCTGCAATCCCATAGGGAAGCATTACAAGTCTGTTAACGGACTTGTAAAAAACGGACTGTTTGTCAGCCCGTGTGAAAGGGCCCTAAAAAACTGGGAAAGTACATAAGCATTTATCGATTTTCAGAGTCAGTTATATATATATATATATATCACCAAAAGAAAGCTCCATTTGTGTCAAAATATTATTCACATGGGTAGAGTGGATTGCATGACAGGGCAATTGTCATTCAAGTGTTACGGCGCCGATTGACCTGGGTAGGAAGGCGTGTCCGGTACTGAGGTGGTTAAACCTCACCTCACCCCCTTCAAAATCCTATTCTAACTAACCCTGTGAAAGAAAGAGGTTTATACTTGCCTATTCTGAAGCCCTCCAATCCGGTCACATATTCTCCCTAAGCAGTCAGCTTCAGGGGAGAGGAGAGCGCGCCAACAGCTGGAATAGGCTTGCTATGGGGCATCTCCAGTGTCCCTCCCCTCCCCTGAAGATGCCACTAGAAGACGACCGCATGACCAGACCAGAGCACACTGAGAATTGGCAAGTATAAGCATCTCTCTTTCACAGGGTAGATAGAATAAGATTTAGAAGGGGGAGGGGCAGGTTTAAGCATAGTTAGGCAATAGCCTGGGATTCCACTTTAACTATAGATACAATGATATTTCCAACCCAGTTGTCACTGACCTCATATAGCCTTTGTACCAGCCTGGAAGGCAATGTTTGAGGGAAATTTAACATGAAGGCTTGCTGCCGCAACTGTCGCAGTGATGGGACGTATCTGTACAGGAGAGAAAAGGGTCACACCGAGATGGCGAGGATTCACACACACACTAAACAGCAGAGGGGCAAAAAGTGAACAGCCCCCTTCAAAGTGGACATAACCCTTTCTATATACAGCAAATAATTAGACAGTATAGAGCTTTGTAATAATCCATATTGTGTATTAAATAAAACTGGTATGAAAGAAACAGGGATGTTTAGCATCAACAATTAACTAAAATTAAAAAAAAAAAATTGGCGTTTAAAAATACCTATGGGGTTAGTGTGCCAAGAGCCGGCAGGCCATCTGCACACGACTTCAGAGACGACTTGCAAAATGACTTCTGTATTGAAGTCAATGCAAGTCGCCCTGAAGTTATTCCAAAGTCGTACAGGAACCTTTTTCTACGTCGGAGCGACTTGAGTCGCACCTATTAGAACGGTTCCATAGTACAGAACAGAGCGCGACCCCTGTGTGAACCGACTCTAAGGAAATAAAACCCCCCAAAACAAAGGGCAAAGGACTAGGCAGGGGATATGTCGCAGGGTTCCCCATTACTGAAATGTCTTGTTCTGCACTGTGCCTGTGTGGTGGACAGCTGTATAGAGACAAGTCTTTAATCCCTCATATCAAAGCTGCCCCCCCTTCCCAATGACTGGTGATTGGACGATTGGGGGAATCCTATTCAAGAAGCATTGGTAGAAAGAAACAGTATCATGCGGAGTCCCTCAAGGATCGCCTCTGTCGCCGGTGCTGTTTAACATCTATCTTCGTCCTCTTTTTGAGATTATCAGCAGCCAAAAACTGCTCTATCACTCATATGCAGACGACACGTAACTGTATTTCCGCATTTGCAATAAGAAGGATCACCACCTCAATCTAGAGACATGCCTCTCTTTGATAGAGGACTGGATGACAAAGCGTTATCTTAAACTCAACGGAGCGAAAACAGAACTTCTCCTGTTTCACGCCAAGCATAGGAATCAACCTGCAACAGCCTGGACACCTCCGCCCATTCTGGGCAAAATCATCACCCCCAGCGCCAAAGTCAAAAGTATTGGGGTCATCTTTGACTCCTATATGACAATGGACGCACAAATAGGGTCAGTAGTCAGCGGATCCCACTATCTGCTGCGCCTACTACGCAGACTTACCCCTTTCATCCCCAAAGAAGATTTAGCGGTCGTGGTGGGAGCAATTGTTAACTCCAGACTGGATTATGCAAATGCCCTTTACCTCAGACTCCCCAAATACCAAATCGCTCGTCTGCAAGTCGTTCAGAACACGGCTGCCAGACTTGTGACAGGGAAAAAAAGGGATTTTTAAATACAGCTTACCTGTAAAATCCTTTTCTTGGAGTACATCACGGGACACAGAGCGGCATATTCATTACTATATGGAGTACCTTCAGGTGTGGACACTGGCAATCTCAAACAGGAAGTCCCCTCCCTATATAACCCCCTCCCCTAGAGGGAGTCCCTCAGTTTTGTAGCAAGCAGTATGCCTCCCAAAATGGTCACCCAAAAGAGGGGTGGGAGCTCCGTGTTCCGTGATGTACTCCAAGAAAAGGATTTTACAGGTAAGCTGTATTTAAAAATCCCTTTTTCTTTCTCGTACATCACGGGACACAGAGCGGCATATTCATTACTATATGGGATGTCCGAAAGCAATGCTTTAATGAGGGGAGGGAGACATCTTCCAAAGAAGGATTTAATTTTAGAGGTATACTCAGATACTAGTAAATCCAACTTAAACGAGAAATGTGAATCTCAAATCAAATCAAGGGAGCCCCCTCAGATCCTGAGGAGCTTGAATCGCGGCCTGTAGTACTGACTGCCCAAAGGCTGTATCCGCATTCCTTCTTACGTCCAATTGATAAAATTTTGTAAACGTGTGGACTGATGACCACGTTGCTGCCTTGCATATTCGAGCCATAGAGATCTGATGATGTGCTGCCCAGGAGGTGCCCATGGCCCTGGTAGAATGGGCCCTTTTACCGACAAAGGAGGAGGCAACCTCTTCAAACCGCAGGCCCGAACAATTAATTGTTTAATCCATCTTGCGATGGTGGATCAAGCAGCTGCCTGACCCATCTTGGGTCCTTCCGGTAAAACGAACACCACATCTGTTTTCCGAACCTTCTCTGTAGCTTTAAGATAGGCCTTTATGGCCCTGACAATATCCAACGTATGCAGCAACCCCTCCTTTCTAGAGGTGGGTTTTGGAAGAAGGATGGAAGTACCACATCCTGGTTCAGGTGGAAACTGGATATAACCTTTGGTAGAAAGGAAGGATGAGGACGGAACCCCGCCCTATCCTTATGCAAAATGAGATATGGTTCCTTACAAGATAAGGCTGCCAATTCCGATACTCTCCTGGCCGAGACTATGGTGATCAGAAATACAGACTTTCTAGTCAGTAAAATCAAGGTACCTCAGCCAACGGCTCAAGGGGTTGTTTCTGTAGGGATGACAGAACAAGATTTAAGTCCCATGGACAAAGTGGTGACTTGACAGGAGGATTAATACGCAAGACCCCCTGTAAGAAGGTCTTTACCAGCGAGTGGGTGGCCAGCGGCCTCTGAAACCACACTGACAGAGCTGAGATCTGTCCCTTGATTGTGCTTAGTGCCAGGCCTTTATCCACTCCTAGCTGGAGAAAACTTAACACCCTGTCAATAGTATATTTACGGGAATTCCATCTTTTGGATTCACACCAGCCTACGTAGTTCCTCCACACCCTGTAATAAATCACCCTGGAGACCGGCTTTCTAGCCCTAATCAGGGTAGGAATTACCTGCCTAGACAGACCTCTACCCCTGAGAATCAGGGATTCAGCCTCCAGGCCGTCAAATTTAGACGCTGTAATGTAGGGTGGAGGATCGGGCCTTGTGAGAGTAGGTCTGGTTGTAGAGGAAGAGTCCAAGGGTCTCCCACTGCCATCTTCAGGACTAGTGAAAACCAAGTCCTCCGGGGCCAAGCCGGAGCTACTAGAATGACTGGCTTGTGCTCCACTCTGATCTTGCGCAACAGGCGAGGAAGTAACTGTAGCGGAGGGAATGCATATAGAAGTTTGAATTGATGCCAAGAGCAAACCAACGCATCGGTTCCGCAGGCCATAGGATCCTTCGCTCGAGACACGAACCTGTCTAGTTTCTTGTTGAACCTGGATGCCATTATATCTACGTCCGGCATTCCCCACCACTGGCAGATTGTCTGAAAGACCTGGGGATGCCGAGACCACTCCCCTGGCAACCGACTCTGGCGACTTTAAGAAGTATGCCTGCAGGTTGTCTACTCCGGGAATGAATATCGCCGAAATGCAGGGTACATGAACCTCTGCCCACTGAAAAATCAAGCTCTTGAGCGGCCTGACTCCTGGTTCCCCCTTGGTGGTTTATGTATGCCACCGCCGTGGCATTGTCTGACTGGATTCTCACCGGGAACCCCTTTAATCTGGAGGTCCATGCCAGAAGGGCTAGGCGAGCAGCTCTGATCTCCCAGATATTGATGGGGAGCTGCCTCTCTGCTTTCACCCCAGTTCCCTGGCGAGAGGACCCCTCGAAGACCGCCCCCCCCCAGCCTGCCAGGCTGGCGTCTGTGGTAACTACCTTCCAGACAACAGGGCTGAAGGATTTTTCCCTTTAGAAGATTCTGGGGGTTCAACCACCAGGCCAGGCTTTGTCGGACCCTTGATGATAGCGTCAAAGGGGACTCTAAGGCATGTGCCCTCTTGCCCCAGGCTGCTAGAATGGCTGCCTGTAGGACGCGAGTGTGGATCTGAGCGTATGGTACTGCCTCGAACGTGGCCAATAGCTTGCCTAGTAATCGCATACACAGGCGAATAGTTGGTTTTTTCTTGTTTAGAACCAACTGAACCAATCCCTTGATAGCCTCGATCTATACCAGGGGCAGGACCACTCTTTGCTGTTCTGTGTCTAACCTCATGCCGAGGTATTCCAACTGCTTTGTAGGCTGGAACGCTGACCTTCCCCGGTTTTAGGACCCTGCTGAATTCTTCGAGGTACCGAACCGTGAGGTTTACTGCCTTTTGCAGACCCGGTCGTGAGTGATCTATGATTAAAAGGTCGTCCAAGTATGCTAGGACTGTGACCCCTTGGATCCTTAAATTGGCCAGAACTGGGGCTAGGATCTTCGTGAATACCCGGGGGGCCGTGGCCAGCCCGAAGGGGAGCGCCCTGCTGCCCCACCGCGAAGCGTAAAAGTCTTTGATGCGACTGAAAGATTGGTACATGAAGGTAAGCATCCTTTACGTCTATGGAGGCCAGAAAATCGTCCCTCTGAAGCGCGGCGGCTGCTGACCGGATGGATTCCATCCGGAAGGAACGAACCCTTAGGTAACCGTTTAACCTCTTTAGGTCCAAGATTGGCCTGACATCGCCGTTGGGCTTTGGTATGACAAAGAGATTGGAATAGAAACCTAGCCCTTGCTCTTGGGCTGGCACCTCTATTATTACGTCCTGGCAAAGCAGGTGATCCAAAGCTGCCAGCAATGAGGCCTTCCTTGCTGGATCCTTTGGTAGCCTTGATTCTTGAAAATGAGGCGGAGGATACCTTAGAAACTCCAGTCTGTAGCCTGTGGTTACAGATGCCCGGACCCATTTGTCGGGGATCTTGGCTTCCCAAACTTCTGAGAAGAAACGAAGCCTTCCCCCCACCCGCGAGAGTGGGGGCGCCCCTTCATAAGGCAGACTTAGGGGCTGTCTTTGTCGGCTTGCGATACCATGGCCTCTTACCCCTAGGGGCCTGTCCCTGCGATCTACTGTTAACGTTGGATCGTGCAGGCGGCCGTCGATACTGCCTGGAATTTGAGGGCCCCGAGACAGGAAAGAGCTGCCTTCTAAATGTAGGACCCCGGAATGTCTTTTTGACCGGTAAAAGGGGTACTCTTGCCACTTGAAATAGTCTGAATATATTTATCCAGATCCTCTCCGAAGAGTCGTCCTCCATGGAAGGGAAACCCTGCCAGAAGCTTTTTGCATGGGGGCTCCGCCGCCCAGTTCTTCAACCATAAGAGCCTTCTCATGTGCACCAAAAATAGTGATAAACGAGAGGCCTGCTGGATGGAATCTTTTATAGCATCTACCGCAAACCACAGAGCTCTGGGAATGTCAGAAAACTCTTCTGCTTGTTGGGTAGGCATGTCCTTTAACATTTCCTTTGTCTGATCTTTTAACGCCTGACAAACACCAATCGCAGCCACAGCTGGCTGTACCACTGCTCCTGCCGTAGCAAAGGATTCTTTTAAAAGTGTCTCTAACCTTTTATCAACCGGATCTTTAAACATATGTATGTTTTCCACCGGGCAAGTTAGTGATTTATTCACACATGAGATGGCTGCATCCACTACTGGGAGCCTCCACCTCTTGGAGAATTTTTCCTCCATGGGGTAAATGACCGCAAATCTTTTCGGTGGCAGAAAAATCCTGTCCGGCCGTACCCAATCCCGAAAGATCAATTCCTCCAAAAGAGGATGGACTGGAAAAACTGCGTTGCTTAACGGAGCTTTCAAAGAGCCCAGAGAGGATACCGGAGGAACCTGAGGCTCTGGCAATGGTAAACTAAATGCCGAGCGGACCATGTCCGTCAAAGACTGTACCCACAGTCTTTCTGTCTGGGAGTCTGAAAATGGTTCCTCCGAGGCAGACCCCTCAATCCCTGAACCCTCTTGGTTCAGGTCTAGTTGATCCTCCTGTGATTCCAATTCCTCCAGAGAGAGAATCTCAGCATCTGAGGATACACCTCTTGGTGATGGGGATCTAACCCGTTTCTTACCAGGAATAGCTCTAGCGATCAATGCTGCTATTCTCTCTTCTAGCCCCCCTAGGGATACGGCTAGCATCTCCTCTGTGATAAACACAGGGCTGGGCTGATCTGGGCCAGCCTCCGCACCAGATCCCCCTAATGGCTCATCCAAGGCGCTTTTTATGTTAATAAGTTGCGGGGAAAGTATCGGCATATCATCAGAATCAGAAAGGGAACCCTTTTGTTTTTTGGTCTTTTTTGTACCCTTTGACCCCGAACCTTTGGAAGCCATAATACAAAATCGAGGGACTCCGCCCACACAACAGACTGTAGTGGGCAGGAGTACAAAACCAGAGTTTAGGGGACAATAGATCACTAATGCCCAAAAACTGATGGGATCCCGTATGCTTCTTTTCTTTTTTTTTTTTTTTTAAATATATATTATATATTTTCTTTTTACAACATACAGTGACCCCAAACTTAGTTTGCCAGCCTCCAACCTGCTGCAAAAAGGGGAATTTTTTGGCTTAACAAAAAAGGCATTGGAACAAAGTCCAGCATGTACTACCCCTCTTCCGCCACCGGGAGTCACTGTTCTGCCGCTCTGCGTCCTCTCCTTCTGAAAATCAGCCTCAGACTGAGCACTGACAATGCCTGCTGTCTATAACAGCACAAAAGCGCGCCTCCTGTATGACGCCGCAGGCACGCCCCCCCCCGCCCTCCTGTCTGAACGGCGCGAAAAAAGTCTATAAGACGTGCGCGCGCACGCGCGCGCGTATGCCGGAAACAGGAGGAACATGGAGGAGCCGCGCTGCTGGAGATCCAGGAACGCAGAAACAGGCGGCAGATTCAAACCCCCGGCCAGGTAGGACTCTCCAAAGGCCCCTAGGGATCCTTACTAGCCCTAGGAAGAAAACAGCAGGTTTAGCTAGCAACACATTTTTAGACAGGGGAACCTAGTGATGGGGGAGAAAGGGTGTCATCCTGTCTCTCTCAGACATAGCGAACAAGGTTGCCCATGCAGAGCATACTTAGGCTATCCCCCCTTTTAGGTTACCCCGGAGAGCCTGCTGTCGAACCAAGTCCCGCAGGCTCCCCCTTACCTGCTCCATGCAGCAGGATGTTTGTCCAGCAAACTGATCCAATCTTCTCCCATCTCCGTGGGTAGCGTAGTAGACCTTCAGGCCCTGGGGTCCTATGAAGGTACCCACTGTCCTGGACCTATATAGCACCCTGGCAAGCAGGAACTTATGGTTTTTACAAACTCCAAGTCCTGGGCCCAGGGTCCAGCCCTCCAAAGAGGAGCATTATAGGCAAAACCCCACGGCTTGGGGCCCGGGTACTGTCCACTTTGGCACTGAGGCTCCTTGGACAGATCCGGTTAGCCCGCCCTTAATCCCAAGGATGTGGAGCAAAGCTATTCCGTGACCAACACCTAAGACACTGGCGAAAAAACTGAGGGACTCCCTCTAGGGGAGGGGGTTATATAGGGAGGGGACTTCCTGTTTGAGATTGCCAGTGTCCACACCTGAAGGTACTCCATATAACCCATATAGTAATGAATATGCCGCTCTGTGTCCCGTGATGTACGAGAAAGAAAACCCTGGGAATCAATCTCACCTTCACTGAGAGCCCTTCACTGGCTACCAAGTCGTCTCTTGTACAACAGTGCTTGATAGAGATGGGCTCAGGTAAGTATTAGGGGGGGGGGGGGGCCCGAGGAGGGCTGCTGCACACAGGAGGTTTATTATCTTAAAGTGGAGTTCCAGGCTTTTTGGTTTATTAAAAGTCAGCAGCTACAAAAAGTGTAGTTGCTGACTTTTAATAAACCTGCTCCACGGTGCACCCGCCCGGAGCGTCGCTCACCTTCTCCTCTCCGCAGGCACTGCCATAGCCACTGCGGCAGCTTTCACATGCGCGAGTCACGCTGCGCGTTCCCAGTGGACAGGCAATCTTCTGGGATAGGTCACGTATCCCAGAAGATAGCCGAGAGGGAGGGGCCACCTAGGAAAGTCGCCACCTAGACGGTCCGTAAGAGGGAGGAGGAAGTGGGACTGGGAGTCCCCTTCAAAAGTCCCCCCTCCCCCCCAAACAAAATGACATGCCAAATGTGGCATGTAAGGGGTGTGAGAATTACTTAAAGCAGAACTCCGCTTTAATGCCCAGAATGCGTAAAAGAAAAAAAATCTTCTGCCTTTACAACCACTTTTAAAAACAGACACATAGGATTATATCACCTTTCATTTCTCCGTGGTCCAGTTCTGATGCACATTGTAGGTTTTTTTTAGCTGTGAATATGGGTCAGCATGGGCACCCAGACCCTGTGGCTACACAGCCCTATACACAACAAACTGCAATACCCATTTTTTTCTGCTTTCAACAAAACTTCAGGGACAACATGGTTACTTGCTGTGGTTTACGCAACCGATTTGTGGTCATAAAGTTATGTCTGATCAGTGAATCACCACACAAACAGAGCTACTTTATCACATGAATGTACACAATTGAGATCAGGACTTACTGGTCGTTACAAATACAGATGATGGGTCGAACCAGCAAACCACCGTCTTTCTTTTTCTTCTTTGGTATGGCACCTTCAGTAGCGGGGTCTGCCTCTTTTCCATCTTTTCTGTTTACCAAGCTGAGCAGCATGTTAATGGAGATCTACAAATAAAAGATTAATAAACCCAACAATGCAATTTAAATCCACGGCATGCACAGGATTTCCTCTAGAAAGCACAAAAACCTGAGTAATTAGTGATCCTCATAAGAGTTATGGCTGCTCTTTGGGATATGAAGAATGGGGGGGGGGGGACACGAGACGAGGGTTCTGCATTTTTCAGTAGCCCTAAAGTGTAACTATATGCAAAACTTTTTTCCTGTTTTGGAGAGGGGAGATGGATTAGAACACTTGTAAGTTCTTATTGCTGTCTATGGCCCCCCTTAGGGAGACCCCCCTCTCTATTTGTCCTGTTTACCATTATCATTGAAAGTGAAATTAAAACTAAACCCCAAATTTTGGGTTGTCCCCAGAAAAGTAATAGCGGGGAAATCTTCCAATAGGGACCTGGGGGACCACCAAAAGATTCCCTTCATTTGCAGAGAGTTCCTCTCACTTCCTGTTTGGCTATGGGACAGGAAGTGAAATCTCTGCAATGGGACACAGATGGTAAAAATAAATCTGACAGGTGTTATAACCCTCCCATACTCTATGCAAAAAAAATAAAGAAGTTTTGCCTGTAGTTCTACATTAAAGGGATTGTAGTCTTGTTGGGAAAAAAACAAAACACACAAACATGTTTTACCTGCTCTGTGCAGTTGATTTTGCAGAGCAGCCACTTCTTCTCTGGTCTCTCTTCTGTGCTCCTAGCCCCTCCCTCCTATCAAGTGCCCCCACAGCAAGCAGCTAGTTATGGGGGCACCCGAGCCGAGTGACAGCGCCCTGTGCCCATTCAAACACAGAGCGGCAACCCAGCCCTGCCCCCTCTCTCTCCTGATTGAGCGATTTTAATTGACTGCAGTGGGAGCCAATCGTGCCGCGCTGCTGCCTCAGCCAATGAGGAGGGGGGAGTCCCGGGCAGCTTAGACCCTCCTGCACCATCACTGGATAAAGACGGGCTCAGGTAAGTATCAGGGGGGCTGTTGCACACAGGTTTTTATCTTAACCACTTTTGGTTGACGGCTACAGAGTGGACCTGAATTGCTGGAAGGCAATCTGTGCCCACTAGTACTGCCTGCTAGTGCCACATGCCAGTGACCACAGTGCCCACCAGTGCAAAAAAGTGCCACCTATCAATGCCCACCTGTGTTGCCAGTGCCACCTACCAGTGCTGCTTATCGGTGCCCACTAGTGCCGCCCATTGGTGCCCATCACTGAAGGACAAAAATTACCTGTTTGCAAAATTTTATTAAAAAATATAAAATGATTTTGTATTTAATATTTAAAAAATGTGATCTTTTTAACAAAAATTGTGTTGTGCTCACTCCCTCGCTTGGACTACAGGAGAGTCAGGATGCAGATAGAGAAAGGAGCCGTGTGTTAGTGGGCGTCCTGACTCTCCTGTAGTCCAAGGGAGGGGGAGAGCACAGCACTCCACACCAGGGAGAAAGCCTTGCATTACTGTGTGGAGTTACAGACAGAAGAACAGGAAGTGAGGATTTCTCAGAAGAAATAAGGACATTTAAAAGCAAAATAGAAGGATGAGGTAAGTGAAGGAGGACTGCACTAAGGTAAAGAAAGCTATTTAGGAAAAAAGAATAGTACCTTTACAACCCCTTTAAAGGACAAGTTGCAATTTGAAACACTGACTAACTAGATCTTTTTTTCTCTTTTTAAAGAGAAGGCCGCTGTCCCTATACTTACAGTGGGTGCGCCATCAATTTCATCGATAATCAGGCAGTTGGGTCGCTCATCCAGTCCCAGAACAGACTTCATTTGAGTTGCGGCTTCTATACGTGTCTTGAAGACATCTGGACTGCGGTCATCACTGGAAAAATTAACAGGAAAAGAAAAGGGTTACCTTTCTGGTCACCGGCTTACAAGCAGTAATGTTCATATGTTGCTGAAACTACACCACACAAGCAAACACTATTATCTCTGTCAGCACATGTGCACAGCTGTAGCACCTGATTGGCTTACAGTACCAATGCTCCCTGAAATAATATTCAAACCAAGTATCGATCTAATTATTAGGTGGGTGGATATGGATATCCACAAATCGCACTGCAAAGAATACAATGAAATTTGAACAGGAAAGAGGTGCAATTCCCCCCACTCCTCCTGCGTGTGGGGGCGTAGAAAGAGAAAAGCACCATCTAGTGGCCAGTTTATAAATGTTAGAACTCACAATACATATCTGGCCAAATGCAAAAGCTGCATATAGTGTCCCAGTCCCGCAAAACACAGCCACTGGAGGTTCTCAGGGCTGGAGAAGAAGTGCCAGGACCCAGTGAGTATAGAGCCGAAGTGATGCAAGCTTGGGGTTGGACCGCCTCTACATCTTCTCCATCGGCTGCGATTTGCCATCATCGGTGGACCGGGACACGTATGCAGTTTCTGCATTTGGCCAAATATGCAGTGCGTTCTAACATTTTTAACAGGCTGCCCACTAGATGGCTCTTTCCCTTTTTAAGTACACACACAGGAGTGGTGGGGGAAATCACATGCGATTCAGATAGGAATTGCACTGCATTCCTGTTCAAACTGCATGTGGTTCTTTGCGCCCATTCATTTTGTATTGACGCAAACGGCACCGCAAAGTATCGGTTTTGATGCCGGGAGCACCGGTACTCGCACAAATGCTTGGTATCGGTACAGATGCTGCTATCAGTGCATCTCTAGTGGAAACTGGAGTAGATGAGTAGAATAGGACGGGCAAGGGAGATGGCTCTCCTTGCAGCAGGCAACCACAGAAGCCAAGTGCAAGAGATATCAGATGTTCTGCAACTCATCCTAAATGGATTCCCTAAAGGATGAAATATTACACTTGGGCAGACTAGCTCTTTAAAAGAAATAAGTGAGATTTTGGAGGCAGTAAGTTGACCGCTTAGGTTAAAGAGGTTGTAAAGGTAAGTGTTTTTTCACCTTAAACCGGAGTTCCACCCTTAAAACCACTTTGTTTCATCCCATCCAGCATACTGGCGTCAGCGCCAGTATGCTGTTTTTTTTTTTTTTAATCCATGTACTTACTTTATAATAGATCATTTAATTTCGGGCGCACCGCGGTATGTTGCCGCTATAAGGCGTCACGCCTTCCGGAAACAGCCGATTAGCGTTCGGCTCTTCTCGGCGCCTGCGCACAGACCCAGAAGCTGACTGCGCAGGCACCGTATATAGCCGCGTCACGCCCCCCGAAAAAAGCCGAACTAGGACCGGCTATTTACGGCGCCTGCGCAGTCAGCTCCTGGGTCTGTGCGCAGGCGCCGAGAAGAGCCGAACGCTAATCGGCTGCTTCCGGAAGGCGTGACGCCTTATAGCGGCGACATATCGCGGTGCGCACGAAATTAAATGATCTATTATACAGTAATTACATGGATTAAAAAAAAAAAAAAAAACAGCATACTGGCGCTGACGCCAGTATGCTGGATGGGATGAAACAAAGTGGTTTTAAGGGTGGAACTCCGCTTTAATGCATCCTATGCACTAAGGTGAAAAAAACATCTGACAGTAACCCCCCCCCCCCGTTTTACTTACCTGACCCCTCAAAAGTCCCACGCTCTTCCCCATAATCCTCCTCGGTTCTCAGCCTGGTCGTTGATTGGCTACACTGGATGGATTGAAAGCAGCGCAGCCATTGGCTGGCGCTGCTGTCAATCACATCCAATGACGCAGTGCATTGTGGGCCGAGTGATACAGTCGGCGGCTATGGCCATCGCTGTATTACGGGAGAGCACCCGCAAGAGCTTTCCACCGTGCGAGGGACATGCGAGACAGCCGCTGAGGGACCCCAGAAGATGTGGACCTGGGTCACTGTGTGCAAAACGAGCCGCACAGTGGAGGCAAGTATAACATGTTTGTTATTTAAAAAAAATAACTTTAGTGATCCTTCAATCAAGACAGAAAATCCCAATACCTGAACATAATATCTGGAAAGAGTGGGAGCAATTAACAGTAATTAACTTCTTATAATCTCATAGCATTAAAAACACTCACCTGGCATTCATTTCCACAACATTGTACCCAGCATGCCTTGCTATAACATGAGCCAGAGTGGTTTTCCCGAGACCAGGGGGACCAGTAAGCAATGCAACCTTGAAAGAAATATATATTGTGTTTAGTTTCTTAAATATATTATATACATTAGATACCAATATAAGCCAGCATTAGGTCTCGCTGTTAATAAAATCATTCTGAAATGCAGATGTTATTTGGGCAATTTTGGTAATATTAATTTTTTCACTGTGTCGTCTCCCATTGTGGAGGTTTCCCTTCACTTCCTCTCTCTCTCACACACAAACAGGGAGTCTCATTAAAGTCACAGAAACTTCTCTATCTGTTCTGATCACAACTCAAAGGGTGAATCTCTGTAAAGCCTCTTACACACAATCAGATTTTCCGACAGGAATTGTGTGATGACGGGATGTTGTCGGAAAATCCGACAACAAATGTGGGATAGCATGCTTTAAAAAAAATTCCGACAACAAATGTGTGTGGTCGGATTATCCGATCGTGTGTACACAAGTCCGTCAGATAAAACTCTGCAGTACAAACACGCATGCTCAGAAGCAATGCTCAACATAACACAACATTAGCAGAAGTTGCCCAAAGGGGGGTGCTAAAGAGCTGAAAAAACGCATAGATTTGTGGTTTGTTGGCTGACAATTCTTTGCAGTTTCTATGCAAGACAAGTTCCTGGCCAACGCCCTTTGAGCGAAAGTCCTACGCTTTGTCCGCAGAAAATCTGATCGTGTGTATGAGGCTTTACAGTGACAGCAGTAAATACCTGACCAATGTTCTACCTCTTCTCCAAAGTTTTGCCTTTGTTTATTTAAGAAAAAACAAAGGTGAGCCCCCTACCCATTGCGATAACCCGTCAGAATCTTACATAGTTTATTTTACAAAAACAGGAATTATTTAGGGCAGGATTTGAAATTGGACAGCATGGGGGCCACCTGGTGAGTATAGCTGCTTGGCAACCCGAGAGTCCTTGGTTTGATTCAGGCCAACCACACTATCTGTGTTTTGTGTGACCTTTCCATAAAGCTGGCCTTGCTATGTATTCAGAAAGTGAGCTCTGTTTGGGTAGAGACCAACATGACCACTGGAGAGAGCTATGGGGACAAGTCTCGTCTCTACATAAACAAGTAAACTGGTCCACAGCCAACAATCTTCAAAGTTCACAAAAAAAACAAACAAAAAAATAATAATATAGTAATAAAAAAAACAAAAAACAGAGATAGATATAGATATCTATCTATATCTGAAAAAAAATCTGGATTTCGACTTGTCATTTTGAATATTTTAAGTTTCAAAGGCAAGAGCTCATATTCTGCCAAAACAAACATTTGTGCATATACTGTACAATACATGTTTATTGTACAATGAATAAACTTGGTTTAGAATTTATTTTTTTCCATTGGTAAAAAAAAAAATACATTCGGTAAGAAAAGAAAAAAAAGCAACACACATTAAACAAAATCACAATAATGTTTATATTTCTTATATAAATTTGTCAAACAGATGTCCCACATGGTCCCTGTTGCAGTCTGTAGAGCATTAGAAGTGCCACAAGGATTCAGTACAGTAACCAAAATGGTATTATCTAAAAAAACAAAAACACTTTTCAGGGACTCAAAAATTGCCCTTCATCAAGGTCCGTGTGTTGGTAGGGAATTCAAAAACGGTACTAGGCAATTGCAAACCAATACAGATAACGTGATATATGTGTTGTCCAACTATGACGTTTAGGCCGGGTACACACGGGCTGAATATTGGCCGGTCAGTTTAACAACCTGGCCTACATTCGGTCAGTGTGTACAGCAGCCTGTCTGACAGAAGCCGGTGTAACGATAGGCTTTTGTCAAAAAGGGAGATGCTGGAAAACGAACATCCGATCGGGGATGGCAGGCAATGGGGGGGGGGGGGGGGGGGAATAGTCCCCTCTGTCAGAACACAAAGACACAGTGGGGGAGATCGCCGCACTAACATCACTCGAGTTAATATGGCGATCTGTGAGATTATTTTCATTCAGCCCGCTGGGTGGAATAAAAAAATATCCAAAACATAAATGTGAAGCAGGCTTTAGTCTGATGACCCTGACCCATCTGTAATTTTGGTACACTGTAGAGCTGCACAATTAATCGTAAGAAAATCGCAATCTCAAATCAACGCAAAAAAGCAGCTGTGTAAAGGAGATGAAAACCTGAAAAAACATGGTCCATTCGGGGACTGAGGTGGAGAACCACTGCTATACAGGATATCTACATAATCTCACAAGTAAGGATGAGCTCTGGCGTGTTCGCATAGCACACGTGCAGAGCCCACCAGAAAGTGTGCACGGCGCTGCGCTAATCACAGCCAGGGAGACATTTCCCGATGCTCAGCTGCAGAGATCGGGAAATGTCTCCCTGGATGTGAATAGCACAGCGCCGTGCACACTTTCTGGCGGGCTCTGCACGTGTACCATGCGAACACGCCAGATCTCATCCTTACTCACAAGATTCTCAAGAGGATGCATAGATTGCTAAATACATCATGAATTCATTCTGTTACCTTGTATTTAGGCCTTTTGTGCTGATCCAGCTCTGCCTCCAGAATCTCCTCCGTGATCTGGGCTTTGGTCTTCCACTTGGTCTGCTGCTCCTTCTGTGTTTTGAAGTTTGGTTTTTGCTCAATGATTGGTTTGGCCTTTTTCACAGCTTTCTCCTTTCCAAACACCAACGTATCCCAGAGTTTCAGCCATTTCAATAGGCAACGATTCGTAAACTGAGGCAAGGAGGGGGGAAAAAAAATGTAGAACAATTAGAGCAAAAAATAACAACAGTTACTATATGTATTAACCACATACAGTTATGAAAGTACAATGATTTTCTTCATTACTGTCCTTTAAAGGCTTGCGAGGATGGATACAATAAATCTCAGAATAGTTAAAATATTCACCTTTCTTAAAGAAAAACACTGCATTCAGCTCCCTCCAGCACTGGCCACGAGAGAAGGTCTAGAGTCATTCCTTTAGCTGTTAACTCAGATTAAACCCCCAACTAAAGATTTAACTCTGTTTATAGCAAGATCAAGGATGCAGAAAAATGCACAGTTCTAAATGTAAAAAAAGGCATTCAGTTGCACATAAAGAATGCTGTTCTGAGTGAAAACAGCAATCCATCACAACCCTTGCCTTAGAACACAAATTGTGAGCACCATCAGTTGCAGAACTGTATTTGTGACTATGCAGGGGGCATGTTGGACCACTGCAGAAAGAGTTCTGCCTTTAAACAGAGAGCAGAGGTCCTTATCTGCTGCTAAATACTGGGACTAAGGCTTTGTACCATTTCTGGAATAAAAGAAAAGAATAAATAAATAAAAAAAGTGCCCTTAACTATAAGTGTAATACTTTAAAGGGGTAGTTCACCCAAAAACCTTTTTTTAACATTGATTGAGGCTCGTTTTGTCAAGGGGAATCGGGTGTTTTTTTTTTTTTAGAATCAAAGCAGTACTTACCGTTTTAGAGATGCATCGTCTCCGTCGCTTCCGGGTATGGTCTTCGGGAAAGGGCGTTCCTATTTGATTGACAGGCTGACGGTCGCATACATCGCGTCACGAGTAGCTGAAAGAAGCCGAATGCCGGTGCGGCTCTATACTGCGCACCGTCGTTCGGCTACTTTCGGAAAATCGTGACGCGATGTATCCGACCGTCGGAAGCCTGTCAATCAAATAGGAACGCCCTTTCCCGAAGACCATACCCGGAAGCGACGGAGACGATGCATCTCTAAAACGGTAAGTACTGCTTCGTTTCTAAAAAAAAAACACCCGATTCCCCTTGACAAAACGAGCCTCAATCAATGTTAAAAAAAAGGTTTTTGGGTGAACTACCCCTTTAACCACTTAAGACCCAGACCAAAATGCAGGTAAATGACCAGGCCCTTTTTGCGATTCGGCGCTGTGTCGCTTTAACAGACAAGTACGCGGTCGTGCGATGTGGCTCCCAAACAAAATTTGCATCCCTTTCTTCCCACAAATAGAGATTTCTTCTGGTGGTATTTGATCGCCTCTGCGATTTGTATTTTTTGCGCTATATACAAAAATAGAGCGACATTTTTGAAAAAAAATCAATATTTTTTACTATTTGTTATAAGAAAAATCAAATAAACTAAATTTTAGTCAAACATTTAGGCCAACATTTATTTAGCCACATGTCTTTAGTAAAAAAAAAAAAATAGCTACCTAGCGGGAACAGCGACGAGAAAAATGATCGCTTAGTGACGCTGGCAATAGGGAGTGAAAGGGTTAACTAGGACGGTGATCAAGGGGTTAAAACTTTATTAGGGGGGGGTACGGGGGCTACCCTGAACCTAACACTGACTGTCACACTGACACTAAATACAGTAATCATACATGTATGATTACTGCATTCAGTGACACTGTGACAGGGGGGAGGGGGCGATCGCAAGGGATTTATGTGCCTATGTGTAGTGTGTGTCAGTGTAGTGTTGTGCAGACTTACTGTGTGATGTGATCTCTCCTCAGCAGCGGTTGAAAAAACCGCAGAGATCACATCACTTCCTCCTCCTGTGTTTACACAGGAGGAGGAAGTGCAGAGCAGGGGAAGCGCGCGGAATTGGCTGGGAGCCATCCGGAGGGGGTGGACAAAAACGAATAGCCGCCCCCTCGCTCAGCCATTCATAGGCAGCTTTGTATTCTGTAAACACAAAGCTTTCCCTGATTGGCCAAGTCAAAAATTGTGACATCAGCCCGCCTCTACGCTTTTAAAAAATACAAAGCTACCTATAAATGGCTGAGCACCGCCCAGACCGACTGCATTGTTTTTCAATTTTCAAATTTGGAATTTCAAATTTTAAAATTTTCGAAATTTTCAAAATTTGGAAATTCGAATTTTTCAAATTTAAAATGTTCAAATTTTTGAATTTTCAAAATTTTGAATTTCAAATTTTTCAAATTTTGAATTTTTAAATTTCAAATTTTCAAATCTTGAATTGTTCAAATTTCGAAAAATTTGAATTTCTAAATTTCGAAAATTCTAAATGCTAAATTTTTCAATTTTCGAATTCCGATTTTTTCAATTTTTGTATTTCCGAATTTGAAAAATTTCTAATTTCAAATTTTTCAATTTTCATATTTCAGAATTTGAAAAATTCGAAATTTCGAAAATGAAAAAATTTGAAATTTAGAAAATTTCAAAATGTGAGAAATTCGAAAAATACGAAAATTGAAAAATTCGAAATTTGATTGTCCACTTGCCATGTCATCTGGCCACTTCACCTGCCACAAGTTGTGGATTGTCCACAATGCAATGCAAGCAATTATAGTTGTTTAGGTTTTTTCATCATTTGCCATCATTTTTGAGATTTCG
The DNA here is from genome assembly GCA_029574335.1 of Rana kukunoris. Taxonomy (NCBI): domain Eukaryota; kingdom Metazoa; phylum Chordata; class Amphibia; order Anura; family Ranidae; genus Rana; species Rana kukunoris. Next base: position 25,585,815 of record CM056054.1, read on the forward strand.
AATGTAAAAAAATAGGTCACCTTTAAAAACGCTTATAAACGAAATTGCGGCAAAGCGCAGGTAGCGCGTTTTGCCGCGATTAGCTGCGTTTTGACGCGATATGCGTCTGAAACGCGAAAACGCTAAAAGCGTCTGAACCCATTTTTTTGCTTTTGAAAAAACAAGCCTAAACCCAACTGCTTTAAAACGCAAAAAAACGTGAATGTGTGCATGGACACATAGGATAACATTAAATGTGTTCAGGAGCAGTTGAAAAAAATGCCCAAATGCCTCCGAACTAGAGTTTACCAGCGTCTCGTGTGCATGGGGCCAAAGACTGCCCGTTCCCCCCCCCCGACTTTCTTTTGATGGCTGTCGCTTCAGCAGAGTAGAGAGGATTCTCTGCATAGAAAGAATCGCAAGGAGAAAAAATAAATAAAAAATTGTGATAATGATTCCTAATGATTAATCATGCAGCTCTAGTATATATTATAGTGTGATGTTCAAACAGTCTCAAATTGTGCTCTACTTTTTCCAATATAATTTAAAGTAAATAAACTTTATTTTGAACCCAACATAAAAAAAAAAAAAAAAAAGCTTACATCATCACTGAGCAGTTCCGTGTAGCACTTTGGGGTATATTTGTCCACCCAGAGGTTATGTTCTGACACCCCATCCTCCTCTTCACCTTCACAGAAATCCAAAGAGTCACTTTCCGTCTCATTAATTTCCTCCATTTGACTTCGGAAACACAACAAATGACAGCATCAATTTCAAACATACTAACAGGACCATCGCTGTTGGCTTCCTCTTAAATAAGCTAATAGTCTAAATCAGGGCTCTCCAAACTACGGCCCTCCAGCTGTCGCAGAACTACACATTCCATGATGCATTGTAAAACTCTGTAGTTTGGACCCCTGGTATAAATAAACAAGCTTATCCAAAAATAAATACAAATAAAAGGGAGGATTCTTTCATTCTTTGCAGTATGACACGTTTCAGTTCCCTCCAAACACATTTTTAAAGCCATCCAGGAATGTGCCGGGGGCCACCTGGGGTCATTTCCACAACTGTGACCAAGCTAGATTCATATTATGAAATCTCTCACCAAGCTAGATTCATATTATGAAATCTCTCACCAAGCTAGATTCATATTATGAAATCTCTCTCATCTCTCACCGAACTTTGTAACTGCAGGCACTATGGAATAATTAAAGAACTATAGGCAAAACTTTTTTATTCATTTTGGGTAGAGTAAGGGAGGGTTATAACCCATTTCAGATTTATTTCTTTCGCTATCTGTGTCCCAGTGTGACGATTTCCCCTCACTTCCTGCCCCATAGCCAAAACAGGAAGTGAGGGAAAATCTCTGAAAATTAAAGGGAATTCCAGGTCACCAGAACTAGTGTTCCCATTGCAATATTTCCCCTCTATAACATTTTCTGGTGACATCCCAAAATGTGGTATTTTCTTTTACCTTCAATGATAATAGTAAACAGGAGAAATAGAGGATGAATCTCCCCAACGGGGGCACAGACAGCAATAAAAACTGACAAGTGTTCTAATCCCTCCCTCTCTATCCAAAACCAAAAAAAAAAAAAGTTTTGCCTTTAGTTATACTTTAACCCTCAAGAGGAAAAAAAAAAAAAACACAACAGGCTTTCAGTTCTTTCCACCCCCCCCCCCCCCCCCCCATTTGGTCTCCAACTGCCCCAGGAACTTGGAAGACCTTCCCACCTTCTAATCTCCAACTGAAATACAAAGCATGTGTACAAGAAGAAAAGTTTAGAACAAAATGACAAATGACAATTTAAATGACTTTATTGGATCTATTGAGGAAGAATTGCGCCAGTGCCTGCAGCTAGAGAAGCTGGGTTTGCTTCAATGGGAAACCAAACTTCAACAGACAGGGAAGCTGCCATCTTTGATCTGCAATTGCCATGGTGCTGTACATGTGAAGAGCTATCCAATAGCTGGTGTCATAACTGGACAGTTTGATTGGGAGCACAAGCAACGGTGACAGTCATAACTCATGGCATGCCTAATGGCTTTAAGAAACGTAAATGGATACGTTTATTCTCGCTTTAAAGTGGAACTTCCTAGCTCATCGTAACCCTCCCCCCTTCGGTGTCACATTTGACACCTTTCAGGGGGGAGACGGGTGCAGATACCCGGGAGTCCCCCGCCCGTTGTGTTATAGGAAACACCCGACTCCCAGAACACAGCGGGGAGGTCAGTGCTGCCCTGTAGGGAATCGGGCAGTCAAGCCAAGCGATTCACTTCCTGATTTCCTCACCGAGGATGACGGTGGGGGCAGCTGAGAGATGAGCGATCGCTCGTCTTCTGCTGCGGACGGCGATGGACTCCAGGACAGGTAAGTGTCCTAATATGAAAAGTCAGCAGCTGCAGTATTTGTAGCTGCTGGCTTTTAATATATTTTTTTTTAACGGCGGAGCTCCGCTTTAAAGCCAAGTTATAGTTTGTTAAAGTGTAACTTTATTCAGAAATGTAAGTGCTGCTAGATCACTTCAGTCTGACCCCTTTTGCAGGTATAGCTATGTAAAAACATTAAAAATAAGTGTCTATACAGTTTAAGCTACTGTAATACATCGTCGCATTCTGCTCTGCACATGCTCAGTTGCTCTCCATTTTAAAGACACTGCCAGGTTTGTAGAGGCCGATCTGCCAACAGCCTCAAAGTGGAATTAAACCCCCCCCCTAGCCTTTATAGCCAAGGAAGCTGCTCGTTTTTGATCTGCAACTGCCATGGTGCTGCACGTGTGATCAGTTATGACAACAGGCAAATGTGACAGTTTGCATTTCCAATATCCCAGGAATGTAATTTTTTTTGAAACCGGTAAAATCGATGGGTTTAGTTCTGCTTTAAGGGCCCTTTCACACTGGTGCTTTTTTCCCACATTTTTGCGGTAAAAATAGCGCTATTAAAGCGCCCCCTCCATTGAAATGAATTTAAAACGCGATAAAAACGTGGCAAAATCTCGGTGTTTTTTCCGCTATTAAAATCGCGGCAAAACACCGCGTTTTTACCGCGTTGTTTTATTCATTTCAATGGAGAGGGGCATATGGAGCGTTTTAATAGCGCTATTTTTACCGCGAAAACGTGGCAAAAACGCACCAGTGTGAAAGGGCGCCAAGATTCACTGCTGGGGGCATTGCAGACAAATAACAGAATTGCCCACAGCCTGGTCACAGTTCCACTTTTAACTCACTTTGACAGAAGCTGTCAGTTATTCACTCACCTGCTCAACAACTCTGTAAGCCGCTGAGACTCTTCCAACACCTGCCGCCGACGCTACAAGACAGAATTTTTGTATATATTAAAAGGGAATTATGGATTAAGTGCACAACTAAGAAAAAAAAAAAAACACAAGGGCACAAAATAAACCCGCCAGAAACCTAACCCGTTAAAACTAAACTTGCCAGAACTGACAAAACTACCAGATCCTAAAACATAAGTAGCTGAGTCATGGGAAAGTCGAGTTTTCCTCTAACATGAGCGCTGCATCCTAAAGCCTCGTACACACGCTCAGATTATCCGATGGAAATTGTGTGATGACAGACTGTCGGAAAATCCAACTGTTTGTGCGTTTTGGACAACTGTTGTCTGATTTTTCGTGGACAAATGAAAATGAGCTGAAAAAACATGTCGTTTTGCGTTTGTTGGCCGACAATTCTTTGTCGTTTGTACTAGGGTTGTCCCGATGCCTTTTTTTTAGGACCAAGTACCGATACTTTTTTTAACGTGTCCCCAAATGCAGCCATGTCCTGTCCCCCACATATTGCAGCCATGTCCTGTCCCCCACATATTGCAGCCATGTCATGTCCCCCCACATATTGCAGCCATGTCATGTCCCCCCACATATTGCAGCCATGTCGTGTCCCCCCACATATTGCAGCCATGTCGTGTCCCCCCACATATTGCAGCCATGTCGTGTCCCCCCACATATTGCACCCATGTCGTGTCTCCCCACATATTGCACCCATGTCGTGTCCCCCCACATATTGCAGCCATGTCGTGTCCCCCCACATATTGCAGCCATGTCGTGTCCCCCCCACATATTGCAGCCCATGTCGTGTCCCCCCACATATTGCAGCCATGTCGTGTCCCCCCACATATTGCAGCCATGTCGTGTCCCCCCACATATTGCAGCCATGTCGTGTCCCCCCACATATTGCAGCCATGTCGTGTCCCCCCACATATTGCAGCCATGTCGTGTCCCCCCACATATTGCAGCCATGTCGTGTCCCCCCACATATTGCAGCCATGTCGTGTCCCCCCACATATTGCAGCCATGTCGTGTCCCCCCACATATTGCAGCCATGTCGTGTCCCCCCACATATTGCAGCCATGTCGTGTCCCCCCACATATTGCAGCCATGTCGTGTCCCCCCACATATTGCAGCCATGTCGTGTCCCCCCACATATTGCAGCCATGTCGTGTCCCCCCACATATTGCAGCCATGTCGTGTCCCCCCACATATTGCAGCCATGTCGTGTCCCCCCACATATTGCAGCCATGTCGTGTCCCCCCACATATTGCAGCCATGTCGTGTCCCCCCACATATTGCAGCCATGTCGTGTCCCCCCACATATTGCAGCCATGTCGTGTCCCCCCACATATTGCAGCCATGTCGTGTCCCCCCACATATTGCAGCCATGTCATGTCCCCCATACCTGTAGATATGATGATGCCACCGATGCTGCCGGCCGTTAATCTCCCTGCATTATAGCGCAGCCCTCATTACAAGCTTTCGTTTTGAATACTTGTAAATGCCCGCGTTGCCGTGTATTGACACTCCCCTTCTCGGGATTGGAGGGATCCGTCCAATCCCACGCAAGGGGGAGTGTCTATATGCGGATTCGTGCATAGACACTCCCCCGTGCTCGGGACTGAACAGATCCATCCAATCCAGAGAAGGGGAGTGTCAATACATGGCGGCGCGGGCATTTACAAGTATTCAGAACGAAAGCTTGTAATGCGCTCTGGCTATAATGCAGGGGGATTAACGGCGGTATGCGGCGGCATATCTACAAGTATGAGGGACAGGACAATATTCTATTTTAGTATCGGGGGTATTTGCAGGAGTACAAGTACTCCCAAAAATACTCGGCATCGGTCCCGATGCCGATACTAGTATCAGGTATTGGGACAATCCTAGTTTGTACGCAATAAAAGTTCACGGCCAACGCCTTTCACACTAAATTCCATGGATTTGCCCGATGGAAATCTGATCGCGTGTACGAGGCTTAAGCCTCTATTGGTAAGAAAGACAGCACAAATATCTCAGCAATCAGAAAAGTCATACAAAAGGTAACATACACAGTCCTTACCTCATCTGCTACCTGCTCCTTCAGGTAAGAGATAGGAACTCCAAGAAGATGTAATTGCTGGTCACCTCTCCAATTAAGGCCCCCCAGCTTTTGGATGAGCTAAAAGAAATGAAGGTGTAAAGAAGTTAAACTCTTCTTATAAAGCTGTGTAAATGGTGAACTGATACGTTTGAATGGATATAAAACCAGGAAAACTGGAGGCAACACCGTGGTATTGTGCCGTCACCTGCTGCAACCAATCATGCCTTGGCTTTCATTTTATCAGAAAAGAAAAATTTTAGTAGTAGGGTTTCTGGTAAGCTGAATTTCATACTGTATTCTTGGATATCTTATAAACTCCAGCGAGACAATATATTTGTTGTAATGGCCATTACAAGACAAGCATCCCCCCCCCCCCCCCCCCCAAGATATAGCTATGGATTCTCCATAAAACAAATAGGTAACAGGGGAATCTCAAGAGACAGAATTTTGTTAGGTTGTTGGGGAGGGTAGTAGAGACACAAAGGTGTTGATTTAAAGGGGAGTTCCACCCACAATTTCACTTTTTAAATATAAATACCCCTGTAATACACAATCTTAATGTATTCTAGTAAAGTTAGTCTGTAAACTAAGGTCCGTTTTGTTAGGTTGTTACAGCATTTAGATATAGAAATAGACCGTGGCCATCTTAAGTGTGGGCATGATGAAGCCAGACTGTATGACTTCCTGGATTTCAGCTTTGCATATCTCGCACATGCTCAGTGCTGCACAAGCAATGTAATAGGTTTCAGTCAGGTTTGCAAGGACTACTGGGAAACATGATGCCTATCCCAGAAACCCTTGCAAATAGCCTTGTGACTTAATAGCCTAGGCCAGGGGTAGGCAACCTCGGCTCTCCAGCTGTTTTGAAACTACAAGTCCCATGAGACATTGCAAGACCCTGACAATTACAGGCATGACTCCTAGAGGCAGAGGCATGATGGGATTTGTAGTTTCACCACAGCTGGGGGGCCGAGGTTGCCTACCCCTGACCTAGGCTAATAAGGAGGAGGAAGTAATGAAGGACTACAAAATAAAAAGGTATTTACAAGCAACAAAATAAATAAAAAATTGTCCATTCTGAACACTATGAGATTAGGGCATGCAGCACAGACAAACATAAAAAAATGGGTGGAACTCCACTATAATAAAACTGAAGAATGCAAAATCTGGTGCGGTTCGTGTGGCAGCCAATCAACTTGTTCGTGTGGCAGCCAATCACCAAACTTAGTGCCTGCAGGTTAGTTTCACTTTTGAACTGGCTTCATGTTTCTGTGAAGTAGAAATAGACACACAGAACAAAAACAAACAAATCCAGGGCAGTGTTTTGTTTTTAAAATGAATCTGATTCATTCTGGGAAGTTTTAGACACACAGTAATGACAGCTTAGACCACAGTGAGAAAGCTCCCAGCACTGTGGTTATAAGGAAACAGACAAGCAGGAAGTGTGGAGAACAGAGCAGGATTACAGCAACTTCAAAGCAAAAACGAATAAGGCCATGAAACCAGTACTGCAGTAGGGTAAAAAAAAAAAAAATCCTTTAATGATCCTTTAAGTCAGGGGTGCCCAACCTTTTGAAGAGCGAGGGCCACTTAACTAACTTGGCAACCAGTCGAGGGCCACAATGAGCAGAGTGGGCAGGTGACAGGTCACGGCTACGCAATGGCTCTCCGATTCACCCGGACAAAAGGGTACAAACTCCCTTCTGTTTTTCGGATTGGAGGTAGGTGGGCGTAAACAGACATCAGTCGCTCTATAGAGGTGAATTGAGGGTCCCATTTGGTCGGGCTGATCTTGTGAAAATTGCCTAAGACTGCTTTCACACTGATGTTCTGTGGTTTTCTCACAATGCGGGTGCAGCGTAGTGCACCTGTGTCTATCCTGCGCGTTAGCTGAACTTTGCCATAGACTCCGCCTGTGGCAAAAGCCGGCGCTGTAGAGGAAGCATCGGCTTATGGAGCTCTGCTCCGCAGCCGCTTTCTTCCTCTACCACCAGCTTCATTTACAACACTGATGCTGTGGTATGGCGGGTCGGCAACCTGCGATCTGGGCTTGCCAACCCATCTTTCCAGAGCAGGAGGTCGCGGGCCACATGTGGCCCCCAGGCCACTGGTTGGCCTCCCCTGCTTTAAGTAAATCAACCCCATAGTAAAAATCCAACCACTGGAATCGCCAAATTGTAGAAGACGCTGGTCGTGTTTATCCGGCATTTCTACCGATGAATATCAACTCTGGGAAGAGCCGACTATAATTCCAGGACAATTGTGATTTACCTCAGCTCCTGTGCCCTCCGGGTCATCCTTCATGGCCATGTAAACTCTGGTACCATCACTGGCCGTCACATGAACATACTCTTCAAATACGGGAGGCCGTGTAAGTACACGTGTGTGCTCGGTTTTGTTCGGGGTGTTTTGTAGAGGAGCCATGTCACTGACCTCAAGAGCAGGACAGCTCTGGAACATTTGTTTTCTATGGGAAGGAAACAACTTATGATAAAAATAGCTTTAAATAAAAAGTCATCTGACCAATCATAAGAAAGACATTTAATTATGTAGTACAAGGGCCTGCCTGATTGCATACAATTCGAAAGTGTTTAGGTGTGACCTCATATTATATGGTGTAGGTAAAGCTAAAGAAAAACTACAAGAAATTGTATAATATGTAGCCAGCTAAAGTTTAGGACCATCACAGTCTACAAAAATGGCAGCTTTCTCTACAAATGGAGACAATTATTTCCACCAACCCCTTTCTCCTGGGATCACTGGAAACGGTCAAGCTTTAGGCCCATTTCACACTTGTACAACCTGAAAGTCATGTAACTTGAAGCAATGCCTGAGTAATCTTGATGTCTATGGACCTTAAGACGCATTAAAGCCGGAACACATGTAGAGCATGGACCACTTTGAAGTCTCCACAGATATTGGAAATCATGGGGTACTACTTGCCATGCAACTTTGCAGTCCCAAGTCACACAAGTGTGAAAGTGGCCTTAGAGCGGTATTTCATTTCATTTCAGCTTTATTTACCTCTCATTTTTCTGGTCTGTTAAATTCGGGGATGGCGGAAGAGTAATATCATCGCAAATCACCAAGCTATTCGAAGACTGATCATCTGAACCAAAATTCAATTTCTTAACAGCATCGATTCTGGGGCGCTTTGGTTTAGGAGCTGCAGAAGAAAAGTTAGAATATCAAGAAAAAGCCGGCGTCATGGTACAATTACCATAAGATTTTGATTGTTCTAGATTTTGTGCCAAAGCACTCGTTTTTAGCTTTAGACAAGAGCCGGAGAGGGTTGGAAATTCTGCAAGGGTTTTTTTTTGCTCTGTTCATGTTAAAGCGGAGTTCCACCCTAAAAATTAACTATTAACAGCGTGCCTTTAACCGCTTAACGCCCGCCGCACGACTATGTACGTCCACAGAATGGCACGTACAGGCAGATGGGCGTACATGTACGTCCCTGCCTTCTTGCGGGTCGGGGGTCCGAACGGGACCCACTCCGCTACGTATGGCGGGCGTCTTACCTGCGGGAGCGATCCGGGATGAGGGGGCGGCTGTTCGTTTTTGTCCGCCCCCTCATGATCGCTCCCAGCCAATCCCCTGAGCCTCCGCCATGTCACTTCCTCTGCCTGTGTGATGTAAACACTGGCAGAGGAAGTGATGTCACCTCTCCTATAGGTGGTATTTTCAATCCGCCAAGAGAAGAGAAGACATCACAGTAAGTCGCACCAACACTACACTGACACCAGTACACATAGGCACACTTAACCCCTTCCGAACACCGCCAGCCCCCTGTCACAGTGTCACTGATTGCAGTGATCATATATTTACTGATCACTGCATTTAGTGTCAGTTAGTGTGACAGGCAGTTAGTGTTAGGTCCAGGGTAGCCCCCTACCCCCCCCCAATAAAGGTTTAACCCCTTGATCACCGCCCATGTCAACCCTTTCACCCCCTATTGCCAGCGTCACTAAGCAATCGTTTTTCTGATCGCTGTATTAGTGTCGCTGTTGCCGCTAGGTAGCTGAATTTTTATTTACTAAAAGACATGAGTATAAAACTAGAAGAGAGGCCGAGTCCATTGTTCGATCTGAATACTTTTTTTGATCTAGTGTGCCTATATGTGTATAAACCATATTTCTTTATTTTATGCATTTCTGCAGTATTGCCTTGTAACTTGCAAAATTATGTTTCAAATGTAAATTGTTCAAAAAAAAAAAAAATAGAAGAGAGGAGTCTCTAAGTGTAGCAATATGGTTACATTTAATGAAGGTACAACATTTAGCAACTTATTGCTACACTTACACGTATATCAAAGCATTTTTTTACAGGGTATACGTTTCTGGAACGAATTATGCTCTCAAATCAAGGATTTACTGTTATAAATATATAAAAATATATTTCACACACACTAGAGATGGAGGGGGGGGGGGGAACATACTGAGTGGGGGCTCATAGAAGCTGTCGGAGTATTCATCCTCTTCTGACAGATGGAGAAAAGCTGCGCCCCGCTTCTTTGAGTTCCCCGTGTTACCATCTCCGTTCTTCTCTCGGCTCTCAGATTGGGTCAGGTGATCAGCGGTGGAAATCGCCTCCTCAAATGACAGTTTATTGCGATATTGCGATACTCTGCTCTGGGGGCGGGAAGGCTCCACATCTTCTTTTAAACAAAAAAAGGGGGGAAAAAAAAAAAATGTAAAGAAAATGCATGACAGCTGTGCCCCCCTACAGTATAAATATACAAATTCACCCCCACCCACAGTGTTTACATGTAACAGTCGTGTCCCCCAATAGACACATGACAGATTCCTGCCCCACCCTCCCCCACAAGTATACATAGGTGACAGCTGGTATCCCACGCTGACAGCACCTCCCCCCCAGTATATGACAGTGCTCTCCCAGTATATGACAGCCCCCCCTTCTCCAGTATATGACAGTGCTCCCCAGTATGACAGCGCTCTCCCAGTATATGAGAGCCCCCCTTCTCCAGCATATGACAGCACTCCCCCCAGTATATGACAGCGCTCCCCCCAGTATACGAAAGCCCCCCTTCTCCAGTATATGGCAGCCCCCCCTTCTCCAGTATATGACAGAGCTCCCCAGTATATGACAGTGCTTCCCAGTATATGACAACCCCCCCCCCTCCCCAGTATATGACAGCGCTCCCCCAGTCTATGACAGCCCCCCTTCTCCAGTATACGACAGCGCTCCCCCAGTATATGACAGCCCTCCCCAGTATGACAGAGCTCCCCTAGTATATGACAGTCCTCCCCTTCTCCAGTATATGACAGCGCTCCCCTTCTCCAGTATATGACAGCGCTCCCCAGTATGACAGTGCTCTCCCAGTATATGACAGCCCGCCCCCCCTTCTCCAGTATATGACAGCGCTCCCCTTCTCCAGTATATGACAGCGCTCCCCAGTATGACAGTGCTCTCCCAGTATATGACAGCCCCCCCCCCCCTTCTCCAGTATATGACAGGGCTCCCCAGTATATGATAGCCCCCCTTCTCCAGTATATGACAGAGCTCCCCAATATGACAGAGCCCCCCTCCCCAGTATATGACAGCCCCCCTCCCCAGTATATGACAGCGCTCCCCCAGGATGACAGTGCTCTCCCAGTATATGACAGCCCCCCCTTCTCCAGTATATGACAGAGCTCCCCAGTATATGACAGTGCTCCCCAATATGACAGAGCCCTCCCCAGTATATGACAGTGCTCTCCAGTCTATGACAGCCCCCCTTCTCCATTATATGACAGCGCTCCCCCCAGTATATGACCCCCTCCCCAGTATATGACAGCGTATATGACAGTCCCCCCAGTATATGACAGCCCCCCTCTCCAGTAAATGACAGTATGACAGAGCAGCCCCCCCCCCTCCCCAGCGCTAGTATATGACAGTCCTCCCCTATGACAGAGCCCCCCTCCCCAGTATATGACAGCGCGCTCCCCAGTATATGACAGGATTCTCCAGTATATGACAGCGCTCCCCAGTATATGACATGACAGTGCTCTCCCAGTATATGACAGCCCCCCCCCAGCCTTCTCCAGTATATGACAGCGCTCCCCAGTATATGATAGCAGCCCCCCAGTTCTCCCCCCCCAGTATATGACAGCGCTCCCCCAGTATATGACAGCCCTCCCCCAGATATGACAGTCCCTCCCCCTTCTCCAGCCCCCCCTCTCCCCAGTATATGACAGCCCCCCTCCCCAGTATATGACAGCGCTCCCCCCAGTATGATGACAGTGCTCTCCCCCCTTCTCCAGTATATGACAGCCCCCCCCTTCTCCCCAGTATATGACAGCGCTCCCCAGGATGACATGCTCCCCCAGTATATGACAGCCCCCCCTTCTCCAGTATATGACAGAGCCCCCCCTCTCCCCAGTATATGACAGTGCTCTCCAGTCTATGACAGCCCCCCTTCACGCTCCATTATATGACAGCGCTCCCCCCAGTATATGACAGCGCTTCCCCCCAGTATATGACAGCCCCCCCCTTCTCCAGTATATGACAGCGCTCCCCAGTATATGACAGCTCCCCTTCTCCCAGTATATGACAGCGCTCCCCAGTATATGACAGCGCTCCCCCCAGGAATGACCAGTGCTCTCCCCAGTATATGACAGCCCCCCCTCCCCCCCCCAATATGACTCCCCCAGTAGTATGACAGCGCTCTCCAGACAGCGCTCCCCCCAGTATATGACAGAGCTCCCCTATGACAGCTCCCCTCTTCTCCAGTATGACCCAGTATATGACAGCGCTCCCCCCCCCCAGTATATGACAGCCCCCCTTCCCAGTATATGACAGAGCTCCCCCCAGTATATGACACCCTCCTCCCCAGTATATGACAGCTCCAGTATATGACCCCCCTTCTCCAGTATATGACAGAGCTTCTCCAGTATATGACAGCGCTCTCCCAGTATATGACAGCGCTCCCCCCCCCCCTCTCCCCAGTATATGACAGCGCTCCCCCCCCCGTCTCCAGTATATATGACAGTATATGACGCTCCCCCCAGTATATGACAGCCCCCCCTTATGACAGCCCCCCTCCCCAGTATATGACAGCGCTCCCCCCAGTATATGACAGTCCCCCAGACAGTCCTCTCCAGTATATGACAGCCCCCCTTCTCCAGTATATGACAGCCTCCCCCCCCCCAGTATATGACAGTCGCTCTCCCCAGTATATGACAGCGCTTCTCAGTGCTCCCCAGTATATGACAGTCCCCCCTCCCCAGTATATGACAGCGCTCCCCCAGTATATAACAGCGCTCCCCCCCCCCAGTATATGACAGTCCCCCCCTCTCCAGCAGTATATGACAGTATATGACTCGCCCCCCCCTTCTCCATATGACAGCCCCCCTCCCCTAGTATATGACAGCGCTCCCCCCCCCTTCTCCAGTATATGACAGAGCTCCCCCTTCTCCAGTATATGACAGAGCCCCCCTCTCCCCAGTATATGACAGCCCCCCCCCCCCTCTCCAGTATATGACAGCCCTCCCAGTATATGACAGCGCTCCCCAGGATGACAGTGCCCCGCCCCCCCCCCCAGTATATGACAGTCCCCCAATATGACCCCCCCCCCCCCCCAGTATATGACAGCGCTCTCCAGTATATGACAGCCCCCCCCCATTATATGACAGTATATGACGCGCTCCCCCCCCATATATAGTCCCCCCAGTATATGACAGCGCCCCTCCCCCCTCCCCCTCCCCCTTCTCCAGTATATGACAGCGCTCCCCAGTCTCCCAGTATATGACAGCTCCCCTTCTCCAGTATATGACAGAGCTCCCCAGTATGACCCCCCCTCCTCCCCAGTATATGACAGCCCCCCTTCTCCAATATGACAGCCTTCTCCAGTATATGACAGAGCTCCCCCCAGTATATGACAGTGCTCTCCAGTCTATGACAGCCCCCCCTTCTCCCAGTATATGACAGTCCCCCTTCTCCAGTATATGACACAGCGCTATATGAACAGCCCCCCCCTATCTCCAGACAGCCCCCCTCCCCAGTATATGACAGAGCTCCCCCCTCTCCCCAGTATATGACAGCGCAGCCCCCCTCCCCAGTATATGACAGCGCTCCCCCCCAGTATATGACAGCCCCCCTCCCCCCCCCCCCCTCTCCCCAGTATATGACAGCGCTCCCCAGTATATGACAGTATATGACTCCCCTCCCCAGTATATGACAGCGCTCCCCCCCCCCCAGTATATGACAGCGCTCCCCCTCTCCCCAGTATATGACAGCGCTATATGTATATGACAGAGCTCCCCCTCCCCAGTATATGACAGCGCTCCCCAGTATATGACAGCAGTATATGACAGCCCCCCCCCCCTCCCCAGTATATGACAGCCCCCCTTCTCCAGTATATGACTCCCCCCCCAGTATATGACAGCGCCCCCCTCCCCAGTATATGACAGCCTCCCCCCCCCAGTATATGACAGTCCCCCCAGGCGCTCCCCCCCCCCAGTATATGACCCCCCCCCCTCTCCCCAGTATATTCTCCAGTTACAGCCCCCCCCCCAGTATATATGACAGCGCTCCCCCCCAGTATATGACAGTCCCCCCCCCCCCCCCCCAGTATATGACAGTCCCCCCCCTCCCCCCAGTATATGACAGTCGCCCCCCCCTCTCCCCAGTATATGACAGCGCTCCCCAGCCCCCCTTCCCTCCCCCAGTATATGACAGCAGCCCCCCCCCCCCCAGTATATGACCCCAGTATATGACAGATATGACAGCGCTCCCCCCCCCAGTATATGACAGTCCCCCCCCAGTATATGACTCCCCAGTATATGACAGCAGCAGCGCTCTCCAGTATATATGACAGCCTCCCCTCCCCAGTATATGACAGCGCTCCCCCCAGTATATGACAGCGCTCCCCCCCCCCAGTATATGACAGTCCCCCCCCCCCCTCTCCCCAGTATATGACAGCGCTCTCCAGTATATGACAGCCCCCCTCTCCAGTATATGACAGCAGTATATGACAGCGCCCCCCCCCCCCCAGTATATGACAGTCGTATATGACTCTCCCCCCCCCCCCCAGTATATGACAGCCCCCCCCCCCCCCCAGTATATGACAGCGCTCTCCCCCAGCCTCCCAGTATATGACAGCGTATATGACAGTCCCCCCCCCCAGTATATGACAGTCCCCCCCTCTCCCAGTATATGACAGCGCTCTCCAGTATATGACAGCCCCCCCCCCCAGCAGCCTCCCTCCCCCAGTATATGACAGCGCAGCGCTCTCCCCCAGTATATGACAGCCTCCCCCCAGTTCCCCAGTATATGACAGCGCTCCCCAGTATATGACAGCGCTCCCCCCCCCCAGTCCTCCCCCCCTCTCCCCAGTATATGACAGCGCTCCCAGTATATGACAGCCCCCCTCCCCAGTATATGACAGCCCCCCCCCCCCGCTCCCCCCCCCCCCCAGTATATGACAGCGCTCCCCCCCCCCCAGTATATGACAGCGCTCCCCCCCAGTATATGACCCCCCCCCCCCCCCTCCCCCCCAGACAGCGCTCCCCCAGCCTCTCCCCCAGTATATGAGTATATGACAGTCCCCCAGCCCTCTCCCCAGTATATGACAGCGCTCTCCCAGTATATGACAGCCTCCCCCCCCAGTATATGACAGCGCTCCCCCCCCCCCTCCCCAGTATATGACAGTCCCCCCCCTCTCCCCAGTATATGACAGCGCTCTCCAGTATATGACAGCCCCCCTCCCCAGTATATGACAGCGCTCCCCCCAGTATATGACAGCGCTCCCCCCCCCAGTATATGACAGCGCTCCCCCCCCCAGTCAGTCCCCCCCCCAGTATATGACAGCGCTCTCCAGTATATGACAGCCCCCCTCCCCAGTATATGACAGCGCCCCCCCAGTATATGACAGCGCTCCCCCCCCGCTCCCCCCCCCCAGTATATGACAGTCCCCCCCCCTCTCCCCAGTATATGACAGCGCTCTCCAGACAGCGCTATATATGACAGCGTATATGACAGTCCTCCATATGATGACAGCCCCCCTCCCCAGTATGACAGCGCCAGTATATGACAGCGCTCTCCCCCCCCCAGTATATGACAGCCCCCCTCTCCCCAGTATATGACAGCGCTCCCCAGTATATGACAGCCCCCCTCTCCCCAGTATATGACAGCGCTCCCCAGTATATGACAGCCCCCTCTTCCGCCCCCAGGCTAGTATATGACAGCCTCCCCAGTCAGCCCCCCTCCCCAGTATATGACAGCCCCCCTTATCAGCCCCCCTCCCCAGGCACACATGTGTGACAGGACAGCACCCCCTCCCCCTCCTCCGCTAGACACATAATGACGCGGCTCTCCGGTATGCGGTGTCTCCCCCCTCCGTTCTCCGGTCACCTTCCAGCTCGGCCAGCACCTCCAGCTCGGAGGAGAACTGATCCTCGAAGTCATCATCCTCCACCCCGTACAGACCGTAGTCATCCTCCATCGTCCCCTCCGTCCGCTACAACATTCCCGCCACACTTCCACTTCCGGGGGACCCGCCGGCACCCGACCCTCCCCTCCGCACCCATTGGACGGACGGCGGCAATGCTGATCGCTGATTGGACGGGGGCTGTGCGGCGAGCCGGAGATCCACAAACACGGGCAGGTAGGAGGATGTGTGTGATTGTGTGCATGAGGATTGTGTACAGTGCACGGAGTATGTCTGTGTGTGGAGAGATTGCATGGAGTATGTCTGTGTGTGGAGAGATTGCATGGAGTATGTCTGTGTGTGGAGAGATTGCATGGAGTATGTGTGTATGGGGAGATTGCATGGAGTGTGTGTGGGGAGAGATTGCATGGAGTGTGTGTGTATGGGGAGATTGCATTGAGCATGTGTGTATTTTAGAGATTGCATGGAGCGTGTGTATGGGGAGATTGCATTGAGCATGTGTGTATTTCAGAGATTGCATGGAGTGTGTGTATGGGGGGAGATTGCATGGAGCATGTGTGTGTGGAGAGATTGCATGGAGCATGTGTGTGTGGAGAGATTGCATTGAGCATGTGGGTATGGGGAGATTGCATGGAGTATGTGTGTATGGGGAGATTGCATGGGGTATGTGTGTATGGGGAGATTGCATGGGGTATGTGTGTGTGGAGAGATTGCATGGAGTATGTGTGTGGAGAGATTGCATGGAGTATGTGTGTATGGAGAGATTGCATGGGGTATGTGTGTGTGTGGAGAGAGATTGCATGGAGTATGTATGTGGAGAGATTGCATGGAGTGAGTGTAGAGAGATTGCATGGAGTATGTATGTGGAGAGATTGCATGGAGTGAGTGTAGAGAGATTGCATGGGGTATGTATGTGTGTGTGTGGAGAGATTGCATGAGGTATGTGTGTGTGTGGAGAGATTGCATGGGGTATGTGTGTGTGTGGAGAGATTGCATGGAGTATGTATGTGGAGAGATTGCATGGAGTATGTGTGTATGGAGAGATTGCATGGGGTATGTGTGTGTGTGGAGAGAGATTGCATGGAGTATGTATGTGGAGAGATTGCATGGAGTGAGTGTAGAGAGATTGCATGGGGTATGTATGTGTGTGTGTGTGTGGGAGAGATTGCATGAGGTATGTGTGTGTGTGGAGAGATTGCATGGGTATGTATGTGGAGAGATGCATGGAGTGTGGTGGAGAGATTGCATGGATGTGTGTGTGTGGATTGTGGATATGTATGGGAGAGATTGCATGGAGTGTGTGTGGAGAGATTGCATGGGGTGTGTGTGTGGGGAGAGATTGCATGGGGTATGTGTGGAGAGATTGCATGGTGTATGTATAAAAAAATATTAAAAGCCAGCAGCTACAAATGCTGCAGCTGCTGACTTTTAATAAATGGACACTTACCTGTCCAGGGTGCCCACAATGTTGGCAGCCGAGGCCGACTCGGTCCTCGGATGCTGCCGCCGCCATCCTGGGTGAGGAAATTCAGGAAGTGAAGCGCTGCGGCTTCACATCCCGGTTCCCTACCGCGCATGTGTGTCCTCACTGGTCCCCGCCATCTTCTGGGACCTGCCTGTTTCCCAGAAGACAGCGGGAGGGGGGGCCCTGCAGGAGTCTAAGCCCAGAAGTGGGTGCAAATACCTGTCTCAGGTATCTGCACCCCCCTCCCCCTGAAAGGTACCAAATGTGACACCAGAGGGGGGAGGTTTCCGAAAAGCGGAGTTTCCATGTTTGGGTGGCCCTCCGCTTTAAAGCCCATCTCCGGGGGAAAATAAACCCGTTTTCCCGTGCAGTGGGTCTGTGCCTCCCTGCTTTAGTGTCTAGTGGGGAGGAGAAAGGAGATCTGTTTACCCGATCCTCCGATCCTTCCAGTGTTCTTGAGTTGTGGACTGATCACCTCTGGGCCATAGGGGGACACTGCTTTCCAGTGGAATGGAGGATTGGGCAAGACAAGACAAGACAGCAGTTGACCCCGCGCAGTGCAGGCCCAGAGTTTGGCTTTAACCACTTCCTGCCTGGTCAATAGACAATTGACGTCCGGGAAGTGGTTGTGTTTTCCTGACTGGACGCCTATTGACTCCCAGCGGGATAACATGCCGGCGTGCGCCCGTGGGGGTGCGCAGCGATCAGTGACTCGGGGTGTCAGTCTGACACATTGCATCTCCAATCTCGGTAAAGAGTCTCTTTATTTACCACATGATCAGCCGTGTCCAATCACGCCTGATCACGATGTAAACAGGAAGGGCCATCTGATAGACACGAGTAGAGGAGAGCCGATCGGCAGGTCTCCTGACGGGAGGGGGGGGGGGGTTCGCGCTGATTGTTTATCAGCGCAGCCCCCCCTCGGATGCCCACACTGGACCACCAGGACCACCAGGGAAGGGGGCAACACATGGATGGCCAGGTACATCCCACATGTAAAAAAATGGGCACAATAGATGCCAATCAGTGTCCACAAATGGGCACTGACTGGCAACATGGTCGCTGATTGGAAAAATAGTAAATAAACAAGTGCCACCCCTCAGTGTCCATCAGTGCCACCTCTGTGCCCATCCATGCCTGGTGCCCATGAGTGCCACCCATATGTACCCATGAGTGCCACCCATCAGTGCTGCATACCAGCACCCCTCAGTGTCTATCAGTGCCACCTCTGTGCCCATCCATGCCCGGTGCCCATGAGTGCCACCCATATGTACCCATGAGTGCCACCCATCAGTGCTGCATACCAGCACCCCTCAGTGTCTATCAGTGCCACCTCTGTGCCCATCCATGCCCGGTGCCCATGAGTGCCACCCATATGTACCCATGAGTGCCACCCATCAGTGCTGCATACCTGCACCGCCTATCAGTGCCGTCTCATCGGTGCCCATAATTGAAAAAGAAGACGTACTTATTTACAAAAAAAATTACAGAAAAAAATAAAACCTACATTTTTTTTCTAAATTTTCTGTCTTTTTTTTGTTTATAGCGCAAAAAATAAAAATCACAGAGGTGATCAAATACCACCAAAGGAAAGCTCTATTTGTGGGAACAAAATGATAAAAAATGTGTTCGGCTATAGAGTAGCATGACGGCGCAATTGTCATTCAAAGTGCGACAGCGCTGAAAGCTGAAAATTGGCTTGGGCAGGAAGAGCTGCGTAAGTGCCCGGGATGGAAGTGGTTAAAAAAAAAAAGGGCTTCACACTTACTTTAAAGTGATATTAAATAAATAAATAAACATGTTCTACTTACTCTCTACGCTCATGTTATACTCCTCTGCTCTGTGTAATGGTATTGCACAGAGCACCCCCAATCCTCATTTTCTCGGGTCACACACTGGCACTTTTCTGCTTGGGGGGGGGGGGGGGCACCCAAGCAGACTCGCTTCTGAGCCGCTGCTCTGCGTGTTCATTCACACACAGAGCCATGGCTTAGCCCTGCCCCCTCTTTCTTCTCATCAGATGTGATTGACAGTAGCGGGAGCCAATGGCTCCCACAGCTGTCTCAGCCAATGTGGAGGGAGTGTCCGTAGAGAGCTGAGGCTCTCATGGACGTCGTGGGGCTCAGATGAATATTGGGGGTTGCACAGAGAAGGTGTTTTTTTTTTTATTTTTTTTATTTTATATGCAAAAAGGTAAAAAAAAAAAACCTTGATTCTTTTAGAACCACTTTAATTCCTAAATCATCAGCTCCATCTAGTGGCCAACATGCAGTATACTTTCCTCAATGAGAAAATCTACCACATTTTGCCTACTACATGAAGCTGATGATATAGGAATTAAAGTATATGTAAAACAACCTATTCAGTTTAAGATAAAAATGAAAGGCAAAAGATTTGTGTATAAAGATATTCTAAATATATTTTTTCACTTTTTTATTTTTTATTTTTATAAGTGATCATCTACCCTCTGGTGTGAGCTGCATAAGGACATTAGATTACTGGGGGGAGGAGAAACAGCAGCACAATGATCTTCTCAGTAAGGCCCCTTTCACACTGGAGCGTTATTCGAGCGAAGCCTCAACTGCAATCCCAATGTGCTGGTAAAGCACCGCTAAGACCCTAAAGTTTTAGGGCGTTTTTGCAGTGCCTCAGTGTGAAAGGGTAAGGCGCTTTTACAGCGCTTTCAATTCATTTCAATGGAGAGGGGGGTTTTCGGAGCGTTTTTTTCAGCACCCAAAAGATGCTCCAAAGATGCGGTCCATTGAGATGCATGGAGAGCGTTTTATGAGCATTTTAATAGCGCTATTTTTAACCCCAAAATGCTGTAAAAACGCTTCAGTGTGAAAGGGGTCTAAATGACTGCATAGCTCCCAACTGTCCCTGATTTCGAGGGACTGTCCCTATTTGAAGCAATGTCCCTCTGTCCCACATTCCTCCTCATTTGTCCCTCATTTTGGTCTGATCTCTATAGATGTATATAAAATGCACTTTTTATCTATCAAAAAGTGTTTTCCAGCCCTAAACCTTTCCTCTGTTTTCTAAATTGCTGCATTTGTAAATTCCAAAAGCCAATATAAAGGAATAGTAGTGGTTAAAAAAAGGCACTTGTGGGTTTAACCACTTTAGCCCCGGACCATATTTCTGTCCAATGACCAGAGCACTTTTTGTGATTCGGCACTGCGTCGCTTTAACTGACAATTGCGCGGTCGTGCGGCGTGGCTCCCAAACAAAATTGGCGTCCTTTTTTCCCCACAAATAGAGCTTTATTTTGGTGGTATTTGATCACCTCTGTGGTTTTTATTTTTTGCGCTATAAACAAAAATAGAGCGAGAATTTAGAAAAAAATGCAATATTTTTTACTTTTTGCTAAACTAAATATTCCCCAAAAATATATAAAAACACATTTTTTTTCCTCAGTTTAGGCCGATACGTATTCTTCTACCTATTTTTTGTTAAAAAAAAATCGCAATAGGCGTTTATTGGTTGGTTTGCGCAAAAGTTCTAGCGTTTACAAAATAGGGGGTCGTTTCATGGTATTTTTATTAATATATATTTTTTACTAGTAATGGCGGCGATCAGCATTTTTTTTTTTAGTACTGCGACATTATGGCGGACACTTCGGACACTTTTGACACATTTTTGGGGCCATTTGCATTTTTATAGCGATCAGTGCTATACAAATGCATTGATTACTATAAAAATGCCATTGGCAGTGAAGGGGTTAACACTAGGGGGCAGGGAAGGGGTTAAGTGTGTTCCTGGGAGTGTTCTAACTGTATGGGGGGGTGGACTCACTGGGGGAAATCACTGATCTTCTGTTCATACATTGTATGAACAGAAGATCAGCGTTTCCCCCGCTGACAGGAACGAGAGCTTTGTGTTTACACACACAGCTCCCGTTCCCCGCTCTGTAACGAGCAATCGCGGGTGCCCGGCGGCGATCGTACCCACCGGGCACGCGCGCGGGACTCGGGGGCGAGCGAGGACGCGCGCCCCCTAGCGGCCGCTTTAAAGCGGACGTATAGCTACGGGTCTCGCCCTGGAGTGCCGCCATCCCGCCGTAATATGACGGTGGGCGTTTGGCAAGCAGTTAACCAACCTTGTTTTTTTTTGTACAATTCTCCTTTAAGGGGGTGTGTCCTATGCCTGCATACTGTTGCTGATAGGTGTCCCTCATTCCCATCTCAAAAAGTTGGGAGGTGTGCAACTGTGCAGAGATGAGGGAGGTGTCAGCACAAGCCTGATCATTGGATTAGCTTGCAGCACAGCTTAAAAACTGACCACGCACTTACTTAAAGCGGAGGTTCACCCTAAAACAACTCTGTCCCATCCCATCCAGCATACTGGCGTCTTTTTTGTTTTTTTTTTAATCGCTCTACTTACTGTGTAATGAATAATTTTATTTTCTCCCTACCGCGGTGAATGGTGCGGCTATGGTGCGTCACGCCTTTCCGAAAGTAGCAGAACTAGGACTCGGCTCTTCCCGGCGCTAGACGGCGCCTGAGCACAGACCTAGGAGCTGACTGCGCAGGCACCGTATATAGCCGAGTCCTATGGCTATGGCGCGTCACGCCCTCCGAAAAAAGCCGAAACAGGATTCGGCTATATACGGCGCCTGCCCAGTCAGCTCCTAGGTCTGTGCGCAGGCCCTGTATAGTGGCGGGAAGAGCCGAGTCCTAGTTCGGTTATTTTGGGAAGGCGTGGCGCGCCATTCACCGTGGTAGGGAGAAAATAAAATTATTCATTACACAGTAAGTAGAGCGATTAAAAAAACCAAAAAAAAAAACAGCATACTGGCGCTGACGCCAGTATGCTGGATGGGACAGAGTTGTTTTAGGGTGAACCTCCGCTTTAAAGCCCATGTCCTATATAATATCACTCAGGCATTGATTATTACCTGTATCGTGTATTTGTTATAATGGTTGATCGGTGTCCATGCAGGACATCTGTTTATAACTTTTTTCAAGTTCCTTTTGTTTTTTATGCAGAATTTCAATAAAGAAAAACTGACCATGCTTGGCCCTCATGCCTAGTGTGATCAATTTTTAATAGGAAAGCAGAGGGACTGTCAGGAACACCAGGTATTTCACCCAAAGGAAGTAATACAAATAGAACAGGATACTTTCTCATACAAGTATAGATGGCACATATCAGGAATATGAAATGCTGGGTTTAGAGATTCGTTAATCTCTTTTAAAATAGCACGGTAAAATTTAGCTCAATTTTTGCAAATAATGTTTTATTGCATTGCTGGTTTTCTTCTTGTCATACCAACGGCCACCACAAGATGGCGTCAGATCACAGAAGGAAGCATAGGCCTGCAGAAGGCCGCAAAGCCACAACCTTAATTACAGGCCAGCGCGGCCCGACGCGATCCTGGGGCGGGGGCGGCACGGAGAAACAGGATACCCCAGCTGTGCCGACCCAGGTTGCTAATTCTAGTCGCAGATGCGACCTAGCGCCCGGGGTGTGTTGAACCCTGTCTCAGAGTGGAGAGCAGTGACTGTCAGTCCTTTCACTACTCAATGGAGCACCAGGCTGGAGAGGGGAGCGGGAGAAGCTGGCTTTGGCTCACAGCTGTGCACTGAGAGCCGGTCAGGCAACTGGGTGAATCTCGACAAAATAGTCGGGATCCTTCCAGAGCCTGGAGCGGCCCTGTGCCGTCAGCTGATAGCAGGCTATAACCCACAGTAAGCCGACTCTGGTCACAGGAGTGTAAAAGGATGAGCACTTCTGTGATCCAAAAGAGAACCTGTCCTTTTCATTAGGGGAAACTACAAATTCTTCTGGAAAGCTTTGTGTAACATCCGTGTGTCTCTTTCAGGCAGTATTTGATCAGTGATGGAGCCGGGTAGCATGGAGAACCTCTGTATTCTGTACCAGAGTCCGGACTTCCTGGTGGTGAACAAGCACTGGGACATTCGCATAGACAGCAAAATGTGGTACGAGAAAGTGACAGTACAGAGCCAGCTGAAGCACCGATTCCCCGAGCTGGCTGATCCGGACACCTATTATGGCTTCAGGTGAGTGACAGCTAGGGTTGTCCCGATAGCACTTTTTTTAGGACCGAGTACAAGTACTGTTACTTTTTTTCAAGTAGTCGCCGATACGGAATACCGATACTTTTTTTTAAATGTGTCCCCAAATGCAGCCATGTCCCCCCACATATTGCAGCCATGTCCCCCACATATTGCAGCCATGTATGTCCCTCACATATTGCAGCCATGTATGGTCCCCCACATAATGCAGCCATGTATGGTCCCCCACATCAGCCATGTATTGCAGCCATGTATGGTCCCCCACATAATGCAGCCATGTATGGTCCCCCACATAATGCAGCCATGTATGGTCCCCCACACATAATGCAGCCATGTATGGTCCCCCACATAATGCAGCCATGTATGGTCCCCCCACATAATGCAGCCATGTATGGTCCCCCACATAATGCAGCCATGTATGGTCCCCCACATAATGCAGCCATGTATGGTCCCCCACATATTGCAGCCATGTATGGTCCCCCACATAATGCAGCCATGTATGGTCCCCCACATAATGCAGCCATGTATGGTCCCCCACATAATTCGGCCATGTATGGTCCCCCACATATTGCAGCCATGTATGGTCCCCCACATAATGCAACCATGTATGGTCCCCCACATAATGCAACCATGTATGGTCCCCCACATATTGCAGCCATGTATGGTCCCCCACATAATGCAGCCATGTATAGTCCCCCACATAATGCAGCCATGTATAGTCCCCCACATATGCAGCCATGTATGTTTCCCATACCTGTATATATGATGCCGCCGCCACCGCCGTTAATCCGCTGCATTACAGCGTAGCGTAGCACCGCGCACACATTACAAGCTTCCGTTGTGAATACTTGTAAAGCGCGCACCGCCATGTATAGACACTCCCCTTCTCGGGATTGGAGGGATCCGTCCAATCACGAGAAGGGAAGTGATATGGGGAACATACATGGCTGCAATATGGGGGGCGGGGGGAAGTATTCTATTTTAGTATCGGGGGTATTTGCGGGAGTACAAGTACTCCCGCAAATACTCGACATCGGTACCGATACCGATACTAGTATCGGTATCGGGACAACCCTAGTGACAGCCTTTGGGCCTAAGTCAATGGCATCAGTTAACCACTTAAGGACCGAGCCTCTTTCTGAGATTTGTTGTTTACAAGTTAACACTTTTTTTTGCTAGAAAAATACTTAGAACCTCCAAACATACATTTTTTTTCCTAACACCCTGGAAAATAAAATGGCGGTCGTTGCAATACTTTCTGTCACACCATATTTGCGCAGCGCTCTTACAAGTGCACTTTTTTGGGAAAAAATACACTTTTTTTAATTAAAAAAATAAGACAGGAAAATGTTGCTCTTCTTTTTTTTTTTTTTTTTTATATTGTGAAAGATAATGTTACGCCGAGTAAATTGATACCCAACATGTCACGCTTCAAAATTGTTACCGCTCGTGGAATGGCGACAAACTTTTACCCTTAAAAATCTCCATAGGCGATGTTTAAAAAATTCTACAGGTTGCATATTTTAAGTTCCAGAGGCGGTCTAGGGCTAGAATTATTGCTCTCACTCTACCTATCATTGCAATACCTCACATGTGTGGCTTGAACACCATTTTCATATGCGGGTGCTGCTCACGTATGCGTTCACTTCTGCACGCAAGCTTGGAGGGACGCATCGCTTTAAAAAATGTTTTATTATTTATTTTACCTTTTTATTTTTACAATGTAAACATCCTTTGTAATAGAAAATAAAGCATTTCAGGACCTCTTAAATATGAAATCTGGGGTCAAAGAGACCTCGGATCTCATATTCACAATAAACTGTAAAAAAAAAATGAGCTATGGGCGGAAGTGATGTTTTGATGTCGCTTCCGCCCTCTGATGGTATGGAGACGGGTATGGGCCACCTTCCCCTCACTCATCTCTATACCAAGCACGAAAGCGGACCGGATCGCTGCCCACGGGTGTATTTAGGTTTTGTGCTGCCCTAGGCCTGACGAAACTTGTGCACCCTCTAATTTAAATATGTCCCACCCCTTCCAGTCAAGGCCACACCCCCATTTAGGATCCGCCCTGACATTTTCCAGTGAGGACACCAGGGCCTTGGGGGGCAGTAGAGTCCCTTAATTTGCAGCAATTTACTCTGACTTCCCGTTTGGCCTCCCGACATGGCATCTGTCTCTCTCTAGCTGAGAACTCAGATGGGAGGTCCACTGTTATTATAGGACAGTCAAAACTAGAAGCGATGACAAGCCCCCCCCCCCCCGCCCCAGTTGCGGAAAGCCGCCCCCCCCACACAACAACTCATTGGTTGGGGTCTGCCGCCCTAGCCTCCTCTGTGTATGGGCTTCCCCCCTAATGGTGGCCCTGCCAGTATTATTATACCGGCAGTAGTGCGCCCACTTTATGGGGGCACTAGACTGATTTTCCTCCCGGGCCCAGTCCACCCCAAGACTGGCGCAACACTAAAAGCCACAAGGACTCTTTTTGTGCTGCCCCCCTGCAAAGTGCTGCCCTAGGCCTGGGCCTTGTTGGCCTAGGCCAGTGCCTCTCAATTATTTTCTGTCATGCCCCCCCCCCCCCCCCCCCCTAGGAAGAAGAAAACATTTTGTGGTACTGGTGGGAGCACGTGGTACTGGGGGGGCACACTGTGGTACTGGTGGGCACTTTGGTACTGGGAGGCTCAGGTGATCCTGGGGCACCGCTTTGTTACCTTTTTTTTTTTTTTTTTTCCAAGTCGCTCAGTTCTCCGTTCTCTCTCCCTCCTTACACGCGCTGTCTGTGTGAAGAGCGGAGAGTCGGCAATGAGAGATGATCTCATATGTTTACATTGGCCGCACAGATCGTGCTGTAAATAGCCGCTGTGATTGGCTATTTACCGCGATCTGTGTTTGGCTGTGTCCGAGGGACACGGCCAGCACAGGAGTTCCCCACTGCGCGCTTGGGAGCGCGCGCTGGGGATTCAGGGCTGCGCTGCGGCCGTACAAAGTCGTACGGCCATCAGCAAGTAGTTAAACGAGCCCCCCTTTACGGAGCATTGCGGCCCCCCTGGGGGGCGCGCCCCACTATTTGAGAAGCACTGGCCTAGGCCAAGATACAGCATTGTCGCTGTCGCTGCTCCCGCCAACGCCTCTGGTAACTGGAATAGGGCACAGGATAGCGGCGGGGGGGCCCTCTCCCACCACCGATAAAAGTAGACTGGCGACACTACTTCTTATGGCAAAACCAGGGATTCCCTGGAGGTATTTAATCTTGCTTCCCGTTGGGGCTGTGGGACAGGAAGTGAAGAGAAATCTCAAGAATGGGATACAAGTGGCATAAAATAAAAAAAACCTGCTATGGGTTATTAAACCACCCTTATACAGTATATTTTGTTTATGTGCATTTGGTAAACCATTATGCTAACATACTATGACATAAATATATGGGACTACCACTGTTTTCTTCTCCAGGGTCTTTGCATTCAGAAAATATATATTGTTTGGGGGTTTTCAGGCCTAAAATTAGCAAAAAAAAAAAAAAAAAAAAGGAAATATGGGTGTGGCAGTGAAAGGGTTAATATCTGTTGGCATCAAAGCAAGGTCAGATGTAAATGAACTTGCAGGCAGTGTGTGTTGTAGGTGTGTGTGTTGTGTGTTTGTAGGTTCGCACTGTTACAGCTTGTTTGCTTTTCATCCTTGTTTCATCTTTCAAATTCTCAGGTTCTGCCATCAGCTGGACTTCTCTACTAGTGGGGCTTTGTGCGTCGCTCTTAGCAAAGAAGCGGCAGGACGCGCGTACAAGTGTTTTAAGGAGCGCACGGTCACCAAGGCTTACCTGGCACTGGCAAGTACAAAACTTTCACAGAATATAAATAACACAAAAACTTTTCTTTCGCTCATGGTAAAATTGTGCCAGGGTATGTAAACTTATGGGCACAACTGTATACTGTGATTCTGTACTTGCCAAATATGCTGCAGAAATTTCCCTTCACTGAGTCTGGCTGCAATCATTTTAACTTTGGGCAGCTGAAGCTGCTGCCTGTTCACTTCCTGGATTTACACAGACACACACCTTCAGCTTTTCAGCTCTCATTGGCCCGCTTATATCTCACCCCCCCTCCCTTCCTGGCAAACTCTAATGCATGGGTCTTCAAACTACGGCCCTCCAGATGTTCAAGAACTACAATTCCCATCATGCCTAGTCATGTCTGTGAATGTCAGAGTTTTACAATGCCTCATGGGATGTGTAGTTCCGCAACAGCTGGAGGGCCATAGTTTGAGGATCCCTGCTCTAATGAGAGTGAGAGAGATGTGCATGATGTCATAAGCCTAGGCTTTTTTTCAGACAAGAAAAAGGAAGCTGTTTAACCACTAGACATTCGCGCTATAGCCAAATGATGGCCAAAGCGCGGACCCCAAGTGCTGGGAGGCCGTCAATAGACGTCCTCCCCTTTGCGTGCGCACTGCAGGGCGTGAGCTGTGATCACCCGAGTCACTGAGACTCGGGTGATCACAGATCCGAGTAAGGGGCCAATCCCGGCCCCTCACCACGTGATCAGCTGTCAGCCAATGACAACTGATCACGTGATGTAAACAAAAGTTTAGTAATCATTTTTTTCTCCTCGCGCTGATAGCGTGAGGAGAAAAAAAAAACGATCACCGGCTTATGTGCAAGGGACATCGGTCCCGAAGAGGAAGAGTCAATTCTGCCTCATCTGTGCCAATCAATGCCACCTATCAATGCACAGGAGTGCCACCTAGCAGTGCTGCCTATCAGTGCCCATCACTGCCACCTGTCAGTGCCACTTCTAAATGTCACCTATTGGTGCCACTTCCCAGTGCCCACTAGTGCCACCTATCTATGCCCTTCAGTGCCACCTATCTATGCCCTTCAGTGCCACCTATCTATGTCCTTTAGTGCCACCTCTCTATGCCCACCAGTGCCGCCTTATCGGTGCCCATCAATGCAGCCTATCGATGCAGCCTCATCAGTGTACATCAATGAAGGAGAAAAATTACCTGTTTGCAAAATCGTATAACAAAAAAAACCCTAAAAAGACCAAAAATATATTTTTTAACAAAAAGTAAAAACCGCGGAGGTGATCAAATTCCACCAAAAAGAAAGCTCTATTTGTGGGGAAAAAATGCTAAAAAATATATTATGGGTACAGTGTTGCATGACCGCGCAATTGTCATTCAAAATGCATCAGCGCTGAAAGCTGAAAATTTGGTCTGGGCGGGAGGGGACTTAAAGAAGGGGTTCACCCTTAAAACTACTCTGTGTGTTCCCATCCAGCATACTGGCGTCAGCGCCAGTATGCTGTTTTTTTTAATATATTTTTTTAAATCTTTCTACTTACGGTTTAATTGATCATTTTATATTGTGCCTACCGCGGGTGAATGGCGCGTCTATTCAGCGTCACGGCTTGCAAAAATAGCACAGACCTAGGAGCTGACTGCGCAGGCGCCGTATATATCCGAGTCCAATGGCTATGGCGCTTCACGCCCTACGAAAAAAGCCGAAATAGGACTCGGATATATATATGCAGTCAGCCTGCGCAGTCAGCTCCTAGGTCTGTGCGCGGCCGCCGTATAGCGCCGGGAATACCCGAGTGCTAGTCGGCTATTTTCGGAAGCCGTGACGCTCCATAGACGCGCCATTCACCCGCGGTAGGCACAATATAAAATGATCAGTTAAACCGTAAGTACGAAGATAAAAAAAAAAACAGCATACTGGCGCTGACGCCAGTATGCTGGATGGGATCACACAGAGTAGTTTTAAGGGTGAACCCCCTCTTTAAAGGGGTTGTAATTGTTTTTTTTTTTTCCATAATAAGCATTCTTTACCCACAGACATTCCTCTTTTCACTTCCTCATTGTTCGTTTTTTTTCTCAGAAGTTGCTCTTTTTTTTCCTCTGTTCACTTCCTGCTTGTCTGATTTTACTGACCACCGTGAAGGGAGGCTTTACTGCGGTGGTCAGTGACGTGCTCGCCCCCTCCTGGGAACTACATCTGTGCGGCAGGATGCTCTCTACGTGTTAGAGACTTCAAGGAGGTGTGAATTACTGGGCGTATACTGGGAAATGTAGTTCTTACATGAACGAGCGCCGCAAACCAGGAAGTGAATGTGAGAACAGAAACTAGAAGTGATAGATGAAGGAATGTAATAGGTATTTACTCGTTTGTTAACATAATCATTACAATATTCTGTCTGTCTACCTTGCAGACATTCATTTTAGGCGAAAAAAAACATTTCCTTTACAACTCATTTAAGTGCCCAGTAAGTTTACTGGCAGAAAAAAAATGTTTTACTGTCCAAAGTTATAACAAGAGCAGAAGATTTAATACACAAGGTTTTAGTCATGGGATTTTCATGGACATAAAATAGTTGCATTCTCTCGTGTCCTGTTGAAGCTTCCTGTACCGATACTTGTGACTTCCCCACACAGGTCAGGGGCAGTGTTACACAGAGCTGCATGACCATCACACTGGCCATTGGTAAGAACACACAAGAGGGGCTCACACACATGATGTGCGTGGAAGGGACTGAAGGTGAGGTTTAATATTTTTACTTTTTTTTTTTTTATATATATATTTTGCATTGATCAGTTTTTTTCAAACATGTACTAAACATTTGCACTGCACACTCTTGTTTCTTGCTTTCTGCAGGGTGTGAGAATGAAAAGACTTGTCAGACTTATCTGACCGTCCTACAGCATGGATTATACAAGGGAGAACCTGTCACCAAAGTTTTGTTACAGCCATTGACTGGTATGCAGGGTCGGCAATTGTGCTTGGGGGGGGGGGGGAATCAGTTTAGTTATAGAGAAGAATACTTTATAACAGGGGTGTCCAACCAGTGGCCCGGGGGCCACACGTGGCCCGCGGAGCCCTCTGATGTGGCCCGCGACCTCCTTCTCTGGGATGGAATAGAATAGAATACTGTTAATAAAGGTACGTTTATTACTAAAATCACAATGTATAAATGGGCATACGTGTTCAATGCAGAGCAGTGCACCTGCACTGAGCCATAGACTTCTATTACCTGCGAGTTTTGTGTGCTTTCTGAAAAGGCACCACATCTATATGATATAATAGAAGTCTATGGCAAAGTGCAGCTAACCTGCAGGAAAGACACAGGTGTGGGTAAACAGTGCATTAGTGTGAAGCAGCCTTAGGCCCCTTTCACATGATCAGTCTGACCCAATTAGACCTTTTATTCACCTTTAAGGAGTGGCAGATGTAAATGGGCTTGTGTCTGTTTACAAATGCCTACCTCCAATCCGATAAATAAAAAAAAGACTTGAGTGGGCTCTATAGAGTAGAGTGGGCTACCATCCACCTGCTCCGCTCATTGTGGCCCGAGACCGGTTACCAAGTAGTTTAGGTGGCCCCCGCTCTTCAAAAGGTTGGGCACCCCTGCTTTATAAAGTACCACTTACCTGACAATTGCTCGAAAGACCCGTACACACAATTGGATATTCAGACAACAATTGTGTGATGGAAGGGTTTTGTCGGATAATCCAACTGTCTGTATGCTCCGACTGTCTGTATGCTCCATCGGACAATTGTTGTAATTTCCGACAACAAATGTGAAAATGGAAATTAGTCTGGACTAATAAAGTGGACTTTTGGCGGTACAAGTAATTAGTGTAAAAAAAAAAACTATAAATATTTATTAGTAGAAAACACATATAAAGAAGATTGTATACTCAATTCCGTAAAATCGTATAATATCAACATATAATCTCAGTACACATAACGCAAGGTAGAGAAGCTTATACTTATGCAAATACACTCATAACATGAGGACATGTAGCATCAAAGAGTATGTATACGTTTTTTGGTTCTTGAAGCTGAGATCAAATGTGTGAAAAGGTAAGTCTTGCTTTTACTCTCGACATGTTTCGCGTACAGGACGCTTTATCAGGAGCATAGAAGTCTAACAATGAACATACATAGCAAACAAAAAACATCAAGAGATGTCTGTTAGTCAAACCAGTTTATACATAAAACATAAATACAGAACACAGTTAAAATGTTTAAAAAGAAAAAAACTGCAATTTAATGCTACCTGCGCAAGGCGCTATAGCAACCGACCCCTCAAATACGCCCATAACTAGATCTGAACACCCCACAGCCTAACAATCTGATATAGTTAAATTGGCAAAAAATTTTTTATAGGGGTTGTAGGGGACCCTTCAATGTTGTGCCAAAGAGAATATAAGAATACCATAATACCAAAAGTAGATATGAGAAGGAGGCAACGTTAAAGGTCTTTAACCACTTGCTTACTGGGCACATACACCCCCCTCCTGCCCAGGTGAAATTTCAGCTTCCGGCACTGCGTCGCTTTAACTGACAATTGCGCGGTCGTGCGATGTGGCTCCCAAACAAAATTGACGTCCTTTTTTCCCCATAAGTAGAGCTTTCTTTTGGTGGTATTTGATGGCCTGTGCGGTTTTTATTTTTTGCGCTATAAACAAAAAAGTGCGACAATTTTGAAAAAAAATACAATATTTTTTACTTGTTGCTATAATAAATATCCCAATTTAAAAAAAAAAAAAAAAAAAAAATTT
The DNA here is from genome assembly GCA_029574335.1 of Rana kukunoris. NCBI lineage: Eukaryota > Metazoa > Chordata > Amphibia > Anura > Ranidae > Rana > Rana kukunoris. Next base: position 25,617,619 of record CM056054.1, read on the forward strand.
TTCTCAGTTTAGGGCGATACATATTTTTCTACATATTTTTGGTAAAAAAAAAAAAAATCGCAATAAGCGACTGGTTTGCGCAAAAGTTATAGCACTTACAAAATAGGGGACAGAATTATTATTTTTTATTATTTTATTTTTTTTACTAGAAATGGCGGCGATCTGCGATTTTTTATTGGTACTGCGACGTTATGGCGGACACTTTTGACACAATTTTGGCGCCATTCACATTTATACTGCGATCAGTGCTATAAATATGCACTAATTACTGTATAAATGTGACTGGCATTGAAGGGGTTAACACTAGGGGGTGAGGAAGGGGTTAAATGTATCCTAGGTGTGTTCTAACTGTGGGGGTGGGGGGGGTGACTGGGGGGGTGACCGATCTGTGTCCCTATGTACAAGGAACACAAATCGGTCTCCTCCTCTCCAGAGACAGGACGCTGTCTCTGTGTAAAAACGGCAATGAGAGATGATCTATGACATCATCTCTCATTCACCGCACAGATCGCATCGCAAACGGCCACTCTGACTGGCCGTTCGCCGCGATCTGTGATTGGCTGTGTCCAAGAGACATGGCCAACACAGGGCTTCCCCGCAGCGCGCTCTAGAGCATGCGCTGGGAACGCCCAAAGGGGCGGCCGTCTTTGGACGGCATGTTGGATATTCAGACCCACGCTGTAGCCGTCATTCGGCTATACCGCGGGTCTGAAGTGGTTAAAGAATCAAACATAAAGTTAATATTTCCACTTACGGATCAAGTTTCTGAAAAAACTTTGGTCCGACCGCTAGTGGTAGAATAAGAAATTTATATATGGTAGGTGTCCTGAAATGTACAAAAAATGGGAGGGATAGAATGTTTAGGGGCACACATACATAGGAAGAAACCCATTTTACGTAAAACAGTGACCCATACTAGACATTTAGATAACTGAGATTATAGTCCAAAAACAAAAAGGCTCACCGTTGTATAAATTCCGACAACAAATGTTGACTGGTCATGCTCTGAATTTTTCTGACAACAAATGTATTCCGTCGGATTATCGGATCATGTGTACACAAATCAGTCAGACTAAAATCCAAAGTACAAACACGCTTGTTCTGAACCAATGCTAACCATCAGACAACATTAGCAGAAGTTGCCCAAAGGGTGGCTCTAAAGAGCTGAAAAACAATGTAGTTTCGTGTAAGTTGGCTGAAAAAGTTCTGCCGTCTGTATGCAGAATAAGTTCACGACCAACATACTTCGGACAAAATTCCATGGATTTGTCTGATGGAAATCCGATCCTGTGTATGAGCCTAAAAAGTATACAAAATCCCATGTATTTCATACTACAGGGTGGGCCATTTATATGGATACACCTTAAAAAAATGGGAATGGTTGGTGATATTAACTTCATGTTTGTGGCACATTAGTATATGTGAGGGGGGAAACTTTTCAAGATAGGTGGTGACCATGGCGGCCATTTTGAATCCAACTTTTGTTTTTTCAATAGGAAGAGGGTCATGTGACACATCAAACTTATTGGGAATTTCACAAGAAAAACAATGGTCTGCTTGGTTTTAACGTAACTTTACTCTTTCATGAGTTATTTACAAGTTTCTGACCACTTATAAAATGTGTTCAATGTGCTGCCCATTGTGTTGGATTGTCAATGCAACCCTCTTCTCCCACTCTTCACACACTGATAGCAACACCGCATTGAAATCTGCTGCAATGACCTGGTTACTGCGTTCACCAGACATCAACACAATTTCTCCGCACGTGTTAACTTTGTTTACAGCCATGTCAATGGCTGTAAACAAAGAGAACGCAGTAACCGAGTCATTGCAGCAGATTTCAATGCGGTGTTGCTATCAGTGTGTGAAGAGGGTTGCATTGACAATCCAACACAATGGGCAGCACATTGAACACATTTTATAAGTATTCAGAAACTTGTAAATAACTCATGAAAGGATAAAGTAACGTTAAAGCCAAGCGCACCATTGTTTTTCTTGTGAAATTCCCAATGAGTTTGATGTGTGCACATGACCCTCTTCCTATTGAAAAAACAAAAGTTGGATTCAAAATGGCCGCCATGGTCACCACCTATCTTGAAAAGTTCCACCCAAAAATGGAACTTCCGCTTTTCGGAACCCCCCCCTGCGGTGTCACATTTTGGCACCTTTCAGGGGGGTGCAGATACCTGTCAGACAGGTATTTACAAGATGTACGACAAGCCAAGATCGATGAAGTTTCTTGATTCTGGCCATGTGGTTTTTTTTTGCATGTCGGAATTGCATACAGACGAGAACTTGCTCTCAATCTTTTGTTGGCGGAAATCCTGACAGCAAATGTCCAATGGAGCATACACACGGTTGGAATTTCCGACCAAAAGCTCACATCGGATTTTTCTTGTCGGAATTTCCGATCGTGTGAACGCAGCATTAGAGACTTGGTCGTAGAATGATAAATTATTGATGAAGATACAACCCCTTCTTCTATTTTTATGCTGCTCTTGTGAGAATTCGAATAATGCCTTTATTATCTCCATAGGCCGAACACACCAGCTTAGAGTCCACTGCAGTGCCCTGGGCTATCCCATTGTGGGAGACTTTACCTATAGCTTTAAGAAGGACACTGAGCCGTATAGGATGATGCTGCATGCCTACTACCTACGTATCCCCACCGACCACGAGCTTATCGAAGTCACGGCTCCTGACCCCTTTCAGCCAGAAATGGACCCCAACTGGACACCGACAGAAACCATGAAGAGCCTGAGTGAAGCCATGGCCAACCTTATTAACAAGGTCTTCTCTATGGAGAGTCCTGAACCAGAAGGCAAGGCTGAGCCACTGAAGCCAGTGGAGAAAAAAAGGGAGACAGAGGAGGAGAGAGCTGTGTGCCAACAGTGGCTGGCAGAGTGGCCTGGGGAATAACCTGTTGTATTTTGTGCATTGTAGTCAATGCCACAAGGTACAAAACCGCGCCGAGCACACCAGACTTCATCTTCCGTTTTTTAGTTCCGGAAATGAAGCCGTAACATCTTAGCAATAGTTTATCCACCTCTGGTTCAGCCAGTCACAGCTGTAGGACCACAGTGCACTGCTCAATGGCATCTTTGGTGTCATAGATGCTCACCAGCAATACGCCATTTACTGCTGCTAGAGTCATTTTAATGCTTTTTACCAACCCCTGGGTGGCATAGCATAGGAGGACATCACAGCCAGGGGTCTATTATTTTAAACACTGTCTTAAATTTGTTGTTAAGACTAGGGTTGCTTTTATGTTGTACATTTTTAAATCTTACTCCACCTAACCACAGGGGAAGGATATGTTTATGGACAGTGCCAGAGGCACTTCAGTGGTGGAGTGTATGGAGTTTCAGCGATGGCAATGGTTTTCACTGAATACATAGGCTGCCTCTGCAGTGATGTCATCAGTTTCTAGTAAATTTAAAGTCTGCCTTCTTTGCTGGTCTCCAATAGATCCTTAGGCTGCCTTCCCGGTGATGTCACTGGTGTGCAGTAAATTTGTAGGGTACCTCTGACTCTTCAATTATGTCACTGCATTATATTCGATTCATAGGCTGCCTCTGCAGGGATTTCATTTATTTTCAATTAATTCCTAGGCTGACTTTATAGCGACATCATTGGTTTCCAGTGAATCCATAGGCTTCCTCTGCAGTGATGGCATTGCTTTTCAATGAACTCCTAGGCTGCCTTCATAGTGACCTCATTGGTTTCCAGTGAATTCATAGTCTGCCTCTGCAGTGATTTCATTTATTTTCAATTAATTCCTAGGCTGCCTTTATAGTGAGTTTATTGGTTTCCAGTGAATCCATAGGCTGCCTCTGCAGTGATTTAATGTATTTTCAATGAATTCCTAGGCTGCCTTTATAGTGAGCTCATTGGTTTCCAGTGAATTCCTATGCTGCCTCTACAGTGATGTCACTGGCTATCAATGAATTCACAGGCTACTTTTGGAATGATGTCACTCATTTTTATAAATTCATCAGTTACCATCTTAGTGATGTCATTGGTTTCCAGTGCATTCATAGGCTGCCTCTGCAGTGATGTCACTGGCTTTCAATTAATTCACAGGCAGCTTTTGTAATGACGGCACTCATTTTTATGAGTTTATCAGTTACCATCTAAGGCCGCGTACACACAATCGGTCCATCCGATGAGAACAGTATGACTACACACCATCAGTTAAAAAAAACGATCGTATCAGTACGCGGTGACGTTTATGTATTTTAACACAAAGACGTGCTACAAAAAACGAAGTTCAATGCTTCCACGCATGCGTCGACTTGATTCTGAGCAAGCCCTCTGTTTTTTGATCGAAGGATAGCGGACCGATGGGGCCACGTACACACGATTGGTTTGGACCGATGAAAACAAACTTCAGTCCGTTTTCATCGGTTTGAACCGATCGTGTGTACGTGGCCTGAGTGATGTCATTGGTTTCCAGTGCATTTTATAGGCTGCCTCTGCTGTGATGTCACTGCTTTTCAATGAACTCCTAGGCTGCCTTTATACTGACCTCATTGGTTTTTAGTGAATTCCTAGGCTGCCTCTGCAGTGATTTAATTTATTTTCAATGAATTCCTAGGCTGCCTTTATAGCGACCTCATTGGTTTCCAGTGAATTCCTATGAAGCCTCTGCAGTGATGTCACTGTATTTCAATGAATTCACAGGCTGCTTTTGCAATGATGTCACTCATTTTATTTTACCATCCTAGTGATGTCATTGGTTTCCAGTGCATTCATAAGCTGCCTCTGCAGTGATGTCATAGGTTTCCAGCGAATTCATAGGCTGCTAGATAAGGTCACTTCTTTGGCTGATTTTACAGCTTTCTCAGTAAAGTCGCTACTTCCTGATAAATTGATAGATTGTGTTTTATTGAGATCACTACCTACTGATTTAAAGGGCTGCTTTTTTTTATTTTTTATTATTGATATAGCATAAAAAAATGGCCGCCTTCTTTGGGTGTGCTTAGTAAGCTAATTAAAGCCATATTTATTAATAGTCTGTCTTCTTGACAAGGTTGTTTCACATTGTGTCTGTTCACCAGCTAGTGATTTACAGTGTAGCTGTAGAGCAGAACTTTTTAAACTCCCCCCCCCCTAATGTATGGATTTTATGCTGCTCAGACTCATCATGGCCCCATTTTGTTTGTGTTTACCGGAGTTGAAACTTGTGGGAACAGTGTATGGCAGATCCGCCCTACAGGCTCGCTATGCAAGCCGCTTAGGGCCCCGCAAAGATGCGGAGGGCACCTCTGGTGAGAAGTAATTTTCGGCCCCTCACCCCGCTTCTCAACTCGCTGGCTGCATTGGAGAAGAGGTAAGAAGTCAGCACCCCCTGCTTCTCACTTTAATGTAAGATGTCATTTCCGACAGCAGAACACCCTCTCCCCCCACTTCTCAACTTTAATGTGACATATCATTTTGCTTGGGGCCCCAGGGAGGTCAGGATCGGCACTGGTGAGTGTAACCAGAATCATTGTACTCTACAGTAAGGGCTTACCTTGACCATGAGGAACAGAGACCATTTCAGATCCAGCACCTTCGACCTACATTTTTCAAGTTTTTTATCTTTCTGTCTGTGTTGGGGAGATATTGACAGTGGTCTCAGGGACAGGAAATCAGGAAATATCTGCCTCAACAGAGACTCAGACACCAATAAAAACACAAAAGCAGCACCCAACCTAAGAGAGACCAAGTTGCTTTTAATGATTTGTAATATGATTACATAGAACACTTCCAATACCCTTTTGATGGCCAATTATCTCCACCTTAAAGCAGAGTTCCACCCAAAAGTGAAGCTTTAATCTCTCCTCACTCCCTTACATGCCATATTTGGCATGTCATTTTTTTTTGGGGGGGGGGGGGCTTCGGTAGGAGTGGGACTTCCTGTCCCACTTTCTCCTTCGGCTCAGGGACCGCCTCGGCAACTTCTCTTCTTGCCTTAGGCAGCCCCTCCCTTTAGGTGATCTCCAGGGACACGTGACAGGTCCCAGGAGATCGCCTGTCAATTCATAGAGCGCAGTGAGTGCCTGGTCGTGAAGCCAAAAGCTGTGACGGCAAGGTGATCACACTATGAATGGAAGTGGCCGCTGGAGAGGGGGGGAGAGGAGTGGAGCTCCGGGCGGCCGCTTCGCTGGACCGTGGAGCGGGCAAGTGTCCGTTTATTAAAAGTCAGCAGCTATACTTTTTGTAGCTGCTGACTTTTAATAAACCTAAAAAAAAAGTCTGGAACTCCACTTTAATCCAGGCTTGGGATTGTCAATACTGCAAGACTCCATAACACTCCCATGAGAAGACAAGCCAGATATATTACAGATCCCTTTTGATATCTGTTACATTGAGTACACCGAACCCTCAACAATTCCAAGCCCTGATCGTGAAACACGTTGGCAATTCTTTGTGATTTATATTATGATTTCGACTTCTTTTACCATTTGGTTTGGTGCTTCTTTTGTGTTTGTATGCTTTGAGTCACATTATGGGTATCCACCAAGGAGATTCTTGCTTTGTGAGGGGTCTTACCACAGCAAGTGAGCTTCTTTGAATCTAGATGCTTCTTTTAGCTTTTTTGACTGGTGTTGGGCTATAATATATCCATAAGAAGATAACGGGTAACATGGATTATGCTTGAAATGTAAGATTTTGAAGAAAATTTATTTTTTATGTTAAATGTATGTTTTTTTTTTATTTCTGACTGTATTTAAAATATTTGCTTTCAGTTTTATGTTTTCACACTGCTTCTATTTTACTGTGTTTTATTTTTTTATTTTTATGCTTTTATCTTTATATTAAACAAGAACCATGCACAAGGATTAAATAATTAAAACATATCTTATTATTGGTGTATAAATGTATTTTATTATTTTCTTCTTGTTTTATGTGACTGTGTACATGTGGTAGTGTTCAGGGACATGCACTATATATCCAAAGGTTTATAGATGCCCCTCCAAGCGATTGTGTTTAGGTGTTTCCAGTGCAGAGTACTGGTAATGTTATACACACGATCAGATTTTCTGTCGGAAAATTTGAGAACCAGCTCTCAATCTTTTGTTTGCGAAAATTCCGACAGCAAAAGTCTGATGGAGCCTACACACGGTCGTAATTTCCGTCCAAAAGCTCACATCGGACTTTTGTTGTCGGAATTTCAGATCGTGTGTATGGGGCATAAGAGCATGCACTTTTAACCTGGGAACAGACTGGGAAAGGCCAATTCCTGTCCCAGCATGACCATGTTCCTGTGCACAAGATTCCGAATCCTGACTTTGACTAACCAAATTTCAAGCTAGGTCTTTCCTTCGAACACCAAAGGCGGGCCTTTCCTTCGAACACCAAAGGCGGGCCTTTCCTTCGAACACCAAAGGCGGGCCTTTCCTTCGAACACCAAAGGCGGGCCTTTCCTTCGAACACCAAAGGCGGGCCTTTCGAACTTCCTTCGAACACCAAAGGCGGGCCTTTCCTTCGAACACCAAAGGCGGGCCTTTCCTTCGAACACCAAAGGCGGGCCTTTCCTTCGAACACCAAAGGCGGGCCTTTCCTTCGAACACCAAAGGCGGGCCTTTCCTTCGAACACCAAAGGCGGGCCTCCTTCGAACACCAAAGGCGCCTTTCCTTCGAACACCAAAGCGGGCCTTTCCTTCGAACACCAAAGGCGGGCCTTTCCTTCGAACACCAAAGGCGGGCCTTTCCTTCGAACACCAAAGGCGGGCCTTTCCTTCGAACACCAAAGGCGGGCCTTTCCTTCGAACACCAAAGGCGGGCCTTTCCTCAGTGGGCACAAATTCTCACAGACACACTCCATAAGCTTGTGTAAAGGCTTCCCAGAAGTGAGGAGGTTGTTATATCCACAAAGGTGTAGGGGTGCCTCCATAATAAAAACCATGATTTGGGAATGGGATTTCCAAGAAGCCCTTAGGTTGGATTCACACCTATGCATTTTTAGTGCTTTTTGCATTTTGCAGATTTGCACTACAGAACGTTTTCCATAGGAAACCATGTTAAATGGTGCAAAAAGCACTAAAACTGCATTGGTGTGAATCCAGCCTTCTAGGTGTGATGGTCAGGTGTCAACAGATGTTTGGCCATATATTGTACCAAGGACTATATTAGCTTTTCTTTTGGTTACCTTATTCTAAACCCTACTTATACATGAGGCGCATTTTTACACAGACAATCAATATTCCAGTATTTTACTTGGAAAAAATCTTGCCCTGAATGTAACTAGTGTGAATTAACTACAATGATAGCTAGTATTGGAAGGGGGATGGATCATTATGATTTCACTATTTTTATGAAATGCAGTACAGTAAAAGAAGATCCAAAAATGTGGGTCGTCCCCAGAAAAGTAATAGAGGGGAAATTTTCCAATGTGGTCACTAGTTTTGGTGATCTTGTTTTTTTTGTACAATTCTCCTTTAAGGGGGAGTGGCAGTGGGTGTGTACTATGCCTGCATACTCAAAAAGTTGGGAGGTATGGTGAAATGTTTGCCCATTCTTCTTTGCAAAACAGCTCAATCTCTGTCAGATTGGATGGAGAGCGTCTGTGAACAGCAATTTTCAAGTCTTGCCACAGATTCTCATTTGGTTTTAGGTCTGGACTTTGGGCCATTCTAACATGAATATGCTTTGATCTAAAGCATTCCATTGTAGCTCTGGCTGTATGTTTAGGATCGTTGTCCTGCTGGAAGGTGAACCTCCGCCCCAGTCTCAAGGAACCCGAACATCGGTGCGGCTCTATACGGCGCCTGTGCACCGACGTTCAGGTTCTTTCGGCAACTCGTGACGCACAATATGCGCCAATTAGGAAGCACGTCAATCACAAACTGTCATTAGGAACGCCCACTCCCGCGGGGAAGCCGGACGTGTAAATAGCGATAAAAAGGTATGTAAGAAAAAAAAACAGCATGCTGTCGGTCTCATAGGCCGGCTTCGTGTAATGATAGAATTTTTTTTAGGGTGAACCCCCCCACTTTAAGTAACTTTAAAATTCATCATTATTATGACAGATGACAGGTTCCTTTTTCCTTATCCTGTGTTTGCCCAACACAAGGTGTTTGCATTTCTTACTTAATTAATATTTAATTATTTTTCTTCCTGGTGAGTCAGTACTATTAGGGCCATCTTAATAGCACCGTGGGCCCCTGGCCAAAGTAATGCACTGGGGCCCCTACCAGCATGCCTCAATTTACACACCTACTTTTAAGAAATAAAGTATAAATACTTGATAGAATTAAATATAGATTCATTAGTACTTTCAATAAAATTTTACAAAGGAAAACAAAATCAAAGACTAATCAACACAAAGGGCACAGTACAGGGGGAATGCAGAAGGGCAAAGTACAGGAGGGATCAGGAGGGCACAGTATAGGTTTTGGGACGCTTCCTGGGACATGGCCATCTCGGGACAGTTTAGTAAAAAGCATGAATGTCCCAGGACAGTTGGCAAATATGATGTAATGCAAGATTATTGTGGGGCCCTATGCACCTGGGGCCCCTGGGCAGTGCCCAGGAATGCCCTTGCATTAAGATGGCCCTGAGTACAAATACTACAACCAGAAAGCCAGAATAAAACAGATAGGGTGTTATCAATACATGAAAGATCAAGAATGCAGCGCTTCAGTGAAAAATTGGATATACAGCAGATAGGTGATAGTCCATGTGAAAAATCAATATGGGATGAAGCTGATGTAGAACCTCCACCAAACATCAATGTGCAAAGGAAAAGCACACCACACCACATGCTATCAATCTGCTTACCGGAAAGATATGGAAACGGGTATAGTAATCGTATGATGCAAGAGGTCAGTGGCAAATGCAACACTCCAAGTTTGATAAGTAGGCCAAGGAAATATCCAAGGTCATCAGCACCAGAAAAAATTCATCACACAAACAAATAGATATATTGTGCGATCATCAGCAGGATATTGCCCAGTATAAAGAACAAAGCAACAATAGTGAAGCTCCGTAGAGGTAAAACACAATATTTATTGTAGTCTTCTTACAGGTAAAATCTGGCCCAATGTCCTCTTTACCTTTAAGGCACTTAAGCAACTTTAAAATTCATCATTATTTTGACAGATTCCTTTTTCCTTGTTCTGTGTTTGCCCAACACAAGGTGTTTGCATTTCTTACTTAAAGAATATTTAATTATTATTGGGGGGGGGGGCATCTGGAGGTGGCTCATCCCTGGGTGGGCCACTCCTGGCAGGTGATGGCTGCATGCCCTCCAAGGCCACGGCAATCCGGCTCAGAAAATCGTTTGTCTGGGCCTGCATCCTCAGCTGCCGGTTGACATGAAGTCGCTGGTCACGCTGCCTCTGTCTCCCCTCATCCCGGATGGCAGCCATGTTCGCCTGGAGCGCCCCAGTAAGGGTGCGAACGTCTGCCTGCACCTCCCCCAGGCTGGTGACTACTGCAGCGCAGTTGTAGCTGACATCCTGCACTGCATCTGTCACAGAGGCCAGGCTGTCAGCCACCCGGTCTAGGTGCCTGGCTTTTTCCCCAATATGCCGGGCCTGGTCCCTTGCCATCTCATCGTGGTCAACATCAGACACCCCCCTGGTCTTCCGTGTCGCCTTCCTGGGGCCAGAAGACGGATGGACCCGGGTATAAGGTGTCACCCTTGAGGGGCTTCCCCTGCTGGTGGCGGAGCCTGAGGGGCTTCCCCTGATGGGGGAGGAGATGTGAGAGGGCCCGGGCAAAGAGGAGGAATCCTCCAAATAAAGCCAAGCCTCATCTGGGATCACCGTCTCCTCCTCAACCAACTCCAGAGGAGACATGTAGCCACTCCCCTCCACCGCTGGATCCTGGCTTCCTAGGGGGTCAGGATCAGGCTGATGTTCCAGGGATGATGTGGTATGGGCACCAGCAGCAGATGATGGCCCAGCTCCCTCCTGCACATCTGTGGATGATACAAAGCATACACATGTCTCATAGCCAAAGCTGTTTATTTTTCCAGCGATGGTCTCCAGGATGGCCTGTTTCCTGGCCCGGCTGGTCTGGCGACTTTGGGCACCATGGAGGAAGGTGTCATACCTCTCCATGGCAGAGATGAGGGCTGACATCTCCTGCTGATTAAAAATGTTCTTTCTCCTCTCCTTCCGGGGAACGGTAGTAGCCATTGCCTAGCAAAAGTACCTTGCTCAGGGGGGGAAAAAAAGCAGGAAGTACTTTTGCGTCGGACGGGCGCATGTCTGGGCGTATTTATGTGCTCGGCGTATCCCAGGAAGTTGGCCCGGCGTAGTTGTGAGCATGTGCACAGAGAAGCGATCATGTGTCAACATCACTGCGCATGCTCCGTGGATTATACGCCAGGCGTAAGTCTCTGCGCCAGGCTCAGGCCATCATTTACATAAGGTCACACCCACTTCCAGTTACGCAGGCTTGCGCCTTCACATTTACGTTACGCCGGCGCAAAGTTAGGAGCAAGTGCTTGGTAAATACTGTACTTGCCTCTCAAGGTTGCGTCGGTGTAATATATATGCGCTGCGCTACGCCCGCACAAAGATGCGCCCATCTACCTGAATCTGGCCCAATGTCCTTTTTACCTTAACTAACTTAAGTAACTTTAAAATTCATCATTATTTTGACTTTTGACCTCATATTTTATGGGTTTGGTAAAGCTAAAAGGCAATTGTATAGTGTATGGGCAGGCTTCTATTCATTTTACAAGCTACAGTATATCTTTAGTAGGCACTAGTAAGTATTGGTCGCAGATATAAAAATGCTTGAACAAAGAATGGAATCTGAGAACAGAGCTAATATTTGTGCAGACTGTGCAACTGCACAAGGGCCCTTTGAGACTTAGGGTCTCATTTACACCAGATGTTGGATGGGCAGGGGCTGGGTTAGCCTCGGGTTATTTCAAAGGCTACCCTTCAGAAGTCCTTTGATGACTAAGACTGCCACTTGGAGATATATGACCCATTTGTAACTAGAATTATTATTATTATTTGTTTTCAAAAGCTAAGCAAAACCCTCGTCCTTGGCCTATTTTATAAATCAGCAATTTTATTTTTATTTTTTACCTTTTAACAACAGATGTTTATTGAAAGTATTTACTTAACAGTACAGATTAAAATTGTCACATTAATCCTTAGTAACCAACCAAGTTACCTTGGTTCATAAGATTGTTCTTATAACAATACAATACTTGGAAACCTGTACCAGCCTACCCCTATTGGGTTCAATCAGTAGGCATGGATAGGCCTCCAATTGAGTTAACTATTTGTATATATTTTGAGCATGTTCTGCTACATACTGGACACCTCTTCTGGGAATATTAAGTAGCTACATAGCTAGTTCAGACACCTTTTCAAAGCACATTTTTGGTACTCTGGCTAATGCCATCTATTTGGCCACTGTCACTGGCTGCAACTTCATGGCACTTCTTGTAGTCAAATAGAAGTCATCTTTATGGAGGTAAAAAAAGCATTCAAACTCCACACCAAACAACTTTTTAGTTTTGGAGTGGGGAAGCATATATAAATATATATATATATATATATATATATATACATATATAAATGCCTGTTAACCTTTTATTGCTGTCTGTTTTCCTATTTTGCAGATGTATCACCTTCTGTCTGTTTGAAGCGTGTCAAACAGGATGGGAATTTAGAGATATTTTCCTACTTACTAATTTAACATGTGCAAGACAGAACAGAGTGAGGGGAATTGGTCGAACAGTTTAAATGTGTAAAGCCTTGTACACACGATCAGTCCATCCGATGAGAACGGTCCGAAGGACCGATCAAGCTGACTGATGGTCTGATGTGCCTACACACCATCGGTAAAAAAAAACGATCGCGTCAGAAGGCGGTGACGTAAAACACAACGACGTGCTGAAAAAAATGAAGTTCAATGCTTCCAAGCATGCGTCGACTTGATACTAAGCATGCGTGGATTTTAAAGCAAGTTGTCTTTTTTTTAACCGAAGGTTAAGTAACCGATGGGGCCTACACACGATCGGTTTTGACTGATGAAAACGGTCCATTAGACCGTTGTCCTCTGGTTAACCTATCGTGTGTACGTGGCCTTAAAGTACAATGGTCTTTGTAAGAGTGTGCACTTAAAATGTTCACAAAACTTGCAAAAAATATTAAAAACTTCAGAAAAAGAAAGTGAAGGGGGCCTGATATCCATCTAGAGGACTAGTACACTTTTTGGGCAAATGGTATATATACACGTATCATAATTTAAATCTTTGCTATTTCCACAAACAACATATAATAATTCCTTTAAAGCCACCCCATATTTCATATATAAGGAAGAAGCAAAAATTAAAGTTTGCATTGTCCATAATTAGACCGAATCTGTCCTTGGACACAATTCAAGGTTGAGTGTCTCAGAAAAGAAAGGTGACCCCCACAGCAGTCAGGACAAAGGATAGGGACTGTAGGAAAACTGAAGCCGCATCTGCAAAGAGAAATGGGAAAAAGTATGTAAGACTTTATGGTACCGTATATGTCGGGGCATAAAAAAATAAAATATTTGCAGTGCATCTGTGGAATATATGAACATTTTCTCATATTTCATCCCTTTAAAGACCCCGCAAGTACAAAAAAAAGATTTGACCCTGGTAGAAATACACTTAGCTCCTTGTTTCCTGTTGTGTGCTGACAACACGGTGGCTTTCCTGGACTGAAATCACAAGGAATGGTGTCATCCCTGCCCAGTTGTCTTTTCAGAACGGCAGAACACTTCTACTTCTTCTACTTACTTTACAACATGTGTCACACAAGGCCGGTGGGCCACATCCAGACCGCCAGGCCATTTCAAGTTGCCCTCACACCTCTCCTGCAGCTGGTGACACCACTTCATCTCCCCCACCCACCTTGTCTCAGCAGTTATCAGCAAAAAGGAAGCAGAACTTCTCTGCCGGATCCTGATCTTCTCCTAGCAGCCTCAAAGAGGCCCATCTCTGCCACCCCCCACCTCAGCAGTCAGCAGCAGAGAGGCATACAGAACTACTCCTTTAGATTCTTTAACTCTGTGTGCAGCTGCAGCACCCCCTCATCTCCATCTCCCCTGCTCTCAGCATTCAGCAGACTCCAGCACTCCTCTAGTCCTCCTCCAGAGCCTGCACTTTCTGCTTCACAGCTCCACCCCCCCCCCCCCCCCAGCTTCTTCCCAGCAGCAGCACAAGGTGAGTTGGTGCATTGTGATGTAAGAGAGAGTGAGGCACTCTTGACTTCTGATGATGGTATGCACTTGACATCTGATGTAAGGGAAGGGGGTGCTCTGGACATCTAATCTTACAGATACAAGGGGCAATCATAATGCTGATGTGGCTTGTTATTAAATTGAGTATGACTGAGGCCGCGTACACACGGACGGACATATCTGATGGAAACGGTCCTCGTCCTCGGACCGTTTTCATCGGATATGTCTGCCGGGCTATTTTGGTCCGATGGCGTGTACACACCATCCGATCAAAATCCCCACCGGCAGACAGCGCGGTGATGTGGCGGTGACGTTGACGCCGCCACGTCACCGCACCAGGAAGTAAACAACTTCCACGCATGCGTCACATCTATACGACGCTTGTGCAGGAGGATATGTCCGCTGGTGAGTGTACTGACCAGCGGACATATCCGACGGACATGTCCCCGGCGGACAAATTTTAAAGCATGTTTTAAAATATGTCCGCCGGTCAGACATGTCCGCTAGCCCATACCCCCGATCGGATTTGTCCGCTGAACTGGTCCGTCGGACCAGTTTCAGCGGACAAATTCGATCGTGTGTACGCGGCCTGACACCTCTGCTCTACAAAATAGGGATTATGTGTTCTGTGATACAAGGGAAAACATGGAAGGGCTTATTAGGGATATCACAGAATGGCTCACAAGGTATTTTTGCACATATAGAGCAGATATTACAAAACATTTTCAATTATATATTTACCCGACCAAAGGGCAGCAAATAGAAGTTTGTTGTTGGGTTTTACATACACTTTAACTTGCCATTTACAATTAAGCCTTGATAATAAAAGCCTAATAGCATTGTTTAACGACTAAACATCTCTGTTCTTGGGATAAAGCTCTGCCTCTAGAACCTAGGACATTCCTGAGAAATCCAAAGATGTCATTTTAAATCCTGTTTTTTTTTAATTATAAGTTACTCTCTGTCAATCCCCTCACTGGCTTCCCATTCCCTATTGTATAAAATTCAAAGTTCTAACCACAACATACAAAGCCATCTATGATATTGCCTCCAGCTACATTACCAACGTCTTCTGCAGATATCACCCAAATCCTTCTATCGGCTCTTCCCAAAATCTCCTGCTCTCTAGCTCCCTTATAAACTCCTCCCATGCTCGCCTCCAGGACTTCTCCAGAGCCTCTCCCATCCTCTGGAACTCCCTGCTCCAGGATGTCCGGTCAGCCCTTACCCTGTCTACCTTTAAGTGATCCGTGAAAGTGTATTTATTCAGGGAAGCCTACCCCACCTCCACCTAAAAACTGTACCCAAATCACCTCCATCAGATAATTTTCCGCAGCTATTACCTTTGGTACCACCTCCCCTTCCTTTAGATTGTAAGCTCCATGCGCAAGGCCCTCCTATTCCTTTTGTATTGAACTGTATTGTAATTGTTTTGACCCCCCCTACATTGTAAAGTGCTGCGTAAACTGTTGATGCTATATAAATCCTGAATAATAGTAATAATAATAATAATAATCAAAGGAAGGTTAATATTAAAGTAAATATACTTACTAGCTTTGGTGGTGGTAATGGTGGCGGTGGTGGGGGTAGTGGCTGTGTTGGGAAAATCCCGAATTCCTCCCGTGATACCCAGTCCCAATGTGTCAAGGTCAGATTGTTTCTGGTTTTTGACCCATAGACTGACAGTTGCACTTGATAACTGGCTGGGCAGATCTGCAGTATTGTTGCCCAGCAGGCTCTTTACATCGCTGACTGTGAGGTTCTGGTAGGACAAAAGATAAGATGCATTTAGACTTAATCGTTTTTTTTTTTCTTATTTAAGGGAAGGTGGGGGTAGGAGTAGATCTAAAGCAGTGGTTCTCAACCTTTCTTGTGCCGTGGCCCCTTGATAAAATTTCCCAAATTGTGGGGACCCCTAACAGTATAATTTTCATAGGTTGTCAGCACCTAAAGCCAGACAAGTAATTTGCACCCATAGCCCACAGACATTTAGGGCTCCCCAAGTTCCTTACACTCCTACAGTATTAAAACCCCTTCTGGTACATTTTAGGAGTGCTGGCGGGGAGTTCTTATAAGCCAGCTTAGATGCTCTTGATCAAGATCATCTGCTGATCTGAGAATTGTAGTGGGGACTTTAACCACTTAAGACCCGGACCAATACGCTGGTAAATGACCCAAGGTGTTTTTGCGATTTGGCACTGCGTCGCTTTAACAGACAATTGCGCGGTCGTGCGACGTGGCTCCAAAACAAAATTTGCGTCCTTTTCTTCATACAAATAGAGATTTCTTTTGGTGGTATTTGATCACCTCTGCGATTTTTATTTTTTGCGCTATAAACAAAAATAGAGCGACATTTTTGAAAAAAAAACACTATTTTTTACTTTTTGTTAAAAAAAAATCAAATAAACTAAATTTTAGTCAAACATTTAGGCCAAAATGTATTTAGCCACATGTCTTTAGTAAAAAAAAAAATCGCAATAAAAAAAAATAGCTACCTAGCGGGAACAGCGACACTAATACAGCGATCATAAAAATGATCGCTTAGTGACGCTGGCAATAGGGAGTGAAAGGGTTAACTAGGGCGGTGATCAGGGGGTTAAAACTTTATTAGGGGGGTGGGGGGGCTACCCTGGACCTAACACTAACTGTTTTTTACACTGCCTGTCACACTGACACTAAATGCAGTGATTAGATCACTGCATTCAGTGACACTGTGACAGGGGGGGTGGGGGGGGGGGGGGCGATCACAAGGGGTTAATGTGCCTATGTGAGTGTGTGTCAGTGTTGTGTTGGTGCACACTTACTTGTGATGTCTTCTCTCATCAGCAGCGGTGGGAAACACTGCTGCGATGAGAGATTACATCATTTCCTCCTTCCTGTGTAAACACAGGAGGAGGAAGTGACAGGAGCTGGGAGCGCGCGCATTGGCTGGGAGCGATCGCGGGGGGGCGGGTAAACGCCGACATCCGCCCGCTCATCCCGGATCGCTCCCGGAGCCAGGGGGACCCCCGCATGCCGCGGAGGGGGTCCCGATGGGACCCCCGAACCGCACTTAGGCGGGGACGTAAATTTACGCCCTTGTGCCTGTACGTGCCATTCTGTGGCCGTATATGTGCGTGCGGGGGTCCTTAAGTGGTTAAATGGCAACTCTAATCACAGGTAGTGTTACTCGCTGTGTCTCTAGCTCTTTGGTGTCTCGCAGCAGTGACACCTATGCTAAAATAAGGAGATAGGGTCTCCTCCGGCCCCTCCCACTTCACATTTCTCACCAGTCAGCGGACGTCTAGTCTCTGCCCCACAGACTTGCCGTGAACTGAATGGGCGGCCACAGGCTTCAGGGACAGCCCTGCTGGATGGTTGCGAAAAGGCTGAGAGTGCTGCGGGCTTCAGGGACAACCCATGATTCGGTGACCCCTGGAAAATTGTCATTTGACCCCTGAGAGGGTCCCGACCCCAGGTTGAGAACCGCTGATCTAAAGGGTTTGAATGGGGAGGGGGGAGAATATAAAATAGAAGGCAGACAGGAGTAGGTTTGGTCAAATCCAAGTTAGAGAGAACTAAAGCTGAGGGGCCGTTGAAGTAAGACAGAGGTATTTATAAGATTAACTGGCCAGCAAGAAGTTGAAATATGCAAGAGCTTAATAGAAAAAAAGTAGGAGGAGACTAGGAGGTGGATGGGTTAGATGGAACTTAGATAGAATTGTTCTAAAGTAAATAGTAGACTTGGCCATTTGTATTGTTTTTTCTTTCTTGTCTTGTATATCTGAATTGTTGAGAAATTAAATATACTGTATATAAAAGTTTATGGAAGTGATGTAAGATGCTACCTGTACCTCGCTTTGAATGTATAAATAAAGGATACGTAAAAAATAAAAAATAAAATAAAATCCCCATCAGTAATTTTTTGCCATCTGTGTCCCTTGGTGAGATGACCCGGTAACTCCCCCCCTGTAGATACAAAAGCTTAGAGGAAATCCCTCAAAAGTGAGGAATATGTCCTATTAATCATTTGTCACTAACATACTCCTCTAATGGAAGATATCCACTAATCCTGTTTTGGTTAAAACTCAACATTTGAGATATTCCCCCATTCTAAGATTAGTAATGATAAATTCTGATTGGTTGCTCTGGGTCACTGTACTTCACACACACATCTTTGCCTTCTTGAATAAGCCTAAATGGGTGACAATTCTGTAGTTTACACTTACCACCACAGAGTTCGGGTTCAGGCCCGCAAAGGTTGAGATATCCATGTTGAGACTTTTGGCGGCGAGTGCCTTCAGATCTGCCAATGGTGAACCAGCTGACAACACAAAGGTAGTTGTTTATAACTGTGGTTTTATTGCAAACTAACAGGATTTTGTTGTTTGCAGTATTCTTTATTTATTTTTAAGGTAACATAAGTTCATGAACCAGGAATTTCCACAATTTATTCTGACATATTTTACTTCTTTACAAGTATTAAAAAGAATATCAATTTTGGTGGAAGAGTGAGTAAAGATTGTACACACATTGGGCCAGATTCAGGTAGATGGGCGAATCTTTATTTTGGAGTAACGTTTGTCATTTACGTTACTCCGCCGAAACTTTATGAGCAAGTACTGTTATTCTCATAGCACTTGCTCCTAAAGTTGCGGCGGCGTAGCGAAAATGACCAGGCGGAATTCAAATTGGGCGGGTAGGGGGCGTGTATTATTTAAACTAGGCGCGATCCCGCGGCGAACGTACTGCCAAATTCTGTCAGTGAACGTCAATGACGTCAATCCCCATTCACGGACGTTTTACGCAAACGACGCTAAACTTTTTAAATTCGACGCAATGACGACGGCCATACTTAACATAGGATACTCCACCTAGGGGGCATGTTTTTCTTTACGCCGCCTATCGCTTACGGAAACGTCGGAAAGTCACTGCGTCGGGCCCGCGTACGATCGTGAATTTACGTCTCTCGCTGATTTACATATTCTTGGCGTAAATCAGCGGGAACGCCCCGAGTGCCCATTTTAAAATTGCAGTTCCGCTCGCTCGTATCTGAACTCAATTCCGGCGTATCTTGTTTTCTGACTACAGAAAACAGATAAGCCGGCTCAAAGTGTGAGTTATGCTGGCGAATCACTGATACTCCCGCGTAACTCTACCTGAATCTGGCCCATTATATTTTATGAAATCTGAGGACAAACAATCGTGGAAAGAACCGAACACACATTGGGCCAGATTCAGGTAGAGTTAGGCTGGAGTATCTGTGATACTCCAGCCTAACTGTCACTTTAAGCCGGCGTTTCTGTTTTCTGTAACCAGAAAACAAGAAACGCCGGGTTGGAGTTCCGATGCGATCAGCGCAATTGAATTTCGCCATCGCATCGCAACTTTAATTTAAAAATGGCGCCGGGGGTGTTCCCGCTGATTTACGATGAAAAAATATGTTAATCAGCGGGAATCGGCAATTCACGATCGTATTCGGGCGCGACGCAGTGACTTTCCGACGTTTCCATAAGCGATACGCGGCGTAAAGATAAAGCAGCCCCCTAGTGGAGTATCCTATGTTAAGTATAGGCGTCGTCATCGCGTCGGAAAAAAAATAATTGCGTCGCTTGCGTAAAACTTTCATGAATGGGGACGTGACGTCATTGACGTTCACTGACAGAATTTGGAGCATGCGCACTGGGATGCATTGACACTCGACGCATGCGCAGTACGTTCGCCGCGGGATCGCGCTTAGTTTAAATAATACACGCCCCGTACCCGCCCAATTTGAATTCCGCCGGCTCATTTGCGATGCGCTGCCGCAACTTTAGGAGCAAGTGCTTCATGAATAACAGCACTTGCTCCTAAAATTTCGCCAGAGTAACGTAAATGAGAAGCGTTACTCCAGAGCAAAGATGCTCCCATCTACCTGAATCTGGCCCATTCAGTCCACAATTTGCATACAGTCCATGGCAGCCATTGTGAAAAAGACTTTTACAAGTTATGAAAATTGAAGACCACACATTTTGTAAGGGCTTGTATACATGGACTTCTATCATCTGCTTTTACTAAAAGTTGTAAAAGAATCTTAACAGCAGCGGTTCACATTTGATTTGGATCTTACAGGGTATATGTTTTTAATAGGTAAACTTGAGCAGCACTCACATTACCCAACAATACCCTTTTATACCCCTCCTATTTCTTGCCTTAAGGACCCACTCACACTTGTGTGTTTTAGCAATGCACCTTACCACAAAACATGGCAGCACACCTGCTCTATGTTGCAGTGTATTGGGGTGCCATTCATTGAACATTTGGCATTCTAACACACTTTACAGTGGAGTCCAACACACCACAACACACCTCAACACATACATTTTGTGGTGATTAGCATAAGTAAAAAGGGATCATGTGTGTTTTTTCATCTGTTGTTATGCATTAGTAGTTTGTTCATAATAAACCATTTCCACCCAGTAACTCGCTCACTGCTCATGAGATTGCCAATCACTTCAAAAACAAGATTGGTGCAATTCATGGGGACATCTCCACTGCACAGACATCTAACCCATTTAACAAAGCCTGTACAAATCCACTTTCAACACTCTTCTCTTTTGACCTTGCTACTACCAAAGAAGTCTCTAAAGCTTTCTGAGAAGCACGCCTTACCACCTACCCCCTGGATCCTGTTCCCCCACATCTACTACGGTCACCCTCTTCTTCTATTTTATGCTCCCTCACTTACATCTTCAGTCTCTCCCTCTCTACTGGTACCTTCCCCTCCCCTCGAGGTTACTCATATTCTTTAAAAGTCCTCACTGGATCCCATCGGCCTGAACACCATCTCCTTGCTCCCATTTGTTTCAAAACTTTTAGAACACTTTGGGCCAGATTCTCATAAGAGATACGACGGTGTATCTCCAGATACACCGTCGTATCTCCAGATACACCGTCGTATCTCTGTTTTTGTCCCCGGGTATCTATGCGTCTGATTCCTAGAATCATTTACGCATAGATACGGCGTAGATTCGACTGGCGTGAGTCACTTACACCGTCGGATCTTGGATGTAATTCTACACTTGCCGCTAGGTGCCGTTCCCGATTTCAGCATCGAATATGCAAATGAGCCTGATACGCCGATTCCCAAACGTTTTTGCGCCGCTTCTCCGTAGTTTACGTCGTTTCCGTAAGCGTAAGGTTATCCCTGCTATATGTCATAACCTTATGTCAGTCCGCCGTATGCCATGTTAATTATGGACTCGGGACAGCGTTGTGTTTTTCCGTCATTTACGTTGTTTACGTAGCTCGTTCGTGAATAGACCTGTACGTCAATTACGTTGCCGTCGTAATCAATGTATTTGCAACGTACTATGGAGCATGCGCAGTCGCCTACGTTTAAGGCCGGCGCATGCGCACTTCGTTCGGCACGGGGGCGCGCTTAATTTAAATACAAGCCTCCCCCTTTGAATTACGAGGCCTTACGCCAGGCCATCTACACTACGTCGCCACAAATTACCGAGCAAGTGCTTGGAGAATACAGCACTTGCTCCTGTAAGTTACAGCGGCGTAGTGTAAATAGCTTACTCTACGCCGGCATCTTCGAGAATCTGGCCCTTATGGCCCATACACACGATCCGAATATCGGACGAAAACGATCGTACGATTTTCGGATCGTGTGTACACTACTTTTGAGAGCCAATCACGACCATTCATCCGATATTTTTCGATCGGACATGCAGCGAAAATGTTCCTCGTACGATGTCAGATCGTACGATTTTCGTTTAGTCAGTACAGCCGTCGTCCGACAATACAATACAAATACATTACAACACGTGACATCACTTCCGATCTTTTTTTTCTGTCGTACGAGAATTTTCGTGAGTTTAATAACCTATTTTATTTTACTTGCGATTATTAAGCGAAAAAAGTCGTACGATCCATCGCCCGATTTTCGGATCGTGTGTATGGGCCATTAGTCTACAACCGTCTTAGCTCCTACCTCACTGACAACAACCTTTTTGACCCCTTACAGTCTGGCTTTCGCTTGCTACACTCCACTAAAACTGCCCTACTGAAACCCACTACTGACCTACTAACTAAGTTGAATATACCTGAAGGCACTAAGTATTCTTTGTTGGCCTCTGATTTTGATGCCTATGTACACAATCCCAAAGACCACTGTTCATGAGTTAACTTTCCCCAACCTTCAAAGAATAGAGTCATCAAATCACTAGGTGTGTTCCTCAAGTGAATTGTCCTAGCTATGTTACTTACATAGGTACGTCTTTAGAAGGTTATAATAGGCAGATGTTTGGTTGGCAACGTCCTGATAGGATGTGTTCGCTTTAATATACATAGCATCCTTCACCGACTGGTTGCAGGTTGATATGTCTAGAGGTTGGGCATCACTGCCAATAGTGAGGGGAGAGCATAACATATCGATTAGGTTTAGGAATACAATTTAAAGCATCAATATAGTTTGCATGCAAAGGACGAGTCCACTCAAAATGTATATTTTAGTTTTTGGATAGATATTGGATTCTTTAATTTCTTGGTATGATTCCTGGTAATCTTGTGATGGCTCAAGCATATTCTTTAGCATGATCTCCATAACATTGGTTGCAGTCTTCTGTGGGTGAAGCTTCATACACTTTATTGAATGGGGAAAAAAAATAAGCATATTGGGAAGAGATCACCCGTTAAAGTCATGGGACCAAGCTTTTCTCTGATCACAGAGTATTCTCTGGGACACTTTTCAGAGAACATTCTGAGGCCTTGTACACACGATCAGACCGGTCCGATGAAACTGGTCTTAAAACCAGTTTCATCGGACCAATTCGATGTTGTCTGTCGGACCAAAGTTTTAAAACATGCTTTAAAACCTGTCCGATGGACACCTGTCCGTCGGACCAAAACGATGGTTAGTACACAAAAGCATCGGACCAAAAACCCGCGCATGCTCAGAATCAAGTCGACGCATGCTTGGAAGCATTAAACTTTGTTTTTTCAGCACGTCGTTGTGTTCTACGTCACCGTGTTCTGACCTGATCGGATTTTGGCCCGATGGTGTGTACGCACATCAGACAAGTTCAGAGTTGTCCGATGAAAACGGTCCGTCGGACGAGTCTCATCGGACCGGTCTGATCGTGTGTACAAGGCCTTAAGGTCACTGCAGGCTCAACAGCATGGCCTGTATTCTATCAATGATGTCAAATGTCAAGTGCAATGTGCAGAAAACAATTGTGGTGTTTTACGGGTTATGGTATCTACTCCATTATAAAAAGTATGTTTTACACACTTCTAACACATTGTGAGAAATATGCCAAACAAATGGATTTTAGACTGTCCCTTCAGTGTCATAGAGACTTCACTGACCTTAGATCAGTTGGTGTGATGAGATTCAGCTGTGTTGAACTCAAGAGACATATGTATTTGCTGGTAATGGCGTTGATCGCAGCTCCACTCAAGTTACCCGAATTAATATACTGTGTAATGATAATCTGGGCCTGAAAATAACAAAGCAAGGAAAAAGTCAAAGAAGCAGCAATGTATTTTGCATAAATAATGCAATTTTTCTGCACACTTTACTCAAATATACACTATGGGCCAGATTCAGGTAGATGGGAGCATCTTTGCTCTGGAGTAACGCTTCTCATTTACGTTACTCTGGCGAAATTTTAGGAGCAAGTGCTGTTATTCATGAAGCACTTGCTCCTAAAGTTGCGGCAGCGCATCGCAAATGAGCCGGCGGAATTCAAATTGGGCGTGTATTATTTAAACTAAGCGCGATCCCGCAGCGAACGTACTGCGCATGCGTCGAGTGTCAATGCATCCCAGTGCGCATGCTCCAAATTCTGTCAGTGAACGTCAATGACGTCACATCCCCATTCATGAACGTTTTACGCACGCGACGCAAATTTTTTTTTTCCGACGCGATGACGACGGCTATACTTAACATAGGATACTGCACTAGGGGGCTGCTTTAACTTTACGTTGCGTATCGGTTACGGAAACGTCGGAAAGTCACTGCGTCGCACCCAAAAACGATCGTGAATTTCCGATTCCCGCTGATTAACATATTTTTTCAGCGTTAATCAGCGGGAACGCCCCCTGGCGCCATTTTTAAATTAAATGTGTGATGCGATGGTGAAATTCAATTGCGCCGAACGCATCGGAACACCAACCCGGCGTTTCTTGTTTTCTGGTTACAGAAAACAGAAACGCCGGCTTAAAGTGACAGTTAGGCTGGAGTATCACAGATACTCCAGCCTAACTCTACCTGAATCTGGCCCAATAACAGCAGTTGGACTTTAAACAAAATGACAGGTTCCCTTAAAGTAATGTGTTTTGTGATTGGCTGCTGTTTGTCACTGCTTTCACAATAGCACCACACCTAGATCCTGCCATGACTTGGTCTTATATTTCACCCAGAGCCCTGGACCTGCAGTTAATAGGATAATAGGTACATATTGGAGTTTTATGGCCAACCAGGACTCTGTCACAGAAGTAGCTCACAACCTTCTACTTACCAGGTTGTTTGGTGGTCCTGCTGTCAGCAAACTTCCCAAAGTGTCTACGGAGGTGATATTCCATTTGGTTATATCGGCTGAAGTACCCAGGAAGCTGATGGCTCCCAGGTTGCTTACAACAGATTCTGGGTAACCTCCAGGATAGATCTGTTGGAAAGATATATGAGACATAATAAGAGAGTGATCATCTAATAACAAACAAAATAAATATTTTCCTAGTACACCTAGACCCGGTTCACACAGGGGCGGCACGACTTTGGGGGCGCCTCGGCAAGGCGATCTCAAGACGAATTCAGAGGCGACTTGCAAAATGACGTAAATAGCTGTTGCTATGCGGAAGTCCCGAATCTGCCTCTTTATCTTCCGCAGTCGATTCTCTCTGGGTCATTACCATACACTTCAACAGAGACTGTCCAATTGCTGAACCAAAAGAGGCTGAATGCAGAAGAAGGTTAGGAGAAGATGCCAGCAGCTATAAATGGAGCAACAAGAGGGATTGTAGACCTTGTATCACTGGAGGAGGGCATGCTAGAGGCTGGCCAAATGCCCTTACACAGAGGCGTATCTAGTGAAAATGGCGCCTATGGCAAGCACTGAAACTGCGCCCCTGTCGAAAAATTTGAAACCCATCTTTCAGATAATCTTAAGAAAAAAAACAGCTAAAAAAAATTGTGATATTTATCATCCATTGTGATATCTTGGGTAGTGACATATCCTCTTTATGGAGAAATCTGGGGTTTATTAGACCCCTGATCCCTCCTCTGCCCTCCAAGGTCAGGTGAATGCAGAACCAATACTGGAATTGATGAAATCTTCACCACTTAAGGCCTCAGTTTTCACAGAGGAGAGTGAGAAACTGATGTTCCTCCTTCTTTGTGCACGACCAGATGGAATGGGAGAGCCTTGGAGAACAGGGGGTGGCTGTGACTGAACGCAGCAGGGATAGCGCTGCCATTGTCCATTAGCAAAAGTGCTAAAAAAGGAGATCCTGCCTATGCTCGGGAGGAGGAAAGAAGAGACCCTTAGACCCTGGTAAGTTCCTTGCTGCCCAGCCACCCAACAGCGCCCCCTTCATATGGTGCCCATGGCACTTTCCATGGCTGCCATACCCTAGATACGCCACTGCCCTTAGATTTATCTCATCCAGCTGCCTATAGTCCAGCTGATTGGCTGCAGTCACTGATCAACCAACAATTTTCCACCTTTGATTTTCAGAATGATTTCAGGTGGAGTGTTGCCTGTAGGCACCAGTCGCAATTCACTCCGTGTATGGGTGGCTTATGTCCGCCATAATGTGCAATTATGCAGTTTATACTTGCACATAATGGCAAGAACTTTGTGTTCCTGCAACAGATATAGTTTTGCTGCAAACAACTGTTGAGATATCAGCCACCCAAGTAGATAACTGTTGTCAGATGACCTATATATTGCATTGCGACAAAGAGCAATGTGTAGCACATCCAAGCAAAAAACAGAGCCTATGTATCTAATAACCAGGTATGGTTGTATTTTTATTGCATTTGACCATTTACTGTCAACATTTGCAAACCTTGTAGTACTTACCTTACCCCTGCCTTTCGTATTGCCGGGCATGATTTACTGAACGATTCCTGGGTAATACAGAGCAGGTGGAATCTCATTGCAAGAGCAATTTGGGCTGCTCTGTATTGCTTAGAATTTAGCCGTGAAGAGGAAGATGTACATTTGATTTACGCACTTGTCTAAGCTCCAAGGGTAGAAGACTGGGGGGGGGGGGGGCGGTGATCTCTGCCCCAGAAAGCCGACCTTTGATTTCACAAAAAAACTGATAGACACTCACCACATCAAGTCTATCCTTTAGGACCTGTAGTTGCTCATTTGTGAACGCCAGACTGCTCAAGATGCTCAGGTAATTTACGAGAGTTTCATTATTTAAGCAGGCACCCAGTTCAGCGACATTGTAATTCAGCGGGAGGA
Organism: Rana kukunoris; assembly: GCA_029574335.1. Lineage (NCBI taxonomy): Eukaryota > Metazoa > Chordata > Amphibia > Anura > Ranidae > Rana > Rana kukunoris. The sequence goes on from CM056054.1 coordinate 25,644,240, forward strand.
GAGGATCGTTCACATTGCCAGATGTAATCTGCTTGCCACTTGGGCAATCTACAATGAAAGGAAGTAATGTTAGATCACAGATTCCCTCTACAACTCTACTTTACAGTCAACCATAGATTACCATTTATACTTGAGTATAAGCCGTCCCGATTATAAGCCGAGGCACCTAATTTTACCACAAAAAAATTTGAAAAACTTGAGTATAAGCCTAGGGTGTCCATCTGCATGCCTCACTGTGCCTCACTTTGCCTCAATGTGTCCATGCCTCACTGTGCCCATGCCTCACTATGCCCATGCCTCACTGTGTCCATGACAAGACTGACGTTTAACATGGAAGTCTATGGAAGGGTTTGAAAAATCAATGCTCCCCAGCCGTAGGTCCCACAGAAACAAACTTTGCACACTTGTAGAGGAGAAATTGGGCAATACATGTGCAAATTTCCGGGTCCAGGGGACCTATGACTGGCCAGTACCGGGTCCCCAAATTCACCGGAGAAATTGCTGTTTAACATGGGAGTCTATGGAAGGGGTGTTCGGGAGATCAGGCGCAAAAAGGTGACTCGAGTATAAGCCGAGGGTGGCATTTTCAACATGCAAAAAATGTGCTGAAAAACTCGGCTTATACTCGAGTATATACAGTAATTCACTCTTGGCCGGGTCAGCAGTCAATAGCCAATATTCGATCCATCTATTGGCAGGTTGGTTGTACTGATCCATCAATCAACTTTGGTACAACCAGCCTGACATTTTTTTGCATGTGATTCACTGGAAGTCTCCCTGTCAGCAGAAAACAATAGAGCTGTGAGAGGGATTCCCCATCCACAATAACTTTGTTGAGCAATTTTCTTTCCTTCCACCAAGGAAATTTGTACAACCTATGTCTTTCTTAAGGCTGGCTTCACTATGTTTCTGCCTTTTCCAGCATTTGTTATTGCTATGGGCAGGGCGATAGTCATCGTTGAAGTGTACTTACGTTCCCATCAGCAATCTCTAAAAGACATATTGTGGCATTAAAAAATGGACAAGCACCTTTTTGGCCAATGCAGGTCACCACATCACACGAGTATGAACTAGCACTATTAATAACATTGGAAAACTTGTGCATGTACATTAAAATGCATAGTTATGAATGGGCCCCTAAAAACGTTTAATTCAACCAAGGCAAAATCTTGATGGTTCCATCAGTTCAGAATGTGTTTGAACACATTTACTACACTCACCCGCGGCACGTCGTGATCTGGAGGAAGCACGATATTTCACAAAGGTAGCAAACTGGTCCCTTGAGTAGGCAGAATTTTGCACAGCAGTCTTCATCCAGGAATTAAAATTTTCCTGTTGAGAATAAGAAACATTAGTGAAATAAATTAAAATTAGATAAACAGTTTGAGGGCATGTGAAACTAATTTTTAGGTGCACCCAATGTATCACTGGTCAGCTTTGGTGCTTCAGTGATCAGTGCATAAGATAAGTTATAAATGCTTCTGAGTATCTTCTAACTTTCTTACTAAGATGCACCGAGTTGCTTCAATGCAAAGCCTTGTTCACACTGGCAGCTGTCTTTTTTACAGCTCTGGAAAGCCATCTGTGTTGGATTCAATGCTGTATCCTGGCCTAGGAAAACAAGGCCCAGGCCTAGGGCAGCACTTTGTATAGGAGCAGCATGGAAAGAGCCTCCGCCGGCTTGCGCTACACTGTTAGGCCTCGTACACACGATCCGACATATCCGATGAAAACGGTCCGCGGACCATTTCCATCGGATATGTCCGATCGGGAGTTTGATCCGATGGCGTGTACACACCATCGGATCAAATTCCCCGCCGCCGGACGGCGCGGTGACGCGGCGGTGACGTTGACGCCGCCACGTCACCGCCACGTCACCGCACCAGGAAGTTAAACACTTCAACAATCCATTCGGCGGCGGCGCGGCGGCGGTGGGGGACGACATGTCTGCTGGTAAGTGTACTAACCAGCAGACATGTCGGGCGGACAGATTCCACCGGATGGATTTCAAAGCATGCTTTGAAATCTGTCGGGTTGAGAAATCTGTCCGCTAGCCCATACACACGAGCGGAGATGTCTGCTGAAACGGTCCATCGGACCGTTTTCAGCGGACATATCCCCTCGTGTGTACGAGGCCTAAGTGTAGTGCCAGTCTTATGGGGCGGACTGGGCTGAGAGGCAAATTAGTCTAACGCCCCCATAAAGCGACCGCACTGCTTCTGGTATGCGGGCGGCCAGCATTCTGCAACTGTGGGGGATGCTTCAAATTTTTTACTGTGCTATCATCCTGGACCACAAACCTTCTTCGCTGTGCTATATGTTTTCTGCTGCACCATTGGTATAGTTATATCTTTTTAGTCCTCTCCATAAAATTATCAGAAATTTTTGCTTAAAGTAGAACTATAGGCAACGCTTTTTTTTGGATAGAGTAAGGGAGGGTTATAGCCCGTCAATTTATTTTTTACCATTGTGTCCCATTGCAGAGATTTCTCTTAACTTCCCGCCCCATAGCCAAACAAGAAGTGAGAGGAAATCTATGCACATTAAGGGCCCTTTCACACGGAGCGGTCCGTTTTTCGGTCCGCTCCGTGTGTCCGTCGGCTCAGCGGGGGGTCTGTGCAGGGACCGCCCTGTCTCTCCTCCGCTATCCCCTATGGGGAGTCGGATGGAAACGGACCGTCTGTCCGTTTGCATCCGATCCGTTCGGCCGGACGGAAGAAAAATAGGACATTCTTCCATCCAAAAAAACAGATGCGGATCTGGCGGACGTTAACGGATGCATCATCGGCTAACGGATCCGCTCCCATAGGGAAGCATTAAGGTCCGTTAACGGATGTCCAAAAAACGGACGAACGGAACAGACGTGTGAAAGAGCCCTAAGGGTATTCATTGCCCCCACCCCTCCAGGCCTTCAGAACTAGTGTCCCCACTCAAACATTTCAGAGTGGGACTTAAACAGCAATGGGTGTGGCCTTGACAAGAAGGCATGGGTCATATTTAAATCAGGGGTGCACGAGTTTAGTCAGGCCTAAGGCAGCACAAAACAGCCTTTTTTCCACATCCCCTCTTTTGCCCATGTGAACAAGCCCTAAAGTAATTGTAAATAATCACCTTGTGGAATGAATATTTTATTCTATGCTACTTTGTGTTAAAAACACTCAAATGTTGCCTTTCTTTCCTTATATATAGTATATAGATATGTATACATATGTATGTATGAAAATATACTACAGTATTATTGTCCTTAAATGAAGGAACAGATTATAGGGTTAAAATCTCGGCCCGGGATTTAAGTGAAGACAGATGTCTCGAACCCCTCCCTTTTACTGCACTCCTAAACAGCTTCACTCCAAAGCCCCCACCATCGTCTGAAACAAATATGGCTACTATGGAAGGACTGAATATGCCACGAGGACTGTTTGTGCCAAAAATGGACTTACAGGAAAAGACCCTTATATGGACTTAGGCTAAGCCAATCACATGTGCTCATGTGAATGATGTAATTTTGTCTATAAATCTATGGTAGTCAACGGTAGAATGGGTTTTGCCCTAAAATTGTGTCAGGGGTCTCAATCCTCATCAGTAAATCAACCCATTCCGTTAAAAATAGAAATGAAAGGCAAAACATTTTTGTATAGATATTTAAAAAAAAAAAACATTATAAATACCTTTTTCCCCTTTTTTTCTTAGTGATCACATACCCTCTAATCTTAGCTGCATAAGAGCTGGGGGAGGAGAAGCAGCAGCACACTGATCTTACCAGTGAATAGCTGTGCAGGGGGAGGAGGGGTGTCGGGACAAGTCTGATCATTGGATGAGAGAACACTGAGTTCCCAGCATAGTTATAGAACTGACCACGGTGTGCTGTCCTGCTTATTGTCGTCAGTTATTAATAGGAAATCAGAGGGACTGGCAGGAACACCAGAGATTTCACATAAATGAAGCAATACCAAGATAACAGGATACTTTCTCATACAAGTACATGGTACAGCAGGCACAGATCAGGAATATGAAGTGTTGGGGGTAACAAACGTTTTAAGGTTTATCTAAATCTAAAAGCATAAATGTAATATATTGTTGCTCACCAGACCTTAGATGTGGTGGCTGCATTATTATTATTTTTTTCAGTCTTTATTTCCTTTATTTTTACCTGGTGGTGCCACTAACACACTTCCTGACCTTAGGTGACAACACTCACCCAAAAAGCAACGTTGCCACCCTAGGCCACTCTAACCTGATTTGGACTACAGATCCTGACAGAAATCCAGTGAGCTCAAAAGTTCCTGTGCACTCGTCTCTGTCCACCGACCCTCTGTGAACTACACAGAGGGTCGGTGGTGGGGGTGGTGGGTGGTGTGTTTTGTAGTTCTCAGAGGAGGATATTTATGCCGCGCATACACGGTCGGAATTTCCGATGGAAAAAGTCAGACGGGATTTTTTCATCGGATATTCCGACCGTGTCTATACCCCATCGGACTTTTTCCGTCAGAAATTCCATTCGCCTGAATGGAGTTCTGACGGAGAAAAAAAAACATGCATGCCCGGAAACAATGCGACGCATGCTCAGAAAAATTTAACTTCATTATTCTAGGCTTGTCGTAGTGTTGTACGTCACTGCATTTTCGACGGTCGGAATTTGTCGCGTCTGTGTATATGCGGATTGAGCTGAATTCCGCCGGGAAAACCCATTGGAGTTTATTCCGATGGGAAATCCGATTGTGTGTACGGGGCATAACACTTATCAAATAAATATAAAAACTGCATTTGTAATTGTAAATAATAGACTAAACAGACCAAGTTGTTGAGTTTATATACATTTTAAATCTACAGTGCGATAATAACATTTATAGACCCTTTTTCCACATACTTACTTTGGGAATAGTTCCTATTGAGGATTGGCCTAAAAATGCAACTATTCCTCCAAGTGAATTCAGTGTGTCTGGCGTCCAGGTGGATGAATTCCTTGATAGACAGATAAATAAAAACAGAATAAATTAACTACAAAGTTGTCAGATAATAAATAAAAATGTTGATGGCCAGGCCTGGTATCATTCATTAAAAGAGACCCTGTCATCCTATCAAAGATCATATCTTATTTATTAACCACTTGACGACCGCAGCACGACGATATATGTTGCTAGAATGGCACGGCTGGGCATATGGGCGTACAGGAACGTCCCCTTTAAGATCCCAGCCGTGGGTCGTGCATGCGCTGTCGCCGGTGCGCTCACGACACGCCGACGGAGCGCTCGGGACCTGGTCGGAAGCTCCGTGACTGCGCCCGCGGGACCCGCGGACCCAATCGCCGCCAGTGTCCCGCGATCGGGTCCCAGAGCTGAACAATGGGTAAGTGTAATCAAACCTTTCCCCGTTCTTCCTAGTGGCATGTCAGTGATTGTCTGTTCCCTGTCATTGGGAACAGCGATCATTGACGTGTCACACCAAGCCACGCCCCCTAACAGTTACAATCACTCCCTAGGTCACACTTAACCCCTTCATCTCCCCCTACAGGTTAACCCCTTCACTGCCAGTGTCATTTTTACAGTAGTCAGTGCATTTTTATAGCACTGATCGCTGTAAAAATGACAATGGTACCAAAATGGTGTAAAAAATTTCCGATGTGTCCGCCATAATGTCGCAGTCACGATAAAAATCACTGATCGCCGCCATTACTAGTAAAAAAATTATTATTAATAAAAATGCCACAAAACTATCCCCTATTTTGTGCAAACCAATCAATAAACGCTTATTGCAATTTTTTGTTTACCAGAAATATGTAGAAGAGTACGTATCGGCCTAAACTGAGGACATTTTTTTTTTATATATATTTCTGGGGGATATTTATTGTAGCAAAAAGTAAAAAATATAAAAAAAAAATCGAAATTGTCGCTCTATTTTTGTTTATAGAGCAAAAAATAAAAACCGCAGAGGTGATCAAATACCACCAAAAGAAAAAGGACGTCAATTTTGTTTGGGAGCCACGGCGCACGACCGCGCAATTGTCAGTTAAAGCGACGCAGTGCCGAATCGCAAAAAGTGCTCTGGTCATTGGGCAGCAATATGGTCCGGGGGTTAAGTGATTAAGACGACTTCTAGACAATTTGTGGGAGACTTGTACCCATTGATTTCAATGGAAGTCGTCTCCAAAGTCAGATCAGTGTCTTAACTGAAGCAACTTTACAGGAAAAGAAAATAGTTTATACACATAGCTCCCGGTCCCTGCTCTGTAACGAGCGATCGCGTGTGCTGGGTGCCGATCGTGCCCGCCGGGCACGTGCACAGAACTCGGGGGCGAGCGGAAGGCGCGTGAGCCGGCCGCCGGTGGTGCGCACGTGCCCCCTAGCGGCCGCAGAAGTGCCGACGTAGAGCTACGGGCTCTCGCCCAGGAGAGCCGACCTACCGCCGTATAACTGCGGCGGCTGATCGGCAAGCAGTTAAAGTAGTACAGGAACCTTTTCAGAAGTTGGAGCGACTTTAGTAGTGTACATTAAGATGGCTCCATTCACTTCAATGGAATTTCTCATGTCGCGAGGCTTGGGGTGACTAGGGGTGACACAAGTCAGATCCCAAGTCGCTGTCGTGTGAACCGGCACTAACAAAATAGAAAAAATTGACACTTCTGTGTGTGTCGGAATCTTCCACAGTGTTAGCATATGTAAGAATAGAGAGTTCAGACTAATATCAGCAGCATTTCTTTTCACACAACCTCAGCTGCCACTTTACATGCCCTGAAGTTGTGTGCAAGAAAGCCCAGCTACAGGCAAAACTCTGAGGCCACGTACACGCGACCGAGAAACTCGTCGGGCGAAACTGTCGTTTTGCTCGTCGAGATCCTTGTTCGGCTGTCGAGGAACTCGTCGAGCCAATTTTCTCCATTCCCGTCGAGGAAAAAGAGAACATGCTCTCTTTTTGGCTCGACGAGTTTCTCGACAGTTTTCTCGCCGAAAAATTTACACACGGCCGGTTTTCTCGGCAAAACACGTCTCCCATCAAGTTTCTTGATGGATTCCGCTGAGAAAACCGGTCGTGTATACGCAGCCTCATATTCTTCATTAAAAGTGTCAGAAAAAGGGAAGTGGGAAGAAATCTCAACAGATAGCATTAAAATGGTCTTACCACTGAGTCCAACATTAGAAAATAAAATGGCAAAAATGGGTTCTTCTTGTATCCTACTTGTGTGCAAGTCTGCAGTGTATGTAATCTGATCTCCCCCAGCATTTTAGATCTATTTCAGTATTTTAGCTTCCTTTTGGTTCTATTATTATTATTATTATTATACAGGATTTATATAGCGCCAACAGTTTACGCAGCGCTTTACAATATAAAAGGGAGACAATACAGTTACAATACAATAAAATACAAGATAAGATAAGGGGGCCCTGCTCAGAAGAGCTTACAATCTAATAGGGTGGGGCAGGTGGTACAAAAGGTTGTAACTGTGGGGAATGAGCTGATGGAAGTGGTAAAAGATTGGTTGGAGACTTGATAGGCTTCCCTGAAGAGGTGAGTTTTCAGGGATTGCCTAAAGGAAGCAAGAGTAGGGGATAGCCAGACAGATTGAGGTAGTGAGTTCCAGAGGATGGGAGAGGCTCCGGAGAAATCCTGGAGAGGAGCATGGGAGGAAGAGACGAGAGAGCTTGACAGTAGGAGATCTTGAGAAGAGCAGATAGGACAGTTTGGTATATGTTTGGAGACAAGATTGGTTATGTAGCTCGGGGAAGAGCATTGCTTATGTATGTACATGTTTATATATACCTGATTAGCAATAATATTTTTTAACCATTTTTACCAGGGGTAGGCAACCTCGGCCCTCCAGCTGTTTAGAAACTACAAGTCCTATGAGACATTGCAAGGCCCTGACAATCACAGGCATGACTTCTAGAGGCAGAGGCATGATGGGATTTGTAGTTTCACCACAGCTGGAGGGCCGAGGATGCCTACCCCCTGATTTATACTTTAGCCCTGAACCAGATATTTAAAAAATGTTGTACTTACCCAAATGTGGAGTTTGCACTGCTGAGAACTTTTTGGATGGAGGTCTGTTGAGCATCAGTGAAGGATTTACACTGAGACAAGTATGAGAGTAAAGTTCCTGATCCTGAGGAACTCTCAATGAAAGTGGCGTTCAGGTCACAGGTCAGTTGACCAAGTACCTGGATGTTCGCGTCTGTCAGATTAAAGCCTGTGACATTCTGAGACAACAGATAATCGGTTAGCATAAGTGTTGTTGTTTTGGAATAAAAAAATGACTGAAAAAAAAATGTACCTATTTATTTGATTTGTTGTTATTTAGAGTGTGCTTTTCTTTGCTTTTCTTTTTTTTTGTGGGGTGGATTATTTAGGGTAGTCTATTTAATTTTTTTTATTCTTTGTATTATTGTTTTATTATTGTGTTTGGACATTGCTTGGATACTGTTATTTTACATTTTATAATTAACAAAAATGTGTTCCTACAAATAAAATATAAACTAATGAGGAGACGTTTTTGGTAAAGGAACATGTCTGGGAAAGTTGAAAGGAGCCTTTGAAACCATCAGGAGCAATTTAAAGCACATTGCAACCTTAAAAGCCACCAAAACGTAATTTTGCATTTCCATTGATTCCAAAGCATTTAGTCAAAATTGCAAATTTTGCCAAAATCTTCACATTTTATTGAAATTTTAAGGAAGTGAAAACTCCCAACTTTGCGCATTAAAGGAAAATGCCTGGCCTAACTTGATCAATATACGCTTGTAACAGAATGGCCCGTGGGACCCAGAATCTGTTGAAAAGTATGAGATACTCCTGTTTTAGCTTCACCGATGACTCTTATGTCTAAAATCATCCTATGTCCTCTAGGGGCATAGGATGACTGAGAAATTTAAATCTTGGACTGCCTGTGATGAGGCACTAATGATAATTCACAATATATTCCAGGATATATTGAACTATTACTGGTTGTTGATTCTGAACTCAACAGGTTAATTGAAAGATATTAATTGAAAGATGTCATCACCTTCAGCTACCTGGCTGTTGTGTACTATAAAGCTTGCTGTGGTAATTAAGTCTGCTACTGTGATATAAATATATCTAGGATGGCTCCTAAGGATTTTTTATTGTGTTGTGCTAATTTACCCTGTATTGTGTGAAGGTCTATTGATGATAATGTGCGTATTGCAAGTTAACAGACAGTCTAAAGGTCATGTGTTCGAGACATCAGCTGTAGTTAATTAGCTCATGTAAGTTAGATCAAGAGCTGGAGCCAGAATGTCTACTAAAAGAATGTGTATTGTATAGCAGGTGAGAGGAGCCGGGGTGTCTACCTTGAAAGGTCATATCTCGGAGTCACCTTGTCTGGGTAAATGATTAGTTAATTAGCTCATATTGATTTATGTTCTGGTTACCTCCTCTAACTGTATATAAGAGCCTGATTTTCTCATTAAAGGTCAGTTACATTTATACAGTTATCAATGCATATTTATAGCATTGTTCACTGTATAAATGTGAATGGTCCCAAAAATGTGTCAAAAGTGTCCACTGTGTCCGCTATAATGTCGCAGTCCCGAAAAAAAACGCAGATCGCTGCCATTCCTAAAATAAAATCATAATTATGTCCCCTATTTTGTAGGCAATATAACTTTTGCGCAAACCAGTCACTATACGGTTATTGCGATTTTTTATTTAATTTTTTTTTACCAAAAATATGTAGAAGAATACGTATCGCCCTAAACTGAGATCAAAAAAAATTATTTTATTTTTTTTAAATGGGATATTTATTATAGCAAAAAGCAAAAAATATTGTGCCAGATCCACAAAGATCTGCCCCGGCGCATCGTATCTGAGATACGCTACGCCGCCATACCTTACCTGGCTTTAGTTCGAATCCATAAAGATTTTGCGCTGTAAGTTACGACAGCGTAGTGTATCTCAAGCGGCACAACGGCGTGGAATTCAAGTTGGGCAGGTAGGGGGCGTGTTTCATTTAAATGAAGCGTGTCCCCGCGCCGATCGAAACTGCGCATGCTCCGTTCACAAATTTCCCGCCGTGCATTGCGCTAAATTACGTCGCAACGACGTTCTTTTTTTTTACTAGTGTGAATTACGTACATTCCTATTCACGGACGACTTACGCAAAAATAAAATAAAGATTCGACGCGGGAACGACGGCCATAATTAACATGGCAAGTCTAACTATACGCCGCAAAAAAGCAGCTTTAACTATAAGCCGGAAAAAGCCGGCTAGAGACGCCATAAGAGAATGCGACGGCCGCGCGTACGTTCGTGGATCGTCGGAAATAGCTCATTTGCATACTCGACGCGGAAAACGACGAGAACTCCACCCAGCGGACGCCGAAGTATTGCATCTACGATCCGAAGGCGTACGCCTGTCGGATCGAACCCAGATGCCGTCATATCTTGGTTTGAGGATTCAAACTAAAGATACGACGTGGGAAATTTGAAAGTACGCCGGTTTATCAGTAGATACGCCGGCGAACTCTCTCTATGGATCTGGTCCATTGCGTCTTTTTTCAAAATTGTCACTTTCTTTTTGTTTATAGCGCAAAAAATAAAAACCGCACGGGCGATCAAATACCACCAAAAGAAAGCTCTATTTGTGGGGGAAAAAAGGACGTCAATTTTGTTTGGGTGCCACGTCGCATGACCGCGCAATCGTCAGTTAAAGCGACGCAGTGCCGGAAGCTTAAATTTTGTCTGGGCAGGAAGGGGGTGTAGGTAAGTGGTAAATGTGCGTGTAAAGGCAGGTGTACCAATACTTTTGGTAATATAGTGTATTTCCCAGGAACAAACTATATAAAATGTTTCTTTCTTTCTCTCTATACATTTTTTCTCAACCATTTAGCTTAATAAATGGTCATAAAAACAATTTCGACAAAATGTTTACATTGACAGAGCTCCTGATGCAGTGTAGGATCTACTCACCAAACAAGACACAGCCTGAGTTAGCAGCTTGTTGCGAAGCTCAGATCCTTTCTGGAGGATGCTCACATTCGCAGCTCCGACTTTGGCATAGAAGTCTTTGCAACCAATGGAGCCATTTATATACCTAGAGGAACTGCAGGAACAAAAAATTATGTGATCAGAAAAACACCAGAAACAAATGTACAAACATGCCTATGTACCTTTTTATAGCATGACATATCTACTGCAAATGTATTCCAATGACAAATGTTCTATATCTAAACTTTATATCGAAATTTCCGATGAGGCTACACACGATCGGAAAATTAGATGGAAAAAGTTTCCGATCAAATTCCGGTCATGTGTACGGGGCATTAGACAACACATTCATACTAGTGGAAAAGGAATACAGGACATTGGCCCAGAGGCAGCAAGCTCCAATGGAATGCTAATTGGCTTCTTTGGGTTGCAGCATTTAAAGCCACTTTTTAAAATCTTTTTGTAGTTCTGTATCTCCACACTATGAACCGTGACTGATTTTTGCTTGGAAATGCCTTAAAATACGCTCCCTGTGTCCACACTACAGAGCTCTGTGATAGCAGAACTGAGTATTAGCCACACCCCTCCTCATGCAGACTTGAATTGCAGAAAAGTGGAGAGGACAGTGGTGGCCCGTCCATAGGGACGCACAGGCGCCGCCCCCCCTCCCGCAGTCACACAAAAAAAAAAAAAAAACGGGCCCTTTAAGAACTTTTATTCGGCTAAAATGTCATTTTGACATTTTAACCGCAGTTCTGGCGGCCGTCTATAGAGGGCGCTGCAGCGCCACCCCCTCTCGCAAATAACACACATTCGTGCATAAATGCACGAATGTATGTTATTGTTGGTTGCCAGCTGCCTGGTCTATTCATATAACCAGACATGGGTCGCCGGTTACCGGAATAGCGGCAGCTGGTTGGCTTAGGGGAACTGCCTATAAAAGCCAGCGGCTCTGATAGGCTTTTCCAGTACCGCCCTCCGGCTCTCGGATGTCTGTACTCGGAGCGCAGGCAACCTGCGTTCCTTGCATAAGACTGACAGCCGTTTCAGCCAATCAGGATTCCAGATTCTGGTTATCAGGAACCTGATTGGCTGAAGCTTTACCACGGCGGCAGAAGACATCGAGGGAGGACATGGAAGCTTCAGGTAAGTGCTTTTTACAGGGAAAGGGGTGACAATGGGCACAGTGGCATCATGGGGCACAGTGGTGACAATGGGCACAGTGGCATCATGGGGCACAGTGGTGACAATGGGCACAGTGGCATCATGGGGCACAGTGGTGACAATTAAAGGGCACAGTGACATGCACAGTGGCATCAATGGGCACAGTGGTGACAATTGGCACAGTGGCAACAATTTAGGGGCACAGTGGCATGCGTTTGAGTGGCATCAATGGGCACAGTGGTGACAATTGATTGCAACAGTGGCAACAATGCGTTTGATGGCATGGCACAGTGACTGCGTTTGATGGCATGGCACAGTGGTGACAATTGATGGCACAGTGGCTGCGTTTGATGGCATGGCACAGTGGTGACAATTGATGGCACAGTGACAGCGTTTGATGGCATGGCACAGTGGTGACAATTGATGGCACAGTGGCTGCGTTTGATGGCATGGCACAGTGGTGACAATTGATGACAATTGATGGCACAGTTGCTGATGTTGCTGTGGCATGGCACAGTGGTGACAATTGATGGCACAGTGACTGCATTTGATGGCATGGCACAGTGGTGACAATTGATGGCACAGTGACTGCATTTGATGGCATGGCACAGTGGTGACAATTGATGGCACAGTGACTGCATTTGATGGCATGGCACAGTGGTGACAATTGATGGCACAGTTGCTGTGTTTGATGGCATGGCACAGTGGTGACAATTGATGGCACAGTGACTGCATTTGATGGCATGGCACAGTGGTGACAATTGATGGCACAGTTGCTGTGTTTGATGGCATGGCACAGTGGTGACAATTGATGGCACAGTGGCTGCATTTGGTGGCATGGCACAGTGGCTGCGTTTGATGGCACAGTGGCTGCATGTGATGGGCACAGTGATGCTGCAATTATTAATTTTTTTCGTTTGCGCCCCCCCAAAAATGTTGAGCACCAGCCGCCACTGGGAGAGGACATGTATGACCAGGATTGTTTACATTGCAGTGAATTATTACATGTATTAAGAGTCTTAAATCCTACAAACTTTGAATTTACAGGGCCAGATTCACCAAAGAATTACGCCGGTGTTGCTAGAGGTTACTGCACATCATTACTGCTCACTTAGTGATTGCTAGAGGTTACTGCAGAATATTACCACTTACTGATTGGTTGCTAGAGGTTCCTGCACATTGTTACTGCTCACTGTTTGGTTGCTATAGGTTACTACTTATCACTCACTGTTTGCTAGAGGTGGGATACCGCCGCCGGCGACGGCCGGCGGGCGCACCACCGGCCCGCCTTGCCCGTCCCGTCGGGGAGATGGAGCATGAGCGCGCGTGGCAGGACCCGAAAGATGGTGAACTATGCCTGGGCAAGGTTACAGCACATAAATACCTCTCACTGGGAGGCAGGGCAGTATTGTGGTGTGTAATGCAACTGTTAGGGTACAGTTGGTTGTATGACAGAATGCAGTTTGGGGTGATGTTGGCAGCATTGGTGTGAGAGGCAGAGATCATATCTCCTCTATAATAATTGGGGGTAAGGTAAATAGATGCCAGAGGTGGAGTACAGGAGGGGTGAGGATGATAATGACAGGAGTCATGGTGGTAGGATGTCAGAGGTGGGGTAGAGAGGGATGATGATGACAATGAGTGGGGTGGTGGGATGTCAGCAGAGGGGGATGATGATGACAGTGGGTGGGGTTGTAGGAAGCTGGCAGTGGGGTACAGAGGGGGTAAAGGGAAGGATGATGATGGGGGTAGGGTGGTTGGATGCTAGAGGTGGAGTACAGGGGGTTAATGGGAATGTTGATGACAGGAGGTGGGGTGGTGGGATGCCAGGCACAGGGGGATGATGAGGATGGAGATGATGAGGATGGGGATGATGAGGATGGAGATGATGGCGTTGGGATGCCAGACACAGGGGGATGAGGATGACAGGTGGTGGAATGCCAGGCACAGGGGGATGATGAAATCGAATGTTTGTTTCTTGTTTGTTTGTTGACCACCTTCACCATGAATATGTTGAATATCTTTAAACAACTGTTGTACCTTTTTAACACTATTCTCATTAAAATTATATAACTTTTTTAATATTTGCTTTCCATTATTATTTGTAAGCACTGCGAAAATCCATTTTCCCTTTCCACTTTTCATATTTTAATATATATTATTTATTTCCCCACATAAAGTTCTGGACTAACTTTAGAAACAGGAACACTTCTGTAGGATACTGATCCAGATCTGCTGGGTAGCCATTCTTGGTCACTTGCCTAGATAGACAGGTCAGCTAATAGGGGAAAAAAAAACTGATTAGAATGATCTGCAAGATTTCAGCAGTTTTAAATTCAACTCATATACAGTGCTTCTACGAAACAATATTAGGGTCCTTATATATGAAAATTGTCTACAGGTCACGTTAGTCCTTCTGTGCTGATAATCATTCTCTGAATGAAACACCCGAGGCCTCTAAGGCCCTGTACACACGAGGAGACATGTCCGATGAAAATGGTCCGCGGAGCGTTTTCATCGGACATGTCTCTGGGGATCTTTTGGTCTGATGTGTGTACACACCATCAGACCAAAATCCCCGCAGACAGAGAACGCGGTGACGTAGAAGACACCGACGTCCTCAAACCAGGAAGTTCAATGCTTCCACGCATGCGTCAAATCAATTCGACGCATGCGCGGGATTTCGGTCCGCTGGTTAGACGTACTAACCAGCGGACATGTCCGACAGACAGGTTTCTAGCGGATAAGTTTCTAAGCATGTTTAGAAACTTTTGTCCGCTGGAAACCTGTCCGCTAGGCCGTACACACGATCGGACATGTCCGCGGACCAGTTTCAGCGGACATGTCTCCTCGTGTGCACGCGGCCTTAAAGTGGAGTTCCACCCAGGAATTTTTTATTTCACAACAAATCCTAATAAAAAAAAATAGAAAAAAAAAATGTATACTCACCCAAAATACCTGTTGCTATGCGGAAGTCCGTAATCTGCCTCTTATGTAACCAGGGTCTGTCGTCTTCTGCATCCTCTTCTAGTGAATGGGGTGCGGTGCTTTCTGGGAACTGTGTGTAATCCCAGGGAGCAGCCGCCCATTCACAGGTCGGGGCGAGACTCGCACATGCGCAGTAGATAACGAGCTGTGAAGCCATAAGGCTTCACTGCCTGTTTCCCTTAAGCCCTGTACACATGGATTTTTTCATCAGGTATGAAGCTGACTTTCATTAGTCTTGCCTACACACCATCGGTTAAAATTCCGATCGTGTCTAACGCGGTGACGTAAAACACAACGACGTGCTGAGAAATATTGGGCCAGATTCAGGTAGATGGGAGCATCTTTGCTCCAGAGTAACGCTTCTCATTTACGTTACTCTGCCGAAATTTTAGCAGCAAGTGCTGTCATTCACGAAGCACTTGCTCCTAAAGTTGCGGCAGCGCATCGCAAATGAGCCGGCGGAATTCAAATTGGGCGGGTACGGGGCGCGTAGTATTTAAACGAAGCGCGATCCCGCCGCGAACGTACTGCGCATGCGTCGAGTGTCAAAACATCCCCGTGCGCATGCTCCAAATTCTGTGAATGAACGTCAATGACGTCACATTCCCATTCATGAACTTTTTACGCAAGCGACGTGATTTTTTTTTTTCCCGACGCGATGACGACGCCTATACCTAACATAGGATATTCCAACCCCATGTAGGTATATCTTCGCGCCGCGTATCCCTTCCGGAAACGTCGTACCGTCATTGCGTCGCGCCAGAATTTCGATCGTGAATTGCCGATTTCCGCTCATTAACATATTTTTTGAGCGGAAATCGGCGGGAACGCCCCCGGCGCCATTTTTAAGTTGAAGTAACGATGCGATGGCGAAACTCAGTTACGCTGCTCGCATCGGAACTTCAACCCGGCGTTTTTTGTTTTCTGGTTATAGAAAACAGAAACGCCGGCTTAAAGTGACAGTTAGGCTGGCGGATCACTGGATCCGCCAGCCTAACTCTTCATGAATCTGGCCCATTAAGTTCAATACTTCCGAGCATGCGTCGACTTGATTCTGAGCACGCGTGGATTTTTGACAGATTGATTTCCCCACAGACGATCGTTTTTTTCTATCAGTTTTTTAACCATATGAAAATTTTAAAACAGGTTCTATTTTTTTCCACCGATGGGAAAAAAACTGATGGGGCCCACACATGATCGGTTCGTCTGATGAAAATAGTCCATCGGTCCATTTTTATCAGACGAACTGATCGTGTGTACAGGGCATTAGTGTGGATAGGGGCGCAGGATCTGCACTGATCGAGGGATCGGCATGGGGGGGGCCCATCATGGGCGGGTAGGACAGGTAAGTGTCCTTACTAAAAATCAGCAGCTACAGTGTTAGTAGCGGCTCACTTTAAAACAAAATAATTTGCAGGTGGAACCCCGCTTTAAGCCATTGAGCCTTGTAAACAGATTTTATTTTTTCAACAGGGCAGTTTGTGTTTCAATATTTTTTATTCCTGAGCATAATAAATGTAATATATTGTACAATAAACATTATACTGTCCCTTTAAGCCGCCCCCCCCCCCCTCATAGCAGTGTGAAGTGTACAGCTCACCTGAGCTTCACTAAGTGAAGCATTTTGTGTCTTCAAAGCTTTGGCCAGAGTCTTTAGCTGGTTGTTATCTATTTTGCTGGGGGTACTGCAAGTAAAACCTTGTAGGACAGATGCAGAAATCCTAAATTAAGGGAGAAACATATACGGTTAATTACAGCTTTCATTTAATAGGTTAGTAAAGGCATTTTTTTTTCTGTTAAAATAACAAACATTTGATACTTACCTCCACTGTGCAGCTCGTTTTGACAGAGTGACCCCGATCCACGTCTTCTGGGGTCCCTCGGCGGCTGTCTCTGTCCTCCACGCAATTACTGACCACAGTCATGCGAGAGTTTGCATGGGGTTGAGTAATTGCGGGCGCCATAGCCGCTCACTGTATCACTCGGCCTCGCCCATCGGCGTGCCATGTCACTGGATGTGATTGACAGCAGCGCCAGCCAATGGCTGTGTTGCTCTCAATCCATCCGGTCTAGCCAATCAGCAGCTAGGCTGAGCAGCGAAGAGGACCTCGGTACCTCGCAGGACTTTCGAGGGGTCAAGTAAGTATAATGGGGGCATTAAGGTGAAAAACATTTTTCTTTACAACTCCTTTAAAGATAAACTATAATGGTTTTGAGTTGATTTAATTTTTTTTTTTTTATGTTTATGTTATGGCATTATAGTTTTATATCTGTTTTATATGATGTACAATATCTCTCAAAAGTGAGTACACCCCTCACATCTTTTCATGTGACAACACTGAAGAAATGACACTTTGCTACAATGTAAAAAAAGTATAAGTTGTCCACCGCATTTTCGCAATCACGCTAAAAATCGCAGATACCAGTAAAAACAAATACAAATAAATAAAAGTCTGTAAATCTATCCCATAGTTTGTAGACGTGATAACTTTTGCCCAAACCAATCAATATACTAGACATGTGCACACTGAAATATTTTGTTTCGGATTTTAGTTTTCGTCCGAAAAATATATTTATATAGTTACTCCCGAAATTAGTTTTTATTTATTTTGTTTAGTTAAAAAATACATTTGTCTGAAAATCAGAATTAATTAAGGTTGAATCTGTCAATTGAAGGCTTATGGTGTCTGTCGAATGTTCTAAGAAGATTCGACGGAGCAGCTAAACTGTACGACGCCGCGATTGTACATTTCCGGTCAAAAGCTCCGCCCACAAGCTATAGTAGAATTATAATGTTGTATGACACGAATAATTATATTTATTAATTATTATTACAATCAACCAACATTAGAATTCTTCTATAGCCTATGGGCGGAGCATTTGGCCATCGTCGAATCTTAATGTCTCTCTATGTCGAATCTTTTCTCTCTATGTCGAATATTTTTGGATAGAGTTAGGTTAGGCACATTCAACCGCAGGTTCGATAGACACAGATTGCTATTGTCATCGTCATGTCGAATCTTCTATCCATATCGAAATTTTGTCGCAAAAAAAACAAAAATAAAGCATTTTTTATGTCAGATCTTTCGGATTTTGGATTCTGCACGAATGTTATCGTTTGTTAAAATGAATGCGAAAATCCCCGAAATTTGGACACACATGCATTCGGACAAAAAGGAATGCACATCTACAATATATGCCCAATGGGATTTTTTTTTACCAAAAATATGTAGAAGAATATATATCGGCCTAAACTGATGAATATATTTGTGTGTTTTTTGTTTGTTTGTTTTTTTGGGATATGTTTTGTAACAAAAAGTAAAAAAAAAAAGATTTTATTTCGAACTTGTCGCTGTTTGTTTGTTTATAGCGCAAAAAATAAAAACCACAGAGGTTATCAAATACCACCAAAAGAAAGCTCTATTTGTGGGAAAAAAAGGAAGTCAATTTAGTTTGAGTACAGCATTGTACGACCGCGCAATTGTCAGATAAAATGATGCATCGCCGTATTGCAAAAAATGTCCTGGTCACTAAGGGGGCAAATTCTTCTAGTCCTTAAGTGGTTAAACTTGTTTTAAACTTACATCCATGATCTTTTCCATTATAAATTTAAACAGTCATTTGTAAATTTCTTCTTTGGAAAACATACAGTATGACATCTGTATACAGACGTGTCACTTTACAGAATGCTGATGTAAAATACTCACTGTGTGTAATCGGTTGTATTAGACAGCACATCATCCATAAACATGGCAGCCTGGCAAAAGAATTATGTAAATTTAGACAGATATATATGCTACTCCTCTCTGTCAATCCCTACACTGGCTTTGGCTCCCCCAACAAATTCAATTCAAAATACTAACAACTACTTACAAAGCCATCCACAATTTAGCCCCCAGCTACATCACTAGGCTAGTCTCTAAATACCCACCTACTCATTCTCTTCGTTCCTCTCAAGACCTCCTGCTCTCTAGCTCCCTCGTCACTTCCTCCCATGCTCGCCTCCAGGACTTTTCCAGAGCCTCTCCAATCCTATGGAATCCCTTACCCCGATCTGTCCATCTATCTCCTTCTACAGTTGCAATAAAAAGTATGTGAACCCCTTTGGAAGGATATGGATTTCTGCACAAATTGGTCATAAAATGTGATTTGATCTTCATCTAAGTCACAACAATAGACAATCACAGTCTGCTTAAACTAATAACAAACAAAGAATTACTGCATTTGCTGGCGTATAAGACTACCTTTTACACTTAAAAAAACTGGCCAAGTAGCAGGGGTTGTCTTATACGCCGGGTCAGCTGCTCGGAAGCCTGCTGGATGTGCGGTAATACTGTATGTGGCTTCGTCTACATACAGTATATACTGCTTAGCCAATCCCTGTGAGCAATGTTTTCAAATAAATACAGAGCCTGCTCGGATTGGAGTAACAACTTCTGCCAATATGAGCAGGCTACATATAGTAGCCTGCTCGGATTGGCTTTGAGAGTCAGAGAGGCGTGGGCTGATGATGTTACAGCCTCTGCCAATCCAAGCAGGCTTTGTATTCATTGATATAATAAACCACTCGTCGTTATTGGCTCCAGCAAGAATGAAGAAGGATATGGCTCCAACTCCAGCAAGAAGGAAGAAGAATATGGCTCCAGAAGGAAGAAATATGAAGCATCGGAAGCCTCGTAAGGGGGGTCGTCTTATACGGTGAGTACAGGCAAAAAACTGTAAAATTAGGGGGTCGTCTTATACGCCCAGTCGCCTTATACACCGGCAAATACGGCAAATGTTACCATGTTTTTATTGAACACACCATGTACACATTTACAGTGCAGTTGTAAAAAGTATGTGAACCCTTGGATTTAATAACTAGTTGAACCTCCTTTGGCAGCAATAACCAAACGTTTCCTGTTTGAGCAATATTCTTGGGATGTCTGGTGTGAAACATTTTCTTGAGGTCATGCCACAGCATTTCAATCGGGTTGAGATCAGGACTCTGACTGGGCCACTCCAGAAGGCGTATTTTCTTCTGTTTAAGCCATTCTGTTGTTGATTTACTATGCCTTGGGTCATTTCCTGTTGCAACACCCATCTTCTGTTGAGCTTCAGCTGGTGGACAGATGGCCTCAAGTTCTCCTGCAAAATGTCTTGATAAATTTGGGAATTCATTTTTCCTTCGATGATGGCAATCTGTCCAGGTTCTCACGCAGCAAAGCAGTCCCAAACTACGATGCCCACAGTATACTATACTTCACAGTTGGGTTGAGGTTTTGATGTTGGTGTGCTCTGCCTGTTTTTCTCCACACATAGTGTTGTGTGTTTCTTCCAAACAACTCAACTTTAGTTTCATCTGTACACAGAATATTTTGCCAGTACTGCTGTGGAACATCCAGGTGCTCTTGTTCAAACTGTAAACGTGCAGCATTTTTTTTTTGGATAGCAGTGGCTTCATCTGGGATGTTAGCATATGCCAGAGACTTTAGCTGACACTCTAGGATTCTTCTTCACCTCATTAGGCAGTCTGTGCTGTGCTCTTGCAGTCATGTTTACAGGACGGCCACTCCTAGGGAGAGTAGCAGCAGTGCTGAACTTTCTCCATTTAAAGACAATTTTTCTTACCATGGACTGATGAACAGCAAGGCTTTTGGAGATACTTGTATAACCCTTTCCCACTTTATGCAAGTCAACAATTCTTAATCGTAGGTCACCTGAGAGATCTTTTGTGCAAGGCATCATTCACATCAGGCAATGCTTCTTGTGAAAAGCAAACCCAGAACTAGTGTGTGTTTTTTATTCTCATTGATTGGACTCCAGTTGGCTGACACCTCACTCCAATTAGCTCTTGAAGATGTTATTAGTCTAGGGCAGGAATGGGCAAACTACGACCCGAGGGCCGTATACAGCCGGACGGACCTTTTAATCCGGCCCGCGGAGCGCTAGCTAATTTATTCATTTATTCACCTCACTTTCTAGAGAACGCAGCGTAATCGCGCGATGGCTGGCTAGTGTAGTGCAAGGGGCTGGATACCGTGGAGAGCTAGCGAGCCATGCCCCCCAAAGCCCCTCCCACCCATTCATAAGCCTGTATGGATGGCATGGTAGTGGCTGGGCTGGCCAGCAGCTAGTGGGGGGGCGGGGCCGTGGGCGGAGTACGGATTGAGTCATTCGTGCAGGCGCAGGCAGGGAGTTGACGTCACGTCAGATGACGTCAACTGCCTTTTTCGCATGCCTGCTAGTGAGGAGTGATCCATGCGGCGCCGGCAGTCATTTTGTGACGCAGCTAGAAGAGAAGAAAGCGCTAGCCAACATAACAAGCAGCCCTGGGGGTAATGCCTTCAAAGCCAAGTTGACTTTTTTTTCTAGGCAAATTTCAAAGAAAAACTTCTCTCGTTTTCCCACACTAGCCACACAGGAAAGGCCATCCAAAATGTGAATAAATATAGCAAATCACTGAATGACCTGCATGAAGAATTCGGCCGTCAGTTTTCAGATTTTGAAAAAATTGAAAAGTCACTTCAGCTAGTGGCCTGTCCCTTGTCACAAGACCCAGAAACAGCACCACAAGAAGTGCAATTGGAACTAATCGATCTTCAATCTGATGCAATCTTAAAGGAGAACTTCCACTCTCTTCCACTAAAAGAGTTCTATGCCTCACTTAAAGATGACTGTTTTCCAAACCTCCGGGGGATGGCACAGAAGATTCTGGCCTTGTTTGGCTCGACCTACATGTGTGAGCAGACATCAGCGTCATGAACATCAATAAATTCCGTCAAAGATCCCAGTTAACTGACCAACACCTCAGATATATTCTGCGAATTGCAACAACAAAGCTAACTCCTGACTTTGATGCCTTAAAAAAAAGGGAGACCAACAACACTGTTCCCACTAAAATTGAAGGTACTATTTTTTTAAATAAATACATTGCATAAAAGTTTTGTAAAATAACTTTTATAAATTAAATTAATCTAAACATTTAATGTTACAAATTTAAATTTAATTTATAATAATTCACACATACACACCGTCCATCTACTCTTGGTCCAATATATGAACCCATTGCGGCCCTCGAGTCAAAAAGTTTGCCCACCACTGGTATAGGGGTTCACATACTTTTTCCACCTGCACTGTAAATGTTTAAATGGTGTGTTCAATAAAAACACGGTAACATTTAATTCTTTGTGTGTTATTAGTTTAAGCAGACTGTGATTGTCTATTGTTGTAACTTAGATAACGATCAGATCACATTTTATGACCAATTTGTGCAGAAATCCATATCATTCCAAAAGGGTTCACATACTTTTTATTGCAACTGTATATTAGCTTTTAGACGATCCCTGAAAACCCTCCTGTTCAGAAAACCCTATCCTACCCACACCTAACAACAACTGTATTTCCATTTTCTCCATCAGCTCACCCCCCACATTTATTACCTTTTGCTCCACTTGACCCCCCCTTTTAGATTGTAAGCTCTAACGAGCAGGGCCCTCTGAGTCCTTTTGTATTGATTTGTATTGTGACTGTACTGTCTGCCCTCATTTTGTAAAGCAATGCACAAACTGTTGGCTCTATATAAATCCTGTATAATAATAGTATTTGACAGAAGTTTTAAAGCTTTCTCACGCTATCCAAAACTAAAAAAAAAAAGTTTAGTCTGGCGTTCTACTCTGTACTAATAAAAAGGTTTGATAATGCTGGCGTGTGCCCTATGGATTTATTTGAAGTGTTAATTTTAAGAAAAAGACTGCTTTTCAAAAGTTTATTTGGTAGAAATTCCCATCATACCTGGTTGGGGGTCCATGATTTGCTGTTGAGGTCTTGCAAATTTGGCTTATCAGATTTATAATTCAGTTTGGAACTGGGGATGAAAGAAGCCAAATTTCCAGGAACATTTTTGACAATGCTTGATGGATTGGAATCTGCAGCAATAATCTAGGAAGAAGACGGAAGAGAATTGGGACCACACAGTATCTATTGGACGTAAACTTTAGAAATCTTTGGGCTTAATGAAGTTTCGCAAATTTTTTTTGCAAGCTTTTTTAAATAACTTGAAGTTTTATTATGTTATAGGGAACATTAAAGGAGTTGTAAAGGGAATTTCTTTTGCCTAAAATTATTGTCTGCAAGGTACACAGACAGAATAGTGTAATGATTGTGTTAAAAAACAAGTAAATACCTATTAAATTCCTTCACCTATATCACCTCTGGCGTTCTAGTTTCTGTTCTCTCATTCACTTCCTGCCCTGCCACACAGATGTAGTTCCTAGGAGGGGACGAGCACGTCACTGACCACCGCAGTAAAGCCTCCCTTCACGGTGGTGAGTAACAATCAGACAAGCAGGAAGTGAACAGAACAGAGAAGAAATACAGAAACTTCTGAGCAAAAACGAACCATGAGGAAGTGAAAAGAGGAATGTCTGCAGGTAAAGGATGCTTATTATGAAAACATTTTTTTTCCTTTACAACCCCTTTAAGGAAGTGTGAGCAGAGCAAATCATCAGTGGAGTTTAGGAGACAATATAAGAAATCTCAGTTCTCTGAAACACAACAGTATCGGTCATTGTCTAGACAATCAATCCTCAAACAAGTTTTCTGCAACACTAGATTTCCTCCAGAGGCTGCTAAAGCTCCCTTGAGAAGTGCAAAAATTTCCAGCCATCTGATGGTGCCTCCCATATTTAGGGCCAACGTCGCTTGGCAGAGGCATGACACCAATGATATTTTAAAATGTCTTTATAAGTGGTATTCTTCCCACTGACCAAAATCTAACATGCATTCTTAATCTTCCTGATCCCCTAAGAATGTTCTTCTCCTACTGCCCCAAATAAATTGGTGCATGTATTCTAGACTATTAATATTCTGAAAAATGTGTTCATTTTAGTTTCAATCATTTTTTTTTCTAGTCATTTGTTATGATCGAAATTCGTTATTTCGAATAAACTTGTAACTTTGTAAATTCGAATTTCGAAATCTGAAAATTGGAAAATTTGGAAATTCAAAAATCTGCACATTTAAAAATGTGTAACTTTGTAAATTCGAATTTCGAAATTCGAAAATCTAAAAAAGGAAAATACAAAAATTCTAAAGAACGAAAATTGGAAAATAAGAATGAAAATCTGAAATAATAACTGACTAACCAACTAGTAATAACTATTAAATTATAGATATTGGAATTTCCTTTCAAAATTGTCTGTTAGTGAACACAACCAATACAAATTTATCTGAATTAACGAATGATCCAAAATAACGAATGCCGCATCTAAACGAATTGAATGTAACCAATTGATAATAAATAATAATAATAATAAAAAGTTGCATTCTTCTTCTTCTTACTATTATTATTTTCATTGTTTAGATGCGGCATTCGGCATTCAGATAATTCATGACTTTGGTAGAATTTGTATTCATTACTTTCACTAACAGCCAAATTTAAAAATAAATTCAAATACCTATAATTTAATAGTTAGTAATAGATATTATTAGATAGTTATAATTTCGGATTTTATAATTTTCCGGTTTTCAAATTTTCGTTCCTATTTTTCAGATTTTCGTTCTTTTGAATTTTCATTCTTATTTTCGGATTTCCAAATTTTTTCATTTTCGGATTTTCGTTCTTTCGAGTTTGGGTATTTGCAAAGATTCATTAAATGGGATTCAGTTAATTAGAATAATTCCGAGCTGAAAGGAGTGTGTCGAATTTTGTCGAAAAACTAATTTGGGACGAAACAAATTGACCATGTCTAACAAAAAAAACAATATAAGGAGCATTACTATATTCTCACTGAATGTATATGAAAGAAGGTATATCTTTTACTGAGTATATTGAGGACACCCTTCTCCTAATGGCTACTATATGTTTTATGGCACACTTTCATAATGGAAACACCAAAAATAGCGTACTGTACGGAACCCTACCGACCCGATCCGCTCAGTGGAAACGAGGCATTATTGACCCATTTGCAGGAAAAATATGTCTTGAGAGTAATTTTCCTACCTGTTTAACAAATGCATTTTGCAGTGCTGGTGGTGCGCTAGACAGCTGGCTTACAAACTGAGCATCCTTCACAGCATTTACCACATTCTTCGGGTCCAGGTTCAGTAGATCCCGACTCGGCAATCCACTCACCAAACTGCCAAGGTTTGTCAAGTTTGCAATCTGAGGGGAAAGGCAATACACATTGTTTAAAGTAGGGCTGTTACTGATTAAAATTTTTGTGTTCAATTAATCGATTTTTTTTAAATCGATTAATCGACTAATTTTGATTAATTATAATGCACATACAGATCCAACTACTTTTTAGCTGATCTCCTTGCAGGCTGTTCCCAGTGCAGCTACCAACCACTGGAAAAATGGATAGCAGGATACAAAAAAACACACAAAGGCAGCGCTCAATGGGAAAAGCATTAAAACTTTTATAGTCTTCATGTAGGTAACAAAATAAATATTGCACTGGAGATTAAATCGATGTAGCTACATAAACTGTAAAAATGGTGCGAGTAATACCAAATGGTAGCAAAAGTAGTCATAAAAACATGTAGCCAAGTATGATACTGGTATAAAAATGTGTACAACGATGCCACTGCTGAATCCAGATAAGAAGGAGTTAACATCAGTCCATCGGCATGTAGATGTCTAGTGAAGGGAACTATCACAACTCCCAATGGATGGTTGTAAAATCCCAGGTTGATAGAGGGAAGTGTAACATCGCTTGCGTGTGCCCGCCGGCATGCAGATATGAAGGCACAGCAAAGGAGCCCTTCAGATGGACATGGCAAGCCCCGCTGGTGTCCGTGACATCACCGGATTTCTGACAGAACTCCCTGAAGGCCTGGAAGCCGGCGGAGAGGTGAGTACCAATCAAAAGAATTTTGATCGATCAAATAAATTAAAGATTAATCGATGAATTAATAGTTAATTTCCACAGCCCTAGTTTAAACTTTTTATACTATCAATGTATGCCAATCATCAATAGCGCCTGAAAACCGACCTGAAACAGCGGCTGCTGTTTCACCATTGTGAAAGCCTGAGGGCTTTCACACTGGAGCGGTGCGCTAGCAGGACGTGAAAAAAGTCCTGCTAGCCGCATCTTTGGAGCGGTGTGTTTACCGCCGGTAATGCGCCTCTGCAGATTCAGACGGTAAAGCGCAGCTTAAATTACGGCCCTTTACCGCCACCGCACCTCCCGCTGCAGTCTGAAAGGGGCCTTAGGGTAACAATACTCACTCCACTGTATTTATTGGTGGGGGGGGGGGGGGTCATGGTTATCACCCTTGCCTGCATTTATTATCTGGATTACAAACCTGTCTCTTTGAGCTGAAGTTTAGATCTGGCAATTTTACATATTGGTCCAGCTTGGACCAGTGTAAGTATGTATGTGCTATACCTGAGGGATACCAGTGGAAATCACTGAAGTATGCACCGCCACTACTTCACTACTACAATGATCTCCACCAGCTTCTAGGTCCCGTGTCGGGCAGCTGCCCTGCTGCTTACTGATATAGGAGGTCACTCATGTGGCATGGGCGCCAATCAAAGAACACTGAAAGCTAGTGGAGACCACTGTAGTAGTGGTGCCTAATACAGGGATTTCCACCTTCCACTGAAATTCCATAAGTATGGCAAATACATACTTGCCTTGCTCCATTCGAGACCAATGTAACTATGTAAAAATATACCATACCTAAACTTCAGCTGCACATGAGAGGCAATGAGATTAGTTGTTTTGAGAAATAATATAACATTGTTTTTACTATCTTTTAATCTCACAGGAAGTGACAAGGACACTGCATTTCTGGTAGGATCAACAGCTGAAGTGTACTTGCTGAAAATGATCTTAGGCCGCGTACACACGATCGAATTTGTCCGCTGAAACTGGTCCGTCAGACCGTTTTAGCAGACATCTCTGATCGTGTGTACAGGCTAGCGGACATATTTGGCCATGCGCAGAACTATTTTTCTTCCTGGTTCGGTGACGTGTCGGCGTCAACGTGACCGCCACGTCACCGCGCTGTCTGCCGGTGGGGATTTTGATCCGATGGTGTGTACACACCGCCGGACGAAAATCCCGAGGAGATATGTCCGATGAAAACAGTCCACGGACCGTTTCCTTTGGAAATGTCCCTCCGTGTGTACGCGGCCTTAGACACTGTATATTACATTTTTTGTTCTTGAGGTTTATATGAAAATGAACCTGTACTTTTCTTATACTGCGTGAATTAACTGGTTCCCTTAAAAGCCACCATGTGAGGAATATTAATTTGGGAAGAAAGAAAAACCTACAAAAGTAACTTTACCATAACCTGTGCCTCTGTTCAAGAGGAATTGGTGGCTCAAGTCTGCTGAGGATATGTTATTTCCGTAAGGGTTAAGCATTGATCTGCCGGGTTCTACACTATGCTTTGCAGTTCCTCCTGCTGACCTCCATGATACCACATCACACTGTAATTACGTGGAGGTCTTTCACACTGGAGTGTTGCGCTAACAGGACGGTAAAAAAACAAAGTCCTGCTAGCCGCATCTTTGGAGCGGTGAAGGAGCGGTGTGTATACCACTCCTTCACCGCTCCTGCCCATTGAAATCAATGGGACACTGTGGCTATACCTCCGCTAATGCGCCGCTGCAGTAACAGCTGCAGCACGTGTACAACTCTGTTTGGCTGCCTTTGCAGCTTAAAGTGGTTTTAAAGGCAGAAGATTTTATATCTTAATGCATTCTATACATTAAGATCATAACCTTCTTTGTGCAGCAGCCCCCCTAATGCTTACCTGTGCCCCATCTCAATCCAGCAATGTTGCACGGGAGGCTCAGCTGTCCGAGACTTTTCCTCTCTGCCTCCTGTCTGAGACACAGCATCGGACGGCGTTGGCTCCCGCTGTTGTTACTTAAAGTCAGTGAGCCCATGAGGAGAGAGAGGGGCGGGGCCTGAGCCGTGGATCCATGTCTGAATGGACACATAGAGCAGTGGCTTGGCTCAGGTGCAAGCAGCAAGCAGCTTGCTATGGGAGCACTCGGCAGGAGGGAGGGGCCAGAAATGCCGGCGGAGGACCCGAGGCGGGGAGGAGCTAGGCTGCTCTTTGCAAAATCACTGCACAGAGCAGGTAAGTATAACATGTTTAAAAATAACAAACACAAAAAACAAGACTTTAAGATCACTTTAAGGGGTGCTGTTGGGGGGAGGAAAAAAATGTGACTCAACTGCCTATTCTACCACCCCCCGTCCAGCTGCAAGTGTAAACTAGGCCAGATTGCGGCAGTACATGTTGGTACTATAACCATAAATAAGAGGTAATACATTTAGTGTTTTTTTTTTTACTCACTGTGAAGTTTGACTTAATGAGTTTATTCATGATAGACCTGGTTTGGCCTTTGTTCCAGCCGCTGACACTGGCAAGTGAAGACACGCTGGATTGTAAGTCTTTATCGCTTATTTTGTCAATTTGTCCTGGAGACAGACCCACGGCTGACTGGCCCAGATTAGTAATTGTGTTAGATGAGAAGTTGGTCAGTTGGCTGACCAGAGACATGGCTATCTGTGGAAAGATACACAAAAAAATATTGAACAATACAAAAATGCAAAAATCCAACACCTGTCTTTATTATCAGACTAATAACAGAATAGCTTTAGCTATTGATCTATGTAAACACTGGGCTTTTTACATCATTGAAGGTAAGGAAATAGAGGAAAATGTGAAAAAAAAGGAAAAATCTTGGTGATGAGCGGGACATACCTGTTGGATTCAACAAAGTTCTGATGCTTAAGTTGTACCCCATTAAAGCCAATGAGAGTTAAATGCTTACAATTAGTAATGGCCATTTTCTAGGCACAGTGGGCTAGACACTGCCTCAGGGGACATATACCAAGGAAATTTTTTTTAAATAATTTTATTTGGCGAGGAGTGTGATGCTTAAAGTGAAACATTAAAAGTTCTTTTAAATTACATGACTGGGGATGGTCTTCAACTGCTTGTGAAGTGACAATGTATACAAGCTACTACAGAAAAATGTACATTTTCAAAACTAGCAACTGGGCCGGGTTGTGGTGGGGAAGAGGAACTTGCCCTCATCAACATGGGGAAAAAGTTCTTTACCCAGGGAGACTCCCCTGGCGAGGTACCTCCCTACACACCATCGGAATATCCACCCAAAAGCTCACACTGAACATTTGTTGTCAGGAATTCAACGTATGACCTGTAGGGGTTTTTAAAGTGTCGCTTATGAAAAATATAGGGTACTGAAGGTTCACAAGCGCATACAATTTTAAGGTATGACATGGCCAGTTTCTATTTACTCATCTTTTATATTTTACCAAAAAATGGTCATTTATTGTGTTTGTGTGCCTCTAAAAATTACTTTAGTGTATTTTTTTTTACTGTCATTTTGCCTTTTTTAAACCATTGCAGTAATATAGGGGGGAGATACAAAAATTTCAACAATCGCTATTTTATTCTCTAGGGTGCCTGCTTTCAGAAAATTTATATTACTGGGGGTTTTATGTAATCTTCAGGTCTTTTTTACACAAAGCAAAAATGGCTCTGGCAACAAAAGGGTTAATAAATTAATAGGGCAGAGTGTCAAGATGCAGGTTAGCACCATAGGTGGTCTTGGCGGGTTTGAGGACATACGTATATCTTACTGCCTGTCTTTCTATGATCAAACATAGCCTGAAGCCACATACACACGGCAGAGAACCTCGATGGGCAGAACACATCGTTCCGCCCGTCGAGGTTCTCTGCCGGCCGTCAGATTCGGTGACCCGCCCGTCGGGAATGGCAACCAGCCATTCATCCAGGCAGGCCGTCGAGCAAATAGAGAACATGCTCTCTATTTCTGCTCGACGGCATACCCGACGGGATGCTCGCCGAGAGCGTACACACGGCCGAGGTTCTCGCTGGAATGCAGCTTCCAGCAAGATTCTCGCTGGTTTCTAGTGAAACGATGTGTTCTGCCCGTCGAGGTTCTCTGCCATGTGTATGCTGCTTTAGAGTGTTAGATATGTCATTAAAAACAAAAGATAAAGAAAAACATTACCTGCAGCTGCTCAGTGGTGGGCTTGGAAGCTGCCTGCCCTGGAGCAGTGGTGAAACATTGCTTGTTGATTTTGTTGGTAAGAGCTAAAGAATCATCTACAGTCAGGTTCTTGAGTGCAGAAGGCTTCAGGAAACAGAGGAATATCGGAGGGGCGCTGGAAAAACAGGAGCAGAAAACACTTTTATCATTGACTCTGTGGCTTCCAATCTATTGAAAGCATGTATAACCACTTGCCGACCGTATAACTTACATATACAGGAGCAAGGTGGTACCTAGTATGTGATCCAACACTTCTAGGTAGGGGGCGCACATGCACGCCACCG
Source organism: Rana kukunoris (assembly GCA_029574335.1). Classification (NCBI taxonomy): domain Eukaryota; kingdom Metazoa; phylum Chordata; class Amphibia; order Anura; family Ranidae; genus Rana; species Rana kukunoris. Next base: position 25,674,669 of record CM056054.1, read on the forward strand.
GTGGCCCGCTACCGATGTGATTATACACAGCAGGAGCTGATCTGCATGGACGCCCTCCCAGAATAAGCCCACCGTTCTGTAGCCGTCCTTCGGCTATGGCCCGGTCGATGTGTGGTTAAAGTGAACCTGTCGTTTTCAAAATGTTCACCTAAATCAGACATTTTTAATCTTTTAACCCTAGAGGAACCCCAAAAATAATTATCAGGTCTTGAGGAACCCTTACTAAAACCAATTCATCACGGGTAAATAGGAACAATGCCCCTTATACTGGTGGAAGAATGTCCCCCTTAAAGTGGTGCTCAGAATGCCACAATCAAACACAACTAAAAAGATATTTGTTGTAATGCTACTGGCTTTTCTAAGTGATGCTGAACCTTGAACTCTGAAGGCACCATCAAAAATGTGGTTCATCAGCCACAGCTCAAGGAAGCCCTAGCAACCTCTGGAGGAACCCCAGGATTCCACGGAACCCTGGTTGAGAATGACTGACACATTTCCTTTTCCTCCAGAACTATTTCTCTTATGGACTATAGGAAAGAGGGGTCACGTTTTGAATAGTGACAACTAGCGCTGCTTTAGTAATCAATAAGGTTCACTTGTTGTAGATTTACTCATTTTGTCTTATGATTGTGTGTATTTTAAGCAGCTGCTGATTTTTATATTTGAATGACAAATGGCAACATTTAGTTATTTATAATATGTTTTAATTCACCTGTTTAGTCCATAGCGCCGAGATAGTGAGAGAAGGCCGTGAACTTCACTATTTTTGTATATCTTCTGGGATTGCCTTGATAAACAGAAATACTGGAAGGATGTTTTGATGTGTATACAGAAGGTGAAGACTATGGGCCAGATTCAGAAAGGACTTACGCCGATGTATCTACTGATACGCCGCGTAAAAGTCCATGAATGCGCCGTCGTATCTATGCTCCTTATTCCTGAAAGAAGATACGCCTGAATTTTGGCTTCATCCGACCGACGTAAGTCTCCTACGCCATCGGATCTTGGGCGCATATTTACGCTGGCCGCAAGGGGGCGCTTCCATAGATTTACGCGTTGAATATGTAAATGAGCAAGATACGCCAAATCACGAACGTACTTGCGCCCGTCGCTGTAATCTACGCCATTTACATAAGGCTTACGTCCGGCGTAACGTTACCCCTGCTATATGAGGCGCAGCTCATGTAAGTCGTACGTGAATGGAGCTGGGAGTAGGTTACGTTCACGTCGTAGGCATTGAGCCGTTGAATCTTAGGGAGTATATGCGACGTGATTCTGAGCATGCGCGCGCATGCGCCGTTCGTTCGGCCATTCATTTACATGGGGTCACGGTTCATTTACATGAATCACGCCCACCTTCCACCTACTTTGAATTAGGCGGGCTTACGCCGGCCAATTTACAATACGCCGCAACATTGGGGGCGAGTGCTTTGTAAATAATGTTCTTGCCTCTCTCATTTACGTTGGCGTAGCGCATATGAGATGCGCTACGCCGGCAGAAAGATGCTCCAATCTACATGAATCTGGCCCTATCTCTCTAAATCTTCTATAAGGCAGTGCCTGCTCGGACTGGTGGATGATCTGACCCCCACTACAGCAATATGGACCTCACTTACTTTATTATTTTCCCATGCTATGAAATGCATAGTTATGTCTTGGAAGAGTTCTACACTTCCATTGGTAGAGTCCTGGAAGGCTTCAGTGAATAGGGCCTTCTATAAAGCCACATATCTGAACAGGGGTGCGCTTCTCAAATTTGATAAGGTCTGGGGCGGTTGGTTTGTCTCACCCCTCACTGTAACCTACTAGTTTTAACCTTTCATTAATGTTATCTTTTTTGTTCCGTGTAACCTTCTGATGTGCACCTCAATAAGGCAGATTGGGGTCTCTCTGCAACAGTGAATGGTGGGAAACATAGGTGGTATCTTCTGGAGAGTGTAGGTAGTTCTTCACATGGATCCTTGTGCCTTTGGTTGCTTATGGGTGGGGGGGGGGGGGTTGTTCCTCTTCTGAATAGGCGGTGTGGGTTGGCAAGCTTCACAGGCAATGTTCATACAGATGTTTAAATGTTATGCCCTTCTTTTTTGAGTACTACTTGTTTTATTTATTTATTTTTATATTTTTTGGGATGCTCATCATAAAGTGATGGGCGGTCCTTGTATGTTTTATTCAATACTGTATGTGTTTTTTGAAAACAATAAAATAATTTTCCAAAAAAATAAAAATAAATCACAGGGCCCCATACAGCTTACCTGACAGCCCCCCTCCCCCCAGCTGAACGTGACTGAAGACAGATTTAACAGTCCCATTCTCTCCAGGCTCAGCTGCACAGATGAATGGAAATGCTATGAGGCATCTTGCTCATTCACAAACCAAAGCATAGAGGAGTGATTAGTAATGATTGCTCACTGTGTTCACTCACGAAAGGAAGGAGCCAGTAAATTACATATTCCCCACTCTCCATCCTGAAACATTCCACGGTGTGCCAATAGTAGCTGCCTGCGGGACAAGAGAGGAGGGAAGCTAGAAGTGCTGTGGGGAAGGGGGCACATGGGGCTAAACAGCAGATGGAAGGGGCACATGTGCTAGGACCAATCAGACTCCAGTGCTGCCAAGGGGAGAAAGAAGAGGAGAAGCTGGTCGCACTGCAGGGGAAGGCAGAAGAGAATTGGTGTCTGCAAAAAGACAGTACAGCTGGACCTCCAGCTCAGCAGGTGCCCGGGCCACCCGTTGAACTGATGGGGACCAGGTCCAGTACAGGAGGGATGGCTGTACTGCCTTATCAGTGGCCCTGTTAACTACACAGGAGGCCAGAGGAAGTGGCTAGGCTTACTTTATTATAGAGGTATACACAGAATCACTTTTCAAGATGCAACATGCAAAATTTGTATGTAAGCCCACTGGCATGATCTTGGAATGACAATGGAAAGATGGATCAATTTATTACTTGCATGTATCCTTGTTTTTTTGTGTTGGGTGGTGACAGGTCTACTTTAGGATACCGAGAGGTGATCTATGTTTCAGTTAATTACCTGGAGAGATTGAAATTTGCGCTGGATGTCAGAAGTGACGTGTAATAAACGGCTGTGTTCTGAGAGAAATTCAGCTTACTTGCCAGTGTAACACAGGATGGATCGTTGGCAAAAATTTGCAGCTGCAAAGAAAAGAGTCAGCAATGAATCAAATTAATTTATAGATTCCATTACAGGCATTTATAGATAATTCTACATTCATGTTATAGTGGTTGTAAACCCTTATATACACCCAGTGAAGTGACTGGTCTCAGGTGCTACACAGAGATAAAATAAATCCTCCTACATGCAGTAAATTGCACTTGTTTATCTTCCGTATTCTTTTTCCGACACCAGTTCACCATTAATCCCACTCTCATGCTCAGGTGTGACCAACTAAAAATGCATGCTTGAAAAAGGAGGCCACGCCACCGAAATGCATCATAACCTTGGCAACCCGCACAGTCTCTGTCAGGTGCACGCTGCTCTATTGAATGGCTGCTGGTCCTCTATATTTCCGGGGACTGCCAAACACATACCGTTGTTGTGGCCGGCTTCCCGCTCTCCTCTCTCCCTTACAATGCATAGGCACGGAGCTGAGTAGATTATATTTAGTGGTGTCTCTACAGGGGCTCTGGAGCTGGATTCCCACCAAACTTGTGTGATGAGCTTAATGTCATTCTGGGAGCAAGTGAGCGCATTCATGTGTCAATTTATCTTTGATCAATAAAGAAGTTCATTGCACTGGTGCATGAGCTTCCCTGGTTTGTATTTCTTCAAATCTTCCTACTCCTGTTTAAAGTCCAGAAATGATAAAGCTTGTCTGAGTTGTTCAAAAAAAAAGGGGGCAGAGAGCTAAAATCACATTCTGCAGAGCTCAGACATTTGATTGGAAGGAAGTTACTCCCTTCACACAGCACACAAGCACACAGGAACACAGCTGAAGCTGTCAATCAGGTCGAGATCCCTCCCCTGTCACCTTTTATCTCTTGGTGTCAGAAAAACTTGTCAGAAGTGACTCATGCTGTCAAGAGAGGAATGAAGCAGCAGACATAAATCACACTTAGGGCCAGATTCAGGTAGTCCAGAGCATCTTTGCTCTGGAGTAACGCTTCTCATTTGCGTTGCGCTGCAGAAATTTTAGGAGCAAGTGCTGTCATTCACGAAGCACTTGCTCCTAAAGTTGCGGCAGCGCATCGCAAATGAGCCGGCGGAATTCAAATTGGGCGGGTACGGGGCGTGTAGTATGCTAACTAAGCGCGATCCCGCCGCCAACGTACTGCGCATGCGTCGAGTGTCAAAACATCCCCGTGCGCATGCTCCAAAATCTGTGAATGAACGTCAATGACGTCACATTCCCATTCATGACCGTTTTACGCAAGCGACGTTTTTTTTTTTTTTCCGACGCGATGACGACGCCTATACCTAACATAGGATATTCCAACCCCATGTAGGTATAACTATGCGCCGCGTATCCCGTCCGGAAACGTCGTATCGTCATTGCGTCGTGCCGGAATTCGATCGTGAATTGCCGATTTCCGCTCATTAACATATTTTTTGAGCGTAAATCGGCGGGAACGCCCCCGGCGCCATTTTTAAGTTGAAGTAACGATGCGATGGCGAAACTCAGTTACGCTCATCGCATCGGACCTTCAACCCGGCGTTTCTTGTTTTCTGGTTACAGAAAACAGAAACGCCGGCTCAAAGTCACAGTTAGGCTGGCGGATCACTCGATCCGCCAGCCTAACTGTTCGTGAATCTGGCCCTTAGTGCTTTTAATTGAGACAAGTACACACTATAGAGGGATATGCTTTGTTTATATTTCATGTCTGAGGTTTACAACCACTCCAAAAGCATTCATTGTTTTTTGCTCATTACATATACTTTATGTCCAAAAGTTGGGGGACACCAGGCTATTACACCCATATTTGTTGGACATCCCATTTCAAAACTATGTGTTGAGCCCCCAGTTATAACAGCCTAGATTCTTGTGGGAATTTGTGCCCATTCAGACAAAAATGCATTTGTGAGGTTAGGTAGATGTTAGATGAGAAAACATGTCTTGCAAGCATCTGTACAATTCATCCCAAAGGTATTCAACAGGGTTGAGGTCAGGGCTCTGTGCAGGTCCCTTGAGTTCCTCCACACCAAACTCACCAAACCATGTCTTTATAGAGCTGGATCTGTACAGAGGGGCACGTCATGCTGGAACAGAAAAGCACATTCCCCAAAATGTTGCCACAAGTTTGGAAGAACACAGTTGGTTTTGGTCTTATTCTGTATGTACTGTAGATGTGAGTGTTGGGTGTCCACAAACCTTTAGTCATATAGTGTAATAAGGCTTAGCTTCCTGTTCTTTCCTTGGGTAAATCACCTGATTCTTATCTCTTGGGGATTCCAGAGCTGAAGTCTGTCTGCCATAGTTTCTAGCCCTGCTCCTACCTATTTGTGAGCTGTAGGTGCTCTCACACTCTTTCTTCTACATTCTCCTTAACAATAATATAAATTAAAAGGTCAACAAAGAGAGCAGGGGAACCTTTGTAATGGGAGCAGTTCCTCATTTGGATCCCTCAGTTCTTTTAGCATTTTATATGACCATCCTTATAGCTGAGCTCCAGGTTGATATAAAAGACACATATGAATGTTGCTCTGTACTCATTTATATGTAGCGCCCTGCCCCTGTTGACCAGGCACTATTATTTACATTTAGTGGGATATATGAATTGTAGTTTTTTAGCTAAATTGGCCTTAGCTCCAGCTTTGACTGAGTTGGGTGTATTTCCCACGGGTACCAACAGGTGTCTTTGTCCCCTCTGGTTCCATATTGGAAGTTACAGCCAGTTAGAGAGTATCTGGGGCCTACTGGCTCGAGGGTGATCCTATGCTGTCTGTCCTGTGGGAATAAGCTGGTCAACTGTAGGAACCGGGGGAGGACTCGACTTGGAAAGGACACAGCTGGAAGCTGGTATCTCGAGAGGAGCCTGGTGCCTCAGTTGGAGGACGCATCCTGACCTATCTGTTTCACAGTATTGCCGGGTCGGCTTAAAGGAACTTTTTCATACTGTGCAACTGAGTTTACTGAGGACAATTCTGATTATTGGATCCTGTGGCAGAGGATCGTTCAGCAGCTATTGTCACTATAAGGTCTGTGGCAGAGAACTTCACCTTTGACTGTTCGTGCATCATTCTGGCTGCCAGGTCTGTGGCAGGGGCCTGTCTGGGTGAGCAAGATCCAACGACAGTGAGTGCACCTGTCTCAGGGATCTCAAAGTTTCATTGATCTACAGAAAGGTACCTGAACTTTCCCTCTCCCTCCATTCCCCTTGTTCCATCAATGTTGTGGTTAAATAAAAAGCCTTTGGAGAAGACTCAATGACTGGCAATCGTGTTTTTTTAAATTTGATTAATCCTAGATTCTGATCCAACACGGAGAACAGTGGGGTAGCAGCAGACCAAAACCAACCTGTGATGGAGTAAATAAAATGATTATTTTGTGTTTATGTTATTCTTCTCCTAGCCACTCAAATATTGCTTTCCTTTCTTATATTGTTTTACTTCTTTTATTTATTGATATATATGTTCTACAATAGTATTATTTTCTTTGAAAAAGTCATTATAGAGTTAAAATGATTAAGTGAAAACAGATGTTTCCACCCCCCCCCCTTTCTACTGCACTCCTAATCAGCTGCTACTCATCCTTTCTCCCACCGAAGAAGCAAATATGGCGTCTGAGTGTGCCTCGTGGCAGGAAGGACATCTAACAAGAGAAGACCATATATGGATTAGCGAATCGGATGTACCCCTATAAAGCTGTGAGACCAATAAAGGTTCAGCCTCTTTGTGGGTCGAAAGGCATGGAGGTATGTGGTCTGAAATTTTGTCTATAGACTACAGGCTTACTTTTGTCATGAATTTGGCTCAGAGGCATTATGGGTTATGCCCTGGAGTTGTGCCAGGGGGTATCCTTATCAAACCAGCAGCTCCTTCAGGGGTAGTGCTACACATACATAATTTTTTTTTTCAGTTTGATTTGGCAGACTCAAGTTTCTTCTTTTCGAAATACTGTCAAATTCATCAGATAACAATACATAAAATCAATAGATGACTGACTAAGGGCCCTTGGGCAAGAGGTCTTACCATGGTATCATTAGCAAAGTGCATCAGATCAACATCACTTGTGCTTGACAAGAATGAAGCCATATTAATCACAAGCCAGGCGGAGGAGTTGGCGTTGGTTTTGTTATAGCAGACTATGGCATTAGAAGTGTCTATAAGAAAAATAAATTAATAAAAAACATGTAGAAACATGCCTTTTGAAAATTTTTATTTCTATAGTATGCTTTGGAAATACAGTCAGGAGAACTAAATAAAAAGTTTAAATACCTTTAGTGGTCAGATATGGTTTGATGAAAGTATTATAAATGCTTTGTATTTTTCCTGTTGACATCTGGGGGGAACTAGTATCCAGGCCTTTCAAACTGTGAAAAAGAAGATAGATAAACATTAGCAAAATGTCTTGAGTTTATTTCCTGAATTGTAAGCTTGATCCATGGAAACCAGATGATTTGCGTTCAAGGGTAACAGGGTAGGGTTCAAACTCTTGCTGGACTTACAAAGCTTTACATGAATGGATATCTACCCGATCCACACTATGGCCATTGTTAGAAAAGGGTGGATCTCTAATTCAAACTCGCTGGTTAACACAAAAAGTAGAAACATCTAAAGCTGGCCATACACTGACCAACATTTTGATCATTGTGACCATTCCCTCTTAACAGAAGTTGTTCTATCAAAGGGACATCCAGAAAAAAGTTGTCAAAGAAACTCAAAGAACGAATCATCTATGACCAGCTTAACTTTACCAAATGGCTCAAGAATTTCAAACTTGATCTACAGGGAGAAATTACCATTTCCAGTGTATCATGAAGGCTATCTTTGCAGGCCCTCCTTAACCCAGGTTCGCTTGATGGCTACATCCACAAGAAGTTGTAAAGACTTAGCCCTTAGTAGGGGCTATGAAGAGCTACTAACTATCATTCATGCAGGGGCAAAGCTACAGTTCATGGGGCCCCCATACCAAATTTGTAATGGGGTTCTCAGCAATGGGGAGTAGGGATATATATAAATGGTAGTAATGGTCCTTTCTATATCTATATTTACATATGGATACATTTAAATAACGCTCACTAACACACAGCTCCTTTCTCTATCTGCAATGTAGAGAGCGTCCTGACTCTCCCGTAGTCTGAGGGAGGGGGCGAGCACGATACTCCACACCGGGGAGAAAGCCTCGTATTACTGTGTGGAGTTACAGACAGAAGAACAGGAAGTGAGGATTTCTCAGAAGAAATAAGGACATTTAAAAGCAAAATGGAAGGATGAGGTAAGTGAAGGAGGACTGCACTAAGGTAAAGGAAGCTATTTAGGAAAAAAAATTGTACCTTTACAACCCCTTTAATGGCATCAAAGAAAAAACAGGCCACCAGGCTAGCTATGCTGTTTGGTAGGGCTGTGTAAATCCCAGGACTGGATGGGATGAAAATGCTAATCTTTTGGCAGGTAAACCAACTCCATTATGAAAAAAATGATCTCAGTATTTAGTGGTTAGAATTAGATTTAACTTTAAGTACAATCATTTTATAGATACGCTGGTTATATTTACAACTGCTACTAAACCACCACCAACTGAGGCCGCGTACACACCGAGGGACATGTCCTTTGTACACACCATCGGATGAAAATCCCCTCGGCCAGTGAACGCGGTGACGTGGCGGTGATGTTGACGCCGCCACGTCACCAAACGAGGAAGTGAAATCCTTCCACGCATGCGTCGAATCCATTCGACGCATGCGCGGACAGTTCTGTCCGCTGGTTAGTGTACTAACCAGCGGACAGATCCGACGGACAGGTTTGTAGCGGACAAATTTCAAAGCATGCTTTGAAATTTGTCCGATGGACAAACCTGTGCGCTAGCCCGTACACACGATCGGAGATGTCTGCTGAAACGGCCCGTCGGACCAGTTTCAGCAGATAAATTCGATCGTGTGTACGCGGCCTAACACATTTTGACAACTTTCACTTAATTTCTGCTATTGAAGTCTTGGTTGGCGCCATACAATTTACATTTTACACAAGACACTTACATGGCCTGGTAGGAGTCACATGGCAAGTTCTTTGGTAGGGTGTTGAGTTGGTTTGGGGTAATACCAGGCAAAAAAGCAGTAAGTTTATTCTGGAATAACTGGGCCCAGTCACTGCTATTGAAAGAACTGAAGTTGCTCTTCATATTCTGAAAGATCTGGGTAAGCACAGCCTGGGACAAAGCTGGATCAACGTAGGTCTGGTTGTTCTGTAAACATGACACAAATCAAGAGAAACTCTTACTTTATCAAATGTTTAATACCGTTATAGGACAAGAATTCCTTATATAAGAACACACATAAGTCATCAACATGGAGAATCTTTTTTGTTTTTGTCTGGTCAGGGTTTTCTATCTGGGAGTTTGGGTGTTTCCAAACTGCTTCTGTTTTCACAATATAGGGCAGAAAGAGTCAACTGTCCAGAATGAATATTTATCATGTCCCAGCCAATCCCTGGAAGGAGGCATCAAGAAGGTGTCTGGAGAGTTGATAAATATTGGTGAGGCCTTTTCAGAATGTAATTTCTCTGCTAGGAGGGTTCCAATCCCCCTGGGAATGATGTCCCCAGAAACAGCTATAGTGAGACAAGAACTGCAGTTTGGACCTCAGCAGAAGCTGGGCTGAGGGCATGGAAAAGACTACAAATTAACTTTTGTTAGAGGACACTGTCTTAAAGTCTTGGTGTGGGGAAGGATCATTTGTCTGACTCATTGAGGATCTACCTGTAGAAGCAGGATGTCTGACATCATCTAGGACACTGTGAGTAAGACCGGTGTTTGGGACTTTCATGTGTGTATGCAGTTACTGTATGTGTATTTTTGAATATCGTTTTCCTATTCATCATTTTGGAGTATCCTGAACACCGCTACTGTTTTTTTGCAATAAATACTAAAAAGCATCCCTTAAACTGAGTATGTATTGTTGGTGTGCATGGAATTGTGTTTGTGACTGACAGCCTCTGTGCTAGCAAGGGAGACCTGGGCATATTCTCAGCAGCCTCTTGGGGGATGAGCGCTACAGTTATAACCCATAAATGTTTTTGCCCTCTATGTGCCATTGGGGGCATTTCCCTTAACTTCCTGTCCCATATCCAACACAGGAAGTGAGAGGAAATCCCTCCAGTGTGAGTAAATCTCTGGTTGTCACCAGTGTCCACATTGGAAGATATCCCCACTAATACTGTTCTGGGGCAACGCAAAATTAGGGACTTTCTTTTACTTTAACTTTCGATTATATCGGTAATCAAGACAAACAGAGAAGGTGAATCTCCCTAATGGGGACATCGACAGTGAAAAAAAGCTGACAGGTGTTTTAATCCTCTTTCATGCTATCCAAATGTTTAAAAAAAAAATGCCTTTAGTTATACTTTATCCCCTGAGGAAAGTGAAATTCTACGGGCTTCTGAAAGGCATTCGCTGTTTGTTGTCCTTTCTCTGGTCATTTGCTGAACCAAAAAGTAATTGTTGGACTCTCGGATTGTTTGTTTGGCACGCTTTCTGGTCCAACTGTGTATAGTGATGGCATTTAGTCAGAACACAGACATTGAAAACTGTACAATGGTAACTCTAACTAAGAATAGATAATTGCCTACATTTCCCCCATAGTTATGCCTTTACATAACAGCTATGGGAGCCAGTAAGAGTTTAGTTGTCACTTACAGATGATAGAGCCGTGTTAAAACTGGAGAGAAAGTTGTCCATATCAGTGGAGTTCTGTAGAGCGCCCACAATGCTGTTGGCAATTTGCGCATTCATAGTCGTGTTGAGGGCAAAGTTGGCCAGTTGTGGCGTAGAGAGTGAGGGCAGGACATCCAGCTACAGAAGAATTTAAAAAACAAATTATACACACTCATTTACCCACTAACACTGTAGCTGCTGACTTTTAATAAGGACACTTACCTGTCCAGGGTGCCCGCGATGACGGCAGCCGAAGCCGAGCAATCGCTCTAGTCTCGGCTGCCCCGCCACCATCCTCGGTGAGGGAATCAGGAAGTGAAGCGTTGCGGCACTACGTGAATGAGCGATGTCTCCTGGGACACACACAAGGCCCCTGAAGACACCGCTCCCCCATTCCCCAGGAGGCAGCGCGAGGAGGAGAAGAAAGAAGACTGACCGCGGATCAGTAAGTGGAAGATTAGGATGATCTGCCTAGCAACAGGAATTTTTGGTTTGTATAAAAAAAATTGCAGCATTTTCGTTTTTTATTTCACGGTGGAGCTCCACTTTAAAATGAAAACCGGACGTTGAGTTCACATACAACAAAACATTTATAGTCTACACATTCAGCTTTTATCGGACGAAAAAACAGTATCGGCTGTCGAAAGCACCTTACTAACGATCCAAAAATTGGCAAATTGTTCGTCGGATGAAATTTGACTTCCAATTTTCGGATCGCGTGTACCAGACTTTAGTCCTAATTCCTGAGCATAGAAAGAGTGGATCTTGATGAAATAAGACATTTGTGATCCTAGTGAGACAGCTTGGCCTCTTCAACTCATGGAGATTAGTGTTTGTGTGCTTTTGTAAATACTGCTATGAATTTTACATTCATCTGCATCAAGTTCCTTGAGCTAAATCTTTATCAGATTGAAAGTTAATCTATTGCTTGCTGCAGTTGACATTCTTCACACCCCATTAGCTTGAATTTTGCGAGACAACACTCGCAAACCGAGTCAGATTTTCTTTTTAAAGTTGCTTGTCTTCCAAAACGCTCACTACCGCGTAATTCGTAAACCAAGGCTCCACTGTATTAATAATCTTGCACTTTTGATGTGCTCTGCTGATTGGCACATGCAAACCCACTGTTCCTCTAAGAAGCGATCCGCATTTGGAACGCTTTTCAGAGGTGATTGACAGGCAGTGAGGAGGCGATGTGACACCTCCTCACCCCCACTTAACCCTTTTTTTTTGCCAAACAAACACACCACAACTGTGGGCAGGGCTCCGGGGCATCCCGGTTCACTTGAATGGGTCACGTCCAGCAGACTTGCCCAATGCCCAATGCAATATGTTTTACCATCAGCACAAAGTGAAGCATTATGATAGAGGCATGTAAACACCCTGACATTTGTTTTTTAGGTAAAAAACTTACAGCATTAAATTTATCGCCAAGGCCAGAGACAAGCTCAGAATAATCTGCAAACACTGAAAAGTTTCCAAAGTTCTGATTTAGGAGAACACTGCTGCTGCCATTCTTGGAACAAGCTGGACCTAAAATTATCAAGAGAAATCCAAAAAGATTACATTTTTCTTTGGGGTTTTAAAAAAAATAACAAAAATACATTTATAGGGGTATAATATTATTATTATTATTATTATTATTATTATTATTAATAATACTAAGTCAAACTAAATCCACTGTAGAGCCAAGAAATGACATGCTATTCCTTTGCATACATTGTGATGGAATTGGTGAGAGGTTTTTCTTGAGGTCCAGAACTAAAAAGGATGCCTTATTAATATGTAGGCTGTTACCTTTGTTTTTCACATAAGGTTGGATCAGGTTTTTAAAAACATTCTTCTGGGTTCCTGGAGTCATTTGGGGGAATTTGCTGTTCAAACCCGCAACTCTGTGGATAATAAAGTAAAATGAATGAGTAAAACACTTGGTCTACTGACCTCAATTTCACCGTATGTTTGTGTATTAACTCCTGTATCATCAGCTCCTTTTAGTGTCCAAAATGTGGTATATTTTCTTTGTGAGGTGTTTCTAGAAACTTTACTGCATTCTGGATGGGGCTGATGATCCCGGAGTTAATCTATTCCAAAAAATATAGTGAAAGTTAGTTCAGCTTGCACAAACGTTTCTGACATTCGTGCAACAAAGGTTTCCCTTGATAGGGATTGGGGATTAGTAGATAGAACTGAAAGACACAAAGCTCCAGCTGTAAATTATATAACATTTTCAGGGTCACTTTGTATTTTAAGAATATTTAATCAATACGTTTATAGTTTGAAAAACATTTGACTTTTTTGGAAAAGCATACGTTGTTAATTCTATAAATTTCCCTGCATAAAGAGTTATATGCAATTCTCAACTATTTCTAAAAGCCTAGCTTGGCCGTGATTCTTCTGAATGGTCCTTTACTGCGGAGGGTGGTTGTATTTACCACTAGGAAGGATTAAGTGCAAGCCAACTAAATTGTATTAAGGCGGCTCATGCACATGGGCACTTGTTGGCATACAGCGTAGCAGTGACGGCTGACAATAGCGAATATTCATTTGCTATTCTTACACTACTGGTTGGGCTCGGAGCGCTGTGCTCTGCACACCGAGCATACCCAAATTTGAAGCATATTAGAGCCTCGGCTCTAATCATGTGCTTAAAAAAAACAGCTAGGGGGGCGGCGCCCATGCGCCCCTAATGGACGGACGATCACTGTAGCATATTAATGTATTTTTTTTAAAGCAGTGTAAGTGCCTGAATTTGACATAATATCAGCCTCCTGCAGTCCCTGTGCAACATATCTCAGACTATGGGAGAGAGAAGCCCAGGACTGGAGCTTTAGTACCAAACCTTCCACAAAAAATGGGCAGATACTTACATGGCTTGGTAAGAGTCACATGAGATGCTTTGGTTTATAAGACTGAGTTGATCTGGGGTAATGGCAGGCAGGGCCAAGCTCAGCTTATTTTGGAAGAGCTGGCTCCAGTCTGAGCTGTTCCAGTTGGAGAAGTTGGACTTGAGGACACCAAAGGTCTGGTTCAGCAAGGCCTGGGACAAAGGTTGTGGCAACATGCTCTGGTTTCTCTGCAAATAATAAAAGACATTTCACTTCAGAACTTATATCTATAGCTAGACAGAGAGATCCAATCTGGGGTATCGGTAAACTAGAAGATGTTTGATGCATTTTTGCCATGCCCACTAAGAAACTTGACTGGTCAACTAAACCTGCCTTCAAGTGGATACTTCGGGAGGGTTGGTATTTATTGATTGTAAAAACATGTTAAAAAAAACATTGACCTTCTTGGTGAATCACTTGAAAGCACTTTTTACTATAAGGGGGTCTCTGCTGATCACATATTAGTTCTATTGTAGGGGCTCATAATTTTTATTATTGTTTGACAGATCTGATTGCAACCTACCACAGTGCAAGAAATTCTGTACTGATGAGCATCTAGGGCGGCTGCCCACACTGTGTGGAGACATATTTTCCACTACTATAGGTTGACTGACACTAGGACTGGTAAAGGCCATTGTTTTCCTTTCCCTGGCCCCCAGGGACACTATTTCCCCCACTGATACGAGACACTATTCTGCCAACTGACACAATAGGGCACCATTTCTCCCATTGACACCAACAATGGGGCACTAATTCTCCCAATGATACCAACGATGGGGGCACTATTCCTCCACCAAAAATAAAAACAACAAAAACAAGACTGTTTTTTGAGGAAACGTGTAGCTGAGACCATGTGTCTGGCTGTGGGCTAATCCACTGGGGAAGAACCTGAGAAAAATACCAATGGCTCCTACAGGAGTAAGCGCTACATTTACTTCCTTGAATTCTGTGCAACACATTCACTATGCCCTGTGAGAAGGCACTGCTGTGTCACACATTTAATGGAGCCTGCCTTCTGACCTACAGAGGGTATAAGAGGTGGTGTTTGAAGAGGTGGAGTCAGTACAGGAATTACTGCTTGCAGGCCAAAATGTACCATGGGATATGTAGTTCTTAGAAATGGAAAGTAAACAGCAGAGGAGAAGCTGTAGAGCAAGCAGGGAATCTAGAAAGTTGTGGAGAGAGATGGTCAGGAGACAGGCAAAACTTTCAACATGAAAGAAGAATGTTCAAGTATATTTATATTAGATTGTCAAATATAACTATTCTTTTTATTGTTATTACAATGCGGATGTTATAAAATTAAGGTGTTGTGACCAAAGAACTCTTCAAAAAGGTACATGCCAAAGTTTGGATTACTCAAAGATAACTTAAGAAACAGTTTTTGAATTCTAGACAGTGGTAATTTTCTAACAGAAGGCAAGCAAGAGTGCACTTACCACATTAAACGCAGTATTAAGCTGGCCCAGGAAGTCATATACATCAACAGCATTCTGTAGGCTCCCGGCAATGCTGGCAGTTTGGTCAGCTGAAAGGTTTGCACCCAATGTGAAGTTCACCCTTTGCCGTATAGTCAGGAGGGGTAATGCATTCAACTGAAAGCCATAGACAAGGTTACAAAGTCATAGAAGGGGTTTAAAGGTGCACCTCATCAAGCAGGGTTTCCACTATCATTCAACATCATATACTTACAGCAGTGAAGTTTGCATTAAGTGCCAGCAAATCAGAGTAGTCAAGAAACTGGGAAAAGTTCTTCAAGTTTTGATTGATCAGCTCACTACTGTTAAGGTTCTGGGAGCAGGCAGGTCCTGTGGGAAAAAAAAAGATAATATTAATTGTAAAGTTTTTGTCCAGGTCTAACCCAATTTTACCCTCAAAACATCTCAGCATTATTTTTTATTATATGCCTCTTGCATACAGTCTTAATAATTTACTGATCTTTATATGCAGAATATTGCAGGCAGAAAGATCGGGAATAAAAAGCGCAAGTTATGTTCCGGAAAGACGTAAATGTGTATAATCTTCATCCTCTTCTCGCTGCCAGTTTTGCAATTTATGCATATACACTTGTATATTATTGTGTATACACTGTAATATGGGGAGTCAAGGATCATCAGCAGGCCATTTGTAAACGTAAACAGTCTTTATTGTTCTTTCAAAACCAAGCAAATTAAACAGGTTTCTGCAGCAAAGTCAATGCAAACAGTCCATAATTCTGGTATATTGAAAGTAACATAATGGCTCACCACCAGTACACCAGTCCTACACTAGGGTTTAAGGTTCATCTCTGCTTAGGGGACTAAAAAGGTCACAGGAGCGCAGCAAATAATGTCTCAGTTGTGAGATAGTCCAGTGTTTTTCAACTCCAGTCCTCAAGGTCAAGTTTTCAGGATTTCAAGTTTTCAGATGAAATGGCTGTGGTGATTACTAAGGGTCCTTTCACACGGGCGGACCGTTCGTCCGTTTATTACAAGTCCGTTTACGGACTTGTAATGGTACCCTATGTGATCACGGCCGTTAGCGGATGATGCATCCGCTAATGTCCGTAATGACCCGCCTCTGCAAAGATCCGGTTTTTTCGGACGGAAGAAAACCCTATTTTTCTTCCGTCTGAAGGATCGGATCGGATGAATACGGACACACGGTCCGCATTCATCCGATTCCCCGTAGGGGAGAGCGGAGGAGAGACAGGGCGGTCCCTGCACAGTGTGCGGGGACCGCCCTGTCCGCCGACAGTTCAGCGGGTATCCCCGCTGAGCCGACGGATACACACGGAGCGTATCGAAAAACGGTCTGCTCCGTGTGAAAGGACCCTAAGGCAGTGAAACTGATCAAATCACCTGTGCAAAAAAACGGAAAGCCTGAAAACATGACCTGTTGGTGTGCCTTGAGGACTGGAGTTGAAAAACACTGAGATAGTCCACACTTTCTCACACAGCTGTGTACTCCCTCAGTCCACCCCACAGACATATGCTGACCCCTTACTGTCCTTTTTCAGACAGGTTAACCCTTTCAGGACCAAAGTCCCTGTAATCAGGTTTGAATGCTCTTTCCCATCCAAAGTCTATGTAAGCTTCCAAAATCCAGATCTTATATATTGACTAACCAATCTTAGGCAAGCTGTAAGCCATTTTACTCCTTCCCAACCGGCATCCCTCATCCTACATGAGTGACTAATTCAAAGTGATTTTTTAACAAACTAAAACATGGATGAATGGATGAATGGATGAATGGATGAATGGATGGGTTAGCTCTAATATTAAATCTCAATGAAATAGCATTTTCAGGTTATTGTCCTCAGATACACTTAAGTTCCACTTTAATATATTTTTGTTGTAACACGTTACCTTGCTTGTTCAAGTAAGGTTTCACAAATGTTTGAAAAACTGTTTGCTGTTTTACAGGATTCATCTTTGAGAATTTCGAGTCCAAGCCTTTAATCCTGTTGGAAACAATGGATAAAATACAATTGCTAAGTTGCCAGCTGTCACCATTTTTTTGATAAACAGTCAGTTTTATCAGGCTCGTTCTTGGAAATGTTTGTCCTTGTATCAATTCTTGATTTTGAATGCTGGTAAACTTCTCTCTGTGTTTTATAAAATGTCACTAAGTTCTTTCTAATATTTCAAAGTGTATGTGTCTACCCTTCAAGCAAATTTGCTTACGACTGCAACCACAATGTAAACATGTAGATTCTAGGGTGCTTCTGTGCTTCTCTGGGTACAATGTTCTGTTATCTAAAAAGCATCTCCAAAAAATTACTTGAAAATTAGGTTGGGAAATGTTACTGTTAAAATTCCCTGTAGATACCTCCTTAACTTAACACATCACTGTGTTTTGGGGCACCCAGGAGGCACAGTTGCAGTATCCAGCACTGCTGCCAGCAGCCTGTCAAAATCTGTGACCAGCTAAAAGAGGCAGCAACTAAATGCAGCTGGATGCTTTACTAAATGATAGCCATATTTAGGGAAATATGCATTTAAGGCAGGATTTATGAATGAATGTGAAATATCATGTCCTTTCCCCTGCTAAGGAGGGCGGTGCTCTAGGTCAGATCTGTGTAAATCACAGAACTTGATGGACTGAAATTTAAATTGTTTGGAAGGTAAAACAGCTCCCAAATATATCTTTAATCTGTATATTTAACTGTTTATCTGGAGTTGAGCTTTCACCATCTACTAAATTGAAACTTTAAGGCCCTGTACACACGATCAGACTGGTCCGATGAAACTGGTCTTAAGACCAGTTTCATCGGACCAATTCGATGGTGTGTACGACTGTTGTCCGTCGGACCAAAGTTTTAAAACTTGCTTTAAAATCTGTCTGACGGACACCTGTCCGTCGGACCAAAACGATGGTTAATACACAAAAGCATGGGACCAAAAACCCGCACATGCTCAGAATCAAGTCGACGCATGCTTGGAAGCATTGAACTTCGTTTTTTCAGCACGTCGTTGTGTTCTACGTCACCGCGTTCTGGTGTGATCGGATTTTTGTCCCGATGGTCTGTACGCACATCAGACCAACTTCAGCGTGGTCCGATGAAAACGGTCTGTCGGACCAGTCTCGTCGGACCAGTCTCATCAGACCGGTCTGATTGTGTGTACGTGGCCTTACACTTACCATGTCCCCATAAGGCTCCTTTCACACTAGCGATGCAGTCTGCCTGCTCCCGTCAACTCAGCACAAGATCTATCCGCAGATCTCTGCTGAGCCGAAGGATGACAAGCTCCTCTCTTCTCACTGAGCGGGGAGGGGCTTGTCGGGCACCGCTGTCTCCGATGGAAAGATCTGATGAAGACGGACAGCATGTCTGTTTTCATCAGATCTTACCTGATCCAATCCGCCATGGACAGATGGGGACATATCCCCATATGTCTGTTTTTAGCAGATCGAATCGGATGTCAGCGGACATTCGACGCTCCATAGAGATGCATAATTGACAGGCGGACCTGAATGGTTCGTCCGTGTCAAAGGGACCTAAAGCTGAATGGCAATTTTTAAATAGTTACATTGAAGCAACTTGGACCGATATAAGTATATATATGCCATGCATGTGGAATCCCTATGGAAGCTCCAAAAATTGCTCCAGCTTCAGCTGTGATTACCAGACACTGCCTATGATGTAAATCTGAGGTGTCCAACCTTTTGACCTTCCTGGGCCACATTGAAAAAAAGAGGAATTGTCTTGGGCCACACATAAAAAACTATCAAGAAGGATAGCTGATGAGCAGAAAAAGTCAGGCAGACCACAAGTTAGGCCTCGTACACACGAGGGTATATGTCCGCTGAAAACGGTCCGATGGACCGTTTCAGCAGACATCTCCGATCGTGTGTATGGGCTAGCGGACAGATTTGTCCATCGGACAAATTTCAAAGCATGCTTTGAAATTTGTCCGCTACAAACCTGTCCGTCGGATATGTCCGCTGGTTAGTACGGTAAACCAGCGGACATATCCTCCCACACATGCGTCGTATCCTGTGAATGGATCCGACGCATGCGCGCGGAAGTGTTTACTTCCTGGTGCGTGACGTAGCGGTGACGTGGCGGCGTCAACGTCACCGCCGCGTCACCGACACGTCACCGCGCCGTCCGCCGGCGGGGAATTTGATCCGATGGTGTGTACACGCCATCGGATCAAACTCCAGATCGGACATATCCGATGGAAATGGTCCGCGGACCGTTTTCATCGGATATGTCCGATCGTGTGTACGAGGCCTTAGTGATCACTGATATAGATAATATACTTGAGTAATAAAACTTTTTATTTTTTCATATTTGTAATTATAAAAGTAAAAGTGGACAACATAAAACTAGTGCAATATATGACAGTGTTTTTGGTAAACTAACGTATCAATATACCCCGACTACAGCTTCTGGGTCATGTGCCAAGCAGCTCCCCTGTGCCTGTGAGAATAGAAGGTCACTCTTTCACTGGGCAAAAGAGCCATTTTGGGAACACTTTGCATTGTCTGAATGAATGCAGTCTTCTCAGATTGGAGGAGGCGAAGGTCATGATGTCACCAACCACTTTGTCCAAACAGAGAATGGTCTGCGTTCATCAAGAGCATTCAAAGTGTTCCCTGAATGCTCTGTTTGACATGGGAAGCTAGTGGTGATCACTGTACTAGAGGAGCCTAAAACAGTAATTTCCAGCTTCCACAGGAATCACACAGGTTTGGCCCTCCAGCTGTTGCGGAACTATTAGGCATTGTAAAACGCTGACATTCAAAAACATGACTAGGCATGATGGGAATTGTAGTTCCTGAACAACTGGAGGGCCATAGTTTGAAGACCCATGGTATATACTTACTTAAATTGGTCCAAATTGAATCAATGTACCAATAAAAAAATTCCAAACCTGGAATTCACCGATAAACCCCTACACCTGTTATGCATAAAATGGGTCACTGACCCAGAACAAATTTAAAGATATGGAATTTTGGCACTATTTGAAACTCATTTACAGAATGTTCAGAGTTCGCAATTGAAAAAGTATTGCAGCCAACTTTTTCAGAATGATGCTAGGAAAAAAAAAACGTAATGTTTTTTTGATAACTATGAAGTCAGTATAATGTTTTTAAATATCTACTGTTCAGCTTTAAATAAATTGATGGCTCTACAGCTAACATAAATGGCACTTTGTATAGCTTCCCAACACCCCCAGAACACCAAAAAAACAGGAACACTATGTCATGCAAATAGCGACCAGCGTCTGTAGTCATTAGCTCTTTCCTGCTATTGGTTAGAGATGGGCCAGTAATAATGAACATGAGTTGGCCGGCTGGTGACTACGAAGTTTGTTGCTATTTGCATAATGAAAAGTCTCGTATTTTGTCTGGTGCTGTACATCTGTTTTACGTTGACGTAGAATTTAACACTTACATAGCCTGGAAGGAGCCACAGGTGAGGTTTGTGGGGATGAGGTTCAGCTGATCTGGGGTGATTTCAGCCAGGACCGTGCTGAGTGTGTTTTGGAAGAGCTGGGTCCAATCTGAGGCGTTAAAGCTCGATACATTGGCCCTGAGAGCTTCAAATGTCTTGTTTAACAGAGCTTGAGCCAGGGGTGCTTGTAGTGAACTTATATTTTTCTATAGAGACAAGAAGAAATTTTTGTGATATACAATATGTTTCTTAAAAGTTCCAGCTTCACCTGTGATTACCAGACACAGCCTATGATGTAAGTCAGAAGTGTCCAACCTTCTGACCTTAATGGGCCACATTAAAAGAAGAGGAATGGTCTTGAGCCACACATAAAATACACAATTAACAAGAAGGATAGCTGATGAGCCGAAAAAGTCGGGCAGACCACAAGTTAACAATCAGTGATATAGATAGTATACCTGAGTAATTAAACTTCTAGTCTTTTTTTTAATATAAAAGTAAGAGAGGACAACATAAATTTAGTGCAATATGTGACACAGTTTTTGATAAACTAATGCATCGATATCTGGTTCATTGGATAAGGTAGCATTTTTCA
This sequence comes from Rana kukunoris, assembly GCA_029574335.1. Classification (NCBI taxonomy): domain Eukaryota; kingdom Metazoa; phylum Chordata; class Amphibia; order Anura; family Ranidae; genus Rana; species Rana kukunoris. The sequence goes on from CM056054.1 coordinate 25,695,862, forward strand.
ATGAATTCTCAAGCTGCTCAGCCGATATTCTGGTTGTAATTTTGCACTTTGTGCGCTTCATCTTTGAAAATAGTTGCCCACAAATATAGGTGCTTATGACATGAATAAGGCGTGATTGTGAAGAGTGGGATATTTTTCTTTGGGAAGATGAAACTTAAAGCGATTGTATAGTTCCAAAAAAAAAAAAATTTTTGTCACCTGTAAGGGAAAAGGCACAATGAGCAAGTATTCACCGCATACAAGCTCATTATGAAATGCTTATCTTAGAACGAGGAGTCGGTAACTCACCTGGTCCACACAGAGATAGCTGACATTTTCCCTCGGCGTGTCTTCCGGGTATCGCGGCTCCATCGCTGTGAGTGGCTGGAGCCGCAATGTCGTCACTCCTACGCATGTGTGCGGGAGACTTTTTTCCGGCAAGGTCTGGCGTCTGCCGGACCTTCAGTCGAGAATCCCCTGTGCGCATGCCATTGCAAGGGGGATATCTCTTAAACCGTAAAGGTTTATGAGATATTTTATTTACCTACAGGTAAGCCTTATTATAGGCTTACCTGTCGGTAAAAGTTACAAAATGAGTCCGACTATACAACCGCTTTAAACTCCATTACAGAGACACTGTACATTTTTTCTTCAGCCACATGTGTTTTCTAAGTGTAAATGCATTATTCTGAAAAAAAAAAAAACCTTTTTTGAGTAAGTTTATGATGTTGTGTTGTGCCGCATTCACAGCCATCTTGGGCCACATGTGGCCTGTTGGCCGCAGGTTGAACCCCCCCTGATGTAATTCATTTTTTACTGTGTTTTTAAACAAACTAAAAGGGACAGTGAGTAGCAAAAGGTTAGAACCTGTTATGTTTTGCAGTCTCTGAAAATCCCTTATTTAAAAGATTTTTATTCACAAGTTGTTTTAAACATGGAGGGGAAATATCCCCACTGAGAAGATAACAGAAATAAAAACCTGACAGAAGTTCCACCCTCTTCACCACTCTGCATGAAATTGTTCTATTTAGCCTTTGAGGAGGGAGAGCATTTTCCCTCGCTACTGGTTCTGTCTGACACGTACTAAATAGACAGGACATTAGGTGAAATCTGAACAGTGTCAGCACTCGGCATTAAACATTTTGATAACAGGTGAGTTGGTAGAGTGCTCAACCCCTGATGGCTAAAGCTTTGGATCCAAATTTTGTAGGCAGCTCTCTGTCAGCCAGGGTATCCTTGGAGGTCTCCAAAGTAGCTAATGAATGTGGAGAGAGTGAAAGCACCACAGGTATAATGTAAGTCCAGCAAATCTTTATTTTGCATGATATTAGATCACTTAAAGTGGAGTTTCCATCCCAAATTATTTTTTTCATTATTGTTCTAATTAGACCTAAAAAAATAAAAAAAGTTTTTTACTCACCTGGAAATGCCTGTTGCTATGCGGTCCCACGAAATCTGCCTTCGGAATCACCTAGGATTCTGACATCATCTCCCTCGGCTCCTCAGCACGCTAATGCTCCTGGAAAATGTGTGTCATAATTTCCCAGGATGCAGTGCGCTTCCCCATTATAACTCCCTATCCAAGACTTCCAGGAATTAAGTGCTTGTGGGCTTCACAATGCCCACAAGCAAAATGACAATGGTGTGGACATAGTTTTATAAACTATCTTTTTTGAATAACTATGCGGAGCGGTGGCGGATTTAAGAAACTCAACATGTTTCATTAGGCCTAGAGATAAGCAGAATCCTATCTTTTTTTTAAATCTGTTTTGCAGTCTTATGCCTATTTACTATCAACATCTAGAAACCTGTTGACTTTCTTTTTTGCCTTTTGTCATGCAAAAATTAAATTTATAGGACTTACATTATACTTGTGACACACTCAAAGGGGTAGTTCACCCAAAAACCTGTTTTTTTAACATTGATTGAGGCTCGTTTTGTCAAGGGGAATCGGGTGTTTTTTTTTTTTAGAATCGAAGCAGTACTTAGTGTTTTAGAGATGCATCGTCTCCGTCGCTTCCGGGTATGGTCTTCTGGTCTGGGCGTTCCTTTTTGATTGACAGGCTTCCGACGGTCGCATACATCGCGTCACGAGTAGCCGAAAGAAGCCGAGCGCCGGTGCGGCTCTATACTGCGCCTGCGCACCATCGTTTGGCTACTTTCGGAAAATCGTGTAGCGAGGTATCCGACCGTCGGAAGCCTGTCAATCAAATAGGGACGCCCATTCCCGAAGACCATACCCGTAAGCGACGGAGACGATGCATCTCTAAAACGGTAAGTACTGCTTCGATTCTAAAAAAAAAACACCCGATTTCCCCTTGACAAAAGAGCCTCAATCAATGTTAAAAAAAAGTTTTTTGGGTGAACTACCCCTTTAACCGTATTCATCAAGAATAACATTTTGGCACATGTTCTAAAACTTCCCCACACTATCAAGATGATTTGGAAAGACTTCCATTGGTGGTTTCAGAAAACAAATGTAAATAGAAACTTAAAGGAAAATGAAATTTCACAAATGTGTAAAGTTTTGCCTTATTAGCACATCACCTTAATATAATATTATGCAAGCAGACAAAAGGAAGCTTCGTATTTTGGGTTCATGTTTGGGCCAGCTTTCAAAAAGGGTGCCAGGGGCAGGGCTTTGAGGAAATGGTGGTGTACAAAAGAGTGAGGTTTTGTTATTTTTTTTATAGATTATTACTTAAAGGGACAGTCAGTTAAGTATAATGTTTTGTCCAAATGCTTTCAAAACCTTTTTGTATTTTTTTTTTTTTTAATAGAGTGGAAAAGTGAAAAACCTGTTATTTTATATTCTCTGAAAATCCATTATTTAAAATATGTTTTCTAACATCCAATTATGTTTAAAACCTAGAGGGTTTGCTGACATCTCTAAAAATGTGAATTGCCTGATATTTTGTAATCATACTGGAAGTCATTGCCCTGAAGCAAGGGTAGAGATAAATAACTCTGGCTGCCTTCTGACACTCATAACTGCTACATGCTAGTTCTAGATTTCTAACTCTGAGGTGTTGAAACCTTCCAGCTAGGCAACTGCCATTTGAAGAAGGTTAGCAATGACAACCTTTGGGGTAAAACAGGCTGTGGTTGGCAGAGCGTCCCCCTAGATAACATTTGACCAGCAACAGAGGACTAGAAGCTCCACCCGCTGATGTTTCACTGCAGACAGCCTGAGACAGGCTGAGAAAGAGCTGGGTCACTAAACATTCCCTTGTATTTTGGGACAGATTTAAATTGGTATGTGCCCTACAATCTCCCCATATTCCACTCTTATCCTTCCTTATGAATCCTCTTTTTTACCCCACTTGAAAATTTCCTAAATCGTTTAAAGCATGGACTGCCTCTAAATTAACCCAACTACATGATTTTATATCCTCTAATTCCTTTAAAACGTTCCCTGACTTATGTAAAAGTCATGGACTTACAAACTCAGAAGTTTGACGATATTTCCAGATAAAAAATAAATAAATGTTTGCCCAGTATCCACAAATGACTTGCACTCGATAAATTATCATATTTCAAGAGTATATGTAAACATGACCCCCATGCAAAAGGACTTATTTTGAATCTTTACGCCCAACTAATTTTTAAACCTGATTCTAGTCCACCTTCATATGTAGCTAAGTGGGAGTCTGATCTTGGATTTTCATTGGAAACAGCAGTATGGGACAAGGTTGGGGTCACTACAAAATCTTTCTCTTAAAATATAACTACTTTAGAAACAAAATTTGCCCCCAATTACTCCTCATCTTGCTTTCGAGGCTGTACTGAACCTGCATCCCATCTTTATATCTGGTGGACTTGCCCAAATGTCAAAAGATTTTAGAAAAATATATTCCACATGATTTCGACATTATTTGCAGTGCCCATCTTTCCTGATCCTTTGGTAGCACTTTTGAATTTAAAACTTTCTCTAGTAATCAGTTCAAACTCTTATAACAGATCACTACAACCATGAAACAAACAATTGCTAAAGCCTGGAAATCCCCTACCCTGGTATTAACTGAAACAATTATTTAGCTAATTATTTATGATTCGTGCCAAAACAGAGGCTATTACCCATGACATAATATCTAAATTTAAGAAAATTAGGCTCCCTTGGATGACACACTATTTGCCTTCTAATTTAGATGAATTCTTGTTGTTGCCTTGGTAAATTTTTACTACATTTTCATATTTTCATACTTATTATATGATTGAAGCCACACATTGCCCCGGAGATCCCTTCTCTTCCATTTTCTTTCTACCCTTTCTAACTCCTTCTTTACTTTACCTTTCTTTTACCTTTTCTTGTACCTCTTCCTTCCCTTTATCAGGTTTAAGTATCATTACTTTTAATTGCATTCCTTGTTTCTTATGATACTACAAAATTCCTGATATTTGCTCCTACTTGAATTATAACAGCGATAATCCCTTAACTCTTCTTTTACTAAATACCCTAGATAATCTCAATTTATTATTAACTTGAGACTTTGTTATATTATCATTGTTAATGTTTAGAATTTTTCTTTTTTTAATAGTATAGGAAATCTTCTCTCTGAGTTATTAATCTTTTGACTAAAGTATGAGACACATTTTACCTTTAGTTATATTAAGGAATTATAATATTTCTAACATATTATATTCCTGTATCGCTTTTGAACTTGTTTCCTGATTTATTAAATTTCAATCAACAAATTTGACAAGGAGAGAGCTGGGTCATGTGACAGCTGCATATCGATTTTTTAAATTAAAATAAATACAGTGCCATCATCCACATACATAAAAAGATTGGATAATGTAAGTTAAACAGTAAGGGCCAGATTCTCTAAGACTCTGCGGCGGCGTTGCGTAAGCTATTTACACTACGCCGCCACAACTTACTGGAGCAAGTGCCATATTCTCCAAGCACTTGCTCCGTAATTTGCGGCGGCGTAGTGTAAATGGCCTGGCGTATGGCCGCGTAATTCAAAGGGGGCGGCTTGTATTTAAATTAAGCGCGCCCCCGCACCGATCGAACTGCGCATGCGCCGGCCGTACAAATAGCCCAGTGCGCATGCTCCAGCTCATGACGGAAAACGTCAATGAAACCGACGTGAGCGTCATTGACGTAAAGCCCTATTCGCGAACGACTTAATAAAATGACTTAAACGACGGAAAAAGACGACGCTGACCCGATGCCATACTTAACATGGCATACGACGGACCTTCGTAAACGTACCCCTCATATAGCAGGGGTAGGTTTACGCTTACGGAAACCACGTAAACGACGCCGAGGCGGCGCAAAAACATTCGGGAATCGGCATATCAGGCTCATTTGCATAGTCAAATGAGAAAACAACGTAAACGCCACCTAGCGGGCCAGAAAATAATTACATCTAAGATCCGACGGTGTAAGTGTCTTACACCTGTCGGATCTACGCCGTATCTATGCGTAAGTGATTCTAGGAATCACACGCATAGATACCCGGGCCAAAAAACAGAGATACATCTCAAGATACACCGTCGGATCTCTTTTGAGAATCTGGCCCTGTGTGTTTAGTATCACTTTAATATGGTAGATGTACTAGCAGGTAACACTTACCGCCATGGCCGCAGCATTCAGAGAAGACAGGAAGTCAAGCACTGAACTAACATTCGATACTGCTGCCAAAATGTTGCCAATTGCGGCAGAATTATTAGTGACGTTGTAATCTACGCTGAAGTGTGCAATTTGTTGCAAAGTTAGGAAAGATAAGGTATCCATCTGCAAAACAAAACAACAACCTCCAGAGTAATATAAGTAAGTCAGTGGTAAATATGCAATCTAAATCTCATAAATTAACATATAAGTAAACTGTTCTAAATGGTGCTATTTTTTTTTCATGACAACCCCCCCACCCCTTTCAGATGGATACATTTATTTTAGAAACAAGAGAAAAGGGGAAGGGTACCTAGGAACCCTGGGACTTTTAAGGCGGTGCTAATAAAGTGTATTGACACACCAAAAGTAGAAAAAATAGAAAATTATTTTATTAGAATACATATTAATAAATAAAAAAAACATCCATAATTGATGAATAGATTAAGCTTCAACAATGTGAGAAGACTTGTTGTAGTCGTGGTTCGCTTGACATGTTTCGCTCGAATTGGAGCTTCCTCAGGAGCTTAGAACTAACAACACTACAATATATCAAAAAGATATACAAAGGATGGTGAATTAAAGAATACAAAAGGTATATTCAGATAGTGTGTATATCACAACACAAATTGAATAAATAAGGTACTGTATATAATAATTTTTAAAGGAAGCTCCAATTCGAGCGAAACATGTCGAGCGAACCACGACTACAACAAGTCTTCTCACATTGTTGAAGCTTAATCTATTCATCAATTATGGATGTTTTTTTATTTATTTATTTGTATTCTAATAAAATAATTTTCTATTTTTTCTACTTATGGTGTGTCAATACACTTTATTAGCACCACTTTAAAAGTCCCAGGGTTCCTAGGTACCCTTCCCATTTTCTCTTGTTTCTATCCATACATGGGATGAGGTGCTTTAATTTGAAAATCTGTACATCCTCACAATCCTAGATACATTTATTTTATTATATTAAAAAATAATGTTTTACATTTTTGTTTTAGAACAAGGAATATTTTTTTTTTATAAGCCACATGGCCCATTCCATAGCTTCCCTATACCTCCTAGCAGCTTCAAAATGGGAGTTGATAAAAGAGTCCATATGGATGAAAACCGGGAACCATGGCAATGGATATATGTTCTATGTTGTAAAAAATTAAAACGTTTGTGGAAAGTGTAGCCTGTGAATTACCCTAACATGACAAGTTAACATTCATTTTTATTTAGATATGTTGTTTACTTACAGCAGTGAAATTGGGATTAAGTTCTGTAAAGTCCCCCAGGCTAGCAAACTGAGAAAACTTTCCAAGATTCTGTTTTATCCACATACTGCTGGTAGTGTTCTGCGAGCAGGCTGATCCTAGACAGATTGACAAAAATTAAAGAAGTTGGATTCGTGTCAAGCATTTAAATTCTAGTATATTGTACACTAAGTATGTAAATCAACTATATAGATCAGACCAAAATGAGGAGGAAAGAGGGACAGAGGGACTTTGTAGCAAATCAGAGACAGTACCTTGAAATCAGGGACAGTTGGGAGCTATGTATATGTATATGGGGCCTGCTCGATTTGTTTTTGTCCTGGGGCTATACATTAGGCCCCATACACACTGGGTGTTTGACCTTTTCTGCCTATAAACGCCCCCTCATGTTAGCCTATGAGATAGTGGGTGGGGCCGAACCGCAGCTCCATGTCTGAATGGATACAGGAAGCTGTTACTCGGATTGGATGCCCCCATAGCAAGCTGCTTGTTGTGGGGGCACTCGGCAGGAGGGATGGCCAGGAGCACAGAAGAGGGACCAGAGAAGAGGAGGATCTAGGCTGCTCTGTGTAAAACCACTGCATAGAGCAGGTATGTACATGGGCTCAAGGCTTTATAATCACTTTCAGGAGAGGAGTGTTTGGGCAAAAAACAAACAAAAAACAGCTAATTCTAGGCGCTTTAGTGCTTGAGTGTTTATTCATTTCAGGCCAGAATAGTATACTCCAAAACGATAGCAGAGATCAACACTAGTACAAACTTCTTACGACATCCTCTTCAAAAAATCTTAACTGGTGGTAATAGTGAGTGGCCAGTATTTATAGGTCTCAATAAGAGCAGACCCAGTCCATCCAAACACTTAAATCCCCTCCTGTTCACGTTTCTGCAAATAAAATCCACAAAAAAAAAAACATCCCCTAGACTAAGCCTGTGTATTCGGTGTACTTAGATCTGTGTCTGTGACAAGCAGCTTCTGTACTAGCAAGGGAGACCTGAGCATATTCTCAGCGGCTGCTTTGGAGCGAGCACTAAAATAGCCAGAACAGTGGTCATTGATATAGGATTTTAAACTATATCTACCTGACACCTTCTTTTGGTTGACGAGGAGTGATTTCAGGGCGGGGTACAGTTCTTGCCTTTCCACGTCTGTCATGTTGGGGAATGCCATGTCTAGATTCTTCACCCTGAAAATATCATTGTAAAAATACACAGCATAATTACTTATTGTACACTCTAATCAGTTTGGACTGGTAAGCTGGACAAGACAACTGGTGAAAGACGTTGATAATGTGAGGTCAACATTTTTTTAAATCTTAGCTGAGGCTTTGAAGGGCTATATAAGGTTTGGAAGGTGGAAAGTAAAATAACAAATTAAATGGGCCACTGTATTTGGGTTACAACCCGTTACAACCACTTTTACCTACAGGTAAGCCTAGATTAAGGCTTACCTGTAGGTGCTAGAAATATCTCCTAAACCTCCGCGATTTAGGAGATATTTACAAAAAATCACAGGTGCCAATGTCTATGGAGCATGCGCCGTAGACAACGGCACAGGCGCAATTTAGCAATAGGCTTTACTTCCTCTTTAACATGTAAAATAGTTTAGTACATACAACAGATCTCTCTTTTATTCGCTCCCTGTTTGGGTATCATACAGGATCCGGAAGTGATGGATCCTCCGCTCCGACATATGTTCTTAGCATCTTCGGAAAGTGAAGTGACTTCCTGAAGACACTGAAATGTATATATCTTAATGGCACCCCAATGCTTTAGAAGAACGCTTTTTTTATTGCATGTGTGAACCCACATTGTGATTTTATCTCACCAGCTTCTACCAGAAATAGATGAAGGTCTAAAATGCACATTTCTGGATAGAAAAAATGGACCATTACCATTACCTTTGAAGGTGTGTGCGTCAGAACCAACATACTAAGCTAAGTCTCTACACCTCACTGCCTACATGCTTCTTTTAGGGCCAGGCCCTAAAACACTCACCTTCCAAGGTAACTCAACAATGGTAGCTAGTTTGTTTCGCTTAGAAGGCCAGAAATGGTCTTTATTATTATTCCTAAAAACTAGGAAGATACTCACAGTTCCTGGAAAATTCCACAGGTTACATTCCGCTGCTGCAGGCAATTCACCATGTCTGGGTTGATTTGAACAAGGAATGGCTGGAGGCTACTGGGGATCCATTGTATAGGACCTACTGAGTTTGTCAGATTCTGAATGAGTCGAGACCAAATCCCATTCCACAAGAATTTCCTCCATCCTGGACTGAAGCTGAAAAACTGTTTAACCCAAACAATATATTAGTTATAGCTTTTACTTACTGTAAAAAATAGAGGGTAAACTGTGCCTGTGTGTTATACGCAGGGGGCTGTGGAAACTTTTTTCCCGAAACTTCCCTCTGAAAGTCAGAGTGCGTGTTATACACCGATAAATGGTACTTTCCTTGCATCAACCATCCAGGCTGATTATATTTTTACATTTTATATACAAAGTAGGAGATAGGGCAAATGCCCTGAAAACTATCATTGCTAAGCCAAACACAGTGGGATTTAATATTCAGCACGTTTTACTTTTTGCAGCTCTAATGAGAGAAATCCTCATGCTAGTGAATTGCTGTGAAGGTCAACAGGGTGGCACTGGGGTCAACTAGGAAGGCTCTGCCACTGACATTCACCTTTATGTCGATTTTAATGTGGAATTACAATACTAATGCTTTTATTTTTTAGGGGCTGCAGCTGTTAGTCCTCTTAAAGTGTCACTCAACCCACGTCATTAACCACTTCAGCCCCTGGAGGATTTGACCCCTTCCTGACCAGGCAATTCTTTGCGATAGGGCACTGTGTCAATTTAACTAACAATTGCGCAGTCGTACAAGCTTGTACCTAAACCAAATATATGTCAATTTTTTCCCCACAAATAGAGCTTTCTTTTGGTGGTATTTGATCACCTCTGCGGTTTTAATTTTTTGTGCTATAAACAAGAAAAGACTGCCAATTTTGAAAAAAGCACAATATTTTGTACTCTTTTGCTATAATAAATATCCCCCCAAAAAAAATCTTTATCAGTTTAGGCTTTTATGTATTCAATATATATTTGTTGAAAAAAATCGCAATAAACGTATAGTAATTCGTTTGCGCAAATCGGAAACTTTTAACACTTTTTTGGGACCATTGACATTTATACAACGATCATAGCTGAAAATAGCCACTGATTACTGTATAAATGGCACTGGCAGGGCAAGGGATTAACTCTGTTCCCTAGGTGTGTTCTAACTGTGGGGGGTGGGACTGACTAGGGGAGGAGACCGATCAGTGTTTCCAGGGCCGATCCACCCTATAGGCTCACTATGCAAGCCGCTTAGGGCTGCGGAGGGCCCCCCAAATTACTAGAGTGAGAAGTAATTTTCGGCCCCTAATTGCATGGGAGAAGAAATAACATGTAATTTTCGGCAGCCCCCCACACTTCTCAACTTTAATGTGACATGTCATTTTGCTTAGGGCCCCAGAGAGGTCAGGATCGGCACTGGGTGTTTCTATATACTAGGAACACACGATCTGTTTACACAGTTTACAGGAACAGCAATGACTCTCATCCTCCCAGTCAGTCCACCCCCCATACAGTTAGAAACACCTCCCTTGGGAACACTTAACCTCTTGATTGCCCCTAGTGTTAACCCCTTCCCTGCCAGTGTAAACAGTGATCACTGCATTTGTATAGCACTGATCGCTGTATCACCAAAAAGTGTCACTTAGGGTCAGATGTGTCCACCGCAATGTCAACTTAGCAGTCCTTCTAAAAATCGCAGATCCCTGCCATTACTAGTAAAACTAAAAAAAAAAAAAAAAAGCCCTAAATCTTTCTCCTATTTTGTAAACGCTATAACTTTTGTGCGAACCAATCAATATACGCTTATTGTGATATTTATAACCAAAAATATGTAGCAGAATACGTATTGGCCTAACTGATAAATACATTTTTTTTTTTATCAATTGTTTTGGATACAAATTATAGCAGAAAGTTAAAAATATATATATATTTTTTCAAAATTGTCGCTTTTATTTGTTTATAGCTAAAAAAAAAATACAGAGGTGATCAAATACCACCAAAACTGTACAATTGTCAGTTAGAGTGACATCGTTGCGGTATCGCAAAAAAAAAAAAAATGGCCTGGTCATTTAAGGGGGTAAATCCTTCCAGGGCTGAAGTGGTTAAAGAAAATGTTGGTGTCTCCTTTTGGACAACATTATCTCATGATCAGTTTGCTGAATGAGAGTTTTTTTCTGACTGCTGCGGACAGACACTTTATTGCAAGTTTTTACAAATCATTTGTAGCAGAAATCCATACGACAAATGGTTTTTATAAACAGGGCAGCCATCACAATTTTTGGGGCCCCTTACACAACTTTAGGCAGGGGCAAAGAAAGGGGCCTGGGGGGATCATCGGACCCCTTACAAGTGTAATGCAAAAAAAATAAAGAATTTAAAAAAAATGTGAGGGGGGCCGGCTGGGCCAGTAAAGGGGCCCTGGGGACCATTGGGCCCCTGACATGTGTAATGCACAGAAAAAAAAATATGAAAAAGAAAAAAACGGGAGGAGGGACAGCCGGGCCTGTAAGGGGCCCTGGGGACCATCAGGTACCTTTACAGGTGTAATACCTGTACCCCCCTGATGGCAGCCCTGGTTATAAATAATTAAAGTTTGTCTATTAGACAGACGGTGACCTATTTCTGAACTCCAAGTCTCATTGTAGGGTGTATACATATATATTGAGAAATACAGAAACTTCTTCAGTGAGCATATAATAGACGGCAATATGTAAGAACACAAAATTCATTGAAAAGAAACCAGTTTTTTCACTAATCTGGGAGAGTCAGCAATGGGACTCCGAGACTCCATTAACCTAAAATAGTACATTATTTCTGAACTACAAAGGAAAACGAATTTGCCTGTAGGCATCGCAAACATGCAGACTTATCAAGTGAGAATTCAAGCCAACACCTTATAAATCCCGTCACACAAGTGTCAGTGTACATGGAGTTTATTCATTCAATGTCATGGTTTCTTCTTAGGCCTGGTTCACACCTATGCAGGCTTTGGTTGATGCTTTTTCCCGTTTTTCTTTCATAGGGGGTTTTATGAATTTTAAATGTGTTTTTTGTGCATTTTACATTTTTGGGAGGTGTTCATTGTATTTCAGGAAAAAAGTGCAGAATGCATAAGAAAACCAAGCACTGCATTTTTTTTATGCGTTTCCATTAAAGTCTATGGAACCAAAAATGCAACCTTCCAAAAAACGCTCTGGTGGACACTGAACAGATGTGAATGTGGCAACCATGTTATTTAGACTGTAGTGGGTTTCTGCTAGGGTTGCACCAATCCCAGTGTCAGTAGTTTATTTTTATTTTTTTAAATTTTGCTTTTTACAATTTGTTTTTTAATTATTTCTTACAATTTATATTTTTTTTTTGTGGGGGGGACAGGGAAAGGGACACAGATTCCCCAGCCCTTCTCTCTGCAGCCTCAGCTGCAATGAAAATGAATGGACAGCGGCTCCTCTCCATTCATAAACTTATGCATCATATACAAGGTTTAGGATGCTCAGTTATGAATAGACAGTGTCAGAAAAGAAAAAAGCCAGTAAATTTCAAATTTACTTGCTCCTTCCCCTGCTTTCCATCCTGACAGATCCAGGACAAGGGGGACCGGAGGAGGACAGAGGAAGACCAGAAAAGCATGGGGGGGGGCTGGGTGAGCACAAAGGATAGAGGAGCACAGAGAACATGGAGGGGGACTGGAGGACCACAGAGGACACGGAGGGGGAACAGATGAGCACGTAGGACACAGAGGGGGACTGGAGGACACGGAGGGGGACTGGAAGAGGACTGGAGGAGTACAGAGAGGGGGACTGGAGAAGCACAGAGCAGGAAACGAAGAAGGACACCGGAACAGTCAGGAATGATTGGTGCGGCGCATTACCAGTGATACCAGTATTGTATCGGTGCAACCCTAGTTTCTGCTAAACGGAAAATGCACTGACAAATGCATAGTTGTGAACCAGGCCTGAAAGTGAATCTGTGCTTTTCCCATGCAGGCAAAACAATAGGAGAGATGGACTTTAAAGCCCTCTCCCCAGATGCTTATTCTTGCATTGCTTTCGCTAGGATCAGCCATCAGGAACAAAAGCAAAGCCCTGTGTAAACTTTAGGTTGCTGACGTCAAACCTAACACAGGGCTATGGACTCTCAGAGTGACAGCACTGATTGAGTATGACCCATTGCATGCCTGAGTCACATGCCCCTAGAACACACCAAAGTACCTGGTATTTCATTTGACTCCCCGTGCTGAACAGATCCCCTGAGCAGTGAAATACCGATGTGCATATTTTTGAAGGTGGGAAGGTCAAAGCAAACCTACGTTAAGCTGGGAATAAGTAAAGTGCAGGTTTGTTTCACTGGAAACCTTTCACAAAAGAAACATGCTGCCATTGCTGATTTCTCGTTAGTGGTTATGCTGACAGCTTAATTTAAATATGTTAAATTGATGACCCAGAAGATGTATGAAGTTCAATGCCCCCGAATTACCTAAACCACGTGCTTGTTAGGCTGCATTCACACCTAGGCGTTTTTACGCCCTATGCACGACGCTCGTGCCGCTGGAGGGGTGATTGTACATTGTTGTCTATGGAGATGGTTCACATCTCCACGCCGAACGCCGAAACGCCGTACGCCTGAAGCTCAAAACAAGTCCCGGACCCTTTTTTCAGGCCGCTTTCGGCGTTCGGCATAGACAACAATGTTAAGAAAAAAAAAAAAGGTTAAAACGACCCGTTTTGTCGCGGCAAATCGCGGTACAATACACCGCAATTTGTCGTGGCAAAATTTGCGCGTTATAGTGTGAATGCAGCCTTAGGGGCAATGACTTAGCAATGGGTCCTTGACTTAGATAAAATTTCAGTTAGCTAGCATTTTCAAAAAGTCAGCAATGAAAGTTCCCCATATTTCTCTCACTACCTGTTCCACTAAGACACAACTATGGGTTAGTTGTGAGTATCACCTCTGTCATTTATTTTACACTATCATAACTTTTAAGGAGATTTTTTCAATGCACATACAATTGACTACCTAGGATGTTTTGAAGCTATTGCAAAAAGCTGAAATCAGAAAGGCGCTGCTCTCCCAACCAGCCACCATTATACAGGAATCAAAACTGCTTCAGCTTGAAAGTTTCTGCCAAAGGCCACGCCCTGGGTTTAATCATAAGGACACTTAGAATTATCATGCCTTTGGCAGAGATTCACAGGCTGAAGCAATTTTAATGCCTATACTAAGGTGGCTTGTTGGGAGAGCAGCGCTTTCTTGATTTCATCCATGTACTGCCTCAGATGGGCTTCTTAGCAGCCTGCACCCCTTATCTGAGGATATTGGGAGTTCGGTCTCTAGCTTCGAGCGCCATTCTAAGCTTGGTATCCAGGCCACAGTTGCAAAGGGCCGCTTTTGCATTTTTAACTTATGATTTTATCTAACAATGGGTAGTAGAATAATGACAAGAATTAGTATATATCCTATATACTCATGAGTGTGTTTAGTGAGTTAGCCCAAACTGTGGCTTGCTGGCCCACTTAAAAAAAAAAAAAAGCTAAGTCTTTACAGCAGGTTGACCATGCAAGGATTTAGCTTTACAAGCAGTTATAAGCAAAAACAGGTACCGAAAAAAAGACATGTTCACAACAAAAAAAAATCTTTTTTTTTTGTTTCATTTCCTCTCGTTTCGTATATTCGTAAAGATTCATAATTTCGTAAGACGCAAGTTTTCTATTCGAACCCGTTCATAATTTCATAACAGTTTTATTTTCGTTGATACTGGATGATTCGTAAATTCTGTCTAATTTATTTTCGTTGATTCGAAAATTGTAATTTTGTTACATAATAATTTTCGTTTATTCGGTACACTATTCGTAATTTAGTAATTGTTACTTATGTGACATTGCCTTTTCGATTGATTCGTAACATTGTTTTGTTTGGTTTTCGTTGATTCGTGTCTATTACCGTGCTTCGAATGGATTCATAATTTTGTACTTTCGTAAATACAATGCGGCGCGGTCATTAGCAATCTCGTATTTTAGTTTAATTTTCAACACGCGGCTAATACATATTAAGAAAGACTTTCTCTTACACTGTCCAATGTGACTCAGCACAAAAGCTGTTTGGCTAAGATATTAAGTAAATACATCACTCACTAACTACACTGCCCATTGCCCATTCGAAAAAAACAATACAAGTACACTAATTTACAAAAAGACAAAGAAACGGATTTACAAAACACACAAATGAAAATACAAACATACGAATTAAAATACGAATATACGAAATTACGAACAGACAAAGGATTTAAAATACGAAATGCAAATTATTCGTTATAGATGTCATTTTCGTTTTTTTGCTTTTTCATGGTGTTTCGTATTTTAGTAAGTTTGTCCAATCGTAAGTTCGTATTTTCGCTTGTTCGTTTTTTTAGTACTTTCAGCTATTTGGATGTACGAATACTAACAAATTTGTACTAAAATCCATTCGTTACGAACCGAATCGCACATATCTACCCAGCCACCTGACTTACTCTTCATCAGCACCTTTGCTCTTGTCGGGATCCTTCAGTCCCGACTCTCTGGCTCACCTGGCTCACTCAGTCTTCAGTTAAAGCCCCCTACTGCACAGGACCCCCCATAGATAGGGGCCTCTAGATAGGGGATCTCCTGGCACCTGAGGCTCTCTCACTTCCTGAGATCTACAGATTCCCTAAGCCCCCTGGGCTCGCCTAGCTGGGCTGGCTTTCTTAGTTTCCCAGACACACTGTCAGTCTCCCAGGCTCTCCAACATGGAGTGCAGTCTCTCAACTAGAACATCTCTGTCTTCAGTCTCCTGGCAGCAACTCATACCTGTTTTGAAAAGTAAACTTGTCAAATAATGGAAACTCTGAACTATGCTCAGGTCCTTGTATATAACATGTGTGTACATCTGTATACCCACACAGCCTGCAGGTTTCTAACAAGACCTGGACACACGATTGAAGGCTTTGTCCCACCAAAATCTGGAAGAGAAGTTCAGCTAAATACACCAAAATAAACGTACTTACCTTGTTGTTTAGGCTTCCAAATGTGATATTGGTTTTGTTCACGTCCAACTTGGATAAAAACAAAGACAAGTATGCAGGGTCCAGGGCCTCTGTAGTAGTATCATTGGTGTAGCAGTTGGACAGGTTGACCAGGATGTCATCAGGAAGGGCTGCCAACAATGAGCTCTAAATAGAGGCATAACAAGAAGGTGAACTTTAACCGTGATATGACATATTGGTATGTCAATGTCCCATGATAAGAAGCCTTCACAATTCACAGATATGACCAATAATATTACATGTAAATGAAGATACTCACGCTGGAACAAGCATACTGCTGGAAGGATGAAGAGCAGGGATTGATGACACTGATGTTGCTGTAAGAGAAATTAAAAGGAGTGTCAGGACATGGGAGGCCAGGTGCCATTTTGAAAGCTAATTATCTTCTAAACTCTATCCAAAACTAACAAAAATGTTTTGGCTTTCCTAAGACTTTTTATTGAGTAAGGCAAACTGTGTAAGATCTAACAAAATAAAACAAATGTCATCCCCTGGTGTGATATTACATTATTTTTTAAAGTGCAAAGATATTGGGGGCATATTAAACAGCTAAACAAACAATACATGGTTGTTAGACAATTAACTTTTTTAGATCTGCACCATGGTAATAAGATAATTAGAAATGATTGAACTTACCCTGTTATATTAGAGCATATGACTGTTTCTGTAGGGAAAAAAATAGTTAATATAAAGAACTATCTGTAAATATGTATTGCAAGCTGCTACAAATAGCCAATAAACGTAGACTTACCATTGAGAGGACCAGACGGACACTAAGAAATAAATACAGACAATAATATTAAAATATGCCAGCTGTGTAGTTATTTAAAACATACTATTCACATAGAATTCACAGCATTAAGGTATTATTCTATATAAATGTATAAATGCAGATATATTCAAGATACAAATGTTCCTCATATTTTGTATAGTATGTTATACTGTAGCTGCTATCTTTATAACATATACTCCTTTTGTTTTATATAGGTATAATAAAGAATCATTAATTAAAAATAAATCATTAATAAGCTATAAGCTCATGCACACTCCTTGTGTTCTGGTGTCTGACATCTGGAGACAGAACACAGGAGACATGATTGCTTGCTGGCAGCATAGGGGAACTGTGAGTCAGTGCCCCTTGTGGCTAGAGGCAAAATCATTGCAAAGGGTCCAACACTGTAAAAATAACATATTTTCACTTGCCAATGGCTCGGTACTGACTACAGAGACTTTTTGAGGGAAATAGCATTGAACATTGATTTTCCTCCACCTGCTCTTTTACACACAATACACTTTACAATTGCTTTAGCCAAAGCCATGGAAGGAAGCTGTTGTATACTTTGCAAGGCCTTACACACCCATGGTCTAGGCCCAGTATATGGGAGGATTTCATTAAGTAGTGGGCCCTAATCTAGGGGACTTACTGCTTTGAAGTGTAGACCATACAGCAACCAATCCACTCCCTCCAATGAAACCTCCATTACCAGCCACCACCCATGTATACTTATCAAGGGCTCGTACACCCATGGTCCAGTCCTAGTCCATAGAAGGGTTCTGTTATGCAATGGGCCCTAATGTAGAGAACCATCTGCTTAGAGGACCATACAGCCTCTACTCCCAGGCTGGCTACTCTGCCTTTCCTATTTCTTGTTCTCCATCACATTCCTTTAAGGTACATAAAGGTTTACACTCCATTCCCCATTCCAATTCACTGTAGTGCATACTTTTATGCTTACTAGAGTAATTCAGAACAGGTAATTAGCTTAACTGAGGATTATTTGTTATACAGTCTTTGGTAAATTCAATAAAGTTATGCAACACGGTACAGCCTCCAATGATAGTGCAACTTCAATTCCCCTCCCAACAAGTTCTGTATTTGGGCTGTGCTCTGGTGCTCATACTTTTAGCATGAGCAGATCTAACAAGCAGCATTATTCACCAGCATGCAGATGTTATGGGGACTGTACTTATGTGCACTACAAGAAAACTCGGCCCCAACGTAAGCTGGCTGAAGAATTAGGGCAAAGGACTGTCTTCACAGATACGTGTTCTATAAGAACTTTACTTGCTGTCCAGAGTAAGAGGACATTGCAATGTTGATCACCATTATCGTTACTGTTATCTGTGTCATTGTTTATTGCTGATGTATAGATTATTGGGTATAGAACAATTCAACGAAACAGGATTCTAAACGGCTATAGCCTAATGATCATATTGTTTAGTGGACGGTGGTTGACCCATTTGCTCATTTATGTACATACTGCCATTTACCTCAGCCCATTACAATACACTAAGTTAATTTACTATTAACCAGTCTGGTGTTTATTTTTTGGTACCGAACAGCTAGGTACACTGTATCCATACTTGTATTCCTATAATTGTTTGCATTATTCAACTTGGGTTTAACCAGGTGTGATGATAAATTGGGTGGGGGAGCAACATAACTGTACAAGAATGGCAGCATAGGCTCCTATAGAGCATTGCATTCATTTTACACCCTCAGTCTGCTCAAAACTAATATTTTAGTTAAAGTGGTTGTGAATCCTTACTTATCCCCAGTGAAGTGAACAGCCGCAGATGATTACACAAATCCTCCTACATAGAAATGTGAAAAAAATTGGAGGAAAGAAACACATCCCCTTTCACACAGCAGAACTGTGTTGTGAATGGACAAGCTGTCTGCTGAGCTCCCTCCCTAACAAATGTTATCTCATGTGTGAAAAGGTCTCAAAGGTGACTCATGCTGATAACAGAGGACCGAAGCACCAGAGAGAAACTACACTATGAGCTTTAGAGACAGATAAGTAAACACTACAGATATACATGCTTTGCTCAGATTTCATGACTGAGGTTTAGAGCCACTTTAAGTTGAGCCTTATGTACTGAGTCAGTCCTTGGCTACTTGGAAGCTCCTCATAATGAGCACAACAGGTGTGCAGACCCTAGAACTCCATGCAGATATCTCACCAATAAAGTCCTTGAGAGATTTAAGAAACTGTCAGGCGACTAAACTCAACAGTAAATATATTCTAACCAAGCACTGAAATAAACATTTTGGGTGGAATTATCCTTAAACGCAGTGCAATTTGCAGCAAATATTTCTTTGGAAGCTTGTCTACCCCGATCATTATTTCAATAACATTTTCACACATTGTGCATGGATGAGTTCTCTGTCTTTTTTTCTGTCTTGTCATGTTGTAGGTTTTTGGTTTCTTCTTATTACATGTTCCCTTGTTATGTGTTCGCCTAAAATATCTACTGGAAATGCAAGTTTGGCAACAGATAGAACTTACCGTGACATTGGCAGCAGAAGATAAAGTCACAAAAAGCCCTGAAATGAAAAACAATAGCAACAATTTAACTCACAATAGCCCCGGGTAAGGCAGCATTCCTTGTCTAAAAATGTGAACTATATAGAAAACAAATGAGTCTGTGGTTGATTTTCTCACATGTCTTAGAATACCAACTATTTGTCCGAAAAAACAGAAAGATGGGTTTGCACAAAGGAGCCATTTGTATTGTCATATCACCTCTGAGGAATATGTTTAAGGGAAATGACCTGGCGGGATGTCGTGTAATAAGCTAGCTATGTCCTATAAAAACATGGTCATCTGACAATGTGTCGTGTCCTATAATAAGGTGGTCACCTGAAACTGTGCCCTACAATAAGATAGTCGACTGCCAGTAAGACCTATAATAAGCTGGTCTACTGCCACTATGTCCTCTAATAACACTATCATCTGACAGCGTGCCGGTCACCTGACACTACAATTGCATGGTGCAAAATATGGTGCATCTCTGCATAGAAACCAATCAGCTTCCAGGTGTTATTGTCATAGCTTACAGTGGAAGTAAACCCATCCAAAAACATGCCATAAATGTAAAACTCTCATTGGTTGTGCTCTCAACCAAACTGTCAAACCATCTAATGGATGGTGTCATAAGTGATCACATGTGCAGCATCATGCAAGTTGTAGATTAAACATAGGCAAAGGTGGCAGCTTCCTTGGCTGAAAAAAATTGGGGAGGGGGGGGGGGGTTATTTACACTTTAATTGAACAAGCTGGAGTTAGAAGCTGATTGGTTACCATGCACAGCTTTACCAGATTTAGAGTGCACCAGTTTTAGTAAATCTCCCCCTTTGTCCTATAAAAATGTGGTCACCTGACTGTGGGCTCCATTCACAGAATGAACTCGCATGAGATATTTAGGTGTCAGGACACATTTGGCCTAAATATCTTATGCAATCCTGGAACTGTTAAAATCGCTAGACCGCGTGTGCGTTATTTACCGAAAAGCACTGAAAGCGCTCAGTAAATACCATATGAACAGGCGTTAAAATCCATTCACAGAAGGAAATAAATAATTTAATGCATGCGGAAATTAAATAGTGGTCCAGGCATGCAGTATTTGTGGAATGGGTACCAGTTGTTATGGAGCAGGTAGCCGCCTGCTTCTTAACAACCAGTAAACATCATGGTTGTTAAGAAACAGGCAGCCACTGTGTCCTTGAGCCATCAGCTTTGCCCCCCCCCCCAAAATCCATACCAGACCTTTAGCTGAGCGTGCAGCCTGGTAGGTCAGGAAAGAGAGGGGGAGAGCAAGTGCCCCCCACCTGAACTATACCAGGCTACATGCCCTCCAAAGCGTCTTGTCCCAAGGGCTTCTTCCCTGCAACCTTGGCCGGTGGTTGTGGGGGTCTGCTGGCATAGGGCATATCAGAAATTTGGAAGCCTACTTTAAGAAGGGGGCCCGCAGATCCCAACCCCTCCCCTATATGAATGAGTAGGGGTACATAGTACCCCTAGACATTCACCCCCAAAAAATGTGTAGTGTAAAAAAGAGATTTGTTTTTGACAAATCTTTTAAAAAATAAATAAAACTGAATGTCCCTTGGTGTAGATCCATTGTCAATCACGCAGCCCACTGCCGATGGCGACCCTAAAAAATAAAATATCTACTCATGGCGAAGGCACCCACTGTCTGCCAGCTCCGCCGTTTAACAGTTCCTAAATAGGTAAGGGGCGGGGGACCCCACGTCATTATATTTTTATGTTTTGGGGTGAGGTTCCATTCAGAATCCATATGCATTGAGGGGGGACTCCATGCCATTTTTCCCCCGATTTTTTTTATCACTGGCAAGTATTTTTTTATTTAGCTGTCGGTGGGGAAGCTCACGACAGCTGATGACTCATTAGTTGTTAAGGACACTGCAGCTGCCCACTCCTTAACAACAGGTACACATTCCACAAATACTGCATGCCTGGACTACTTGATTTCCGCATTCATTTAATTATTTATTTTCTCCTGTGAAAGGATTTTAATGCCTGGCAATGTGGTATTTACCAAGCGTTTGCAGCGTTGTTCGGTAAATACTGTACAAACGGTCTAGTGAATTGACAGTTTCAGTCCTAACACCTAAATGTCTCATGACTCATTAGTTGTTAAGGACACTGCAGCTGCCCACTCCTTAACAACAGGTACACATTCCACAAATACTGCATGCCTGGACTACTTGATTTCCGCATTCATTTAATTATTTATTTTCTCCTGTGAAAGGATTTTAATGCCTGGCAATGTGGTATTTACCAAGCGTTTGCAGCGTTGTTCGGTAAATACTGTACAAACGGTCTAGTGAATTGACAGTTTCAGTCCTAACACCTAAATGTCTCATGCAAGTTAATTCTGTCAAAGGAGCCCAGTCTCCGGCAAAGTCAGCATTTTACAGTTTCACTCTCCCTGTCGCAGATGTGTTTCTTCCTGCTGACTGGCTACAGCATCATCCCAGACTGTGCTTTGTGATTAGTAAAGAGCAGAGAGGGGAATGGAGGCACAACACCAGTACAGCTGTACTTTCTAGGGGCAGTGAAAAACGAAGATGGAAAGAGTTTTCATCAAACCAAACATCTCGTGCATAAACACCCTTGGCTTTCAAACATATTGGCGTCCAAAAATCCAGGCGCCCAAAGTTGAGGTTTAAGTGGAAGAACCCAAAGATTCGAATGTGTGTGTGTGTGGTGGGGGATTCTGCGAAGCATTTCCAGGTATTGATTTGGGTATCCATTGCAAAGATTCCCCATCCTTCCTCTGACTCCATAAGAGATATGTTTCCTAATCTATTAGGCCTCGTACACACGACCGTTATCCTCGACAAAATCCATCAAGAAACTTGGTGGCAGAGCTTTTTTGCCGAGGAAAGCGGTCTTGTGTATGATTTTCATTGAGAAAGCTGTTGTGGATCTCGACGAGAAAAAAAGAGTTTCTCATCGGGAGTATCAATTTCCTCGTCGTGTTTCTCGTCGGGCTGGTTTACGACGAGAAACACGTTTGTGTGTATGCTTAGAAACCTGTGCATGCTCAGAATAAAGTATGAGACGGGAGCGCACCTTCGGTAAAAGTATCGTTCGTAATGGAGATAGCACATTCGTGGCGCTGTAACAGACTGAAAAGCGCAAATCGTCTCTCACCAAACTTTTACTTAACGCGCAGTAACATGAGATTAGCAGAAGCAGCCCCAATGGTGGCGCCAGTGGAATCGAACTTCCCCTTTATAGTGCCGTCGTACGTGTTGTACGTCACCGCGTTTGAGAACAACGAGATTTTGTCTTAACAGTGTGTATGCAAGGAAAGCTTGACAAGATTCTCGACAAGCCTAACAAGGAACTCGTTGAGGAAAACTATGTTTCTTTTACGACGAGATTCTCGGTCGTGTGTACGAGGCCTTACTGGACTGCTCCTACCCCTTCAGGTATTTTTGGACATTCTGTTATAAGGATGGAATAATTGGAACATACCGATGAAGAGAAGTGATGCTATCCATTTGGTCGGACTCTCCATCCTGGTTCTGGCTGATATTAGCTGCCTGTGGACACAATACTTAGTGAGATAAGGAATACATTGAATACCATCTCCTGGTTTATAATAGAAGAAATTCTCAGTTCCAAAACAACATTACTATGTAATGCTACATCTGATTTGAACGGATACCGCTCATGTTATTATGTACTGTACTGTTACATTAAATGAAGATCAGGAAAATACAGCAACTTATAAAACGATCAATGCAAACCAATGAATAAGAAGGACATATCTGAATGAATCCCACTTCAAAAAGAGTTTGTGTGGAATGTTTAAAGAAAAATCTACTACCCCTTTCCCCTTTCCAGTCTGTAACTGCTACCAAATCCTGTTGAGGAGAACAGCTATATTGTTTAAATTGTAACTGAAGCCAAAACTATTTAATTTTTAATTTAGAAAGAGTAGGGAAGGGTTAATGACTGCTGTCTGGAAAGCTTCAACCTCTCTATTTGTCCTGTTGTCGTGTTATACGCCTGTGTATAACACGCACCCCAGGTTTCAGGAAAAAAACTTTCCACAGCCCCTTGTGTATAACACGCAGTTTACCCTCTATTTTCAGGGTAGAAAAATTGAGTGTTATATGCCAATAAATACAGTAGTTACTTTGTGGTGTGGTTTCTCTTACTGAAACCTTGGATGAAGCACTCTAATAGGCTGGATTCACACTTTTGCATTGAAAGGGCTGCCTAAAGCACTGTAACAGAACAATAATTGTGTTTGCAGCATTATTGGCATTGCGCTACAACACAACGTATGGTAGATTGGATAGTGCGTTCGGGAAGGTACGTTGGAGTCATTGCGGTCCCGGCCACTCATCCAGCCAGAGCCCGCACACCCAGAAGGAAGACTGAGTGAAGATGGAAGCCCTCTCAGAGGTGACAGCACACCGCTGGAAGACTTTATTTTAAGGTGTTGAGTGCATACTAGCATATTATGCCATTGACTTGCAGGGTAATTAAATTTTACTTATACTTACCTGTCCCCTCGAATGCCCCACGCCTGGTCCCGAGATCCTCTTTGCTGATCAGCCTGGCCACTGATTGGCTAGAGTGGATGGATTGAGAGCAGCGCAGCCATTGGCTGGCGCTGCTATCAATCACATCCAGTGACGCGGCGCGCTCCCGTGATACAGTGAGCGGCCATAGCTGCTCACTGTATCACGGGAGCGCGCTCGCAATTACTCACCACCATACAAGCTCTCGCATGACTGTGGTCAGTACTTGCGGGGAGGACCAGAGACAGCCACCGAGGAACCCCAGAAGACGTGGATCGGGGCCACTTTGTGCAAAACGAACTGCACAGTGGAGGTAAGTATAACATGTTTGTTATTTTAAAGGAAAAAAATAATTTCCTTTACTAACCTTTAAGTATTCAAATTTTCAAAGTAAAAAAAAAAACAATCCACACAACACTATTTATGTTTGGGAATGGATCAAATAATTATCATGAACTAAAATAATTAATGGAATTAAAACATCTCTTGTTTAATGAACTGAGTCTCACATGATAGCCATCAACCAGACAAACCACATTTTTGGTGAAGTAGGGCTGTTCTGTCACAGTGAATTTCTACACGGTCATGGTAGTAGGGGGGGGTGGGTAGTTGTGGGGGTTAGGTGAAATTACTTGATTGTTTTTTTGCATGCATGCATTAACAACCAGAGAGATGCGTTAAAAATACAAACCAAATATGTAGGTGTTAAAGTATGTGGCACTAAAGCTGAAAAATGTCAACTAATTGTTCCTCACAAGTTGCTGCTTATTTTTGCCAACCTGTAGAGTTTCCACATAATTTGTTGTATAACAGCAAACATCGTGACATAAGACTTTGTTTTGTGGATGTCAAGCAAACCAGGGAATTCAGTAATAAAATGTGGCTATGTATGCTCCACCTTCATCTCACAGAATGCTGCTTCGCAGCTACAAAACATTTAATCAAAAACAGGTGTGTTATCACTTTAGATTCTACAAATCAACACAAGTATCAAAAAAACAGAAGAAAATAGTGAAACGAGATATCTCATATGGGTGATTATTATGCAGAATCATAAATTTAGGGTATACAGTGGAACCTCGGTTTAAGAGTTACTTGGTTTGAGAGCGTTTTGATTTGCGATCAACTTTTTTTTTAAATTAATTCTGACTCGGTTTGCGAGTGTTGACTCGACGAGCAGAATTCAAGCTAAATAGGCCTGCATTGCCTCATTTGGCCTGAGGTAGGGGGGCACAGAAGCTGGGCAGAGCCGAAAAATAGGCCTTCAGTACCTCATTTGGCCTGTGGTATGGGGGCGCAGGAGCCGAGAAAAGTCGTGAAAAGCTGAACATTGGCCTGCAGTACCTCATTAGGTCAGGAAACAAGCCCAAGTGTCCTCGGGCCTTTTCGGCCTTTTTCGGCACTCTCTGGCGCCCCCCACCTCTGACCGCATTCAGTATTGCATCCCATTGAAGTCAATGCGGAACAAATTATTTTCGTTTCCACTGACTTCAATGTGAAAACTCGCTTTGATATGCAAGTACTTTGGATTACAAGCATACTCCTGGAATTGATTATGCTCGTAATCCGAGGTTCAACTGTACATGCAAACAATGGGGGTTATTTACTAAAGGAAAATCCACTTTGCACTACAAGTGCAAACTACAAGTGCAAAGTGCACTTTGAAGTGCAGTCACTGTAGATCGGAGGGGGACATGCAAGGAAAATAAAAAACAGCATTTTAGCTTGTACATGATTGGATGATAAAATTTGCAGAGCTTCCCCTCATTTCAGATCTACCCCTCAGATTTACAGTGACTTTCAGTGCAATTTCAAGTGCACTTTGCACTTGTAGTTTGCACTTGTAGTGCAAAGAGGATTTGCCTTTCGTAAATAACTCCCAATGATTTTAGACAAAGTCCACATACAAAAAGTCTAGAAAAGGCTAAATATTCTTCAAATCCAAAGCGGGGAAGACATATTGTGCCAGAAATTAATTATTACAAAACAAATTGTGCTCCACTCATGTGCCAAAAATGCTCCAAAGCCCCTTACTGGATATTTGGACCTCTGGAAACCGAGATCAGATGTTCCTGGCTGTCACATACTGTAGCTATAAAATATTTCCACTGCCTTGGCTCAACAGTATTGCTAATGTGACAGAACACCTATGATTTTCACATTTAACATGTAAACAGTCTAGTATAAGCTCCGCTTTGTGTTGAAAATAACTGTGAAATCTAAAACTCCAGTGGGTGTAACAAGATGTCCGCTTGCCCCCTTTACACTCTATAATAACTGTGCAATGGTGTGGGGTGTAGCAAGATGGCGGCGATGGAACATCACTTCCAGAGCAATCCGTGATGGGGAGCAGAGTGTGACACTACACCAGGCTTAAACCAACACTTCCGGGATCAGTAGAGATGACGTCAGCAAGTAGCACTGCTCTACATAAATGACGTCTTCCGGACGCGATATTGTACATGTAATGTTGGTGTTTTAGCTGCAAACGTATATAAGCATATTTTCATTCTTTAAATGAATCAACCTAAAGATTTTATACTAATGAAGCGTTTTTTTCTTCTATACTCCTGTCCACGGCTCATGTAGAGCCTTCCTGGGAAGAGAACTGGTGGTACATTCTCTATAGGAAATTTCCTATAACAGTGATGGAGAACCTTGGCACCCCAGATGTTTTGGAACTACATTTCCCATGATGCTCAACTACACTGCAGATTGCATGAGCATCATGGGAATTGTAGTTCCAAAACATCTGGGGTGCCAAGGTGTGCCATCACTGCCCTATAACAATATTGGAAGGACTCATTTGGTGATTCGGATCATTGTTGGTGTGACCGTGGATGATTCTGATTATTGCCTTTGGGACCTTTCTAGAGATAGATGGTGCATAATATCCGGTAAGCGCTCCCAATTTTGGAGATGGAGGTTTTACACTTGAGTGGTTATTGCCGTTGGTGCTGGTGAGAGCAGGGTCTGGTATATAGAGAAGAATCTAAGTAATTGGATTAAGTTGGATATTTAAAGTGGTTCTAAAGTAAAAAAGTTTTTCTTTACCTTTTTCTTACCCCCCCCCCAAACACTTATCTCACAAATGAAGCGCTGCTCCAGCTATAGCACCACTTAGATATGTGCAGTTAATTTCATTATGAATTGAAATTCGGAAAAAAAAATCCGAATTACAATAGTAACAAATTTAAATTAATCCGATATAGCGAACCAATATTTTGGACAAAAATCTAATCGTTTCAAAATTGAATTTTTGAATCGAATAATTTTCAAATTTAAATAGTTCGAATTAGAATTTCCAAAGAGAAAAAAAATGTACTAGAAAAGGGATAGAATAGAAAAAAGGGAAAGAATAGAATAGAAAAGAATAGAGTAAAACAGAACAAAATAGAATAGAAAATAAAGGAGTTCCCAACTGGAAATATGTTGTACTTGGGAGGCTATAAAGTACAGGTAAGGGTTGGAAACTGAAGGCTAACTCAAATATTTTGGATATTGTAACATAGATATTCTAGGATATTTTGTCCCTCCAAACTGGGTCCCTGCACAAGCCATTGATATTTTTAAAATTGTAGGCAGTTTGTCCCTCTATTTCAACTAAATATATATAATATGGGCCAGATTCAGCAAGACTTGCGCTGGAGTAATTCGATATGTGCCGCGTAACTGTGAAGAAGCGCCGTCGTTTCTATGTGGCCGTACCCACCAAACTAGATGCGACAGAAAACGGGCCATTTCCGATCGGCTTAACTTTCCGACGCCAGAGTCTCGTCAGCGCATAATTTCGCTTGGCGCATCAGTCGCGCCTATTGATTTCCCCTGCAAATATGCAAATGAGGGAGATTTCCCGATTCGCGAATGGATTAGCACCATACGCTGGCTACATGCGCCGCGCGTATCTCGTCCGTCCGGCGCAAAGTTATTTCTACAAATAGCTGCTTTATCTTTACTCCAGACGGCCACAGGTCAGCAGGAGAGCAGCTACAGCAGCGTTACCGACGATAAGAGCTAGCTGAGCACCCCCACTTGCAGGACAACACCTCTGTCCATGCTTGTCTGTCAACTTTTACAGCCATGGAGGAAGACATCATAGGTCTCCATAGCCGAGATGACGGCTGACAGCTCCTGGCCTTTAGAGTTCAGCTTTCTCCTGTGTGTTTGCAGGGAACGGGAGCAGCCATCTCAGAACAAAAGTAACTTTACTGCGGGGAGGGGGAACAGGATATACTTTAGTGCCGGAATGGCGCATCTACGGGCGCATTTAAACGCCCAACGGAACGCATTGCGCTGACGTTTCCCGTGAAGTGGTGCCGACGGAAGTTGTGAGCATGCGCACAAGGGGGCCGAGTGAAGCCTCACTTACTGCGCATGCTCCGTGGATGATGCGCTGAGCGTAAGCCTCTGCGCTGGGCTCCGCCCATCATTTACATATGATCACACCCACTTCCACTTGCGTCGGGTTACGCCAGCGCAATATCGTTACTCTGGCGCAAGTTTACGCACAACTGCTATGTGAATAACAGTACTTGCGCCGAAAGTGTCGGCAGAGTAACGTAAATGAGAAACGTTACTCAAAAGTAAAGAAGCGCCCATCTACCTGAATCTGGCCCTATATATGGAACAATACAAAATGTTTTACAGTATCCAGTCTACTCTATCAGCACAAAAGACCTAACTAAACCTTTTTAAACATTTTATTTTATACTTCTAAAACAACGCCTATATATCAAATTAGGTCTTTCAACAAAGTTACAAATAAGTCAGAGTAAATTATCCATCAAACATTTTGGACTTCAATGTGATGTTTGTAAAAAAAAAAATTCAATTTAATTTAGAGAAGAAACTATTCATTTAAAGTAAAATAACAATTTTTACAACCAATGATAATATTTTTTGAATTATCATTAATTTGCTACTTAATTTATAAACTGAGATTCACAATTTCTAAATTGTTTCAAAAACTCTTTTTTCTTAATGTCAATAAATTAGCCCTGGAACTAACAGAAAAAGGTAAATCTGATTTTCAAATGTCAGATAATTTACCTTTATCGCTGACTTTTCATCTAAGAATTATGATCTCTTAAAATTGACATATAGAAATAACCAGAGATAACTAAATTCTAAGATGAAACAATTAGGATGCTGACATAAAATGATGACATTCTGATAACTCACATTTCTGAGATAAATGAAATAAATGTTCGATATCTCAGTAACTTATCCTTCCAGTTTATTAACTAAAAATTATGTTTTTTTTTTTTTGTTTAAAACATTTACTTTTCCTGAATGCTTTCTTTTGCCATATAATAATACCCCAAACTTCTGACTTTTATATCAGAGTTCTGAATTCAGAACTATATAATGGCTTTAGCAAGGAACCTAAGCATTCCTAAAAGCATACATCTTTAATAACGTAAGTTGGCCTATGAAGAGCATCACTTAAACTACAAACTTTTCACATTAACAGATGGCTAACATGGTACAAGACTTCATTACTGCTAGGTCAGGGTCTAAAAAAAAATATATAAGTTTTAGTTTTCCTGGTGATTTTTCTGTAAATGTGTGATCATAAACAACACAAATGTACTTTAAAATCATTTGCAATTATAATCCAAGTATAATATGGATTGGATTTTGTTGCAATTAATAGATTTAGTTAATATACGTTTTTTTTCATTTTAAATTCTTGTGAGTTTTAATTACATATGTGATCTAAAAGTTAAAACAAAAAACAAAAAAACAAAAAAAAATAAAAAAAAATAAAGCAAATTTAAAGAATAAGCAAACTAAATAGATCACTTGGTCTTCTTTTGCTGCCATTGTTTCTATATGATGTGACCCTGGCTTTATACGGATACCTGGTGCTCACCTGTGTCTTGCAGCTGGCAGCTCTTCTGTTTGAGGAAGGGATGTAACAAGTATTGTGTTTTAACATTACCTATTTTGGGTGTGTCTCCAGATTCTGAGTGATAACAAAGATGTAATGGATTTGAACACCTGACTGGGTCACAATACATTGGAATGTTCCATTGCAGGGTCGTAGGGTTGGTCTTTGCGTACAGCCTCTAAAGTTTATGTTATAGGACAAAGTCACCATACTAGAATAACCAGTAATTAAAGTGATTCTAAGGCATAATATAATTTTTTTTACCCAAAATAAAAAAAAACATGTTATGCTTTCTTGCTCTGGGCCAGAAATTTCTCTTCTCTGATCCTCTCACCTCTCTGCTCCTCCTCTTCTGAGTCTGCACCTGTAGCAAGCTGCTTGTTATGGGGGCAGATTTCATTGACAGCACCAGATGCCAAATGCAGGAAGCCACTAGAGACAGGGCACAGAACTAGATCACGTGAGACGTTGGATAAGTATTCAGGCAAAGGCCATGGGTTGCCATACTGCTACTGTGCTACTGAGACATTTTGTACCTTAATGCAGCGATAGCGTTGGATGCCGGGTCCCGGGAAATATTCACTCCACGAGTTTAAAGTCCCTACTCACATTCACTGTTGAGGCGTCAGGTAAAATCAGTATGCTCCAATAGCACCTCTCACCTTGTGTGCACACAAAATCATCACCATTAACCAGTGCTTTACAGCACTGTGCTTACCGGGACTGGGGTCTCGGGGACCCCTCCTTTGATTACTGTTTGGTACCCCCATACAGTTGCTCGGTCCATCCTCGCATCCACCCCCCTGGCCACCATGGGACACCCTCCTCGGTGGTCTGAACGTTTGAGTCAACGAGAATATTTGCTCACAGAACCTCTTCTGACGAAACTATGCATGTCGCGAAACTAGTAGAGATCTTGTATATCGTGACCTCTACTGGCACCGGGATCTCCCCATGGGACATATGTTCGGTGACTGTTATGGTTGTCACCATATGTGTGTTGTTTTTTTCATTTGTGATGTTTAATGCTTTTTATATTTTTTGATACTGTGTCAATAAATTTACCCAATTTTGATATATTCTCGTTTAAAATGATGTATTTACTCTGTACCGGAATAGTCCACTTTGCATGCTTTCCCTCTTTTTGGGGTCTCTTGGGTCTTGGGGTACCCTAAGCCCCATTTCTATAAAATATTCAATAGAAAATTGTGTCAGAGAAGTTTGGTCTACTGCTTGGTACTCCTTCAGGGCGATCTGGATTGAAATGAGCTATGGCGCTCTATGCAGCCAGATTCACATCAGGCTTTACAAGGCCAAATTATGATATCAAGTTCTCCTATCAGATTTACTTTAGTGAATAATAATTGTTATTAGGGTTGTTTTGGATATCCATTTAGCACCAAAAAAAATAAAAGGTAATTTATCACAAAATCCACCCAATTTTTTTCACACTCTGGATGAATAATTTATTTTAACTAAATTAGCTTTTCTCAAAACACAAAGTAACCCCAAAACATTGCCTAAATGTAAACCTTAAAGTAGTGTTAAACCCTACTAGTAAAAGGTAATTTATTTTACATTTACTCTTGAAAGTGGCATTAAAGGCCTTTTAATGATTTATACCTATAGGTAAACCTATAATAAGGCTTACCTGTAGGTGTAGTAAATATATTCTAAACATGCACCGTTTAGGGAATATTTACTTTAGCAGCGCCGGTGATGTTACTGACACATGCTCACTGCACTCATTGGACATTGTGCCTTCCATAGAGAGAGCCGTGCCGTAGTCGTGACTCTCATGCCCATGTGCAGGAGTGACATCATTGCGGCTCAGCCATTCAAACGGCCGCAGCTCGCAAAACCGTAAGGAAGACTGGGTAAAGATGGGGCAGCCAGGGCTCTGCTAGAAGCCTTTTTTTTCAGGCAAGTCTTTCATAACGTTATTATGCTCTTAACTTCCAGGGATAAGATTTTTTTAGTTTTTTTGTTACTACAGCTCTAAGGCCGCGTACACACGATCAGACCGATCCAATGAAACTGGTCTGCAGACCAGTTTCATCGGACCAATTTGATGGTGTGTACGGCCCATCGGACCATTGTCCGTCGGACCAAAGTTTTAAAACTTGCTTTAAAATCTGTCCGACGGACACCCCTACATTTAGAAGGGAAATTGAAGGAAACAGTAAGGCCTTGTACACATGATCAGACAGGTCTGATGAAAAATATTAATAAAAATG
The DNA here is from genome assembly GCA_029574335.1 of Rana kukunoris. NCBI lineage: Eukaryota > Metazoa > Chordata > Amphibia > Anura > Ranidae > Rana > Rana kukunoris. The sequence goes on from CM056054.1 coordinate 25,727,883, forward strand.
CCATAAAACTACCCCCTATTTTGTAAACGCTATATAACTTTTGCGCAAACCAATTAATAAACGCTAATTGCGATTTTCTTTTTACAAAAAATATGTAGAAGAATACGTATCGGCCTCAACTGAGGAAAAAAAAGTTTTTTTATATATTTTTGGGGGATATTTATTATAGCAAAAAGTAAAAAATATTGCATTTTTTTCAGAATTGTCGCTCTATTTTTGTTTATAGCACAAAAAATAAAAACCGCAGAGGTGATCAAATACCACCAAAAGAAAGCTCTATTTGTGGGAAAAAAAGGATGCCAATTTTGTTTGGGAGCCACGTCGCGCGACCGCGCAATTGTCAGTTAAATCGACGCAGTGCCGAATCGCAAAAAGTGCTCTGGTCATTGGGCAGCAATATGGTCCGGGGGTTAAGTGGTTAAAGTGGTTGTATACCCTCTGATACTACTTGCACCTACAGGTAAGCCTACATTAAGGCTTACCTGTAGATGCTTGCAATATCTCCTTAACCCACATGGTTAAGGAGATATTTGCAGAAAATCGGGAACCGATTTCTACAGCGCGCACTGAGTGCGCCAGGTCTTGAATGGGAAAGTGCTGGTTCCACGTGCATGCGCGGGGATCGTGTTGGTTCCACGCACGTGTGAGGGAGTCACAGAGCCGGAGAGGCGATACCCAGAAGTCACTCTGGGTATCATGGCGGTGGCGGAGGACAGGAACGAGGGTTGCTGCGGGCTCTTCGATCTAAGGTAAGTAATTCATAATAAGCTAGTATGCTAGTCATACTAGCTCATTATGCCTTTGTCTTTCAGGTTTTTTTTTTTTTTGCTAAGGTCCTTTAGCCCCCTTATTAAATTCTTCTTTGCCCTTCTCTGAACTCTCTCCGGTTCAAGGCTCATGCAGGGGAACATACAGCAAAAAAAGGAAAAAAACTGTAAAGTCCAAATGTTTGTGAAGAAATATGAGCACATGCACATTCTGATTGTACAATCCCAGTTCACATATAAATACTTATGTCACGTGAGGAACATTTACACTTTGCCAAACTGGTATGTTCTGTTAATACATTATGGTAAGGCAGCCTATGTAAATTAATGGGCTACCAATGGACAAAGAATTGACATGCAGGATTTTCCCGAAGCAGGACACCACAATATATGATGCATGTATGTTGGTGGCGTGTTGCTTTGGAGTGCCAAGCAAATTAAATAGCCCTGTAATGCACTGATTTGAGGCAACAGTTATAGTTCAGTCTTGCTTTATTAAAGTTTTACCAATCATCAAAATAATAGATCTGATTTATCCCTATGAGACCAAAAGTTAAAGAAGAAAGCGAAGCAGAGAACAAAAGAACAATGGATGGGAGGAAATCAAAAGAGCCAAGTTGTTTTAAATTGTTCTTCCTTGTCAGTTTCCTGCAAAAATGTTAAACATTCCTAATGGCATTAAGTTTAATTGCCCAGTCCACAAGGGCAGGTGTAGTGGTTGTTTTCAAATAGCAAGGTATAACCGTTCTGGCTGGGTGGGAGGTACTGCCAGCATGTTTCAGGGGATGCATGATTGAAATGGTGAAGAACAGAGGGGTATCTATACCACCCAGGGCTGGACTGGGACAGAAATTTGGCCCTGGACTTCACCCAGACTGGCCCACTTTGACAGGTCTCTCCCAAGGGAGCCGGCCGCCCCCCCGCAAAGTGCCGCCCTAGGCCTGGGCCTTGTCGGCCTAGGCCAGAATACATCCCTGACTGGTACTCTTATAGGCAGTACCAGTGGGGAAGCTGGACATTATTTCACCCGGGGCAAAGAATCAGTTTGGTGCCCCCCCTTATGGGACCAGATTAGGCAGAAGGGAGAAAGCTGTTGAGTCAGCTGTCTGTCCCCCTCCCCCCATGCTCCTCTGTCGCCCCCCAGCTCCTCTGGTCCTCCCCCTGCTTCTTTGTCCCCCCCCCCAGGTGAGCGTTGCAGGGAGGGATAGACAGAGGAACGGAGTGGGGCGGCAGTCCGCTGTCACTGAAGCCGGCCCACTGAGCCATCGGCCCACCGGGAAGCTCCCTGTAGTCCCAATGGCCAGTCCATCCCTGATACCACCTGGTTATAAGTTTGAACTCTTTTCTGGAGTCTTGATTGCAAGCGATAATTTGTGGATCAACATGAAATACTTTTCCCAATCTACAGGGGTAATGTAAGCTAGAGTTATTTTTCCCATATCCACGTATAGTTGGGGAACTCTGGGTGGGCAGCAGCTAGGATATTGGAGTATAGATGGGAAATGGTATGCTTCGGTGGATCTTTTTGTAAAGTGAAAAGAGGAATGTCTGCAGGTAAAGGATGCTTATTATGAAAAAAAAAAAAAATTTCCTTTACAACCCCTTTTAATCTCATTTGAGCTTCTTCATGTCAGAGGGGAAAATTGGTTTGTAAATTTTGCTAGTGGGATTTTTGTGTTGGGTGTGGTTTAATGAAAGGAAAAGGAAACTTACTTCATGAAGCATTCCAGTATTTCAGGATCTGAACATTACCTTGTGATAACATAACTGGTACAGCGACATTTTCTTAGACCATCGAAACCAATGTCAAACACAAAAAAACGTTTATTTTTTTTCCAGAACGTCAGTAGGCCAGTAAAATATAAAAGTGTTCAAGTGCCAAATCTGTCAAGTCTTTTCTATGAAAAAAACGTAAAAATAAAGCATTATCCCATTATTTTTAGGGATTTTATTTATACAATGGGGTTAATTTGCTAAAACTGAAGAGTGCAAAATCTGGTGCATGGTATCTAGTATCTAGTGCAGGTATCTAGTGCAGCTGTGTGAGAATAAGGCAGAAACAAATGTTTTTAAAGTATTTTGATCAAATGTTCTTTTGGTCTTTGACTATTTTCTCTTCTGGTTGAATGTTCTTAGGCTCTTCTCTTAGAATCAAATGTTCTTAGGGTATCAATCCTTTCGCAGCCAAAGCCATTTTTGTGTTTTTTGCACACATGTTTATAAAATAATTTTAGGCCTAAAGAATACTTTAAGGGTTTGTTTCTATTTGTTTTTATTCAAAAAGTTTTTTACATACATACATTTCACATTACATTTACAATAACATACCTTGAAATCATATTAAGTACATTCAAAATCTACTCAAATATAAACAACATAAACTAAAATAATAAAGACAACATTGTCGAGATTGATCATTCCTACGCCTTTTATTTATTCACTCCCCCGCCTCCTTCTCTTGCCCTTCCTTCTTCCCCTTCCTTCATACCGAGAGAAAAAAGGCGAGAAGGGAAGAAGACAAAAAAGAAAAAAGAACCCTTTACCCACCCAATTTATTCCCCTAGTTAATGCCCTATGGCTCCTAAACATCTATTTTTAGGGGGGTTAATATCCCCTTTCTTATACATTTCCTGTTCCTTCTGTGATTATTTTAGTGCTTTTATGTGATTTACCCCATCTTTTCTCCCTGTGACTAGTTTACTTTAAGGGTTTGTAAAGGATTTTTTTTTATCCTAATAGCTTCCTTTACCTTAATGCAGTGCTGTTTTCATGTCCTCAATGTTCGTTTTTGCTCTCAAGTTGCTGTAATCCTTCTCTGATCTCCACACTTCCTGGTTGTGTGCTTCCTGATAACCACAGTACTGGGAGCTTTCTCTCTGTGGTCACTAATCAAGGAGGTGTGATTACTGTGTGTCTAAAACCCCTCAGCACCAATCACTTTCGTTTTACAAACCATCACTGGCTCTGTATTGGCTCTGTGACTCAGAGAGACAGGAACAGCATGCAAAAACGAAACTGAAACTGTAGGTACATTATATGATTGATTTTTATCTATTTTTTATAGTTTTTAAAATGAATCAGTTAACTATTATGGGCCAGATTCAGATACACTTAATATTGCGCTGCGTAATCGAAATACTCTACGCTGCCGTATTTCACCAGGCTCTACACCGAATTCTGGTAGATTTTTGCCCGTACGCTACGGCGGCATAGTCTATTTCTCGCCGCGTAATCGAAATACGCCATTGGGGGGCGTGAAGCATTTAAATTAAGCGCGTCCCCGCGGCGCGGAGAAATTTCCCGCCGTGCATTGCGCGAAATCACGTCGTTACGTCATTCGTTGTTTGAGTAGCGTCGTTTACGAACATTCCTATTCCCGGACGACTTACGTAAAAAATAATAAAAGACGTCGGAAAACGTAGAAATTCGACGCGGGAACGACGGCCATACTTAACATGGGCTGTCTAATATTAGACCAGCAAAAAGCTGGTATAGTGTTACGCAAAAAAAAGATGACTAAAGGTGCTGTAAGAGATTGCGATTGAAGATCGTAATTTCGGGGATCGCCGGCAAAAGCTCATTAGCATACCCCGACGCGGAAAATGACGGGAAGTCCACCCAGTGGCCGCAATTTTATTGTAGCGTAGATCCGAAGGCGTACGAACACGTAATCCAGTCGAATTGAAGCCCGCAGCCGTTTATTCATGGTTTGAGGTTTCCGACTAGCTAGAAAACACGCGTAATTTGAAATTACTCCAGTCTAACACCAGTTAGACAGGCGTAATGGCTCCTTTAACCACTTCCCGCCCGGCCAATAGCAGATTTACGGCCGGGAAGTGGTTATGAAATCGTGACTAGATGTTCTCAAACGTCCAGCACGATTTCATGCCGCGCGCGGCCGTGGGGGCGCGCAGCGCGGCGATCGCTGATGCGGGGTATCAGTCTGACACCCTGCATCACCGATCTCGGTAACGAGTCTCTGGCGGAGGCTCGCTACCACGTAATTAGCCGTGTCCAATCACGGCTGATCACGATGTAAACAGGAAGAGCCGCCGACGGCTCTTCCTCACTCGCGTCTGACAGACGTGAGTAGAGGAGAGCCGATCAGCGGCTCTCCTGACAGGGGGGGTTCGCGCTGATTGTTTATCAGCGCAGCCCCCCCTTGTATGCCCACACTAGACCACCATGGATGCCCACACTGGCAGGGCAAAGAAAACTAAAAAAAAAATAAAAAAAAAACACAGGATAAAAAAAAAGAAGAAAATACAGGTTAAAAAAAAGAAAGATGCCAGTCAGTGCCCACACATGGGCACTGACTGGCAACATATACATCAGTGCCACCCCTCAAAGTACATCAGTGCCACCCCACAGTGTCCTTCAGTGCCACCCCTCCGTGCCAATCCATGCCCAGTGCCCACCTATCAGTGTCCATCTGTGCCACCCATAAGTACCCATCAGCGCCACCCATAAGTGCCACCCATAAGTGCCACCCATGAGTGCCATTCTGTGCCGCCTATGAGTTCCCAGTGCTGCCCATCAGTGCCGCCTATGAGTGCCCATCAGTGCCGCCTATGAGTGCCCATCAGTGCCACCTATGAGTGCCCATCAGTGCCACTTATGAGTGCCCATCAGTGCCACCTATGAGTGCCCATCAGTGCCGCATACCAGCGCCGCCTATCAGTGCCCATCAGTGCCACCTCATCGGTGCCCATCAGTACTACCTCATCAGTGCCCATCAGTGCCGCCATATAAGTGCCCATAATTGAAAGAGAAAACATACTTATTTACAAAAAAGTTAACAGAAAAAAATAAAAAAAAATTTTTTTTCTAAATTTTCAGTCTTTTATTAGTTGTTGCGCAAAAAATAAAAACCGCAGAGGCGATCAAATACCACCAAAAGAAAGCTCTATTTGTGGGGAAAAAAAGGACGCCAATTTTGTTTGGGTACAGTGTAGCATGACCGCGCAATTGTCATTCAAAGTGCGACAGTGCTGAAAGCTGAAAATTGGCTTGGACGGGAAGTTGCGTAAGTGTGGTATGGAAGTGGTTAAGGTGTGCTGCCAGCCCTTTCAAAATGAATGCACTGCCATGACACATGGCGCGTTAGGGCACAGTAACACAGTGCTTTATAATTTATCTAAAGCCAAAAATCTTTGTAAAATTTTGGATGGACTAGGGTATGGTTAGAACCCCTATTCGGACTTGGCTATTATTGGTGCTGCCTAAGGTTCTGGATTAGGTGTTGTGTTTTCTCCAGTAAGATCACTGGCATGATTATAGTATAACAAGTGGAAAGAACTGTTTGTTGTAATTTTGGTGTGCGTTTTCTGACCCTCTGGTTATACAACTTTCTAGGTTGTATTATAAACATCTTTATGAACCATAGCTGAAAAAAATGTGACCTTAAGAGACAATTGAGAAAGGGCCCCACCCTGTGCTAGTTATTGTCATTGATTGTGTTCATGTCTTTAACATGACTCACATGGTAGTGACTCAGACAACTACCATTGTTTAAGAGCATATTACCTTGTACATGTATGAAGTCTGTCTGGAAAAATTCCAGCCATTGTTAATATAACACAGTTTGCGTGACATTGATGTAAACTGACAGCCATGGAGAATATACTGATATGCACATGTGTGAGCATTGACAAATTGTCATTATCATTATCATGATGCTTAAATAAAAAAATAAAAAAATGAAAAATTCCTTTAAATAGTGTACCTGCTGGGTGTCTATATTATGCCTGTGTAGCTTTATGGTGCCCACTGCAGAGGACACGGGCAATACACCACGTGAGAATACTGCAGCTAGCACAATCAACTACCTGCCAGTAAATTAGGAAGAACTGATCTAGCTAAACTATACAGGGCCAGATTCACGTACCTGGCGGCGTAGCATAGCGTATCCTATTTACACTACGCCACCGCAACTTACAGACGCAAGTGCCGCATTCTCAAAGCACTTGCTCGGTAATTTGCGGCGGCGTAGTGTAAATGGCCCGGCGTACCCCCGCGTAATTCAAAGGGGGCGTCTTGTATTTAAATTAAGCGTGCCCTCGCGCCGAACGAACTGCTCATGCGTCGGCCGTAAACGTAGCCCAGTGCGCATGCTCCATAGTACGCCGCAAATACATTGGTTTAGACGTGAACGTAATTAACGCAAAGCCCTATTCGCGAACGATTTACGTAAACAACGTAAACGACGGAAAAAGCTACGCTGACCCGACGTCCATACTTAACATGGCGTACGCATAACCTACGCAAAGTTACCCCTCATATAGCAGGGGTAACCTTACGCTTACGCAAACAACGTAAACTACGACGACAGGGTGCAAATACGCTCGGGAATCGGCGTATCAGGCTCATTTTCATATTCAACGCAGAAATCGACAGAAACGCCACCTAGCCGCCAGCGTTAACATTGCAACTTAGATCCGACGGTGTAAGTGACTTACGCCAGTCGGATCTAATCAAAATCTATGCGTAACTGATTCTAAGAATCAGTCGCATAGATACACAGCCGCACAAACAGAGAAACGATGGCGTATCTGGAGATACGCCGTCGTATTTTCTTTTAGAATCTGGCCCACAGTGTATAAATATATGTACAACACCTGGGATGCATATATATCCTCTACACACTGTAAATGTAACTGACTAGCCTGCCTGCTCTATCTAGCTAGAAAAAAAAGACACACTCTCTCTCTCTGTGACTGATATCTAACCAGCGCCGCAAAACACTACGGCTCTCTGTACTGACAGCGCTGTGATTGGCCAAGCAATGCGGGTCATAGTGCATGCTTGTCCAATCATCAGCGCGCAATGCCGCAGTGAATTATGGGCCGTGGCACGGCTCTCGAATTTGGCGCGAACGACCCGTTTAGTTTGTATGTCGACAAACGATCGAACACAAAGCTCATCCCTACTCAGCACCAATCACTTTCGTTTTACAAACCATCACTGCCCTGTATTGGCTCTGTGGCTCTGTACATAAGAGAGACAGGAAACAGCATGCAAAAACGAAACTAGAACTGCAGGTACATTATATGATTGATTTTTTATCTATTTTTAATCATTTTTAAAAGGAATCAGTTAACTATTATGTCTCTATACCCTGTTAACAGTCATTTCAGCAAAAAAAAATGTTTTTCTTTACAACTCCTTTAAGCTAAAAGAGAACCCTTATGTTTTTTACAGGTTGCTGGAAATTTTGGAATGTGTAGTCCACGCAACCACCAAGTAATGAAGTGCTTAGGCTTCCGAACTGCAAATCCTTTGGTGGGGCGGAAGAGGAGCCGAAGGGAGCTTAACCTTAACATATGATTATGTCTGGAATTTTGTACCAAAAGCGGTACAATTTTTTGAATGGAAATTTGGTGATATGTATTATAGGCCTGCAATTCTTAGCAATTACTTACCTAAACCTGACCAAACAAGACTCTAGTAGACATCCCAGATGTGATACATTTAAAACACAAACTCATGAATTATAATCTAATAAATAATATAATTGTATTCAATTATGTAATGAAAAATAATGAAATTTGTCAAATAAAGAAATTCAATAAACATCCTGAGTGTGAAACATTCTGAAGCATGGAACTGGATAAAGTCTGACGTCGCAATCAGGACAATGGAACCTTGTTTCTTTTTCGGACTTTCTTTCCATTGCCATCTCTCTTTGAACAGCAAACCACGCACATCCTGGTAGGTGCTGCCTTTCTTGCGGTTGGTGGTATGTAGTCCATAAAATGACGACCTGTCAGGCGTTCTGGGTTGACAACGTCAACAGGGCGTCGTCCGGGTCTGTTTGCAGCTACTGACGGCGTCTGGTGGTTGACAAAAATCCACCTTTCAGATAAAGGCAGAATGAACAAGAGGTATGTCACTCTTTGCTCTATAAAGGATATAAGAATTCCAAAAGGCATTGTTCCAGGAGATGCCTGAAAATCTTCTTGTAATATTTATTTTGCTGTTTCCGCATTGCCGGGTAAAAAGTCATTGCCTGAGTGTCTCTGTCATCACTAGTGTTGCTCACGAATATTCGTATTGCGAATATTCGGCTCGAATATGGCATATTCGAGTATTCGCGATATATTCCGAATTTCGCGGTGAATATTCGCTATTTCGAATATTCGTATTTTTTCAATTTTTTTTTTAGAACAGATCACATCCTAGAGATCCCCATCGACTTATAAAAGCATTGCTGGTACGATTAGAGACCCTGGGCCGAGTAGCTGCAGCAATCATTTTATATTGCCGAAAAATCGCAATGCGATTATTCGGCAATAGCGATATCGCGCGATTATTTTCGAGAAATTCGCAATATTGTTTTTAGCTAAAATAACACATATATTCGATTTCAGAGTGTTACTGTCGAATATTCGCAATTATTTTGTATTGTAATATATCAAGAATATTCTGAGCCAATCAGAGTGCTCCTTCCGCATTTGCCGAATATTCGCAATTATTTTCTATTGTAATATATCAAGAATATTCTGAGCCAATCAGAGTGCTCCTTCCGCATTTGCCGAATATTCGCAATTATTTTCTATTGTAATATATCAAGAATATTCTGAGCCAATCAGAGTGCTCCATTCCGCATTTCTCGAAATTTCGCAATTATTTTGTATTATAAAATATCACGAATATTCTGAGCCAATCAGAGTGCTCCTTCCCCATTTGCCGAATATTCGCAATTATTTTGTATTGTAATATATCACGAATATTCTGAGCCAATCAGAGTGCTCCTTCCGCATTTGCCGAATATTCGCAATTATTTTGTATTGTAATATATCACGAATATTCTGAGCCAATCAGAGTGCTCCTTCCGCATTTGCCGAATATTCGCAATTATTTTGTATTGTAATATATCACGAATATTCTGAGCCAATCAGAGTGCTCCTTCCGCATTTGCCGAATATTCGCAATTATTTTGTATTGTAATATATCACGAATATTCTGAGCCAATCAGAGTGCTCCATTCCGCATTTCTCGAATATTCGCAATTATTTTGTATTATAAAATATCACGAATATTCTGAGCCAATCAAAGTGCTCCTTCCGCATTTCTCGAAATTTCGCATTCGCATTCGCATTCGCAATAGCGAAATTTCGCAATCATTTCATTTCCAAAAAATATCACGAATATTCGTATTTAGCGAATATATCTCGAATATTCGACTATATATTCGAGATATATCGCGAAATCGAATATGGCATATTCTGCTCAACACTAGTCATCACCTCCCATTGTGTTCTTATAGTCGACTTGCGGCTTCAGCACATCTCTCCCATGTTTTGTATGGACCATGGCAGTTGAGGTGCTGTGCACGGTGCTCATGAGACACACGTCATTCTTGTCTCGCCATCGCATTGCAAGGCTATACAGTGTAATCCTCTCAGATTACATTGTATTGCCTCCTTTTATGTGTTGTGTTTTACATTTGAATTTCCCTCCCAGTTCCGCTCCCATGCACCATTGCTGCTGCAGGGAACAGAACCAGGAAGTCAGATGACTGACGGACGGAGCGGCGGGGATCTCGCTTGCGATCACAGCAATGGGAGATCATCGCTGGATCGCCAGCAGAAGGTAAGGGAACCCCGCTGCAGGCTCTGCGCAGCTACCCCGAGCGTGACTCGGGTTACCGATCCTAGCAGAAAAAAAACACAGAGTCACGCTCGGGATTACCGCCAAGGAGGTTAAGAAGAATCCACAAGGAAAAGCCGCTATCTTGGTGCTGTGGGAGTCTGGGAGACAGCTCCACGGGACAGTATGGTCAAGTAGACCGAGCCAGGCAGGCTTGGATCTGATCAGTCACAGGAAGAACGAGTCCTGTTGAGCACACAGCTTCTCCTCCAGTGTTGCCAAGATATCACGAGTGCATACACCCACTGCTACAGATTGCTGGATTAGTGTCATCTACATGCTTGATTAAAGGGGGTCACTTTCACTCACCAGAACAGAGCTCCTGTACTTCACAGAAAAGTATTGCCAAACTGACATCGGTCCTTAACCACTTAAGGACCGCCTCCTGCACATATACGTCGGCAGAATGGCACGGCTGGGCACAGGCACGTACAGGTACGTCCCCTTTAAGTGCCCAGCTGTGGGTCGCACGCGCACGCCTACAACCTGGTCCGAAGCTCCGTGACCGCATCCGCGGGACCCGCAGACTCGATCGCTGCCGGTGTCCCGCGATCGGTCACAGGAGCTGAAGAACGAGGAGAGGTGAGTGTAAACACACCTTCCCTGTTCTTCACAGTGGCAGTGTCACTGATCGTCTGTTCCCTGATATAGGGAAAGACGATCAATAATGTCACAAGTCCAGCCCCGCCCCCTACAGTTAGAAACACACATGAGGTTACACTTAACCCTTACAGCGCCCCCTAGTGGTTAACTCCTAAACTGCAATTGACATTTTCACAGTTATCAGTGCATTTTTATAGCACTTTTTGCTGTAAAAATGACAATCGTCCCAAAAAGGTGTCAAAATTGTCCGATGTGTCCGCCATAATGTCGCAGTCACAAAAAAAATGCTGATTGCCGCCATTACTAGTAAAAAAAAAAAAAAATTATTAATAAAAATGCCATAAAACTATACCCTATTTTGTAAACGCTATAAATTTTGCACAAACCAATCATTAAACGCTTATTGCGTTTAAAAAAAAAAAAAAAAAATAGGTAGAAGAATACGTATCGGCCTAAACTGACGAAAAATTTTTTTTTTTTTATATTTTTTGGGGGATATTTATTATAGCAAAAAGTAAAAAATATTGCATTTTTTTCTAAAAACAGAAACCGCAGAGGTGATCAAATACCACCAACAGAAAGCTCTATTTGTGGGGGGAAAACGGACGCCAATTTTGTTTGGGAGCCACGTCGCACGACCGCGCAATCGTCAGTTAAAGCGACGCAGTGCCGAATCGCAAAAAGGGGCAAGGTCCTTAACCTGCATAATGGTCCGGTAAGTGGTTAATATGCTCCCATGTGGAAATACTTCTCCCCTCCATATTGCAGGCCACAGCCAGCATATTAAGGACTGATGCCAGTTTGGCAATACTTCGCTGTGTAGTACATTCATACTGATGGCTAGAGAAATATGATCAAATCTCCAGGGATCTATACAGTACCATTTTTCCAGCAATTAAGGATCCACTGGTATTGGATATACCGACAGGCCTATCTTGGAGTCCCTATATCCTCCTCTGTGGTTTCACCAATTATCTCTCTTAAAAATACTCTCCTGACATTTGAGACGCTTTTCTGATTTTAAAAGATATTCATCATCATTCAGTGATTACACATGTAGTACCTGTCAAAAGTCTCCTGTTTGATGTAGAGCTGGAGTTACTGTATTTTTTCTAATCGCATGGATATTGTATGATGATATTATGTTGATTTTAACTATGTTTAAATAACATTTTTGATATTTTGTTCATACATTCTTGTTGTGTTTTTGGCACCTTGAAAGTCCCATCTCTCTCTTCTACCAATTCTTTGCCGATTAACCACTTAAGGATCGCTGCACAACTATATACGTTGGCAGAATGGCACAGCTGGGCACATAGACGTATATATGTCCCCTTTAAGAGCCCAGCCGTGGGTCGCGAGAACCAGGGGCGGACTGACCATTGAGTTACTCGGGCAGTGCCCGAGGGCCCCATGCCACTAGGGGGCCCCATCAGGGTTGCCAGGCTCCGTAAATCCAGGGACAGTATGTAAAAATCTGTGTTTTTTTACATCTGTCCCTGATATGTCCGAAACTGACATGCTTTTGATGTAAAAATCCAGAGATTTTAGCTGCCCCGCCTCTGCACTGCCTCCTGACATGGTGGCCATTTGTACGCCCGGGGGCCCCATAATCTTCTATTGCCCAGGGGCCCCATGAGTTGTCAGTCCGCCCCTGGCAAGAACGCCGCTGGTCTGAAGCCTCGTGACTGCGCCCACAGGACCTGTGGACCCGATCGCCGTGGGTGTCCCCAAAACAGTAAAAAATATTGCATTTTTCGTTTTTCTCAGAAATTTCATCCCGACGCCGTCGAGCAAATATGTTTTGTCGACGGGTTATCGCCGAGAGCGTACAACGGCCGAAATATAAACCTCCGCGGGGCTTCAGAGTCTGTGATCAAATACCACCAAGTAAGAAAGCTCCCCTATTTGTGTCATTTTCACAATAATCAGTGGGCTGTGAAAAACAATGGTCCGAATGTGTCAACGCCAATTTTGTTTGGGAAACCAATCAATAAATGCCACGTAGGTAGAAGAATACGCACTGACAAAGAGTAAAAAATATTGCGCGCATTTTTGTTTATAGCGCAAAAAATGTGATCAGTCTATTTGTGGGGAAGTGACGCAGACCGCGCGCAATGCAGTTAAAGTGACGAAAATCGCAAAGAAAGGGCAAGGTCCTTTACCCGCATAATGGTCTGGGTCTTAATCGGTTAAGGGATGTGGTGCTGATGGCTTTCTAACATTCAGCAATTGAATAATATATTTCCCGCCTACCATTTCTAAAATCCTGCACCTTCTGGGCTAGTTAAGGTTACAGAAATGACAGCTGCTGTTGACCAGCTCTGTGGTTACCATGTTTTGTCCAATTGATAAAATGATCTATTATCTAATTATCACGTTAAAACAAATTGATATGTTGTTTGTTTAAAAATTGACTAAGTTCTAAGCTCTTACTAAGTCTGGCTACCTTGTATAAGTAAGCAGAGGGTTTTATGAGATGGTAGAGAAGCAGGAAGTAGAATGCTTGCTGTGTTATTTTTCATGCAGTGATGAAGAAAACTTCATAAGTCATGTCAGAAAAGAATTTAGATTATATTTCCATGTATCACTTTTGTGTTTTATTAAAGGTCATCCTGTCAATCAAATGTCACTGATACAAAATTGGTTTCATAACTCTGCCATTAGCAGTATGTTCTGCAAAGCTGCAGCACCATCTGGTGGTTAGGGTGACCACATTTCCAAACTACCATTCAGGGACGCCCTCCCTTCCCAAAAATCAGCTTGTGCTGTAACAAATCACAGCACAGTGATTGGACACAAGAGACGGGATTTATGATTTCTCCGATCACACGCAGGGGGTGGCGATTGTTCTCCTCCAGGCATTCCCAGCCAGGACAAGTACTGTCAGTGAGTAAAGCGGTGATGTGGAGGCCTTTTTTGGGGGCATCAGATTGGCTTTGGGGGGGGGGGGTAGATGTGTCAGTTTCATTCTGGGACACTGTATTGTCCTGGAATGAAGGTGTCCGGGACAGACCTTAAAAATGCAGGACTGTCCTGGGCAATCCGGGACACGTGGTCACCCTACTGGTGGTAGACACAAAATACTGCATGAAATTTAAAGGATAAGTGCACTTACTCATTTGTCCCTTTACCCTGACCTATCCTAACCCACCCTTCCTCTAGAGCTGCATAGTAACTTTAAACCAATGGCAAAGGCCTTGTTTATATGCTGCAATGCAAGTCTCCCTGTCTCATTACAGCTTATTACAGCCTTAAAAACCTCTATGGTGCTCCATCATACCTCCCAACTTTTTGAGATGAGAATGAGGGACACCTTGTTGAGCGGGGGGGTTCCACGGATCTGAGTTGTTGAGCGGGGGGGGGGGGGGGTTCCGCGGATCTGAATTGTTGAGTGGGGGGGGGGGGGGTTCCGCGATCTGAGTTGTTGAGCAGGGGGGGTTCCGCAGATTGGAGTTGTGCGGGGGGGTTTGGCAGATCAGAGTTGTTGAGCGGGGGGGGGGGTCGCGGTGGATTTACCGCGAATCACGGTAATCACGGGGGGGTTTGCCGCGGAATCGCGGGACTGCAGCACTGATCGCGGGAACGCGAAATCTGGGACGGTTGGGAGGTATGGTGCTCTCTCCTGAGGCTAGATGTAGATAAAGGAAAATTGTGTGAGACAAATATGGGTCTGTAATGCAAGGATGCAAACATGCCACTGTAGGCAGGTGCAGTCTACTTTGTCCACTGCAGGTGGTGCTTTTCCGCAGTGGCACTCCAGTTGGAGATGAAGTCAAGAGGAACTTGGTTCCTCTATGGTTTCCTGGGTCCCTGGGAAAGCTATCCTATTGGATGTTACTGCCCCATGTGACTCCAGCAGCCATTTTTAAGGTCCTGGCTCCTAGGTTTGGCACGCATTTTGCGAGTTGGTATAGAAGTAACAGGTATACCACCTGGTAAGGACAGAACTAGCGGCAGAAAAAGATTCCTGACAAAAAGGAAAAGTGTCGGGCTTGCAACTTCTCTAGACATCTTCCTGTTTGGGCGCAAGATTACCGGGCTGCATTCCGCTCCTCACAACAGGCACTGTCAGTTTGGCTAAAATGTGTCAAAAGTGTCCGATGTGTCCGCCATAACGTCGCAGGTCCAATAAAAACCGCAGATCGCCGCCATTTCTAGTAAAAAAAATAAATAATAAAAAATAATAATTCTGTCCCTTATTTTGTAAGCGCTATAAATTTTGCGCAAACCAGTCGCTTATTGCGATTTTTTTTTTACCAAAAATATGTAGAAGAATACGTATCGCCCTAAACTGAGAAAAAAAATGTGGTTTTTTAATTTTTTTTATTTTTATAAGTAAAAAATATTGTATTTTTTTTCAAAATTGTCGCACTTTTTTGTTTATAGCGCAAAAAATAAAAACCGCACAGGCGATCAAATACCACCAAAAGAAAGCTCTACTTATGGGGAAAAAAGGACGTCAATTTTGTTTGGGAGCCACGTCGCACGACCGCGCAATTGTCAGTTAAAGCGACGCAGTGCCGGAAGCTGAAATTTCACCTGGGCAGGAGGGGGGTATAAGTGCCCAGTAAGCAAATGGTTAATATACATTTTAAACCTACCTGCAAGGAATACTCTTTTTTTACTGTGATTTATTGTACATTTACCCTATATAGCCTTGATAGAATGTCATTATTCTGGATGAACTGGATACCGTCATATTATGATAAAAATAGCAGCATAAACTCTCTACCATAAAAGTGAGGTAAATTCAATTTCTATGGTTCAAGTACAGTGGATATAAAAATGAATAGTAAGAAAAGACTTCAGTCTTGCCACTCTTCACCATAGCCCAGACATAAAGAAATGGGAGATTGTTGTCAAATGTACCACACAGCCAGTACTTGCCAGATATTCCTGCAGCTCCTTTAATGTTGCTGTAGGCCTCTTGGCAGCCTCCCTGGCTAGTTTTCTCCTCGTCTTTTCATCAATTTTGGAGGGACGTCCAGTTGTTGGTAATGTCACCATCAAAATTTTTGTGCTCGATTAATCGTTTATTTTTTTAATCGATTAATCGACTGATTTCAATTAATTATAACGCACATACAGATCCAACTACTTTAGCTGATCTCCTTGCAGGCTAATTCCCAGTGCAGCTCCAACCACTGGAGAAATGGATAGCAGGATACAAAAAACACACAAAGGCAGCGCTCTAAGGGAATAGCATTAAAACTTTTATAGTCTTCAAATAGGTAACCAAATAAATATTGCACTGGAGATAAAATCGATGTAGCTACATAAACTGTAAAAATGGTGCGAGTAATACCAAACGGTACCAAAAGCCGTCATAAAAACATGTAGCTAAGTACGATATTGGTATAAACATGTGTACAACGATACCACTGCTGAATCCAGATGAGGAGAGGTTAACATTAGTCCGTCGGCATGTAGATGTCCCGTGAAGGGAACTATCACAACTCCCAGTGGATGGTTGTAGAAACCCAGGTTGATAGAGGGAAGTGGTAGAGGGAAGTGTAACAGCCCTTGTGTGTGGCAGATAGTAAGGTCCCGCCGACATGCAGATATGAAGGCACAGCAAAGGAGCCCTTCAGATGGACACACCAAGCCCTGCCGGTGTCCGTGACGTCACAGGATCTCCGGCGGAACTCCCTGAAGGCCCAGAAGCCGGCGGAGAGGTAAGTACCAATCAAAAGAATTTTAATCGATCAAAAAGATTTTGATCGATCAAAAAAATTAAAGATTAATCGATTAATTAAAAGTTAAATTGCACAGCCCTAAAATTCTTCTGTACCCTTCTCCTGACTGATACCTTTTAACAATGAGATTCCTTTGATGCTTTGGAATCTCTCTGCGGACCTTGGCTTTTGCTGTAGGATGCGATTAAAGAGGAGTTCCACCCAAAAATGGAACTTCCTCTTAATCCACTCCTCACCCCCATACATGCCACATTTGGCATGTAATTTTTTTTGGGGGGGAGTGGGGGCTTTAGTAGGAGTGGGACTTCCTGTCCCACTTCCTGCTTCCGCCGAGGGGCTGATAAGGCGAGAGGCGTAATCGCCTTATTTCAGCCCCCCCCTGTAGCGATGGCCTAGGACACTGGACAGGTCCTAGGCAATCGCCTGTCAATCAGCGGCGAGCCGCGCCCGGCGCGCATGCGCAGTGCGGCTCGCGCAATGCGCAATAGGTGCCCGGCGTGAAGCCGAAGGCTGTCACAGGCTGGGTGCCCACAGTCGGGATGGAGACGCCGGCTGGGGAGGGGGGAGAGGAGCGGAGCCCCGGTCGGCGCATCGCTGGAACGCAGCAGGAGCAGGTGAGTGTTTATTAAAAGCCAGCAGCTACACTTTTTGTAGCTGCTGACTTTTAATAAACACATTTTTTGGCTGGAACACCCCTTTAAGTAAATGTCAGGAAAGACCTACTAGAACAGCTGAACATTATTTGGGGTTAATCTGAGTCACTTTAAACGATGGCAGGTGTGTACTGACATGAGTTTGAATGTGATTGCTTAATTCTGAACACAGCTACATCCCCAGTTATAAGAGGGTGTGCACACGTATGCAACCCCATATTTTTTATTTTTTTTTACTTCCACCCTAAAAGATTTCAGTTTGTTTTTTAATTGAGTTGTACAGATTTTATGTGATAATCAACAGAAAGTGGCGCATAATTGTGAAATAGAAGGAAAATTATAAATGCTTTTACATTTTTTTTACAAATAAATATATGAAAAGTGTGGCGTGCATTTGTATTTAGCCCCCTTTACTCTGATACCCCTAACTAAAATCTAGTGGAATTAATTGCCTTCTGAAGTCATCTAATTTAATCTCAGTAGAAATACAGCTCTAATGTAAAGCCTTCAGAGGTTTGTTAGAGAAACTTAGTGAACAAACAACATCATGAAGGCCAAGGGGCACACCAGACAAGTCAGGGATAAGGTTGTGAAGATGTTAAGAGCAGGGTCAGGCTATAAAAAAATATCCCAAGCTTTGAAAATCTCACGAAGCACTGTTCAACCCATCATCCAAAAAATGGAAAGAGTATGGCACTACTGCAAACCTACCAAATCATGGCCCTCTACCTAAACTGACAGGCCGGGCAAGGAGAGCATTAATCCGAGAAGCAGCCAAGAGGCCCATTGTCAGTGATTAGAAATAGACCAGTACTGTGTGATTGCAAAAGAGGAATCCAAACAGATATAGGTAAAAGGGTGATTTATTTAAGAAGAGGGGGTAACACCCCACCACCTTCAACAAGCACAGTGCAACAAACAAAAGATCCACAGTGACACAAATAACACTAAAGACAATATGTACAGCAAGGGAAATACCGGAATCGTAAACAGGCCAGGCCGAGGTCATACACGGGGGATCAGGAAGTAGCTGCGGACGGGGAATGAATAGGAAGGGAAAGTCCAGGAGAGGGATCAGGTCAGGATGGATCAGGATGGATCAGGACGGATCAGGAGGGATCAGGAGGGAGACAGCAGGTACAGGGTCCAGATAACAGGTACAGGGTCGGGTTGATAGACGGATACCAAGGCAAGTTCTGTTTGAACCTGCCGGGTATATATAGGGCGTGTTAATTGTGTTCAGGTCACACCTGAACGTAGCAAGGGCCAGGTGCTCCACACTGCCAGGGTCCATCCGCTGGTGGAGGTCAGTACTGCGTCCCAAAGGTGATATACCAGCAGGGGGAAGTTCCCCTGACAGCTCTGAACTGCCAGGAGACCCCTGCTGGTGGGACGCAGCACTGCAAGAAAGAATATTAAATAGCACCAGCGGATGGAACCTTTCCTGACAGTACCCCCCCTCAAAGGAGCGGCCTCCGGACGCTCTAACTATCCGTTGCCAGGAAGAGTCCAGGGTGACTAACTGGTCAATGGGAGGCTCCGGGTCATCGAGCTGGGCAGCAGGCTCCGGGTCATCGAGCTGGGCGACAGGCTCCGGGTCATCCGAGCTGGGCAGCAGGCTCCGGGTCATCGAGCTGGGCAGCAGGCTCCGGGTCATCGAGCTGGGCAGCAGGCTCCGGGTCATCGAGCTGGGCAGCAGGCTCCGGGTCATCGAGCTGGGCAGCAGGCTCCGGGTCATCGAGCTGGGCAGCAGGCTCATCGAGCTGGGCAGCAGGCTCCGGGTCATCGAGCTGGGCAGCAGACTGGAAGTCATCAACCTGGAAGTCATCAACCTGGGCGGCAGACTGGAAGTCATCAACCTGGGCGGCAGACTGGAAGTCATCAACCTGGGCGGCAGACTGGAAGTCATCAACCTGGGCGGCAGACTGGAAGTCATCAACCTGGGCAGCAGACTGGAAGTCATCAACCTGGGCAGCAGACTGGAAGTCATCAACCTGGGCAGCAGACTGGAAGTCATCAACCTGGGCAGCAGACGGGAAGTCATCAACCTGGGCAGCAGACTGGAAGTCATCAACCTGGGCAGCAGACTGGAAGTCATCAACCTGGGCGGCATCAACCTGGAAGTCATCAACCTGGGCAGCGGGCTGGAAGTCATCAACCTGGGCAGCAGACTGGAAGTCATCAACCTGGGCAGCAGACTGGAAGTCATCAACCTGGGCAGCAGACTGGAAGTCATCAACCTGGGCAGCAGACTGGAAGTCATCAACACCTGGGCAGCAGACTGGAAGTCAATCAACCTGGGGCAGCCAGACGGGAAGTCATCAACCTGGCAGGCAACTGGAAGTCATCAACCTGGGCAGCAGACTGGAAGTCATCAACCTGAGGCGAAGCATCAACCTGGAGTCCATCCAACCTGGGCAGCGGGCTGGAATCATCAACCTGGGCAGCAGACTGAAGTCATCAACCTGGGCAGCAGACTGGAAGTCAATCACCTGGGCAGCGGGCTGGAAGTCATCAACCTGGGCAGCAGACTGGAAGTCCATCAACCTGGGCAGCAGACTGGAAGTCATCAACCTGGGCAGCGGACTGGAAGTCATCAAGCTGGGCAGCGGACTGGAAGAAAGCTGGGCACAGAGAACACAGGTGGGGCGGCTTGGCAGCAGGAGGACACCAGGGTGGCATGGCTGCACAGGAACACCAGGGTGACAGGCTGGATGCCACATGGGCAGAGCTGGCACAGTGTGACACAGGACCAGGTGGAGGCTGGGCACAGGAACACCAGGGTGGCAGGCTGGCACAGGGTCAACACCAGGGTGGCAGGCACCAGGGTGGCAGGCTGGCACAGGAACACCAGGGTGGCAAGCTGGCACAGGAAGAACACCAGGGTGGCAAGCTGGCACGGAACACCAGGGTGGCAAGCTGGCACAGGAACACCAGGGTGGCAAGCTGGCACAGGAACACCAGGGTGGCAAGCTGGGCACAGGAACACCAGGGTGGGCAGGCTGGCACAGGAACCACCAGGGGTGGCAGGCTGGCACCAGGAACACCAGGTGGCAGGCTGGCACAGGAACAGATGGCACTGGAAACGGGTTGCGCAGGAGGGCACTGGGACAGGTTGAGCAGAGGGCACTGGGACAGGCTGGGTAACTGGCAAAACGATGGTATGGGTGGGAAGTACTTCCGTTTCTTTTTAGTTTTAGACACTGCAGGTTACTAACAGAAGTGATGTATGACGAGGATGGAATAAAGTAGGAGGAAGGATTGGAATATGGCAGAGACACAGGGATGGTTGACTGAGGAGGTTTTTGTGGAGGAGTTACAGGTGGATTAAAGGCAGGGTAGGTACAACAAGTAGAGACTGGGTAATATAATACTTGGTAGGAAGCGGAATTAACTGGGCTATAGCTGAGGTTGTCATTGCAATGGACGGCTAGATCCTTGGGAAGGTAAATGGTTAATGGCAGGGTTGGGATGCAGTGGCTTGGCTGGGATCAGGAGATTCTGACCATGCCTGCAGCACAGGTTGAACAAAGGCTGGTTCACACACACCTTGTTTAATCAAGGACTGCACTGAACTAATGCATTCAGATAACTTCTGCTGGGAACAAGAGCAATAGTGTTCATCAAAGGAGGCTGGATCATCCTCCATCAACCATACCAGGGATTCAACTTGGTCAGGACTGAAGGGGGGAGAGAAGTCATCACCACCATCAGGAATAACAAACGGAGCCAATTCAACACATAACTGAATCAAAGTAATTTGGTGTGGACACCCTGTTACTCTGTGTTTGAGCACCTCATCCCGTGTAGATTAATTAAAGAACAAAAATCCTACCTTCTATCCCTCAGCCATTCCGTGAGACACTCAAATCTTTGGGTATCTCCAAACTACCCCTTTGTCTCTAGCAGCAAGGGATTGACCAAATGACATTTTATCCTCCTCCCCCCCCCCCCCTTTCTCCCTTTGTAAAAGGAACGCTTCTCATTTATATATATTTTTTTAGAACTCTGATGCTGGCATAGATGCAGGCTTTCCTTGTATCTCCCTACTGGAATTTCCAAGGTAATTCCACCATACTGCAGCCGATCCTATCAGCACACGTGTGTCTGACCACTACTAAGTGAACCATCCCATCCTTGAAAACAAGGTATTTATTGCCCATCCACTGAACCTGACCTTATGAAATTTGTTATTACTATATTACCCCCCCTTTCTTTTTTGGACAATTGTTATCCACCAGTCTAACTACAATTGGCCCCTCTTTATTAGATTATGGTTCCTGGACGGAATGACTATAGCATCTGGATCTGTTGGTGATTTGGGGGTCTGCTCCATTTTCTGACCCAAGTGTCTACCATCCCTCACGCATTGGCTTTGTAGTTCCAATATCTGGTTTGTGAGTATTGGTAAACCCCCTGTGCCCCCATCCCCAACACCCCTCTTTTCCTTTCACCCCCCCCCCCCCTCTCTCTCCCCCTCTTTCCCCCCCCCCTCTCCCTTTCCCCCCCCCCCTCCCCTTTACTTTTCTCTTCCCCCCCCCCCCTTCTCTCTGTTGTGGTTTCTTTGTTCTGTATTGTTTTGCTTTGTGTTGTTTTGTGTTCTGGTTCCTCTCTGTTCCCCCCCCCCCCTCTCTCCCCTTTTTCCCCCCCCCCCTCCCCTTTCCCCCCCCCCCCCCTTCACTTTTCTCTCCCCCCCCCCTTCTCTCTGTTGTGGTTTCTTTGTTCTGTATTGTTTTGCTTTGTGTTGTTTTGTGTTCTGGTTCCTCTGTTATGTATCGTTCTGTTTTGTTTTGTTTTTTACCTCCCCATACCTCTGCCCCCAGCCCTCCCTCCCCTTTACCTCTCTCCCCCCCCTCTCTTCCCCTTTTTGTTGTCCCTCACTGTGTTTTGCCCTCCCCCTCCGGGTCCCTGTGACACCCATCCCCCCCCATCCCCAACACCCCTCCTTCCCCCCCCCCCCCCCCCCCTCTCCCCCTTTTCTCTCCTCCCCCCCCCCTCCCCTTTCCCCTTTCCCCCCCCCCCCCCTTCACTTTTCTTTCCCCTCCCCCTTCTCTCTGTTGTGGTTTCTTTGTTCTGTATTGTTTTGCTTTGTGTTGTTTTGTGTTCTGGTTCCTTTGTTATGTATCGTTTTGTTTTGCTTTGTTTTTACCTCCCTATACCTCTGCCCCTAGCCCTCCCTCCCTTTACCTCTCTTCCCCTCCCCTCTCTTCCCCTTTCCCCCCCCCCCCCCCCCTTTTTTGTTGTCCCTCACTGTGTTTTGCCCTCCCTTTCCTGGTCCCTGTGACACCTATTCCCCCCCCCCCATTTCTACACCCCCCCCCCCTTCTCTTTCCCCTCCCTCCACTCCCCATACCTATCCCTCACCCATCCTGCCAAAACCTTGTCCCTTTAACCTGAACCTCTCCCCTAACAAACCCCCCCCCCCCACCCCCCCCCCCCCCCCCCACCCACCTCCCCCCCCCCCCCCCACCCTCCCCCCCCCCCCCCCCCCCCCTCCCCCCCCCCCCTCCCCCCCCCCCCCCCCCCCCTTTTCCCCCCCCCCCCCCCCCCCCCATCCCCCCCCCCCTCATTCTCTCTTCCTCCGCTCCCCTGCTTAAGCATAATTTATTGAGGATTTTGTTTAATTAATATATTGACCCAATTATGATTCCCCTGATTTTTGTACCAATTGTTTGTTTCAATGAATACATTCTCTTTTTCTACAAATGTTGTACTTCTATCTTGAACCATCTGTATATCCTTGTATTAACACAGTGTAGTTAAGTTTCCATAAACCTTGAAGAAGCTCTACAGAGCGAAACATGTCGGTTGAACTACAACTACCAAAGACCCCTGCTCAGACTACCGAAAGCTTGTGACATATTGACATATAATACAATGGATGGTTTTTATTTACTTACCTTTGTATAAACCTAATAAAATTTCCTTTGTATTTTATCAGTGTTTCGGTACACTCTATCAGCACCGCCTTATAGTCCCAGGGTCCTTAGGTACCCCCCTTCTCCCCAATTTTTGTTCTTTACATAACTGAATCAGTGAGTGAATATCGTCAAAAGACATATAGCCCCGATCCACCAAAGAATGAGCTGATCGGATGGTTTCCATCAGCTGATCCCTTGTCCCCCCCTCAAAACCCCGCGACAATACTCCCTATCCTCCTCAGCAGCCAGTAGGGAAAAGTAACAGATTTCATTGAATCCATGCTTCAGAAAAACGCACACACAACGGGGTGGTTCCTTAAATGCAAGCACGTCTGGTCTAGGATGGCCTTGGTATACGTCAGTGATTAGAAATAGACCAGTATTCTGTGTGATTGCAAAAGAGGAATCCAAACAGATATAGGTAAAAAGGGTGATTTATTTAAAGAAGAGGGGGTAACACCCCACCACCTTCAACAAGCACAGTGCAACAAACAAAAGATCCACAGTGACACAAATAACACTAAAGACAATATGTTACAGCAAGGGAAATACCGGAATCGTAAACAGGCCAGGCCGAGGTCATACACGGGGGATCAGGAAGTAGCTGCGGACGGGGAATGAATAGGAAGGGAAAGTCCAGGAGAGGGATCAGGTCAGGATGGATCAGGACGGATCAGGATGGATCAGGATGGATCAGGACGGATCAGGATGGATCAGGAGGGATCAGGAGGGAGACAGCAGGTACAGGGTCCAGATAACAGGTACAGGGTCCAGATAACAGGTACAGGGTCCAGATAACAGGTACAGGGTCCAGATAACAGGTACAGGGTCCAGATAACAGGTACAGGGTCCAGATAACAGGCTCAGGGTCCAGATAACAGGCTCAGGGTCCAGATAACAGGCTCAGGGTCGGGTTGATAGACGGATACCAAGGCAAGTTCTGTTTGAACCTGCCGGGTATATATAGGGCGTGTTAATTGTGTTCAGGTCACACCTGAACGTAGCAAGGGCCAGGTGCTCCACACTGCCAGGTTCCATCCGCTGTGGTGGGGTCAGTACTGCGTCCCAAAGGTGATATACCAGCAGGGGGAAGTTCCCCTGACAGCTCTGAACTGCCAGGAGACCCCTGCTGGTGGGACGCAGCACTGCAAGAAAGAATATAAATAGCACCAGCGGATGGAACCTTTCCTGACACCCATGGTAGTGCTGGAGGAGCTCCAGAGATCCACATCTCAGGTGGGAGAATCTGTCCACAGGCAACTATTAGTCATGCTCTCCACAAATCTGCCCTTTATGGGAGAGTGACAAGAATAAAGACATTGTTAAAAGAAAGCCATAAGAAGTCCTGTTTTCAGTTTGCGGGAAGCCATGTGGGGGACACAGCAAACATGTGGAAGAAGGTGCTCTGGTCAGATTAGACCAAAATTAAACTTTTGGCCTAAAAGCAAAATGCTATATCTGGCGGAAAAGCTACACTGCTCATAACCCTGAACACACCATCCCCACTGTGAAACATAGTGGTGGCAGCATCATGGTGTAGGGATGCTTTTCTTCAGCAGGGACAGGGAATCTTACAAGTGTTGATGGGAAGATGGATGAAAGAAAACCACATTCATATGCTAAAATGGCCCAGTCAAAGTCCAGACCTAAATCCATTTGAGGATCTGTGGCAAGACTTGAAAATTGCTGTTCACAGATGCTCGCCATCCAATCTGACATAACTTGAGCTTTTTTGAATGGGCAAACAAATCACTCTCCAGATGTGCAAAGCTGGTAGAGACATCCCCAAAAAGACTTGCAGCTGTAATTGCAGAAAAAAAGTGGTTCTACAAAGTATTGGCTCAAGGGGGCTGAATACAAATACATGCCAAACTTTTCAGATATTTGTTTGCAAAAAAGAAAATGAAAACCATTTTTCATTTTCCTTCCACTTCCTAAGTCCAGTACTCCTATGACTGCAGGTTTCTTTTTCTACTGCCCCTTCCACCACAGTCCACACTGGTTCTGCACCCATCTCAGACTGCAAGCTCCCAGACCTCTCAGGCATGCCTGCCCAGTCCTCCTGACTGTACCCTTGCCCCTTGGCTGTGACCAGTTGTCCTCCCTGGAGACTCTCAGTAGTGCTCTCTCCTGCTGTCCTCTCTTTGCTCTCTCTTGTGTTTCCGGTTCAGGACCTCTTCATGCGTTCCTGAAGGTGGTCCCGACTGCAACCGAGCCTAGCCCGAAGTTACCCCCCTCCCCCAGACTGGGGAGCTCCCTTAAAGGCCCTGACAGCCTCCACACTCTCTCACTCAAGCTCTTCCACTTGACAACTACTCCCAACCTGGGCTGAGACTGGGTATTAAAGGAGGCTTGTCCCCCTGCCAACCCAGGTTGGGGATTGGTCAGAGCTCCCTAAAACCCCCCAGGCAGCTCCACATCTCCTCTCCTTCTCTCTCTTTCCAGATATTTATAGCAAGCTCTAGAAAGAAGACAGAGATCTCAGTGATGCTGCCTGTGAGTCACCAGGGTGGGCTTGTGGTCCAGAGCACTGTTCCAAGAGCCCACAAACTTGTGTGACAATAGTAAATTAATATTCGCTATTGTCTTCCTCATTTTTCTCCCAGCCAATCAGGAAGCAGCTCCTGAGAACCAATTGGCCAGGGAGTCTTAGGACTCCCGGCCTATCGGGTCTTAGTCAGGACCCACTCCCAGTTCGGCCTGTAGGAGAAGCGAGGGCCCCAGAGCGAGAAGCTGTAGCCTGGATCCATGTCTGCCTGATCTGCCTCCTTCCTAAGGTAAGGAGGCCTCTGATCGCCGTTACATTCCCATCCGTCTCCTGCTGGAGGGGGAGGGGGGATCGCAGAATTCCCGTCAGTCTCCCGCAGGGGGGGTTGACATTGGTTTGTCCGCCCCCCCCCTCAAAATATTGAGCACCAGCCGCCACTGGTAACCACATCAATCAACTATAGACAAGCAGCATATGTGGAAACATATTTGGTGATCCAGTTGGTACCTGTTAAATTTCTTCTAAACCCACAATGTAATTACTTCATCAACTAAGAACTGACATCGTTACATCAATATAACAATGCGAGGGACAGTTTAAAAAATAGTAGCACTACAAGCTTGCGCAAAGCATATAACACATTGAAAGGCTTGCAGAGTTACCATTCCAAAGATACCAAAGAAAAGCATGAAATCAGATGTGTAAATGTTCAAGTCTCCAAACCCAAGAAGCTATATTGTACAAAACAATATAATTCACATTTTTTAACATTCTTATTGAAATCTGCTTGAATGAACGAAGAAGATGCTACACCCCAGATGTGGCAAGAACACCTGTCAACTTTATAGACAATATTCAAAACAGGGGAGAGGCCCAGCCCAGCCACTTAGTGTAGCGCAATTCATTTAATCTGATTGAAGTAATACAAATTAAACAATAAAAAAAAAGATAAACAATAAAAAAAAAAAGATAAATTGCTTGCCTGTGGCCAGAGAAAGTTATGTTCTCTGCCAAAGAATAGCAATACACAGAGCATGTGTTGTACCGGGCGGTAGAGTTATACACTTGTGCCTACAGGCGCCCTTCCTAGAGGCTGCCTGTCAGTATGAGTTTTTTTCACTTGTTTTATTTTTTAACCCTTTCTAGGTTTGCCTCCACAGACCCCTGGTACTGACCACTCCCCCCCCCCCACGCCAAGTTTTCCAGGCTCTGCTTGGCCATCTCCGGGCCCGAGACCACCTTGGCGCTTGCTGGTAAGTGGAGGGGAGGGAGAGCAGCGAACACACATCTTCTCTCCTCCCCTTCTTGTTGGTGACCTGGAAAGTGACATGTATGACGTCACTTCCTGGTCACCCTGTCACTTTCCCCAGCTAACAAAGCCAGGAGAGGATGTGTTGCGATATGCAATACAATATATCAAGCGGAGTCCAGAGGACATCAGTGTTTTTGATTTGATTACATTATTGAATAATTTTTATTATAATTATTATTTATATAATTAATATAGTTATTTATTATCTTATAAATTGTGATTTTGTGTTTCAAACTTTATCATACCCGGATGTCTACTAGACTCTTGTTTGGACAGATTTAATTATAGTTATTTCTAAGAATTACAGGCCTACAATATAACACGCCAAATTTCAATGCAAAATAATGGTAGCTCTTTCAGCATCAAAAATCTGACGTAAAAATAACGCCAGGGAGGTTAAGACCCACCCTAAAATTTTTGAGTGGGGACACTAGTTCTTAGGGCCTGAGGGGGGCGGGGGGTGGGTGGAGTCCCTTAATTTGCATAGATTTCATCTCACTTCCTGTTTGGCTATGAGGCAGGAAGTGAAGGGAAATCTCTGCTATGGGACAGGGATGGTACAAAATAAACTGACGGGGAAAAAAAAAGTTGCCTATAGTTCTACTTTAAGCACAAATTTCGGATAATTTTATGGAGAGGACTAAAACGGTATAACCATGCCAATGGTACAGCAGAAAACATTTAGCACAGTGAGGAAGGATTGTGGTCCAGGATGATAGGACAGTCAAAATTAGAAGCAGCTTGCGTTACACTAACAGTGTAGCCCATAACCTGGCGGGACTCTTTCTGTGCCCATGCAAAGTGCTGCCTTAGGCCTGGGCCTTGTTGGCCTAGGCCAGGATACAGCATTACTTAGGGGTAGATTCAGGTTGGAGATAAGCTGGCTTATCTCCAGATAAGCCGCCTTATCTCTGCGTTTTATGCGCCCAATCTATGCCACTGATTCATAAAATCAGTTAAGCATAGATATTCCTTAGATCAGACATGCATAAGTCTATTACGCTGTCTAATCTTATTTTCATATTTTAGGCTGGCCGCTAGGTGGGGTTCCCGTCTAACTTATGTAAATGAGCCTATACGCCGATTCCCGAACGTACGCCCGGCGCTATTCAACTACATCGTTTGCGTTACCGTAGTACCGTCGTAATGTTATGCCTGCTATATGAGGTGCAGGCAATGTTAAGTATGGACGTGCCGATGCTTTTTTTCCCGTTGTTTACGTAAAAAGTTTGCGAATAGGGTTTTGTGTAAGTGCCGTTCACGTCGTTTTACACGTCGAATTGTCGTCGAGATTTGGAGCATGCGCACTGGGAACCAATCACAGCCGGCGCATGCGCAGTTCGTTCGGCGCGGGGACGCGCTTCATTTAAATGATACACGCCCCCTACCCGCCGAATTTGAATTCGGCCGGCTCTTTTACGCTACGCCGCCTCAACTTTACAGGCAAGTGCTTTGAGAATAGTTTAAAAGCCTAGTTTAAAAGCCAGACGCTAGGCATGCCTATAGATAGGCATTTCTACGTGAATCCACCCCTTATGCCGCGTACACACGGTCGTTTTTTGCGATGAAAAAAAACGACGTTTTCTGTGAAGTAAAAAACGACGTTTTTGAAACGTCACTTTCAAAGACAATTTTGCATACACACCATCGTTTTTTCACAAAAAGCGAGGTTACGTTCACCACTCTTTTCCATTGAAGCTCGCTTCATAACTAGCTTCTGGGCATGCGCGGGTTGAAAAACGTCGTTTTGAAAGACGTTTTTGCTACACACGGTGACTTTTTTGTGAAACAAAAAACGACGTTTTGAAAAAAACGACACAAAAAATTCAAGCATGTTGGAAATTTTTTTTGGTCGTTTTTTTTAAGACAAAAAACGACATTTTGCCCACACACGATCAATTTAAATGACGTTTTAAAAAACGTCGTTTTTTTTCATCGCAAAAAACGACCGTGTGTACGCGGCATTAGTGTTTTAAAGAAGGAAGTCTGCTATTAGCTGCTTCTATTACACACCAAGTCCACAGCTTGCAAAATGCAAGGACTTGTGCTTTAGCTGTTCAGAAAGGAGTTAATTGTCCTCAAGTTATGTTTTTGGAGTTTCCAACTCAATTCCCTCAACCCCATCCAAGTTCTCCAAAAATGAAAACAACACCCCATGACTGTTTTTTGAGGAAACGTGTGGCTGAGATTGTGTGCCTGGCTGCGGGTCAATCCATTGGGGAAGAACCTTTGGTAGTATGCACTACATTATTTTATATTTTGACCTTTGATAGATATGCTTTAATGATCGGCCCACTCACTCACAGTTGTTTCATAATTTCTAGAAACAAATCATATTTCTTTCAAATGTCACCACTGGAATGTTTTTTAGTAATTTCCTGATGAGAGCTGTTTTTGTGTGTGACATAATAACGGATAAAAATAAATCAAGTCTCCCTGAAGCACAATTCTAAAATTTTCTTATTCATGCTTTCAAATTACTTCCGTGTGCTTTTTTTTTTTAATGGACATTTTGGTCCTCTAGTGCAGGGGTCTCCAAACTGCGGCCCGAGGGCCAGATGTGGCCCTTTGATAGCCTTTATCCTGCCCTTGGTGCACTATTCATCCCACTGATATAAGGCACTAGTCCTCCCACTGACACCAACAATGGGACACTGAATCTTACACTGATACCAATGATGGGATACTATTCCTCCTACTAATGGGGGGGGGGGGGAACTCCTCCTTTTATTGACCATCAAACCTGAGGCCATTTTTATTCTCACTGATGCTGGGCCCGTGACATTTCCTGTCCCTGCTGGCCAGAATCCGGCCCTCCTAAAGTCTGAAGGACAATAAAGTAACCCTTTGTTTGAAAAGTTTGGAGACTCCCTGCTCTAGTGTACCTGAGGGGCAGTGCGAAACTCCCACAATTGTTGTGCCCATTCTAACTCCAGTTCATGAAGCCTTTCACGTGTCTTCTCGTGTTTTTTTTATCAAATTTGTAGTAGACAGAACAAGGGTAATGGAAGAATTAATATGTCTCTAAAAGGATGTAGAAATAAGTTTTCAGAGTACATGGGGGAAATGGATGGAATTCAAGCAGTCCCCGGTTTATTTGGGAATCATGAGGAGCGGGGAGAGTATATAGAGGTTGGTGCCCTTGGAGACCTCCCCACGTATTACCCCTATTTTCTGGAAATTAAAGAAGTAGAAGACCTCCTCTGCGAGCCCGGGTATGTTCTCCCCTCCTTTCACTTCCCCCTTCCTTTTTTTTTCTTCTTCCCCCTCCCTTTGAAAGTGAGAGCTATATAAACACAGATATAGAAATGGGATACACATAAAGGGGGGTGTCACGTACCTGGTAGTGGAGCCCAATGTGCAGGGAGTGGCCTCTCGTCAGCATGCCCTAGTGAGGGAACAAACCCCTCTGATTGGCTGCTGAGGAAAACGAGTCCGCCGGAACCCCTCTAGCGCCAGCTGCCATCCACAGGACGGTTCCGGATATGACAGCAGCCCAAATTTAACATATTGTGAATGGGAGTCACGTAACTCTCCCATTCCCCACTAACTTTAGCGTAACGCCCCTACAGGAAGTAAGGGGGCGCTACATATCCCCCCCCACTTGAGTGGACACTGTCCCCAGTTCAAATTTGAATGCTGGCCTGATACTACAAATGTACAGAAAAAGGAGGAAAAAAAGAAAGAGGAAGAAAATACTTATAAACCTTGTATTACAGCAATATATCTATACATGACACACAAACATACACGTATCTTAGGCAGTTGTTCCGACGTGGTTGTGCGCATGCGCACGGGGATATGTCCATGTCCCGACGCATGCGCAGTTCATTTTAAGTACTTGTCTGGCGCATCATTTGCATAGGATCACGCTTCATTACTATAGATCATGCCCACTTCCAGCCCACTTCTACCTACTTCCACTTACGCTGGCTTACGCTTACGAATATACACTACGCCGGCGAAGAGTTGGGAGCATTTGCTTTGTGAATTCCATGCTTGCCTCTCCGCGCTGCGCCGGCGTAGCGTAAAAGAGATCGAGCGGCATATATATGCGCCGAT
Organism: Rana kukunoris; assembly: GCA_029574335.1. Taxonomy (NCBI): domain Eukaryota; kingdom Metazoa; phylum Chordata; class Amphibia; order Anura; family Ranidae; genus Rana; species Rana kukunoris. The sequence goes on from CM056054.1 coordinate 25,759,039, forward strand.
ATATGTGAATCCGGGCCATGTTCTCTATCTAAGTAAAAAAAGTCTGATTGGGCATACACACGGTCGGAATATCCGATGAAAAGCTGCCATATGACTTTTTCCATCGTAAATTCCAACCTTGTGTACAGGGCATGAGTTGGCATGAGTTGTGACGCTACTCTTATATCAAGACATTTATTAAAAAATGTTGCTTGTCTTGCGAAACGCTCTCAAACCAAGGTTTTACTGTATGTTTGGTTTTCACACTTTTGATTGCTTTTTTCTTTTTGTTCAACTTAAATACTTACATATTGACTTTGCTGTTTTTTTTTGTTGTTGTTGTTTTTATAGTGCTGATTGCAAATGGTCCAGAGTAGACATGAAACCTGTACAAGTTGGGGAGAGGAAAGTGAGTTTGTGTGTTGGAAGCATGGGGCTCACAGTAGGAAACCTTTGTAGGTTGGAGCATTTGTTGATCAAGACTTTACTTATATAAATGCATTTGTTGGCCTTTTATTTGTTTTAGCTCCACTTTAATGTATCACAACCTAGGAATGCAAAGTTTTCATACATTCTTTTTTAGGCTTGTTTATGCATTTACATGACTAACCTTGAAGTATATCTAATAGCAAAACTTTTTTTTAATTTTGGTGTTAAGAAATTATAAAAACCTGTCTTCTTCTTCTCATTCCTAAAAACTTGATTATTTGATAACCAGTTCCCGCCTACAGTATGATCCCACTCGGGGTAGGTGGTTCACAAAATTCAGATATTGTACGTTAACGTTATTACTTCTTGTTACTCACTTCTTTATTCTTGTTATAAACTGTTCTATGCAACATGATAAGCAATATCAAATAATTGTAATCATCACTATCAAAAAGTATTCTGTCAAAAAATGCAACAAAAATTTAAAGTAAAAAAAATAAAAATTGGGGGTGAAAGTAAGGGAGGGTTATAACCCCTGAGGCCGTGTACACACGGCAGAGAACCTCGACGGGCAGAACACATCGTTCCGCCCGTCGAGGTTCTCTGCCGGCCGTCGAAATCGGCAACCCGCCCGTCGAGAATGGCAACCAGACATTCATCCAATCGGGCCGTCGAGCAAATAGAGAGCATGCTCTCTATTTCTGCTCAACGGCATTCCCGACGGGATGCTCGCAGAGAGCGTACACACGGCCGAGGTCCTCGCTGGAATGCAGCTTCCAGCGAGGTTCTCGCTGGTTTCCAGCGAGAACCTCGGTCGTGTGTACGCCGCCTGATAGTTGTTTTTTTCTTTTGCCATCTTTGTCTGATTGGGGGGATTTCCCTTTGGTTCCTGTCCCAAAACAGGACGTGTCCCCATTGGAAGATTTCCCCTCTATTACTATTCTGGGCAGGCCTGGACTGGGACAAGAAATAGGCCCAGGCATTTTAGACTGAGAACCCCGGGGGGGGGGGAGCACCGCGGTGGCGGTTAATGATGGGATGTGGGGTTCCAGCACCTTCTAATTTACATTACACAGCACCCTGCACCTCTTTACATTACACAGCACCCTACACCTCTTTACATTACACAGCACCCTACACCTCTGGGCCCCTTTACATTACACAGCACCATGCACCTTTGGGCCCCTTTACATTACATAGCACCCTGCACCTCTGGGTCCCTTTACATTACACAGCACCATGCACCTTTGGGCCCCTTTACATTACATAGCACCGCACCTCTGGACCCTTTTACATTACACAGCACCCTGCACCTCTGGGCCCCTTTAAATTACACAGCACCCAGAACCTATGAACCCCTTTACATTACACAGCACCCTGCACCTCTGGACCCCTTTACATTACACAGCACCCTGCACCTCTCGGCTCCTTTACATTACACAGCACCTCTGGACCCCGTTACATTACATAGCACTATGATCCTCTGATCCCCTTTACATTATACAGCGCCCTGCCCATATTGGCTGAACAGGGAGATGATGTATAGCTACGTGATCTCGCCCAGCCGTACCGACCTGATGCCGTATAACTGTGGCGGCTGGTCAGGAAGTAGTTAATTATTTTTTAGGTTTATGTATATATTAAAAGGATTGTTAGTTAAAGTGAAGAGCCACCATTTTTTTTTTAAAGTCAGCGGCTACAAGTACAGCGGTCGCTGACTTAAAATATGGACGCACACCTGTCCAGAGTGCCTGCCATAGGTGTGCTCAGCCTATTACATTAGGGTGTGCCCCCCGAAGCTCCAACACATATCCCCGCTCTTCATCCTGAAACAATGGGAGAAAGGGGAGCAAGGGAGCACATGGGGGACCCGGGCAACAGAAGGAAGAGGAACAGGGAATGGAGGGGTGGCATCTATTAGTACCCTATATTTTCCTCCTATGGCAGCTGAATGTTGACAAAATGGAGAGAAGGAGAAGCCTACTTTCAATTGCTGCAGGAGGAAAATACAGATTGGTCCCACTAAATTCCACCCCTGCCGCCTCTCCTATCCAGGTTCTGAGGACCGGCAAGGAAGGATTGCAGTTTACCTGTGACCTGCCCACCATTGACAGGTTGCCAAGCCCAGGATTAGGGTGTGCCCAGGCACACCTAGCACCCCCCTTGCGCACACGATATCCCACTGGTTCCTGCTGTCTTCTGGGATCTGTGTGTCTCCCAGAAGACAGCGGGGGGGGACAGAGAAGGTGCTGGAAGTGGTGTAGATACCCGCGGGTGGCTCGGGTATCTATGCCTGGAAGTGAGAGCAAAATACCTGTATTACCCAGGTATCTGCTACCCCCTGAAAGGTGCCAAATGTGACACCGGAGGAGGGGGGGAAATCCCAAAAGTCCCAAAAGTCGCTTTAAAGGTTAAGTTCAACTTTTTAATTTTTTTTCCGAAAAAATCTGTGAATAAATGATGCAGCCTTGTGGGAGCACATTGTCATGGGTGGGGGGGAGGGACATGTGAAGCCCCATACACACTATCAGTTTTCCTGAAGGTTTTTCTCTTCAGGTTTACCAAAACCATGTAGTGCAAGGGTCTGCCTGATTGCATTCAAATTGAAACACTTAGGCCGCGTACACACGATCAGACATGTCCGAGGAAACATGTCCGATGGACCGTTTTCATCGGACCAGGCTGAAGTGGTCTGTTGGTCTGATGTGCGTACACACCATCGGACCAAAATCCCCTCGGACCAGAACGCGGTGACGTAGAACACAATGACGTGATGAAAAAACGAAGTTCAATGCTTCCAAGCCTCGACTTGATTCTGAGCATGCGCGGGATTTTGGTCCGATGGTTTGTGTACTAACCATCGAATCTGTCCGACGGACAGGTTTCCAGCGGACATGTTTTCAAGCATGTTTGGAAATTTTTGTCCGCTGGAAAACGGGCCGTACACACGATTGAACATGTCCGCTGAAACTGGTCTGCGGACCAGTTTCAGCGGACATGTTCGATCGTGTGTAAGCGGCCTTAAGGTTTGACCTTATGTTAGATGGTTTTGGTAAACCTGAAGAGAAAAACCAGCAGGAAAACTGATAGTGTGTATGGGGCTTAAAGGGTCACTAAAGGAAAACATTTTTTTTTGCTGAAATTACTGTTTACAGGGTATAGAGACATAAAAGTTAACTGATTCCTTTCAAAATGATTAAAAATAGATAAAAATCAATCATATAATGTACCTGCAGGTTAGTTTCACTTTTGAACTGGCTTCATGTTTCTGTGAAGTAGAAATAGAAACACAGAACAAAAACAAACAACTCCAGGGCAGTGTTTTGTTTTTAAAATGAATCTGATTGGTTCTGGGAAGTTTTAGACACACAGTAATGACAGCTTAGACCACCGTGAGAAAGCTCCCAGCACTGTGGTTATCAGGAAACAGACAAGCAAGAAGTGTGGAGATCAGAGCAGGATTACAGCAACTTCAAAGCAAAAACGAGTGATCCTTTAACTTGTTCAGAAGGGTGAACTTAGCCATTCATCCATTTTAGTGGCCAGGGGGTAGAAAAACCAGTGCTAGGGGAAGGGGGCTGTGCTGGGAGATGGAATTTGGTGGGGGAAGGATTTGTGCTAGGAGGAGGAATTTGGTCTTAGAGGAAGGATTGGACGGAGAGGATTTTGATTTTAGGTGAAGGGCTTGTGCTAGGAGGGAGATTTTTGGGGGGAGGATTTGTGCTAAGGTTGATTTTGGGATGTGGTAAAGTATTTGTGCTGGGAGGGGGAACTTTAGGGAGGGGGGGGGGGGGTTGTACTAGGAGGTAGAATGTGGGGGAGCTACAGCTGCTGATTAGCATTTTCTGACAGGGTCTAGTGCTGCTTTCACAATCCAATAGGGAGATTCCTCCATCTACAGTACTTTATTTGCTTAGTTAATATATATTTTTTTTGTACAGCCCACTGGCTGAATGAAAAGTAACTGTGTATGGCCAGCTTTAGGCCCCTTTCACACGTGCGAACCGTATGTCCGCTTTTTCATCCATCCCTTTGCGGATGAAAAAGGGACATACATTGTTCCCTATGAGACTATTTTGGAAACGCTATAACTTTTGCGCAAACCAATCAATAAACGCTTATTGCATTTTTTTTTTACCAAAAATATGTAGAAGAATACGTATCGGCCTATACTGAGGAAAAAAATATGTTTTATATATTTTTTTGGAGGATATTTATTACAACAAAAAGTAAAAAATATAGATTTTTTTTCAAAATTGTCGCTCTATTTTTGTTTATAGCGCAAAAATGAAAAACCGCAGAGGTGATCTATTTGTGGGAAAAAAAGGACATCAATTTTGTTTGGGAGCCATGTCGCACGACTGCGCAATTGTCAGTTAAAGCAACGCAGTGCGGGATCGCAAAATGGGGCTAGGTCCTTTACCTGCATAATGGTCCAGGGCTTAAGTGGTTAAAAAAAAAAGAGGGTTTACTTACTTTTTAAAGCGTAACTCCACTTTCACAGGGAAAAAATAGCAAAAAAAAAAAAAATAATATAGCAATTGCGATACAAGTCATATTTTAATTGGATGTTATTATTAAAAATGACCTTTTCTTTTCAATTTGCAGCTGCTAAGTTTCTATAAATGGAGGTGTTCTGTACACAGAGGGCCAGATTCTCAAAGCTGTTACCGCCGGCGTAATTTCAAATCTGCGTTGGCGTATGTTTACGCCGATTCTCAAAGGCAGATACGTTAAAAAAATAGGCTTCTTCCGCCGACGTAACTTGCCTACGCCGGCGTATAATTGTGTGCAATTATACGCTGGCCGCCAAGGGCGCTTCCGTCGATTAGCCGCGTCCAATATGCAAATTAGCTAGTTACGCCGATTCACGAACGTACTTGCCAGTTGTCGTATTTTACGTCGTTTACGTAAGTGTTAAATTACCCCTGCTTTATGAGGGGTAACTTTGCGTAGGTGAGGCGTACGCAATGTTAAGTATGGATGTCGGGACAGTGTCAAATTTTTCGTCGTTTGCCTAAATCGTTCGCGAATAGGGCTTTGCGTAAGTGAGTATTTGCGGCGTGATTTGGAGCATGCTCACTGGGGGACATCCACAGATGGCGCATGCGCAGTTCAAAAAAAAGCGTAAAAAACGATTAATTTCCATAAAACATGCCCACCTCATCCACATTTGAATTACCCGGGCTTACGCCGGGCCATTTACGATACGCCGCCGTAACTTAAGACGCAAGTGCTTTGAGAATACGGCACTGGCATCCTAATTTGCGGCAGCGTAGCGTAAATACGATATGCTACGCCCCGCTGGCATTTACGCGAATATACAAGAATCTGGCCCGGAATGTATACTGGCCACTCCACAAGAAACATAATTTCCTGCTTGAAAGACCTGAGTAGGAAAAAAAAAAAATCATATTCTCTACTGATTCATTGTCCACAATATAATAGGATATCAAACATTGAAGAACACAACTTTCTCCTTAACCAGTTAAGGACCCCCGCACGCCTATGTACGTCCACAACATGGCTCGTACAGGCACAAGGGCGTAAATTTACGTCCTCGCCTTAGTGCGGTTCGGGGGTCCCATCGGGACCCCCTCCGCGGCGTGCGGCGGTCCCCCTGGCTCTGGGAGCGATCGCCGACGAGCGGGCGGATGTCCGTGTTTTCCGCCCCCCCCCGCGATCGCTCCCAGCCAATGGGAGCGCGCTCCCAGCCTGTCACTTCCTCCTCCTGTGTTTACACAGGAAGGAGGAAATGATCATTTCTCTCATCGCAGCGCTGTTTCCCAGCGCTGCTGATGAGAGAAGACATGCCAAGTAAGTGTGCACCAACACAACACTGACACACACTCACATAGGCATATTAACCCCTTGTGATCGCCCCCCCCACCCCCCTGTCACAGTGTTACTGAATGCAGTGATTTAATCACTGCATTTAGTGTCAGTGTGACAGGCACTGTAAAAAACAGTTAGTGTTAGGTTCAGGATAGCCCCCCCCACCCCCCCTAATAAAGTTTTAACCCCCTGATCACCGCCCTAGTTAACCCTTTCACTCCCTATTGCCAGCGTCACTAAGCGATCATTTTTCTGATCGCTGTATTAGTGTCGCTGTTCCCGCTAGGTAGCTATTTTTTTTATTACGATTTTTTTTTTTACTAAAGACATGTGGCTAAATAAATTTTGGCCTAAATGTTTTACTAAAATTTAGTTTATTTGATTTTTTTTATAACAAATAGTAAAAAAATAGTGATTTTTTTCAAAATTGTCGCTCTATTTTAGTTTATAGCGCAAAAAATAAAAATCGCAGAGGCGATCAAATACCACCGAAAGAAAGCTCTATTTGTGGGAAGAAAAGGACGCAAATTTTGTTTGGGAGCCACGTCGCACGACCGCGCAATTGTCTGTTAAAGCGACGCAGCGCCGAATTGTAAAAACACCTTGGGTCATTTAGCAGCGTAAGTGTCCGGGTCTTAAGTGGTTAATGTAGCTTAATAGGGATGCACTACCCCACATTTTCCTCAAGGAGGCATGGGTGTTGTATAATTCTCATGAAATCTCTGACAATTTAGACTCTTGGATTTAGTCCAAGCATCAGAAGGCTAAAACTAATGCCGCGTACACACGATCATTTTTTGTGATGAAAAAAAACGACGTTTTCTGTGAAGTAAAAAACGTCGTTTTTGAAACGTCACTTTTCAAAGACGATGTTGCATACACACCATCGTTTTTTTCACAAAAAGCGAGGTTACGTTCACCACTCTTTTCCATTGACGCTCGCTTCATAACTAGCTTCTGGGCATGCGCGGGTTGGAAAAAGTCGTTTCAAACGACGTTTTTGCTACACACGGTGACTTTTTGTGAAACAAAAACGACGTTTTGAAAAACGACACAAAAAATTCAAGCATGTTGGAATTTTTTTTTGGTCGTTTTTTTTAAGACAAAAAACGACGTTTTGCCCACACACGATCAATTTAAATGACGTTTTAAAAAACGTTGGTTTTTTTTTCATCGCAAAAAACGACCGTGTGTACGCGGCATAATTCTGTACAAAGTTGAATTTCTTTTGTTGAAAGCTGTCCTAGTCCTAGCAAATAAACCTTACAGCAGTTTGCAGATTAAAATAATCCTCAGCAATTCAAATGATAAAAGAGTGATAAAATAATGCATAGGCAGAGATTCCTTTTGCTGAAAAGCTCCTATCAAACAATCAGTAGATTTAGAGATAAGTGTTACTGAAATGTACAACTTCTTTTATACAGATTAATCATAGCTTAGGTACCTTCTTGATGCAAGGTGCTTAGCGTGTGGCAGAGGTTAGAAAGGGAACAGGCACAATTTACCTTTTAACCACTTAAGACCCTGACCATTAGGCAGGTAAAGGACAGTTTATGCGATTCGGCACTGCGTCGCTTTAACTGCCCATTGCGCGGTCGTGCGACGTGGCTCCCAAACAAAATTGGCGTCCTTTTTTCCCCACAAATAGAGCTTTCTTTTGGTGGTATTTGATCACCTCTGCAGTTTTTATTTTTTGCGCTATAAACAAAAATAGAGCGACAATTTTGAAAAAAAAAAGTTTTACTTTTTGCTATAATAAATATCCCCCCAAAAATATATTTTTTTTTTTTCTCAGTTTAGGCCGATACGTATTCTTCTACATATTTTTGGTAAAAATAATCGCAATAAGCATTTAACGATTGGTTTGCGCAAAATTTGTAGCATTTACAAAATAGGGGATAGTCTTATGACATTTTTTATTTTTTACTACTAATGGCGACGATCAGTGTTTTTTTTCGTGACTGCGACATTATGGCGGACACATCAGACACTTTTGACACATTTTTGAGACCATTGTCATTTTCACAGCAGAAAATGTACTATAAAAATGCACTGGTTACTATGAAAATGACAATTGCAGTTTAGGAGTTAACCACTAGGGGGCGCTGTAGGGGTTATGTGTGACCTCATATGTGTTTCTAACTGTAGGGGGGCGGGGCTGGACGTGTGACGTCACTGATCGCCTTTCCCTATATCAGGGAACAGACGATCAATGACACTGCCACTGTAAAGAACGGGGAAGGTATGTTTACACTCACTTCTCCCCATTCATCAGCTCCTGTGACCGATTGTGGGACACCGGTGGCGATCGGGTCCCGCGGCCGCGGTCATGAAGCTTCGGATCGGGTCGCGGGCGCGGGCCCGTGACTCACGGCTGGGCACTTAAAGGGGATGTACCTGTACGTGCCTGTGCCCAGCCGTGCCATTCTGCCGAAGCAAATGTGCAGGAGGCGGTCCTTAGGTGGTTAAGCATTTATTAGAATAACTAGCAGTTACATGAAACAGATTCTTCTTCCAGCGATAGGACAATTTTAGAAACAGTCAACAATACAACATACATACAGTAGACTACGAGACGTGTACTTCCTTAAAGGGGTTGTAAAGGTAAAAATGTTTTTTCATAAATAGCTACCTTTACCTTAGTGCAGTCCTCCTTCACTTACCTCATCCTTCTATTTTCCTTTTTTAATGTCCTTATTTCTTCTGAGAAATCCTCACTTCCTGTTCTTCTGTCTGTAACTCCACACCGTAATGCGAGGCTTTTTCCCTGGTGTGGAGTGTCATGCTCGCCCCCTCCCTTGAACTACGGGAGAGTCATTACGCTCCCTACATTGCAGATAGAGAAAGGAGCTGTGTGTCCTGACACTCCTGCTCGCCCCCTCATGAGGCTTTCTCCACACCAGGGAGAAAGCCTCGCATTGCGGTGTGTAGTAACAGACAGAAGAACAGGAAGTGAGGATTTCTCAGAAGAAATAAGGACATTTAAAAGCAAAATGGAAGGATGAGGTAAGTGAAGGAGGACTGCACTAAGGTAAAGGAAGCTATTTAGGGGGATTTTTTTTTACCTTTACAAGCCCTTTAACCACTTGCATACTGGGCACTTACACCCCCCTCCCGCCCAGGTAAAATTTCAGCTTCCGGCACTGCGTCGCTTTAACTGACAATTGCGCGGTCGTGCGACGTGGCTCCCAAACAAAATTGACGTCCTTTTTTCCCCCCAAGTAGAGCTTTCTTTTGGTGGTATTTGATCGCCTGTGCGATTTTTATTTTTTGCGCTATAAACAAAAAAGAGCGACAATTTTGGAGAAAAATACAATATTTTTTACTTGTTGCTATAATAAATATCCCAATTAAAAAAAAAAAACATTTTTTTTTCTCAGTTTAGGGCGATACGTATTCTTCTACATATTTTTGGTAAAAAAAAAAAAAAAAAATCGCAATAAGCGACTGGTTTGCGCAAAAGTTATAGCGCTTACAAAATAGGGGAGAGAATTATTATTTTTTATTATTTTTTTTTTACTAGAAATGGCGGCGATCTGCGATTTTTATTGGTACTGCGACGTTATGGGGGAAAAAATCGGACACTTTTGACACATTTTTGGCGCCATTCACATTTATACTGCGATCAGTGCTATAAATATGCACTAATTACAGTATAAATGTGACTGGCATTGAAGGGGTTAACACTAGGGGGTGAGGAAGGGGTTAAATGTGTATCCTAGGTGTGTTCTAACTGTGGGGGGAGGGGGGGAGGTGACCGATCTGTGTCCCTATGTACAACATCCGACGGTAGCGCGGGCCTGAAGTGGTTAAGATTGAACATTGGAGTTTTGTAAACCAAATTTTTTTCAACAAAAAAGGAAAAACTTTCAATCATATGAAAAGGAGCCCAGTGCGTATGTTCATATTTACCAGTTATATATTTAAAGGGATTGTAAAGGTTCATTTTTTATTTTCTAAATAGGTTTCTTTAAGCTAGTGAATTGCTGGTTCACTTACCCTTTCCTTCAAATTCCCTTCTGAATTTCTCACTTCCTGTTTCTCCTCAGTAAGCTTGCCCCCATCATCTGGCTGGGGCTGGGAGTTAGTCAGACAGAACAGCTTACTAAGGAGGAACAGGAAGTGAGAAATTCAGACAAAGAAAACAAAGAAAAAAAAAACATTTAGAAGGGAAATCGAAGAAAAAGGTAAGTGAACCAACAATGCACTAGCTTAAAGAAACCTTTAGAAAATAAAAAATTAACCTTTACAAACCCTTTAAAAAATATATTTCCAAATTATAATTTTTAATCTGGACCATAACAAATAAAGAAAATCTGTACAAAATAACTTTTAATCTTTATTAAAGTGGATGTAAACCCAAATGTATTTATTTTTTGATGTCACAGTGTACAGTATAATATTTCCTATCATCTGTGCCCAGTCTTGCCACACAGAGTTAATCCAGCTCTGAGCAATCCTCTTTTATTGTTCAGTGAAATAAAACAGATTTACCGAGAAAAAAAACTCAGTCCATTCCGCCCCCTTGCTGTGAGTGACAGGTTATTTACATATCTCATGCACTAGCCTGGAGACGGGCATTATTTTTTAATTCCCACCCCCACTCCTTTTCTGAAGTCATGTGGTTACTTTTCTGGATTTTGACTGGATGTTAGTGATCATAGCAGAATTCAGTGTAAGGAATACATAGGAAAAATGCATGTTGACAAAGGGAGTGTAGAGGAGGGCAGGGAGTCTACTGACATCACGACTCCACCCACTGAGCTCCAGACAACAGATCCACCCACAGAATCTGCAGTTTTTCAGTTCTTATAACAGACAGAGGGGAGACATTTGACAGGTAAGGATACATGCAGGAGGCATCTATATCCTTATAGATCAGCACTATGGCAGGAGTTTAGAAAGCATGAGAGTGGTTTTACATCCACTTTAATCCTAAACACACTGTAAATTTTAAGCCTGACTCCACCCCCCCCCCGCATTTACTACCCCTCATCTATTTGAAACATTTGAATACACACCAGGTCACATTTGGTCACATGACATCATTGGTCCATTTCCCTGTCTGTCCTCATCACTGGGTCCTAATGCTGTTATTGCACTCAATGCAGCATTTTCCTGTGATTCCAGGGGGACGCGTCTTGATGCTCTAGTAGTCTCTCAGGAAAAAGGTTTGATTATTTTGAGCGTCATTCAACCCGGAAGGGAAACACCATCTTGTGGTCTTCCTGTGGGAGACATCACTGGAGTTGGGATATTGCAGTGGGTGCTGTTCTATTTCTACTTTTTGGGGGGGGGGGGGGGATCATTTTTTTATTTTCTATTTTTCCATTAGGCTGGCAAAATAAAAAAACAATTATCACTCCCACGTATAAAAGCAAAATTGTAGCAACATTGCAAATTGAGCTGAACTTAGTTGACATAAAACTGTCCTGTACTGTAGTAATAGACAGGGGCGGCTCTTTAATTAGGCAAATTAGGCAGTCGCCTAAGGCCTCACACTCACAGGGGCCTTGCGGCCGCCTAACTTACCCAATGAATTACCCCAGTTTTGAGAGACAGGGGACCTTAACGCTGCTGTGCTCAGGCAGCGTTAAGAGCCCTGACTCAAAAGCGGGGCCGTCAGCGTCCCTAAGAACCAGTGGGGGCGGCAGGTTTACCAGGTGTGGCCCCCACCCCTTAGTTATTAAAGAGCAGGATATGGGGGCCGCCGTGTTAAAGGAGGGCTTTTAGCATACCTCCCAACATACCCGGATTATGCAGAAATGTCCCGCGATACGCGGCAAATCCCTCGGTCCCGCGATCCCTCCCCCCGCTCAATGAGAACTCCCCCCCGCTCAACAAACAGATCCGCAGGAACCCCCCCCCCAACAACACATGGCATACTTTTGCTGCTAGGTGTCCCTCATTCCCATCTCAAAAAGTTGTGAGGTATGCTTTCAGATTCAGATAAGCCCACCTGCCCACAGACCCCCACAACCACCGGCCAGGGTTGTGGGGAAGAGGCTCTTGTCCATAAATTATTTTCCCCATCATGGGTGTGAGTGAGGCCCCATGTCAGGTTTTGCCTAAGGCCTCACTAAGGCTGCATTCACACCTAGGCGACACGATACGCCGCGTACGCGGCTTATCTTGCCGTCTGTAGATTAAACTTAAACTTTTTTTTTCTTTCTTTAACATTGCGGTCTATGAGCGAACGCCAATGTCGCCTGAAAAAAAGGGTCCGGGACTTTTTTTCAGGCGACAGGCGTGCAGATGTGAACAGTCTCCATAGACCGCAATGTTATTTCACATCTTGAGCGACAAGCGCGACGGGCGTCCGGTGTTTTGTCGCTCAGATGTGAATGGAGCCTAAGCCTAGCGCTGTCATCTGACCACCATCTCCATCACTTTCAGAAATTGTTCAGGGGTCTGAAAGGAGACAGAAACATCATGCAATCTGTAAAGAAATTGACATAGTAATTGTGTAAACATATCGTGCAAGAAAGACTGACATGAAAATTTATGAGTGTCGCCCTGGTCATGATGCTGAAAAAATATGAGAATGACGACAAAGAATAAGTCAAATAGCTGCAAGCATTATATACAAAGGATATTGAAATACAATATATCACGGGTTCACAGCCTAGCCACAGTTTACTAACCTTATCTAACTGGAGGGATTTTGTGCCTGGTAGACTAGGTAATTTTTTAAATTTTTGTCATGTTCAAAAGGTTACATTTTTGACAGTTGATTTGAGTTCTTTACCGCGTGGTACATGCAGAGTCTTTGCCCAGCAGAGCTGCTAAAATAAAAATCGTATGCAGGTATATATGTTCTGTATCGATCTTGCCTTCAAAGGTTTCTAATTACCAAGTACAATTTTAAACCACTGATGTTGTGGGGGGCTTGAAACTCAGACAACGTAAAGATCTATGTGATTAATCCATGGTGGTCCAACAAACCAAATAATATACAAAAATGGAAGAAATGGGAATCCCGCCTGTTCTAATGCTGCGTTTTTCATGACGTGAATTTTTTAAATGATAATTAAAAATTATCGTGTGTAGGATCCAGAGCATTTTACTCAACGCGAAAAATTGGTATTAAAAATTTAGAACATGCTCTAAATTTTCTCATCGTTTTTCACGTTGTCGTTTTTCACATTGTGAAAAATGGTCGCGTGTAGACTTTAACGACGTGAAAAAAACGTGCATGCTCAGAAGCAAGTTATGAGACGGGAGCGCTCGTTCTGGTAAAACTAGCGTTTGTAATAGAGATAGCACATTCGTCACGCTGTAACAGACTGAAAAGCACGAAGACTGAAGAGCGTGAATCGTCTCTCACCAAACTTTTACTGACACGAAATCAGCAAAAGCAGCCCAAAGGGTGGCGCCACCTGAATGGAACTTCCCCTTTATAGTGTCGTAGTACGTGTTGTACATCACCGTGCTTTTCTCAAGCGTTTTTTTTTTCACGATTGTGTGTATGCAAGGCAGGCTTGACAAGAATCACGTCGACATTAAAATGGTCGTGTGTATGCGGCTTAAGATGAGAAAAAGATGAAACCAAAGAACTTTACTCACTAGATCCAAACCCTAGGGTGCAGGCAATGCAATGATATGCAAAACTGAAGAGGAAAACTAGGACAGCCGCACTCCAAAAAATTTCCGTTTTAATAAAACTGGTCACAAAAATACCATGTCACAGCAAAAATTAGGGAAAAACTGACGCGTTTCACACTTTAGTACAGCGCTTAATCATAGCTCAAGCTATGATTAAGCACTGTACTAAAGTGTGAAACGCGTCAGATTTTCTCATTTTTGCTGTGACATGGTATTTTTGTCACCAGTTTTATTAAAAAGGAACATTTTTTGGAGTGCGGCTGTCCTAGTTTTCTTCTTCAGTTTTGTGTATGCGGCTTAAGTATGTAGTACTCACAGAATAAGTGTCAGGAGGTGTAATCAAATATATACAAAACCAAAATATAAAAAATGAAAAAGATATCTACACACTCTGAAGAGTTGAACTACAAAACGATATTAATAATAGTTTAAAAAGCAATGCTCAAAAAGAGTTAAGGCACAATACCCCCGATCCCCTATATAGACCAAAGGGAAATCCCCTAAAATCAGGGGAATTCCCTAGTGGTCTAATCCTCCCCAAAATGATTTCCTCTAACAAGCAAAGCAGACTGTATGAGGCAGAATCCCTCCTCCATGAATCAAATAATGACTGAAAAAATTTTGAATTAATATTCATATTTTTTTTATTTTTTTATTCTGCGATTCGGACATTTCCGAACAGCTCTGAATAACCAAACAACATTTCTGAAATTCTAATTTAAATTTGAATCAATTTTTACATTGAGTTCCATTCGAATTCGAACTGTAAACATATTTCTGAAATCAAAGGCTGTGTGTACCATTTTGAAATAATTCTGCTTTTGTTAAGCCAAAGGTAATTTTAAAGAGTCATTGTAATCATTCAATGAAGATTTTTATTTTATTTGTTCACCGCATTCGAATTGAAAAAAAAAAATATATAACATTTTGGTTTCGACTAATTCAAAATGTATCTATTTAAATGTTTCGAATCGAAAAAATCTGTAAATTCAAAGAAAATTTGAAGAATTCCAAAAACGAATCACCAATATGAATTGAATGAATCAACCGAATTTAATGAAACAAAATAACTAGATTAATGAATCTAAACTAAACAAAACACATTTTTTCGTCATGCTCATTTCTAATTTTGAGGCTTGCCTCTTGGTAAATTTGTATTATTCAGGAACTAGTAAAATATAAAAGTGTAGCGCTAATCATATAAAGTTGCACCTGGTGGCGAATAAACACAGTGCCAAAAAATTAATAAATTATTCAGGAACAAATTATATACAGTACAGACCAAAAGTTTGGACACACCTTCTCATTCAATGAGTTTTCTTTATTTTCATGACTGAAGGCATCAAAACTATAAATTAACACATGTGGAATTATATACATAACAAAAAAGTGTGAAACAACTGAAAATATGTCATATTCTAGGTTCTTCAAAGTAGCCACCTTTTGCAGCAGACACATCTCTAGAACAACTGATAAGAGGAGACTGTGTGAATCCGGCCTTCATGGTAGAATATCTGCTAGGAAACCACTGCTAAAGAAAGGCAACAAGCAGAAGAGACTTGTTTGGGCTAAAGAACACAAGGAATGGACATTAGACCAGTGGAAATCTGTGCTTTGGTCTGATGAGTCCAAACTTGAGATCTTTGGTTCCAACCACCGTGTCTTTGTGCGACGCAGAAAAGGTGAACGGATGGACTCCCACGGTGAAGCATGGAGGAGGAGGTGTGATGGTGTGGGGGTGCTTTGCTGGTGACACTGTTGGGAATTTATTCAAAATTGAAGGCATACTGAAGAAGCATGGCTACCACAGCATCTTGCAGCGGCATGTTATTCCATCCGGTTTGCGTTTAGTTAGACGATCATTTATTTTTCAACAGGACAAGGACCCCAAACACACCTCCAGGCTGTGTAAGGGCTATTTGACCAAGAAGGAGAGTGATGGGGTGCTGCGCCAGATGACCTGGCCTCCACAGTCACCGGACCTGAACCCAATCGAGATGGTTTGGGGTGAGCTGGACCGCAGAGTGAAGGCAAAAGGACCAACAAGTGCTCAGCATCTCTGGGAACTCCTTCAAGACTGTTGGAAGACCATTTCAGACTAACTCTTGAAGCTTATCAAGAGAATGCCAAGAGTGTGCAAAGCAGTAATCAAAGCAAAAGGTGGCTACTTTGAAGAACCTAGAATATGACCTATTTTCAGTTGTTTCACACTTTTTTGTTATGTATATAATTCCACATGTGTTAATTCATAGTTTTGATGCCTTCAGTGTGACTCTACAATTTTCATAGTCATGAAAAAAAAAAAAACTCTTTGAATGAGAAGGTGTGTCCAAACTTTTGGTCTGTACTGTATATATAGTATTAATATAAAACCCTATAATCCATGCAGGAAGTCAAACATATGTGAAAACCCCTTCAAATGATTGAGTTCTGGTGGTTTAAAGGAAGAGAACAAAGGCATTTTAGACAGTTGTGCCCTTCCATCCTAGTGGTAACAGTCCGGGGAAGGTCCTTTTCTGTTCTGGCATGACTGTGTACAAATCCAGTTCCATAAAGGTGTGCTTTGATGGGACTACAGTTGCTTTAACAGGTCCCTGACCTCAACCCTACTAAAAACATTTGCAAAGAATTGCAACACCATTATGTGTGCCATTATAAAAACATTTTTTGGGGGGGCTGAATGGGTACAACTTTCCTCAGACATACTCCGAAATCTTGTAAGGAAGCCTTCCTAGAAGAGTGGAGGCTGTTATAGCCCAGTGGTTCCTTTCTTCCTCCTAAGAGTCTGAAAAATTATTAAAGGAAACTTTTAATAAAAAAATATAACATACATTCTAATTACCTTACTATTTAGGCTCATTGAGTCATTGACCCTAAACATGTACAAGGATCAAGAGTTCAAACTTTTTAGTCTAACTTTACATGCTGTATGCCGGTTTAGAAAATCAGAAACTATTGAGGTCAGAGACACCCAAACCATTATAATCTGAGCTGGAGGACTGCAATAGCAGTTCTCCATGCCTTTCAGTACACGTTTCCTTTAAAGGGAACATGTGTGAGTTATGCAAAATTTATTAATTTATTTATTATGGACAGGAATAATTTTTTTCTTTTATAATAATTGAAACTGATATCAGACTAAATGTTGTAACTTATTCCTTATCACAGCAGTCCCCAACCTCCCTGGCATCAGAAACTAGCCTTGCAGTAACCAAACCCCCCCATGGACCAGGAAGGGTTGGTTGGTGTTGGGGGGGGGGGGGTGCAGCTTGTCACCTTGGGGGAGGCGGTGTGCAGTCTGTCACCTCAGCACCTCAGAAAAGTTGAGGGTGAACCCTGCCACCTTTAGTCAGCTCATAGTCCTCACCAGTGCTTTAAGAGCATGATGATCCTGTCCCAGGCCCAGCTCTCTTCCTTTCCCTTCTCCTTCTTTCCCTTCTCCTCCTCTCTGTCCTTCGTTCTGATGTGACCACAGCGAGCGAAGGGAGTAGTGAGTAGTGGTGGTACGAGAGGGGGAGCAGGTACGCTCTGGTGGGTGGAGAGTGGAAGTGCAAGTTGTACTGACTAGCTCTCCCACCACCCCCCATGGCATGGCATCATCCACTGCCTGGGGTTGGCATCTCTGCCTTATCAGACTTTAGATTGTAAACTCACACAAGTAGTGCCCACCGATTCCCTCCTGCATTAAGTTGTATTATAACTAGGGTTGCCACTTCCTCCTTTTAAAACTGATCACATATTAATTACACAGGATCTTTGGCTGATGAAGGTGGTAATACAACTCACTTAGTGACTTATCTGCATTAAATTAGCTGCAGAACCTGTACAATGAATATGTGTTCTATTTTAAAGGGATGAGGCAGCAACCCTTAGACCCCTTTCACACTCGGGCATTTTTCAGGCGCGTTTGGGCTAAAAATAGCATCTGTAAAGCGTACGAAAACACCCCCCCCCTGCAGCCCTAGTGTGAGAGCCTGAGTGCTTTCACACTGGGGCGGTGCGCTTGCATGATGTTCGAAAAAGCCCTTCAAGCAGCATCTTTCGGGCGGTGCCATTTCGGGTGCTTTTTTTAAAGCACCCCATTAGCGGGCAAAAAGTGCCACTATAGCAGCGGTAAAGCATCGCTAAAACTAGCAGCGCTTTACTGATAACGCCCCTCACCCCAGTATGAAAGCAGCCCAATTGTCATGGCACTGGTTTCTGTTTATTTTGTAAATTGTTGGCACTATATAAATCCTGTATACTAATAATAATAATTGGACAGCTCAGTCTGAAGTGTCAGTCAGTCAAACAGAGCCTCAAAGCAGACAGCATCGTCTGTGTTTTCCCTTTTGATAACCTTAATGCCGCGTACACACAATCTGATTTTCCGTCGGAAAAACCTTTGATGGTTTTTACAACGGAATTCTGCTCAAGCTTGGCTTACATACACACGGTCACACAAAAGTTTTCTGAACTTTCGACCGCCAAGAACGCGGTGACGTACAACACTAGGACGAGCCGATAAAATGAAGTTCAATGCTTCCGAGCATGGGTCGAATTGTTTCCATGAATGCGTCGGAATTTTGCGTGTCGGAATTGCTACAGACAATCAGATTTTCCGATTTGAGAACCAGCTCTCAGTTTTTTGTTGGCGGAAATTCCGACAGCAAAAGTCCGATGGAGCCTACACACAGGTGGGAGGGTAAGCAGCTCTTCCAAACACGTTTTCCGAAAAGACCCAGAATTCCTTGGGGCGATCCTTTGACCCGAGCTCAGGCCCATCCCATCCCATCCCCCAAAATAACGAATTCTTGAGGGACCACCACCTTGTCCTGTACCTGGCCATGCCCCCATCAGTCAAGGCTCTCTTTGAAGGGCTCAATAGGCCTTCAGAAAGGTTGGTTGATGATGTCACAACCATTGCTAGAATACATCACTTTCTCTGAATGGATGAGCACCGATCAGATAGACTCTTTGTGTTCAGGGTTTGAGATAGGAAGTCTTGACTTGAACCCGGAACACTGTATGTAGCCTCACCTACGTACAGTTTATACAGCAATCCAATGGCCTCACAGGTTAGTGTTTGGTAGTGTTGCTCACGAACATTCGCATTGCGAATATTCGCTACGAATATTGCATATTCGAGTATTCGCGAATATCTCGAATATCGCGGCGAATATTCGCTATTTCGAATATTCGATATTTTTCAAATTTCGCAAAAAAATTCGCAATAAAATTCGCAATAGCGAAAATTCGCAATTTTTTTTTTTATCAAATATCACGAATATTCGATATTAACGAATATTCGCAACCGCATATGTGAAATTTCGCTTTTTATTTATATAAAATATACCGAATATTCGTAAATATCGAATATTCATGATATTTTATAAAAAAAAAATCGCGAAATTTCACATTAGCGAAAATTCGCATTAGCGAAAATTCGCATTGGCGAAAATTCGCAATTTTTTTTTTTTATAAAATATCACGAATATTCGATATTAACGAATATTCACGAATATTCTTCGAAATATTCGCGAAATATCGCGAAATCGAATATGGCGTATTCCGCTCATCACTAGTGTTTGGGCAGGCTTGGCTATGAAAAGTGTATCAAAAGCTGGAGTTCAACTTTAAGTATAAGTAGTCAGGTAGAGATTGAACATTTTCACAGTAGCACGTGCCTCATACATAGGTTGAAATGTGACACCATTTACAGTTATAAAAGTAGATCAGTAGGCAATTTTAGAAGTGGAGGACAGGTAAGGGAGGGATGCATCAAAGAATGACAAATTATTCAGGGTGAAAAAATGTTCTCGTGTTCACCTGCGGCACGGAAACCCAGAGCTTGGAGGAGAAATGTGTCAAAAGGAGACAAAAGGTGGAGTGTTTTATATCTAACAACCAAAATAACCAAAGGAATTCATAGCTATAATGCTATTCATGTAGACAAGTCAAGCTAAAGTTTCAGTAGCTAGAGAAAGATTAAAGGTTGCCATTGATTATAGAGCAATAATCAAACACATACTGTAGCTGCTAACACGGCTTATTTATAATGACATGTTATTTGATACTGAATGATGGGGCTGCCATTGCTGACTAACCTTTTGAAATCACTAAACCCCCGGCTGTAATGCTGGATTCAACACTTTCTTAAAGGTTTTTTTTCCCCTAAATAGCTTCCTTTACCTTAGTGCAGTCCTCCTTCACTTACCTCATCCTTCCATTTTGCTTTTAAATGTCCTTATTTCTTCTGAGAAATCCTCACTTCCTGTTCTTCTGTCTGTAACGCCACACAGTAATGCGAGGCTTTCTCCCTGGTGTGGAGTGTCATGCTCGGCCCCTGCCTTGGATTACAGGAGAGTCAGGAGACCCACTAACACACAGTTCCTTTCTCTATGTTTAACGTAGAGAGCGTCCTGACTCTCCTGTAGACTAAGGTGACCAGATTTTTAAAATTAAATCTGGGGACATATTTTTTTTCTTTACTAGTAATGGCAACAATCAGCGACTCTCTGCCTGTCGCTGGCCGCCTCACAGACTCTCAAGTCTTACTCTTCGGGCCCCGGCTACTACTGGATGGGGAGTGGAGGAAGATCACTCTGCCAGGGAAGGCAAGGAGATAAGCAGGCAGGTGGCTGGCCAGGATTTGAGCCAAGGCAGAAGAACATGCGAGCGGAGGTGAATGAGCATGCGCCCAAAACTAAACAAATATTCCCTCCGCTCCGACCAGCACATGATCATCAGAAAGGGGCACAGATAATGGGAATAATACAACCCCCCTACGCTAGTAGGCACGGCAGAGCGGGAGGGTGTAATTCTAATTTTTTATTGTATTGTAGGGACTGTGCCAGGTGTTAAATGCCAACAAAGCAGATAAACATCTCATGGTGCCGTTTGTTCAAAAAGGGGGTTTATTAAAAGCTAATTCCAAAATACACACTCACCATGTAAATTGATAACCCACAAGATGGCCAACCTATGTGTACAGCGACGTCACGTGATCCTAGCTCCACGCAACGTGTATCATCATAAAAGACGTCATCAGGGACATGGTCCCACATGTGTAAGAGGCCTTATATATGGTAGCGGGCAGAAATGTGTCAATCAATGGGTATGCGTTTCAAAAACACTCCCGTGGTCAGAACTAGAAAACACACCATGTCCATCCGGGCCAGACTCACAAAAGAAGAGCCAAAACAAAGGTTCCTGATGGAAGACTAACTATAGACATATAAACCCCATATGTCAAGAACCAGAAATCGTAATTAAAATGACACCGGTCTTTTGAAATATAGTTACAGGCCCCATACACACGATCGGACATATCCGATGAAAACGGTCCGCGGACCATTTCCATCGGATATGTCCGATCGGGAGTTTGATCCGATGGCGTGTACACACCATCGGATCAAATTCCCCGCCGCCGGACGGCGCGGTGACGCGGCGGTGACGTTGACGCCGCCGCGTCACCGCCACGTCACCGCACCAGGAAGTAAAACACTTCCGCGCATGCGCCGAATCCATTTGGCGGCGGCGCGGCGGCGGTGGGGGACGACATGTCTGCTGGTAAGTGTACTAACCAGCAGACATGTCGGGCGGACAGATTCCACCGGATGGATTTCAAAGCATGCTTTGAAATCTGTCGGGTGGAGAAATCTGTCCGCTAGCCCATACACACGAGCGGAGATGTCTGCTGAAACGGTCCATCGGTCGGTTTTCAGCGGACATAACCCCTCGTTTGTACGAGGCCACAGAAGTGGCTAGTTGGAAATAGACTTAACATACAAATAAAATAAAAAAATACATAAACATTAAAAATATATATATAGCCACGCATGGAAAACAAAAAGTTTGGGCACCCTGCAGAATTTATGGCATGACCTGCCCCCTTTGCAAAGCTGAGACCTGCCAGTGTCATGGATTGTTCATGGATTGTCTGGGAAGACCAGGTGATGTCAATCTGAAAGGTTTTAAAATGCCCAGACTCATCTGACCTTGCCCCAACAATCAGCACCATGGGCTCTTCTAAGCAGTTGTCTAGAAAACTGAAACTGAAAATAGTTGGCGCTCACAAAGCTGGAGAAGGCTATAAGAAGATAGCAAAGCATTTTCAGATGTCAATATCCTCTGTTCGGAATGTAATTAAGAAATGGCAGTCATCAGGAACAGTGGAAGTTAAAGCAAGATCTGTAAGACCAAGAAAAATATCAGACAGAATAGCTTGCAGGATTGTGAGAAAAGAAATTCAAAACCAACGTTTGACTGCACGATCCCTCCACAAAGATCTGGCAGACACTGGAGTTGTGGTACACTATTCCACTATAAAGAGATACTTGTACAAATATGGTCTTCATGGAAGAGTCATCAGAAGAAAACCTCTTCTACGTCCTCACCACAAAAATCAGCATTTGAACTTTGCAAATGAACATACAGTATAGACAAGCCTGATGCATTTTGGAAACAAGTTCTGTGGACCGATGAGGTTAAAATATAACCTTTTGGCCAGAATGAGCAAATGTACGTTTGGAGAAGAAAGGGTACAGCATTTAATGAAAAGAACCTCCGTCCAACTGTTAAGCATGGGGGTGGATCAATCATGCTTTGGGGTTGTATTGCAGCCAGTAGCACAAGGAACATTTCACGAGTAGAAGGAAAAATGGATTCAATAAAATTTCAGCACATTTTGGATGGTAACTTGATGCCATCTGTGAAAAAGCTGAAGTTAAAGAGAGGATGGCTTCTACAAATGGATAATGATCCTAAACACACCTCAAAATCCATGGGGGATTACATCAAGAGGCGTAAACTGAAGGAAGAATAGACCTTAAAAGAGCAGTGCGTGACAGACAGCCCAGAAATCTCAAAGAACTGGAAGACTTTTGTAAGGAAGAATGGGCAAAGATACCTCAAACAAGAATTGAAAGAGTCTTGGCTGGCTACAAAAAGCGTTTACAAGCTGTGATACTTGCCAAAGGGCGCAATACAAGATATTAACTCTACAGGGTGCCCAAACTTTTGTAGACGCCATTTTTTTGTTTTCTGTAATTTTGAAAGTGTAAATGTCTAATCTGTAATTTGATGCCTTTTGGAGATTTTTACATCTTTACTTGGCTTTGTTATCCACATTAATACAAATTTTTACCTGGGGTGCCTAAACTTTCTATCCCCACTGTATCTATATCTATCTATCTATCTGCAGTCTGAATAATAATAATAAAAAAGAAAAACTATCACTGTCTGTCCATTACCCTTCAACTTTCTTCTTCACCTCTCCGAAGACTACACACTATGCTCTCTGAAAGCTTTCATTATTGAAGGACAATGTGGGTTGTAAATTGTTGTTAACATAAGAGTGAGGTAACAAGAATAAATACAGTTGCTTTGCCTCTGGGTGTCCTCCTTCATGCCATTTATGTAATCTTTAAATTGGTCTATTGTTGCTTTCAGAGACAAACAGGCCTCTGAAGAACAATTACTCTTCTTCTTCTTTATTTTACTGCTGTGTAGGTTTTTGCCAACCATTTGCCCTTGAAAGATCCCTTTCTTCACCTAATTCACTGGTCTTAAAGGAAACCTGTCACAAAGCAAAATAACTGATTAGAGTTGTTAAAGGCATCAACTAAAAGCTGTTGTCTCAAAATCATGGACTACTAGATCCATCATCTGGGGTCTCAGATGGCTTTACAGGGTCTTTGGTGGCTGTGCATAGCCTCTGGTGGCTGTGTGGTGTCCCTGATGGTTGTGGGGAGCCCCTGGTGGCTGTGTGAGGTCCCTGGAGGCTGTGCTGGGGCCTCTGTTGGCTGTGCGGGGGCCTCTGGTGGCTGTACGGGGGCCTCTGGTGGCTGTGCGGGGTCCTCTGGTGGCTGTGACTGTACAGGGTTCCTGGTGGCTGTGTGAGGTCCCGGGTGGCTGTGCGGTGTCTCTGGTGGCTGTGCGGGGGGCCTCTAGTGGCTGTGCAGGGTCCCTGGTGGCTGTGCGAGGTTCCTGGTGACTATGCATGGCCTCTGGTGGCTATGCGGGGTCCCTGGTGGCTGTGCAAGGTCCCTGGTGGCTGTGCAGGGCCTCTGGTGGCTGTGCAGGGTCCCTGGTGGTTGTGTGGGGTCTGTGTCTGTGTTAGAGAAGTAAACATATAGGCGAATGGAGGGGGGCACACACCCAGGTAGGTGACTCACTCTTCATGGGGCAGGCACAGATGACAGTTAACCCTTCAAGTGCGAGGAGGTGTAGAGGAGAGCCCAGTCTGAGGAGGAGGGTGATGATGATGTCGGGTGTCTGTGTACATAGTGTTGACTTGGGTCAGTGTCCACGGATAACTCACCTCTCCTCCTAGGACATGGTAAAAGAAGAGAAAGAAGCGCCACTAAGTGTAGTATTAGGTACAATTTATTATGGCCCCCATATTGGGTTACTCACAAGAGGTAGGTATAATACAGGCTCTTCAATAAGGTAATGGCTGGGGGTCTTACCGTGTGCTCCTCATGTGCTGGTTAGGATGGATGTCCCACGCTGTGGGGTAACGGAGCTTTGAACAGAGGAAGTCCTCTAAAGCCCTCTAGCAGTTCCAGGATCTGGAGTGGACTGCAGTGGTGGTACGAGGGGTGCTGACGTCACAGTTCCCAGGATGCTTTACGACATGTTTTGGAGCATGTGCCATGCTGTATATGAGCATTCACACCTCTTATTTTTAAGGACAGTCAAGGACACGCTGCGGTCCACTCCAGATCCTGGAACTGCTAGAGGGCTTTCAAGGACTTCCTCCGTTCACAGCTCCGTTACCCCACAGCTCGGGACATCCAGCCCACCCAGCGCACGAGGAGCACACAGACAGACCATCAAAAAATTGCAGAGATGATCAAAAAACACCAAAAGATAGCTCTATTTGTGGGAAAAAAAGGAGGACGCACATTTTGTTTGGGTACAACTTCGCATGACCGCGCAATTGTCAGTTAAAGCATCGCAGTGCCGAATCGCAAAAAGTGGCTCGGCCTTTGACCAGCAAAATGGTCCGGGGCTGAAGTGGTTAAATTGACATGCAAATATATATTTGAAATCAAATCATTGTGTCACGCCCCTCCTGTCTGTGCCTTATGCCGCGTACACACGATCACTTTTTGCGATGAAAAAAAACGACGTTTTCAATCATGAAAAAAAACGACGTTTTTCAAACTTCATTTTCCAAAACGACGTTGCATACACACCATCGTTTTTCTACAAAGCTCTAGCAAAGCGTGGTGACGTACACCACGTTGGACGGCACTCTTTTCCATTGAAGCTCCGTCTCATAACTTGCTTCTGAGCATGTGCGGGTTTAAAAACGTCGTTTTCAATGTCGTTTTGCCCACACACCATCACTTTTTATGACACAAAAAACGACGTTTTGAAAAACGACACAAAAAATTCAAGCATGTTGGAATTTTTTTTTGGTCGTTTTTTTGAAGACAAAAAAACAACGTTTTGCCCACACACGATCAATTTAAATGACGTTTTAAAAAACGTCGTTTTTTTTCATCGCAAAAAACGACCGTGTGTACGCGGCATTAGAAGAAGAGGAAGATAAAGCCTCCATTAATCTACTAAGCTATTATCCCACCCCCATTGTGTCTAGCTGGTTGGTGGGCATGGAGGAGGGAGAGAGTGGGCTGTGTTTTACCACTGTGAATATGCCCACATGTGTGACTCTATAGTCACATGGGCTGTTCCGATGTGATAGATGGGAGGAAATGCTCAGCATAGAAACTCACTGAGAACTGAGCACATGCACAGCTGCCAACACTGCTCTGCAAAAATCCACAACTGCATTGGAGACATCCAGCAGGTGGAGATAGAGAGCAGCAAGATCAACCAGGTTTTTTGCAGAATACAGAAAACCAATCTCAGACAGAGTGAGTATGAACAGCATGTAATTCATCATTTATTTTACAATGTGGGTTTAATGACACTTTAATATAAATATCTCATCTGTTGTGCTCACAACTGTATAATGGTTCACCTGCATCAGACGTGTCATAAAATGTACAGACAGTCCATAAAAAAATAAAAAGTCGACAAGAACATTTAAAAAAAAGAAAAATTGTATAGAGCACTGATTTTTTTTCCTGAATTGAAGCCCAACTCTATTTATGACTTCACTCTGCCTAATGGATTTGCCCCCCCCCCCAAAAAAAAAAAAAACACGGGTCCTTCTCCGAGAAGACAATGGAGTTCAGCATTGTCTTAATTGAAGCAGTGGTTCTCCCTTCACCCCTCTTCTCTAGTATTACCATCTTTCTATGAGATTTGGCACATGTGTACCGCAAGTCTCTGCCAGATCTAGAGTCTCTGCCAGATCTACGGATTTTCATATGCATGTATAGACACTCCTGCGGATTTCTTCTGGTGTGTCTTGCAAATGGTTTCTGAGAGTCAATGCCACACATCCCTGGAGCCAGTTTGCCAGATGTTGCGTATATGCAGACACCCTAAAGAGATCTCTGCCAGAGATGCCTAGATGTGTCTACACATGCCCTCCATGGTTGCCAACCTCCCACAGCATTTTTTATTGACAAAACATGGAAAATTTACTGGCGAGGCACATTTTTTACTGGCAACCTAAGAAGTTACAGAAGTCCTATTGAAAACTTACACAGTGAATATTTGAACAGTATAAACATGATATGGAAACACTGACAATACCTATAACAAAGTAATTTTCTTGATTTACACTTAACCACTTGCTGACCAGCGCACGCACTTTTACGGCGGCAGAATGGCACGGACAGGCATATGGGCGTGCAGGTGTAATAGACCAGAGCCTCAAATGAGTTCACTCTGAATCTCTGCTGATGATCCAAATTTGTGTGGAGATACGTGCATGTAGGGAAGCAAAACACTGGACATCCGTACAGTTCAGTTACTTCCTAATCTCTTCTTTATTACAGGCAGTGCAAAGCTCTTTACACACAGCACAATACGTCACTATTATGTTAATGTGAGCCTAAAAAGCACATCTGATTGGTTGAAGCTTGCTCATCACTTGTCCAGTCTCCTATTTCCTCATTCTTTTGATGCGTGGGAGTAGGGAGCAGACGCCATCTTTAGCTTGACTCGATCGGAGGGGGTGTTCCTAGAGGCCACTTTTGAGTAAGGACTTTTAAAGCAGTTGTGTAGATACAAAAACAATGTAGACGTTATAGTATAGAAAAAAGGCATAGAGAATAGGCATTTTTATGATTAACACATTCCTTTACACAGATACGTCCCTTTAAATATGACTGTGCCCGAGGGACCTGCAGACTCAATGTCCGCTGGTGTCCCGCGGGCGTGTCATGGAGCGGCAGAAAAGGGGGGATGCCTGTGTAAACAAGGCATCTCCCTGTTCTGCCTAGTGACAGGACACTGATCGTCTGCTCCCTGTCATCGGGAGCAGTGATCAGTGTCTTGTCACAGTAAGCCCCACCCCCACACAGTTAGAATCACTCCCTAGGACACACTTAACCCCTTCCTAGCACCCTACTGGTTAACCCCTTCCCTGCCAGCCACATTTATACAGTAATCAGTGTAGAAGATTACATATTGGCCTAAACTGAAGGGGAAAAAAAAAAAAATTCTATATTTTTTGTGGATATTTATTATAGCCAAAAGTAAAAAAATATTTATTTTTTCTTTCAAAATTGACGCTCTATTTTTGTTTATAGTGCAAAAAAATAAAAACCTCAGAGGTGATCAAATACCTCCAAAAGAAAGCACTATTTGTGGGAAAAAAAGGACGTCAATTTTGTTTGGCAGCCACGTCGCACAACCACGCAATTGTCAGTTAAAGTAACACCGGTCATTTGGCAGCTAAATCCTCTGGGGCTGAAATGGTTAAAAAGTCAACACAGCATGAAATTATCAGCCCCTAATATTTACTGGCAGTTGTAAAAAAAAAAAATCACAGATTTTTACTGTCAGTAAAATTACTAGCGGTTGGCAACCCTGATGCCCTCCTAATTTTCATGAATGTTTACATCTAATTTCTCATGTAAGCTATCTCACGTACTGGCACTGTGCCAGTTACTATTGTTTAGGGATGAGCCGAACACCCCTGGGTTCGGTTCGCACCAGAACCTGCGAACAGACCAAAAGTTTCAAAAGTTTGTGTGAACTTTAGAACCCTGTTAAAGTCTATGGGACTCGAACATTTGAAATCTAAAGTACTAATTTTAAAGGCTAATATGCAAGTTATTGTCCTAAAAAGTGTTTGGAGACCCGGGTCCTGCCCCAGGGGAGTGTTTGGGGACCTGGGTCCTGCCCCAGGGGAGTGTTTGGGGACCTGGGTCAATGCAAAAAAAAGTTTTAAAAAACTGCAGTTTTTTCGGGAGCAGTGATTTTAATAATGCTTAAAGTGAAACAATAAAATTAAAATATTCCTTTAAATTTCGTACCTAGGGGGGTGTATAGTATGCCTGTAAAGTAGCACTTGTTTCCTGTGCTTAGAACTGTCCCTGCACAAAATGTAATTTCTGAAGGAAAAAAGTAATTTAAAATCTCTCGTGGCTATAATGAATTGTCGGATACCAGCAATACAGAGAAAAGTCATTCATAAAAAAATAATGCAAGGGGGTCCCCCCAAATTCAATTACCAGGCCCTTCGGGTCTGGTATGGATATTAAGGGGAACCCTGCGTCAAATAAAAAAAAAAAATTATGTGGGGTTCCCCCCAAATATCAATTACAGACCCTTCAGGTCTGGTATGGATTTTAAGGGGAACTCCACCCCAAATTTAAAAAAAAAATGCCGTGGACCCCCAAACATTTTTTTATTTTTATGAATGACTTTTCTCTGTATTGCTGGGAGCCGGCAATTCATTAAAGCCACAAGTGATTTTAAATTACTTTTTTTCCTTCAGAAATGACACTTTGTGCAGGGACAGTTCTAAGCATGGGAAACAAGCGCTACTTTTCAGGCATAGTTTACACACCCCCCCCCGGTACGAAATTTAAAGGAAAATTTAACTTTTATTGTTTCACTTAAAGGAATTTTTAAAATCACTGCTGCCAAAAAAAATGCAGTTTTTAAAACTTTTTTTTGCATTGATACATGTCCCCTGGGGCAGGACCCGGGTCCCCAAACACTTTTTAGGGCAATAACTTGCATATTAGCCTTTAAAATTAGCACTTTAGATTTTAAACGTTCGAGTTCCATAGACTTTAACAGGGTTCTAAAGTTCACACGAACTTGCCGCGAACACCCCAAATAGTTTGCTGTTCGGCTAACAGGCAATGTTCGAGTCGAACATGAGTTCTACTCAAACTCGAAGCTCATCCCTACTATTGTTATATAACAACAAAACCTGGGGAATGCCCAGGGAAAAACCAAGCCTACTTACCGACCAGCTAGCAGAACAACCAATTAACCTGTCTAACAGTATGCGTTGAAAACAGGGGTTTTGTCCGCACGCATTTGCAAACGCATGCGTGAGCCACAGAGCCGCGCCAAGGCACCAGGTAATCTGTGGTCCTAACACTAAACAATGAGCGCCCTCACAGTGGAGGCACATGCATTCTAATGGATAGATAGGGGCAGGTGAACTGAAGGGGAGCCACCCCTCCTTAAAGGTACAGGAGCACACCAAACACCCAGCATGTAGCACAATGGCTGCAAAGGTGTTGGTGCACTGCTGGACCAATATAAACACCACAGGTGAAGCATAAACGTGTCCACTGCCCCCATCTATGGCTGGCAATCGCAGTAAGTGGCATTGGAAGGCTAAAGCAGATAACAACAAAACCTGGGAAATGCCCAGGGAAAAACCAAGCCTATTTACCGACCAGCCTGCAGAACAACCAACTAACCTGTCTAACAGTATGCATTAAAAACTATTGTCATATAGCCAGGAATAATATGATTTATAATGAGACCGGTGCAAATTACTGCCTGCATCAGAAATTAACATAAACAATTTAATTCAGCTCAAGGTTTAATTCACCCGAGGATGCAGTAATTGTTCATAAATCATTCACGATCACTTCTTTTGTAAATATGTGTTTGATACCCGGTGGTGCTGCTTGTTCTATTTAATACAGCCATTTTAAGAACAACATATTATAATTTTAAACTCCATACATGTACAAATAATGCAGCTCTGTATTTATTGTATCTTTCCTTCTGAAGTCATCAAAGGGGTGCATGTCGGGTCTTGACGTATTCATAAAGAACCTGGGTGTGTAATAGCACTATAGGGTATGTCTATCATTTATTTTACAACTACAAAAGGTTAACTCACAAGGCAATAAAGACGAGGCAGTTGCGATAGCTAACTGTATGAAGAACACCGGGTTAGGTCACAGGGTCCTCCGGTAGTGAGGGGTTGGTGCTTTGATTCACTTCCTAGCTGTCTGTCTCCTCCTACAGAAATCTAAGTCCTGATCACTATGAACAGGAAGAAAAGATTTAATGAGCATGTATGGGGGCCTGTTATGTGCTCGGCGGTACAACATTCTGTTGCTGTAAAGGAGAAAAGACAAGTACGTTGGACTGATAAAGTGGGCAATGGTTCTGTATGCCCCTCCAAATGCAACACGTACTGTACATCAGCACAAGTATGTAGTGACATGGGAAAAAACATCTTATGGAGGAACTCCGGACTCTTACTATACACAAGTGGCTCATCTCTGAGTCGGGGGACTGCCTAAATAATGATTAATGTTTAAGTCTTTACATGACTGCAGCCTCCACCTGGTCCCAGGCATTGATAAGCACATCTTCAGGTGAGGTGTACCCCACATGTGCGGGCACAGCCAGACCCCACCCACCACTTGGCATAGTTATCAGGATACGCCCACCACATGCACCTGCTGACCACCCCTAAAGAAACCATGGGTGTAGTTAGTTTCTAGAACTTGCCCAATGATAGCCCACATGAACAGCACATGTCTACTGTCTGATTGGCTCCTGCACAAGATACCCTCATCAGATTGTCAGATCGAGCACCCCTGAAGAGCTTTCGTTCATCTGCCCTACCTGTCAAAGGTGGCTGTCCCTCCTCCACCCGCAGGTTCACTGTCCTCAATATGAGGTGCTTTTGTTCCTAGATATGTCTGAGGTTGAGCCCCTGGTAACCCTTACTAACCCTCGGCCCATAACAGCCAGCATGTGACTTCTGAGGGCACCAGAGCCATAACTTCAAAGGAATCTCCAGCCAAGATTCTTTGTCAAACACTGCAAGATTCTTATGGGATGGCCTCCCCCACCAGACCCAGCATAAAGATGCCTTCTGGTAGGCACCTGCTTACACGTTACCAAAGGAACATACTTGTAGGCAGGCGGCCTACTGAATGTTTAGTCAGCTTGCAGACAATACTATCATGCAAGTGTCTCCATGTATTGTTCTTTGCACTGTTTTGATTTTAAAGGGGTTGTAAAGGAAATAATAAGCATCCTTTACCTGCAGACATTCCTCTTTTCACTTCCTCATTGTTAATTTTTGCTCAGAAGTTGCTCTATTTCTTCTCTGTTCTGTTCACTTCCTGCTTGTCTGAGTGTTACTCACCACCGTGAAGGGAGGCTTAACTGCGGTGGTCAGTGACGTGCTCGCCCCTTCCTGGGAACTACATCTGTGCAGCAGGATGCTCTCTACGTGTTAGAGACTTCAAGGAGGTGTGAATTACTGGGCGTGTCGCAATTCATACTGGGAAATGTAGTACTTACATGAACGAGCGCCGCAAACCAGGAAGTGAATGAGAGAACAGAAACTTGAACGCCAGAGGTGATATAGATGAAGGAATTTAATAGGTATTTACTCGTTTTTTTAACAGAATCATTACACTATTCTGTCTGTCTACCTTGCAGACATTCATTTTAGGCAAAACATTTTTTTCCTTTATAACTCCTTTAAGTTACCTTATTGTTTGAGTTACCTAATTGTAGCAGAGAAAAATTGGTTCTTCCCTGACAGACTGGCTGTTTGCCTGGGGTTAAGCATGAATAAAACATTTAGTCATTGTAATTCCTAGAAGACAACAAATAAAAGATGGTATCTGGCACTCATTACAACTCACTTTACTTTATAGATCATGACACATCCATGAGTCAGCGAGGGAGTGAAACTTCAGGTGCTGAAAAGAACCACACAGCTCCTCCAACAGATCATTGACTGATCCAGCCAGTAACATGCAAATGCATCATCCCTAAAAGAGCACTATGATGGATTGGGCTGGAAGCCCATCAGAAGACAAACCAGGTTAGGATTTATGGAAAAGCAATATTGGGTGTCAGAAAAAGGCTGGCCTATTTAACAGGGTTAAATGAAATATTTAGAGAGGTCTGAAAATAAACATATTTTCATTCCATGGTCAGTTACTTACTTGTGAGTAAAAGTGATTATTGCGCTATCCTGAAAAAAAGGAGCTACACAAGAATGTGACAACAATTCAAAAGTAACTGGGAGTAAATATGTAGCGCTAAAAGTGACAAAATATGTGTAAATCACTAACAATGTAAACCCACCAGGGTAAAACGGACCGTAGAAGAAAAAAAAAAATTGATAATTAAAATAAGGGAACCAAAAAAGTATTTATAAAAATGCCATAAAACTATCCCCTATTTTGTAGACGCTATAACTTTTGCGCAAACCAATCAAATATGTAGAAGAATACGTATTGGCCCAAACTGAGGGAAAAAAATGTTTTTTTAAATATTTTTGGGGGATGTTTATTATAGCAAAAAGTTAAAAATATAATTTTTTTTTCAAAATTGTCGCTCTATTTTTATTTATAGCGCAAAAAATAAAAACCACAGAGGTGATCAAATACCACCGAAAGAAAGCTCTGTTTGTGGGGAAAAAACTGTGCAACTGTCACTTAAAGCGACGCAGTGCGAATCACAAAAAGTGGCCCGGTCTTTGACCAGCAAAATGGTTCGGGGCTGAAGTGGTTAAACACTCTTACCAGAACCGTTGGACCCAACTGTCAGCGACAACGGATCGATCAGACATGGGTGTTCCCAATCGGTAGGTGAATCGGATATCCAAGGGATCCAAAGGAACTCTGAGTACTCCTTGTAGGAATCTGGATTGAAATAACTATGAAAAAAGCAGATGGACCCAGTTGTTCATGACCAGACCTCAGTTAGACATGGATATTCAAAGGTATGGGAAGACCAAACGACCCAAAGGATCCAAGATAAGTCCTGAAGTATTTGATTGGTTCTTAGTAGTTATGGCCCCCAACTAGGATGGCAATGACCAAATGGAAGGACCAAAAAAACTCATATCCACAGAACATGAAAGAGAGAAAAAAGGTCCAACGGTACAGGTAAAAAAACAGAGGCTTTTATTGATAAAAAAAACAGCATGCAATTAAAAGTAATCACTATTCAATAAAAGCAATTTGGGGAACGGTGTTCGACCTGCACCATTGAAAGCACCCTGCCTTTTTTCTCTCTTTCATGACCTGTGGATGTGAGTTTTTTTGGTCCTTCCGTTTGGTCGTTGCCACCCTAGTTGGGGGCCATTACTACTAAGAACCAATCTAATACTTCCGGAAGTATCTTGGATCCTTTGGGTCGTTTGTCTAACTGAGGACTGGTCGTGAACAACTGGGTCCATCGGCTCTTTTCGTGGTTATTTCAATCCAGACTCCTACAAGCCAGGATACTCCTTTGGATGCCTTGGATATCCGGTTCACCTACCAATTGGGAACACCCATGTCTGATCGATCTGATGTCGCCGACAGTTCGGTCCAACGGTTCTGGTAAGAGTGTTTAAGACATAACATTTGATTGAACGCACATTCCCAGTGATGGTTTACACATTTCCAATGATAATTTCACTGTGAGATTCTTCATCCATTTGTGACGGACACTGTCATCATATCAAATCTTTTTGTACCTTATTTTAATAATCCATTTTTTTTGTTTTTCAT
This sequence comes from Rana kukunoris, assembly GCA_029574335.1. NCBI lineage: Eukaryota > Metazoa > Chordata > Amphibia > Anura > Ranidae > Rana > Rana kukunoris. The sequence continues at coordinate 25,792,752 of CM056054.1, forward strand.
TGTCCGTTTTACCCTGATGGGTTTATATTGTTAGTGATCTACACATATTTCACTGTTTTGTCACTTTTAGCGCTACATACTTACTCCCAGTTACTTACTTGAACTATTAAAATGATTAAAGTGTATGTCTGGGCAAAATAAAAAAAAGTAGCACATCTCATCTCTGCAATATTAAATATATTTCTCTAAGCTTAATCACTTTTAAGACCCCACATGTACAAAAAATACCCTACAGGGTGTTGGGGAAAAAAAGTAGATCTGAGAAGACACTGCAGATTCCAACATAATAATTTATTTTTAATATATCAGTTCTAAAATATTTAGAAATAACAATTGATAAACCGATCGTATGTACAGGGCTTTACTCATTGTGTCTCCGACTTTGTGGTGTCTTGCAGCAGTGACACCTATGCCGAAATCAGGAGATAGGGTCTCCTCCAGCCCCTCCCACTTCATACTTTACCAATCAGCTGACCTCTAGTCTCTGCCCCCCAGCCATGCCATGAACTGAGTGGGTGGATGTAAAGAGGCTGAATGGGCGGCTCCAGGGACAGCCCTGCTGGGCGGTTGCAAAAAGACTAGGAGAGCGGTGCAGGGTCCAGGAACAGCCCAGGATTCGGTGACCCCTGGAAAATCGTAATTTGACCCCCGAGGGGGTCCCGACTTCCAGGTTTAGAACCACTATACCTCGACCTTATAGAGGTTGCACAGGCAATCCAACTCCTCCAGGATAGCACATCAATACGTGCCATTGCCATGGCACCTCAGTCTGTTCAGGAGCTCAGTAATCCCCTGGTTCAGATCTGGGAGGAAATACCCCAGGATACCATCCGCCGTCACATCAAGAGCATGCCCTGATGGGGCCATACATACAGAACTGGAACCATTTGCATATGATCCTTTGTCTCACTAACAACCAATTACAGCAGACTGTGTGTTAATATTTATTTCGATGGAACGTGATATCTGATGTTCGGGCCTGCCCCATGGAAGATATCACAGATGACGAAACGTGCTGTGATTGGCTGTTGCTGAAGACATCATGCTTGCTTAACCATTACCCAAGGCGTTCCTTTCTCATAAGCGTCTGCTGGTTTTTGACTCATTTGTTTACAACCTATCAAAGAGGTACTTCTTACATATTTTAAATAAAAGGACCTAAATGTTAGCAGGCTTCACTATGCTTGTTAATTTTTTTTTTTTTTAACCCGATCCTTTGGAGCTACTGAGCAACCATCGCCTATCTTGGATTCCGGGTTATTTCATGCTTTTATGTCCATTATAATTTATGGTCCATGTTATCTGGTAAGAAGCGCATGCTAATTGTTGGCGCTTGGTGGTGGATTTCATCAATCAACGTTACTTATACACCTTTTTGCACTTTTTCATTGAAAGGACATTTATATGTTCACCTAACACTGGATTGTGCAGCTATTTCATAATATCATGTTCATATGATTGTTTTTTTTACATTTTTGTTTTGTTATATTTTGCTCGTATTTTATTTACTGCATGTTTAATTGTTTTCATGCCACATCATTTACATGACATGTTAAGGCCCGACTTTCCCTCATCAAACACCCCCCTTTTACGACTGCACCCTTCCCACCTTACCAAATAAAGACTGACACCGGTGTGGAGTAAAGTTGGCCTTACGGCCTATTTATTTAACAAAACTAAAATTAGCATAAATAACCAATTTTCAATAAATAACTTTAACACAACTTTTAAACCTCCTGGTGGTCTGATAGACCACACCTCCAATTGGCCACTGGGACAATAACTGTTCAACTTCGGCCTCAGTCGCAAACCCCAGACTCAGAGGCAATACACCTGTCCGCAGTGACCTACCCGATTAACTCCTTTCTGGTCAACCCGCGTTGACCGAAAGGTACCCCTATCCCCCATATCAACCTATGGGTACAACCGTTTATCTTAAAACGTCCTGCCTTTTTTCCTCTCCAGAAACCCCAAAAACCAGGCCCCCCCTTTCTCTCGCCTACCACATGGGAGGGTGGGTGGGACGTGTCCTTCAAGTTTAAGATGGAGGAGTGAAGCTAAATCACTTCCTCCCTGCATACACTTCCAGCCAGCCCCTCCTTCATCCTTAAAGCGGCACTGCTCTGACTTCCCTCTAACTTAAAACGGCCACCACGTCCCTTTATCTTCCTGGCGGTCCCCCCCCTGTCATGCCTCCTCCTAACTGTTCCCTCTCGGCTCCGGGACTCTCTATATGAGTATTTATGATTGCATCAGGATTTAGCACGGCTTCTTATTTATATTGACTATTTTGAGTTGCTGCAACGTAATTTCAGCAAAATAGACTAACCTGCTGCACAACTTTTTCACTTTGATTTTCTGACTGTCTTTGAATTTAGCCCTCGCTTTCATTTCATTTTTCCCCATTGAGATCTTTTGCCCTGTACACATGATCGGAATTTTCGATGGGATAAAATCCGATGGAATTTTCCGGCGGAATTCTGTTCAAGCTGTCTTGCATACACACTGTCAGACCAAATTCCTACCATCCAAAACGCGTTGACGGAAAAAACTACGACAAGCGGAGAAAAATTAAGCTCAATGCTTCTGAGCATGCGTCGACTTGATTCTGAGCATGCGTGTCTTTTTCTCCGTTGGAGTTACACACAGACGATCGGAGTTTGCGATAGGATTTTTTTCCATGTTCTATTTCTAAATTCCGACAGAAAAGAGTCAGATGGGGCCCACACACGGTCGGAATATCTGATGAAAAAATTCCGTCAGGCCGCGTACACACGATCGAATTTATCTGCTGAAACTGGTCCGACGAACCGTTTCAGCAGACATCTACAATCGTGTGTACGGGCTAGCGGACAGGTTTGTCCATCGGACAAATTTCAAAGCATGCTTTGAAATTTGTCCGCTACAAACCTGTCCGTCGGATCTGTCCGCTGGTTAGTACACTAACCAGCTGACAGAACTGTCCGCGCATGCGTCGAATGGATTTGACGCATGCGCAGAAGGATTTCACTTCCTCGTTTGGTGACGTGGCGGCGTCAACGTCACCGCCACGTCACCACGTTCCCTGGCCGAGAAGATTTTCATCCGATGGTGTGTACACACCGTTGAACGAAAATCCGGAGGAGACATGTCCGCTGGAAACGGTCCGTCGGACATGTTTCAGCGGACATGTCCCTCCATGTTAGAAAACAAGAAGAAAGTATCCTCACATGTAGTGAGCATGTGGATACATGAATAAAGCGCGTGCCACGTCCTGAAATTTCAATAAACACAAAATTTGGAGGGCATGTTGTGGACTTTAGAGACACGGTAGTAAGATGTGGGTATAATGCAAGAGAGACAATCTCATTAACGCGAAACCGGTCAGAGCCAATACATTACATCATCGCCCCTTCGCAACACCAAGCCTGTTCGTCTCCTCTATACTTCTTTGAACTGAAATCTCACCATGGAACCTTGATCTTCATTTAAGATTTGTATTATGACTATGAGTTTACCAGTTTGTACATACTAAAGTGTGAAGTATATGGGACTTTGATGTAATTGAGTATGCTGTCTATATTCACAGCTCCTATGGAACTGGAATATGTTTGTTAATGTATTCTTATACTGTATTAAAAAAAAAACCTTTTTTGACTTAATGAGATTGTCTCTCTTGCATTATACCCACATCTTACTACCGTGCCTCTAAAGTCCACAACATGCCCTCCAAATTTTGTGTTTATGTCCCTCCATGTGTACGCGGCCTCAGACTTTTTTTATCGGAAATTCCGATCGTGTGTACAAGGCATAATGTGTTTTCAAAGTGCTCCTATATTTTTTTGAGCAGTGTATAATCAAAAGTAAATATAATAGCAGGACCAGGTCACCACACCTCGCTCAGCAGAATTAACAGCAGAATATTAATGACAATAATACATATGACAATATACATATTCATCATTGTTCCAAAATAATGTTCACATGACACAAATTCCTAAATATCTCTACGCCCAGGTTTACACTGGGCTGCGGGGGTGAAGCTGAACTCGCACGATTTCACTACCGCTGGCAGTCCCGATTTCGGCCGAGATGTAAATCGCGGGCCGAAATCGCAAAAAGTAGTACAGAAACTACTTTTTAAAATCGGTGCAGCGATGCAGATGCGGCGTCGCACCGATTAGGACGGTGCCATTGCCAGCAATTTTGACATGCGATTTGACATGCCAAATCACATTTCAAAACGCACCAGTGTGAACCAGGCCTACAAGTCAATTTACTTGTTATTCAAGAATGGCATTTTGTTAACCGCGGGAGAGAGAGCGTGCAGCCGGGCAGCTGGGCGGCTTGGTGAGTGTCTGAGTGAGCGGGGAGCAGAGAGATGACATCATCTCTCACCGTCCTCCCTGCATCCCTGTACTTCCGCCCTTAATGTGTAGGCAGCGCAGCAATGGGCAGCAGAGAGATTGTATCATCTCTCTGCTGCCTGACTCAGACACAGCATGGGACAATTGGAGCAGGCAAGTGACAAACTGCAATGTGTGACAGACAGGCAAGTGACAAACGTGTGGCAGGTGATGTGGCAAGTGACAGTCCACAACGTGTGGCAAGTGACAATCCGCAAATTCCGTCAAGTGACGTGGCAAGTGACAATCCGCAACGGTGGCAGGCAACATTGCAAGTGACAACCCGCAACTTGTGGCAGGTGACGTGGTAAGTGACAATCCGCAACTTCCGTCAGGTGATGTGGCAAGTGACAATCCGCAACTTCTGACAGGTGACGTGGCAAGTGACAATCTGCAACGGTGGCAGGCCAACATGGCAAGTGACAACCCGCAACTTGTGGCAGGTGACGTGGTAAGTGACAATCCACAACTTGTGGCAAGGTGATGTGGCAAGTGACAATCCGCAACGGTGGGCAGGTGACGTGGCAAGTGACAATCCGCAACTGTTGTCAGGTGACGTGGCAAGTGACAATCCGCAACTGTTGTCAGGTGACGTGGCAAGTGACAATCATAATATCATGTTCATATGATTGATTTTTTTTTTTGTTATATTTTGCTCATATTTAATTCACTGCATTTTTAATTGTTTTCATCCCACATTATTTAAAAATATGATTATTCATGATTGCACTATCAGGATTTAGCACCGTTTCTTATTTATATTGACCAATTTATATTGCTGCAATGTAATTTCAGCAAAATAGACTAACCTCCTGCATAATTTTTTCACTTTGATTTTCTGACTGTCTTTTGCCCTGTACACACGACCGGTTTTCCTGACATGCCAAAACCCGACGTTTTTCCTGATGCCTGGCCTTGCATACACACGTTCAGTCAAAAAACCGCTCCACCAAAGCGCGGTGACGTCCAACACATACTACGGCACAATAAAGGGGACTTTCTATTCAAATGGCGCCACCCTTTGGGCTGATCCTCGTGTTAGTAAAAGTTTGGTGAGAGACGATTTGCACTTTTCAGTCTCCGTACTTTTCAGTCCATTACAGCGTGACGAATGTGCTATCTCTATTACGAACGCTAGTTTTACGAGAACGAGCGCTCCCGTCTCATAGTTGATTCTGAGCATGCACCCCTTTTTTCCCCTTGGAAAAGCGCACACACGAGCGGTTTTCCCGACGAGAAAAAGACTGACGGGAAACACGACAGGAAAAAATAGAGCAGGTTCTAATTTTTTTGCAAGCAGTTTTCTCCTCGGGAAAACTGCTATAGAGCCTACACAGGACCGGTTTTTCCGACCAATCTAAAAAATGGCAATTTTCTCGTCGAGAAAACCGGTCGTGTGTACAAGGCATTTGAATTCATCCCTCGCTTTCATTTTATTTTTACCCCTTGAGATTGAATGTGTTTTCAAAGTGTTATAGAAGGACTAGGTCACCACACCTCGCTCGGCAGAATTAACAGAAGAATATTAATGATAAACCAGAATACATATTCATCATTGTCCCAAAATAATGTTCACGTGACACAAATGCCTAATGTCATTTTACTTGTTATTCAAGAATGACATTTCGTTAACCTAATTAAATAAATCAAGGTGTTAAAACAGTACTGGTAACCAGAAATGAATGTTGCTGCTGATACATATGTAAATATTGATCACAAATAACCACAGATTACAATAAGAAGACCTGTGGTTGTATTTTAAACAATACTATAATGGCTCCATATCCAGTTCTAATCTCAAACACACATGTGACGCCAAGTCAATGTTTAAATCATAATGGAAAAGAGATGTGAAGGAAATAAGCGCTTATTGATAAAAGCTGGAAACATAAAATATCCTATGGTAGTAGTGTAATAATGGTAAACATTAGGAAGCACCACATAGTGCCTGCACATATACAGAAACATTGATTAATGCATAAATCCTACATAGGCCAATCAATGATAATAGTAAGGCCCCTTTCACACTGGGGCGGGAGCCGCGCTGGCGCCGTTAAAAATAGCGGCGCTATACTGTCGGATTTGCAGTGAGTTGCGGCCGCTAGCGGTGCGGTAATAACCCCTGCTAGCGGCCGTGAAAGGGTTAATACCGCCCGCAATGTGCCTCTATAGAGGCGCATTGTGGGCGGTATTGCCGTGGTTTCCCATTGTTTTCAATGGGAAGGAGCGGTGAAGGAGCGGTATACACGCCGCTCCTCTTACCGCTCCAAAGATGCTGCTGACAGGAGATTTTTGTATCTGAGAACCTGTATTTGGATGGTATGTTCACCACTAAGTCCTTGTAAGGTGGAAGAGAAGGAGGGCACAGGATAGTCTGGAATAAAGAAAAAAAAAACATCTCCATGCTGCAGCATCATTGTAATGCTGCAGCTGTCTAAGTCGGAGTGACCACAAGTATGCGCTACCAAAGAAATAGGGGAGGGAGGCGGAAGGAGAGGGTGGGGGGGGGAGAGGGTTACTACTGCGGCACTGAAGGTATATCAAACCCAAAGTGAACAAAAAATGAATAGGTAATGCTGCACTGTAAAAATGAAATAGAGTGGGTAAAACCTAAGAAAGTGCTATATCAAGTGTAAAGCGGCGTACACACGACTGAGGTTCTCGCTGGAAACCAGCGAGAACCTCGCTGGAAGCTGCATTCCAGCGAGGACCTCGGCCGTGTGTACGCTTTTGGCTTGCCCCGCCCGTCGGGAATCCCGTCAAGCGAAAAGAGAGCAGGCTCTCTTTTTGCTCGACGGCTCGCCTGGATGAATGGCTGGTTGCCATTCCCGACGGGCGGGTCGCCGATTTCGGGCGGAACGATGTGTTCTGCCCGTCGAGGTTCTCTGCCGTGTGTACGCGGCCTTAGATAAACATGAAGAACATAAAAACATCAGTGAATGAGTGTAAAAATCTCTGCTCATAAATAACAATATAAATGACATCAAATCCAAGAATGTAATAACTACAGAGTGCTGAGTGCAACTGTAATAGAGCATGCGTTGCTGACGTAAGTCCTCAAAATAGCATAAGGGCTCTTTCACACGGACGTTCCGTATGTCCGTTTTTCATCCATCCGTTGTCGGATGAAAAACGGACATACACGTATCCCTATGGGATCGCGGATGTCAGCGGAGAAATGTCCGCTGACATCCGATCCGCTCCGATCGGCCAAAGTATGGCGGATCGGATCAGATAAACACTGACAGACGGTCAGTGTTCATCCGATTCCCCATAGGGGAGAGCGGAGAAAAGACAGGGCGGTCCCTGCACAGTGTGTGGGGACAGCCCTGTCATCCGGCAGCTCAGCGGAGATCAACAGAGCGATCCCCGCTGAGCAAACGGAGGTGCACGGGGCGGATCATTACTGACCTGCCCCGTGTGAAAGAGCTATAGAACTATAAACAAGTGACGCATGTAAAACGGACGGGTCGCCGATTCTGCCGGCCGGCAGAGAACCTCGACGGGCGGAACGATGTGTTCCGCCCGTCGAGGTTCTCTGCCATGTGTACGGGGCCTTAGAGCTACTGTTTTTTTTTATCAGTTGTGGCAGTATTCTTATTCAAATATTGTAAAACGAAGGACAGAGTATGGGCAAAAGGATGTAAGTGATTTATACCCATTTTATTTATTGTTGTGAGAAATGCTCAAGGGGTTTGGTATTAGTCATTTAAATTTGCATAATAATGTTAGGAATGGAGAAAATCTGTGTTCACAAGCAGATCTGAAAAGTTGTCAAAAGGCTAACACCCTAACCAGAAGGTTTTACCTGCAATCTCTATTGTCTTTGATTGCCATGGCTTCTATTCAAGGTCATGCATTCCTTGTTACCTACAGGACTTGCTTTAGCTATTTAAGTCTGGTAAGACTTGTTGTTTTAGAGTAATGATAGGTACCTTGGCGTGTACACATCATTGTGACATTAGATTGTGAAATCCAATTGGCAATGATGATGACAATCAGAGATTCACAGATTGCCATCAGTGGAATAAGGAGATGTCTCTAGCCAAATCCTTTTTTTCTCTACGCTTTTAATAGAGGTAAGAGGGACCCTTTTCAGGATTTATTGCTGTCCTTGAATCCCTGGGGAGATTTATTTTATCCCGCTATTTTTGCTGGTTATGATTATTATTATTAATATGCAGAATTTATATAACACCAGCAGTTTCTGCAAAACTTTACAAAATGAAGGGGGACAGTATACAGTTACAATACAATTAAATACAATAGGGTTAGAGCCGGTTCACACTGGGGTCCTGGCGTCCTGAACACGACTTCAGAGGCGACTTGCAAAATGACTTCTGTATAGAAGTCAATGCAAGTCGACCCGAGTCGCCCCCGAAGTCGTAGAACCTTTTTCTAAGTCGGATTGACTCAAATCAGTGTACAGTACCTGCCCGCGAGAATGTGTTTTCAAGCGCGATCGCATTGCGCTGGTTCTCGGTATCAGGGTATTGTACATCTCAAACTGGCTGCAATAGGAAAACCACATTACAGCGAGCGTGAGAAAGAAGTCACAGGGATCCGACTTGGATCCAGGCACTGTGTTTGGTATGAATCATGAGGGGGAATTCCACGCCAAATTTTACCAGGCCCTTATGCCGCGTACAAACGATCATTTTTCGGCATGAAAAAAACGTTGTTTTTGAAAAACTTCATTTAAAATGATCGTGTGTGGTCTACACGTAATTTTTCAGGTTCTGAGAAAAAACGACCAAAAAAAAAATGCTGCATTTTTTAACGACGTTTTAAACTATGTCGTTTTTCGGGTTGTAAAAAATGATCGTATGTGGGCTAAAACAACGTTTTAAACCCGCGCATGCTCAGAAGCAAGTTATGAGACAGGAGCGCTCGTTCTGGTAAAACTACCATTCATAATGGAGATGGCACATTCATCACGCTGTAACAGATAGAAAAGAGCGAATCGTCTTTTACTAACAAGGAATCAGCTAAAAGCAGCCCCAAGGCGAATAGAACTTCCCCTTTATAGTGCCGTCGTACGTGTTGTATGTCACTGTGCTTTGTTCATCATTTTTTTTAAACGATGGTGTGTGGGCAACATCGTTTTTAATGATGAAGTTGGAAAAACTTTGTTTTTTGGACATGCTGAAAACAACGTTTTTTTTTTCATGCTGAAAAATGATCGTGTGTACGCGGCATTAGGTCTGGTATGGATTTTAAGGGGATACCCCCTACGCCGAAAAAATGGCATGGGGGTTCCTCCAAAATCCATACCAGACCCTTATCCGAGCACGCAGCCCGGCCGGTCAGGAAAGGGGGTGGGGACGAGCAAGTGCCCCCCCCTCAGGAGCCATACCAGGCCGCATGCCCTCAACATAGGGGGTGGGTGCTTTGGGGCAGGGGCACATAGGATGCACTAAGGTGAAAAAACACAAAGCTTTACAACCTCTTTAAACATGGAATCTGATTGGCTTTTTGGGCATCAACTGCATACTGTTTGATTAATGACCCTCTTTGTGTAAGAGGCAGTGTTTGTCCTATATCCAAAGGTGGTAGGGTTGAACTATTCTAAACATTACTCAGATTCTAGCATGGGGTTGATGTCCTGTAGCCAGCAGTGGAGAATATGACACCAAAACATATTTATAAAGTCGTCACTTGTCAGGAATTGACCCAAAGCCTAGGCGTCTTCTGTAGCTCCAACTAGTCAGACAGCTTAGTGTTTCAAAACCCAAAACCCCAAAAAATAAAAATAAAAATGACATTGCAGCTTAGCAATTATTGGATATGGTGGCTGCATCAGTTTTCTTCCCTTTGGCTCCCCCCCCCCCCCTGTTTTCACCTGGTGATCTGGCCAGTAACACTTCTTCTGTATTAGTAAGACACATCTCTGGAAGAATAAGCACAGGAGGCACAGCAAACAGCAGTATTGTCAGTTTGGGAGGGGATTGTGTTAAATGTATTAGAAGAGTTAAATACACTAAAGCCTAAAGAAAAAAGTGCCCGTTTTTACGAACTGTCCATAAAAATACGGACGGTTGCCAACACTGTAGCTACCCTGTGTGCTAAATTGTATGAATGCAAATATTTTGGCTTACATTTGTCCTTTAATCATTTTTTCAAAGAATACCCCCTAAGTTCACTTTTACCCATGGTTCTATTGTTTCACTCAAGATAGTCAGAACATTTTGGAAGGGAGTGCCCCAGGGATAATACGGATTGCAATGAATTAATGTGGAATGCCAAAAGTATGTATAAAAATAGAAAATATATTTGATAGACATGTCTAATAAATATATTTTCCCTTCTGGGACTGCACACACCTCAGAAATACATGGCAACAACTTAGTATCAAAATAGAACAGATAACAGGTAGAAGAATAGAACTAACACCTAAATTATGTCTCCTTTTTTATCCTATCCCTGACATTCCTATAGCCCACACTAGGTTAATACACACCTTGCTCACATCAATACACTGGGCTATAGCTCTCAACTGGCGTTCCGCTACAGTGCCATGGTCCCAAATTATGGATCGTATGTTGTCCATCAAACTAGCAGAACGCATTCACCACACCTTATATGATACTATGGACATATACGATCAAAAATGGAAACCGTGGGACCTAAGTCTGTTAATTCATTGAATAAAGATGTGAGTCTATTATCTTCCCCCTTTTTTTTTTTTTCCCATTGACCATTAAACTAATTCGTTAGACCATTTTGTCACTATATATTGCTACTGAATGACCTTTTATACTTACCAGGACCTATTTTTTCTCCTCTTGATTTACTGCTATGTCTATGTTTCACAGATGCTTACTGCTGATATATATACATAAATATGTACATATGTTTTTTTTTTTTTTTTGTACCTCTTGCCACTGTACTTCATAACTGTATTGAGACTTATTTTTCAATAAACCGTTTGTAAACATAATAAATATATTTTCTATTTTTATACATACTTTTGGCATTCCACATTATTTCATTCCAATCCGTATTATCCCAGGGGCACACCCTTCCAAAATGTTCTAATTTATTTGGGATGTGATTGGAAATTGTGGATTTGCATTTCCTTACTGGTTTAAGCATCTTATCTCACTATGAACACTCTAGATCAGTGGTTCTAAACCTTTTAGTGCCGTGACCCCTTGATAAAATTTCCCAAGTTGTGGGGACCCCTAACAGTAAAATGATTTTCGTAGTGTGGGTTGTCAGCACCCAAGGCAAGATAAGTAATTTGCGCCCCTCACCCAAGGACATTTAGCAATCCCTGAGCTGAGTTCCTTCCACTCGTACAGTATTAAAACCTCATATGGTACATTTTAGGATGTACAACTCACTCTCTTTGTTCTCCTTTCCCTTATCTCTCGCTATCCTAATTTCTTCTCCCCCCAATCTCTCTCTCTAGACATCTTTCTTGTTTTTTTTCTCTTATTCTTTCTCTTCCTTTTTCTTTTTTCTGCCCCCTCTTTTCCTCTCCCTTCCATGTATTCTCTACTTTTATTCCTTCTCTTACTCCTTGGTGGGGGAATGGGATGAGTGCTGGGGGAGTTCTGATCAGCACTTAGGTGCTCTTGATCAAGGTTATTTGCTGATCTGAGAACTGTAGTGGGGACTTTTAATGGCAACTCTAATCACAAGTAGTGTTACCCACTGTGTCTCCGACTTTGTGGTGTCTCATAGCAGTGACACCTATGCTGAAATCAGGAGATAGGGTCTCCTCCAGCCCCTCCCACCTCACAATCCTCAGCAGTCAGCTGACCTTTAGGCCGCGTACACACGACCGATAAACTTGACGGGGGAAACACACCGTTTTCCCCGTCGAGTTCCTTGTTCGGTTGTCAAAAAACTTGTCGTGACAAATTTTTCCATTGCCCGTCGAGGTAATAGAGAACATGCTCTCTTTTTGGTTCGACGAGTTCCTCGACAGTTTTCTCTAGGAAAAGTGTACACACGACCGGTTTTCTCGGCAGAATACGTCTCCCATCGAGTTTCTTGCTGAAAACCGGTTGTGTGTACGCGGCCTGAGTCTCTTCCCCCCAGCCATGCCGTAAACTGAATGGGTGGCTGCGAAGAGGCTGAGAGGGTGGCCTTGGGCTTTAGGAACAGCCTGGCTGGGTGGCCACGGGCATCAGAGACCGCCCCTCTGGGTAGCCGCAAAAATGCTGGGAGAGTGGTACGAGCTTCAGGAACAGCCCAGGATTTGGTGACCCCTGGCAAATCATCATTTGACCCCCGAGGGGGCCCCGACCCCTAGGTTGAGAACCACTGCTCTAGATAGTCAGAACACTATGTGCTAAGTAATGTCTATGTGTGTTTACTCCCTTATCTAGTAGCCAAGTGTGTCAGTAGCATAGGCATGCACACAGGGTGTGCCAGGTGTGCCTGAGCACACCCTAATCACCTTGTGCAATGCAGCTTTTCCCTGCTGAACCCTCATGGCAGCTAAGGCTACAGAGAGACTGGAGAATCTCTGTCCTCAGTCCCCTTTGTCTGCTATTTCATTAATGCTCCTCAATGGGTCTCCTAACACATTACAAAAAATATATATATATAATATGAAAGAATTATTTTAACCACTTACCGACCGCCTGCCATCGTTATACATCGGCTGTTTAAAGTGGAATATTGTTGAATATTGTTGTTATGGCAGCAGCTAGCTGCCATAACCCCGGTATCCACTTTTTCAGCTAAAAGTGGTCTTAGTGACAGAATCACCAAAAGATTACTTTTATTGGTGGCGGGAGAGGGCTGCACTCTGGTGCCCTCCGCCGCCAGAGGTGATCAGATCCTGTACCCTCTGTGGTATGAAGCTGAGTGAGGGGAAGATGGCCCCTACCCGGCCCAATACCATTGCATTCCAATGCTCTTAAAGTGAATTTTTTTTTTCAAACAACTTTTTTTTATTTTTGTGTAAACATGAGATCTGAGTTCTTTTTGACCCCAGATCTCATATTCTATTACAAGGGATGTTTACATTCCTTGTAATAGGAATAAAAGTGACACCATTTTTTTTTTAAAAGAACAGTGTAAAAAAAAAAGTTAAATAAATAGGGACATTTTTTTTTTTTTTTAACGTGCCCGTCCTGCCGAGCTCACGTGCAGTAGTGAACGCATATGTGAGTATATGTGAGTAGCTTATGAAAACAGTGTTCAAACCACACATGTGAGGCATCGCCGCGATTGGTAGAGTGCGAGCAATAATTCTAGTCCTAGACCTCCTCTGTAACTTAAAATATGCAACCTGTAGAATTTTTTAAACACGCCTATGGAGATTTTTAAGTGTAAAAGTTTGTCTCCATTTCACGAGAGGGCGCAATTTTGAAGCTTAACATGTTGGATATCAATTTACTTGGCATAACAGCATCTTTCCCAATATTAACAAAAATAGGCTAACTTTATTGTTGTCTTATTTTTTTATTAAAAAAAGTGTATTTTTTTTCCCCCAAAAAGTGCGCTTGTAAGACCACTGCGCAAATATGGTGTGACAGAAAGTATTGCAACGACCGCCTTTTTTTTCTCGAGGGTGTATTAAGGGGAAAAAACACAAGGCTTTACAACCCCTTTAAGTGGTTAAAAATGAATAAGATAATAAAAACAAAAAACTACTGACACCAATCTCATCCCTACAAACACTGTTATCTACTGAACTGCTTCTCTATTCACTGCAGACAGATCATGGCTGGTGGGAGTGACTGGCAGGGTTAAAAACATCACAGCACCCCTCTCAGGACTCCTCTGAAAAGCTGTTAGCTCTGATGCAAGCAGTAGTATGGTTTTCAGGAGAAATTATGCAAATATCAAAATGCCTTGATTGGTTGATATCTTATGGGCATTCCTAGGAGACTGCATTTGCATGTACTAGGGTGGCCAGACATCCCCAGTTACTGGGGACAGTCCCTGGATTGAGGACACTGTCCCCGGGCCAAGTCTGTCCCTGGTTTTGTCCCCAGATTGGATTTTAACAGGGCCTGGGGTAATTTTAAAAACAGTCAGAAGACAGTTCAGAATAAAAAAAAAGAAATCTGAATTACACACCCCTGTTTCGCCGCTCCTACTAGCTTAGGGGGGTGTATTTTTCTGTTTCGGGTGCATGCCCACTCACGTTCTTCTGCCTTGGCTCAAGTCCCAGCCAACCGCCTGCCTGCTTATTCCCTTGCCCTCCCTGGTGGAGTGATCTTCCTCCACTCCCCACCCAGTAGTAGCCGGGGCCCAGAGAGTAAGACTTGACAGGCTGTGAGGCGGGCGGCGACGTGCAACGGGCAGAGAGTCGCTGATTGCTGTCATTACTAGTAAAAAAAAAAATATGTCTCCGGATTTCATTTTAAAAATCTGATCACCTTAATGTAGACCACCCTAGATAAAGCCCACATTCGATGCTGAGCCATTAATGAATGGAAGCTAAATAGCTTCCTTTACCTTACTGCAGTACTGGTTTCATGTCCTTATTGTTCGTTTTTGCTTTGAAGTTGCTGTAATCCTGCTCTGTTCTCCACACTTCCTGCTTGTCTGTTTCCTCATAACCACAGTACTGGGAGCTTTCTCACGATGGTTTAAGCTGTCATTACCGTGTGTTTAAAACTTCCCAGAACCAATCGGAGTCATTTTAAAAACAAAACACTGCCCTGGATTTGTTTGTTTTTGTTCTGTGTGTCTCTTTACGTCACAGAAACATGAAGCCAGTTCAAAAGTGAAACTAACCTGCAGGCACATTATATGATTGATTTTTATCTATTTTTAATAATTTTGAAAAGGAATCAGTTAACTTTTATGTCTCTATACCCTGTAAACAGTCATTTCAACAATTTTTTTTTGTTTTCCTTTAGTGACCCTTTAAGCTTGGGAAGAATGATGCTGGACATTCTTGAGCCAGGAAATGCACATTGTGAGAAGCTCACAGTGTGCGGTGAAATCAGAGTAAGCTATTTCAGTACAGCAGAAGAACCTATACAGCTATGCAAGACGACTGAAGGCTGGAGCTTAATGTTTTCAAAAACGTAATTTAAAATCACAGTGTGTGGGCAAAACTTTGTTTTATGTCTTCAAAAAAACGTTACATTTTTTTTCGAACATGCTTGAATTTTTTGTGTCGTTTTTCAAAACGTTGTTTTTTGTGTCATAAAAAGTGATGGTGTGTGGGCAAAACGATGTTGAAAACTACGTTTTTAAACCCGCGCATGCTCAGAGGCAAGTTATGAGATGGAGCTTCAATGGAACAGAGTGCCGTCGAACGTGGTGTACGTCACCGCGCTTTGCTAGAGCATTTTGGAAAAACGATGGTGTGTACGCAACGTCGTTTTCGAAAATTAAGTTTGAAAAACGTCGTTTTGTTTCATCACATAAAACTTCGTTTTTTTTCATCACAAAAAGTCATCGTGTGTACGCGGCATTACTCATTAGGTTGACCCAAAATGATAGGGTAGTCCAAAGAACACACGCCACTTTCAACCAGACTTGGGTAATATTAACACATAATAAAAGCATCTAAATAGCCAGCAATTTCCATCTTTAGCCACATCCCTGAGCTCTTGTGGCAACAGTTGTTTATTTGTTCTGTCAGTAACATTGTATTTTTTTTGAGGGCAGGTTGATAATAATGTCATAGAAGAACTTGTGTGAAAATGTGGCGTAGAGCCAGGTCCTAATAACTTGCCCTGACATTAAAGGTTAAGGAAATCAATCAAAACTGGATAAACCAGAAGAACAAGTACACACAAAAAAGCCTAGTCAGAATTGAAAGTCACTGTCAAAATATCTAAAGAGTAACACAGACATTTTGCCATCCTTTTTTGTTGCATACATAAATACGGGTTACACATGTCAGAATGATTGGGATTTAACCCCCACTAAGGGGCTGCATGCGCTTTAATTCCAGCGAATGGTTGACGGTACTGAAAAACAAAGTTTGCCAGGTTACCAAAACTAGTGTCCCCATTGGTAGATTTCCCCTCTATTATTACTTTTCTGCAGACAACCCAAAATGGAGTCAGATGGACTTTTTCCATTGGATTTTCTGATCGTGTGTAGCCCCATCTGAGTTTTTTTCATCGGAATTTCCGATGAATTCCCTTGGAGTTTAGATATAGAACATCTTCTATATTTTTCCAATGGAATTCCATCTGAATTCCCATGTGATTTGGTCGGGCAAAAGCCCGACCGTGTGTACGCTAGGGTGAGTGACCACATGTCCCGCATTTTGCAGGTCTGTCCCGGGCACATTCATTCCAGGACGATACAGTGTCCCCGAATGAAACTGACACAGCCACCCCACAGGCCAATCTAATGGCCCCAAAAAAGGCCGCCACTGCTTTACTCACTGACAGTACCTGTCCTGGCCGGGAATGCCTGGAGGAGCACAATCCCCACCCCCTGCTTGTGATTGGAGAAATCATAAATCCCGCTTCTTGTGTCCAATCACTGTGCTGTGATTCGTTACAGCACAAGCTGATTTTTGTGAAGGGGGGTGTCCCTGAATGGTAGTTTGGAAATGTGGTCACCCTAGTGTACGCGGCATTACTTTTACTATTAATGATAATAGTAAATCTCCTTAACCGGCTCACGCACTTATACGTCGACAGAATGGCACGGCTGCGCAAAAGCAACGTATATATACATTGCTTTGGATTTCACACCGTTCGGGTGGACGCGCGCTGCCGAGCCAGGTGATGGTCCAGGGTTGTGGGCGGATCCCGACTTCATTGTTCCAATTTTGCCCCAGCCTGGACTGGCTCTGTGACGTCAGCCGACAGCGGCTTCAGCTCGCTGTCTGCTGAAGATGGGTCACGAGGGTGCAGAATGAACTGCACTCCTGTGTTCCACAGAAGTACAGCCAAACAAGCTTTGGCTGCATTTATTCTTTAACCACTTCAGCCCTGGGAAGTATTTACCCCCTTAATGACCAGGCCTTTTTTTGCGATACGGCACTCCTTTGCTTTAACTGACAATTGCACGGTCGTGTGACACTGAGCCCAAACAAAACTGATTTTTTTTCCCCACAAATAGAGCTTTATTTTGGTGGTATTTGATCACCTCTGCGTTTTTTTTTGTGCTATAGACAGAAATAGACAGACATTTCCCAAAATTCAAATAGCATAAATTTAAATAGAATAGAAAATAATATATTAGAATAGGAAGATGGTTATTATTATTAATATTATTATACATGATGTATATAGCGCCAACAGTTTACGCAGCGCTTTACAATGTAGAGGTGGGGACAACACACTTACAGTACAATTCAATACAGAAGGTACAGGAGGGCCCGGCTCATAGAGCTTACATTCTAAAGAGAGGGTGTGGTGGTACAAAAGGTAATAGATGTGGGAATGATTTGATGGGGGTGGCTCGGGGACAGTTGTTAGGTGGCTGTGGGATAGGCTTCCCTGACTAAATGAGTTATATTCATTCTATTCATTCTATAGTTATGGTTATATTCATTCTATTCCATTCAATTTTTTTTCTATGCAATTGTGTTTTTTCTATTCTATTCTACTCTATTATTTTCTATTATATTCAATTTCAAATTGATTCTATTTGAATTTTGGAAAATGGTTATATTTTTTTTTTTTCTATTCTATTGTTTTTTTTTTTTTTTTTATTATTTTCTGTTATATTTGAATTTCAGAAGATGGTTATAATTTTTCTATTTAATTCTATTATTTTCTATTTTATTTGAATTACAGAAGATGGTTATAATCTTTCTATTCAATTCTATTTTTTTTTATTCTAATCTATTACTTTCTTTTATTTCATATCCCATTTTGTTCTGCTTTTTGTTCTGCTTTGCTGCTGTAACCACTGCTTGGTCTTCCATTTTCAACCGGTCTTCCTTCTGGGTTTATGGGCTCCGGCCCTTTGAATGGCAGAGCCGCAATGACATCACTCCCGTGCATGTGAGCGGGAACCTCGATTTTGGCACTTCTTTTGCTCTGCTGGAATGTAAACAACAGCGCTATAGAACCTGGGTGATGTTATTGACCAAATATAGCCATGGCCATGGTCAATGACATCACATGAGATCCCTGCTGGCATATTTAAGATTCGGAAAACGCTGTCAGGAATCTGTCATTTAGAGGTGGTAATGACATAACCACTTGCTACCAGACGGATGTCCTTGACTTTGAGCCGGATATCTAAATGATGGGTGCAGCTACAGGCATCATTCAGATATCATCTTTTAGAGCCGGCGATTCTGTGCACCGCAAGAATGATCATAGCGGCTGTTCCACTGCTCGATCGTTCTTAAGAGCGGCGAGTGGGGACGTCCCCCCCTCCCGCCGCTCTCTGATGCTTCTACCGACTCACCGCTGCGATCGGTGAGTTGGAAAACAGATCCGCCGTTATGACGTCATGCCCGGCCTCTGCATTCTGTGGGTTTGAAGCAGTGATTGTTTTTTTTATTTCAGGCTTTCCAGCCTAGATGTGAGATGTGGGGTATTATTGACCCCACATCTCACTGTAAAGAGGTCCTGTCATGCTTATTCCTATTACAAAGGATGTTTACATGTAATAGGAATACAAATGATAATTTTTTTTAAAGTGTCAAAGTAAAAAGTATAAATTAAAATTAACAAAAAAAATATTTTTTAAAGTGCCCCGTCCCTGGTAGCTTGCATGCAGTGCGAGATTAAAAGTTGCAATGACCGCCATTTTATTCCCTAGGGTGTCTGCTAAAAAAACATATATAGTGTTTGGGGGTTCTGAGTAATTTTCTAGCAAAAAATATATGATTTTTGCATGTAGGAGAGGAGTGCCAAAATAGGCCCGGTCTGGAAGTGGTTAATATAATGAACTACTTTCTTCTGACTGCATCAGTTGGAGAATCGGGTGGGAGAGCAAACTGTCCAATCTGGCCAGCTTATTTGCCAGCTTGTAGAACTGTGAACAGATTGGGTTTGGAATCAGATTCAACGTTCATTCAAACCCATATTTCACACATAATAAGTAGCAATTAAATCTTGAAATAGGTTGTAATACTATAGAAGATGATTCTGCCCACATCCTTTCCTTATGGCTACAGAAGAGAAAGTAAATCCCAATGAATCAGCATGTATCAAAAAACGCCAAGGATAAGGCAAAAATACTATAATGAAAGGGTAAAAGATTCTTGTGGTAGAAACATAATGTTGAAGACCTGAAGATCTGTAAAAATAGTTTAAAATACATTAGTAATACAATGGTTCAAGGTGAACAGATTAAACTAAAGCCGTGTACACACGATCGGTTCAAACCAATGAAACGGACTGAAGTTTGTTTTCATCGGTCCAAACCGATCGTGTGTAGGCACCATCGGTCCGCTATCCTTCGGTCCAAAAAAAGATGGCTTGCTTTAAAATTTAACCGATGGACGGCTAACCGATAGGTCAAATCCGATCGTTAGTACGCACGAGCATCGGTTAAAAATCCACGCATGCTCAGAATCAAGTCGACGCATGCTTGGAAGCATTCAACTTTGTTTTTTTCATCACGTCGTTGTGTTTTACGTCACCGCGTTCTGACACGATCAGTTAATGAACCGATGGTGTGTAGGCACATCAGTCCATCAGTCAGCTTCATCAGTGAACCGATGAAAACGGCCCGTCGGACCATTCTTATCGGATGGACCGATCGTGTGTACAGGGCTTAAGGGTTCACAGAATCTTTTACCCTTTAATTATAGTATTTTTGCCTTATCCTTGGCGTTTTTGAAACATGCTGATTAGGGTCTCTAATTCACCTGGAATGCTGCGATTCTATTAATTAATGTAAGTATAGGATCCCCTTCTGTTGTTACCAATGGCTATTATCTTTACTGTCTTTGGCCCCATTGGCCTATTATTAGTGTTGCTCACGAATATTCGTATTGCGAATATTCGGCTTGAATATGGCATATTCGAGTATTCGCGATATATTGCGAATTTCGCGGTGAATATTCGCTATTTCGAATATTCGTATTTTTTTTTTTTTTTTTTTTAGAACAGATCACATCCTAGAGATCCCCATCGACGTCTAAAAGCATTGCTGGTATGATTAGAGACCTTGGGCCGAGTAGCTGCAGCGATCAATTTATATTGCCGAAAAATCGCAATGCGATTATTCGGCAATAGCGATATCGCGCGATTATTTTCGAGAAATTCGCAATATTGTTTTTAGCTAAAATAACACATATATTCGATTTCAGAGTGTTACTGTCGAAATTCCGCAATAAATTTCTCATTCGCATTTTTGCGAAATTACGATAAAATATCAAGAATATTCTGAGCCAATCAGAGTGCTCCATTCCGCATTTCTCGAATATTCGCAATTATTTTGTATTGTAATATATCAAGAATATTCTGAGCCAATCAGAGTGCTCCTTCCGCATTTGCCGAATATTCGCAATTATTTTGTATTGTAATATATCACGAATATTCTGAGCCAATCAGAGTGCTCCTTCCGCATTTGCCGAATATTCGCAATTATTTTGTATTGTAATATATCACGAATATTCTGAGCCAATCAGAGTGCTCCTTCCGCATTTGCCGAATATTTGCAATTATTTTGTATTGTAATATATCACAAATATTCTGAGCCAATCAGAGTGCTCCATTCCGCATTTCTCGAATATTCGCAATTATTTTGTATTATAAAATATCACGAATATTCTGAGCCAATCAGAGTGCTCCATTCCGCATTTCTCGAATATTCGCAATAGCGAAAAATCGCAATAGCGAAAAATCGCAATAGCGAAAATTCGCAATCATTTCATTTCCAAAAAATATCACGAATATTCGTATTTAGCGAATATATCTCGAATATTCGACTATATATTCGAGATATATCGCGAAATCGAATATGGCATATTCTGCTCAACACTACCTATTATATAGTTTTTAAATTTTTAAGTTTATGATTATATTCTCTTTATTAGTCAACTTTGTGTTTATAGTTTACCCACCTTTGTAGCTGCCTCTGACTTTTGGTCCTCCCCTTCTATGGTGACCTTTTTGGCTCTCCCCTGGTGACCGAATTTGTGCCCCACGGGTGTTGGATTTGTCTATTTACACACACATTGATTGCTACTTTTAATACGATTAATACTGACGTTTTACTATCTCATCTATATTTTCCTTTTCTATATAGCAAACTTAAAATAAAGGCTTTTTGAAGAAGTAGCGTAAGATTACGCGAAACATGTCAAGCCACTGCATTGTTCATGCCAACCTACAGACATCGGCCCAGATTCAGAGAGAATTGGATTCTCGTAGCGTATCAGAAATACACTACGCCGCCGTTTTTTACCTGGCTATACGTGGAATCCAGGTAGATTTTGTCCAGTAAACAACGGCGGCGTAGTGTATTTCTCCCGTCGCAATCCATCTAGACGAGTAGGGGGCGTGAAGGATTTAAAATAGGCGCGTTCCCGCGGCGATCGAACTGCGCATGCTCCGTTCGCAAATTTCCCGCCGTGCATTGCGCAAAATCACGTCGTTACGTCATTCATTGTTTGAGTAGCGTCGTTTACGGACATTTCTATTCCCGAACGAGTTACGCAAAAAATAAAAATAAAATTTAAATTCGACGCGGGAACGACGGCCATACTTAACATGGGCTACGCACCGTTAGACCAGCAAAAAGCTGGTCTAACAGTACGTAAAAAAAAACAGACGTAAGCGATTGCGAAGACCGCTCGTATCTTCGTGGATCGCCGTAAAAACACATTTGCATATCCCGACGCATGAAAACGACGCAAACTCCTCCCAGCGGCCGCAAAAATATCGCAGCGTAGATCCGAAGGCTTACGAAGACGTAAGCCTCTCGGATCGAAGCCCGAAGCCGCCGTATCATGGTTTAAGGATTCAAACTAGTGATACGGCGCGCGAAATTTGAAATTACTCCTGTCTAACACCAGTTAGACAGGCGTAATTGCTTTATGAATCTGGGCCATCAAGTTTAATGGTTTTATAATCCTCCATGGGATATACCTAATTTACAACTATCTGGACGCTCCGGTTACCTCTGAAAGATTTTTTTCATTTATTTGTTATCCATTATCCTTTTCTTTCTCTTGAGGGTTTGACAATGCTGTAAACTTTGTTATTATGTGCAGTTCTTATGGAACTGGTTTTATATGTAATGTTTATAATAAATCTTTTTAAAAGATAAACTTTTTTGACTATTACTTTACTATCATACCTAAAAAAGTCCATGACTAGCCCTTTGTTTCTCTGGTTTCAAACAGTAAAGTTAGATCAATTTTTTTGCATAATGTAAAAGATGAAGTTCAGCCAAGTAAATAGATACCTAACATGTCATGCTTCAAAACACACAGGGACAAGGGAACTCAAAGTTTATTTAATTTTTTTATTGTTGTTAATTTTACTTTTAATTTTTTAGTTTGACACTTTAAAAAGTAAATAAAAATGTAAACATCGCTTGTAATAGAAATATGGCATGATCGGTCCTCTTTACAGTGAGATATGGGGTCCATAAGACCCCACATCTCACTTCTAGCCTGGGACAGCTGAAATATAAAAAAATTATCTCGGCTTCCTAGTCATAACGTCTCGCCCAGCCTCAGAACTATCATAGAGACACAGGCGATCCGTTCCTGGTAAGTTGGTAGAAGCACTGGAGGGTGGTGGGAGGGGGGGACATCCCCTCTCACCACCCGTAAGAATGATCAAGCAGCCGCTATGATCATTCTTATGGTGTAGGGAATCGCTGGCTGCAAAGACAATATCTGAATGATGCCTGTAGCTGCACCCATCATTTAGATGAACCCGCACAAAGCCCAGGACTTCATATTACAGCCAGCCGTCGGCAAGTGGTTAAAGTGATTGTAAAGGCTTGTGTTAAAAAATATATAAATAAATAGAAAACATGTTGTACTTTCCTGCTCTGTGGAAGAGGATTTACACAGGACAGCCTTGATTCTCCTCTTCTCGGGTCTATCTTCACTGCTCCTGGCCCATCTCTCCTGTCAAGTGCCCCCGCAGCAAGCAGCTTGCTATGGGGGCACCCGAGCTGTAGCTCCCTGTGTCCATTTGGATCTTTTGCTTGAAAAGGTAAAGAAGAAATGTAGTTCCAAAACATCTGGGGTACCGAGGTTCACCATCACTGCTCTAGGGGGTAAGAGGGTGTTACATAAATATAAAACTTCTAGCCATTGCAATACAATTTCAGTTTATTGTTGTTATTTTACTGATGTACATATCTTAGCCCTTTCCTTTTTGGCTCAACTCTTACAGATTTAACAGAGCACACCATAGTTATTTGATTATTATTCATTACTGAAAATGTTTGATGTTTTGTTTAACCACTTAAGACCCAGACCTTTAGGCAGCTAAAGGACCCGGCCAGGTTTTGCAATTCGACACTGCGTCGCTTTAACAGACAATTGCTCGTTGTGCGATGTGGTTCCCAAACACAATTGGCGTCCTTTTTTTCCCACAAATAGAGCTTTCTTTTGGTGCTATTTGATCACCTCTGCGGTTTTTATTCTTTGCGCTATAAACAAAAATAGAGTGTCAATTTTGAAAAAAAATCTATATTTTTTACTTTTTGCTATAATAAATATCCCCCAAAAATATATAAAAAATATATTTTTTTTTCCTCAGTTTAGGCCGATACATATTCTTCTACCTATTTTTGGTAATAAAAATGGCAATAAGCGTTTATCGGTTGGTTTGCGCAAAATAGGGGATAGTTTTATTGCATTTTTATAAAAAAAAAGTTTTACTACTAATGGCGGCGATCAGCGATTTTTTTCATGACTGCGACATTATGGCGGACACTTCGGACAATTTTGACACATTTTTGGGACCATTGTCATTTTCACAGGAAAAAATGCATTTAAAATGCATTGTTTATTGTGAAAATGACAATTGCAGTTTGGGAGTTAACCACAAGGGGGCGCTGAAGGGCTTATGTGTGACCTAATGTGTGTTTACAACTGTAGGGGGTGTGGCTGTAGGTGTGACGTCATCGATTGTGTATCCCTATAAAAGGGATCACACGATCGATGACGCTGCCACAGTGAAGAATGGGGAAGCCGTGTTTACACATGGCTCTCTCCGTTCTTCAGCTCCGGGGACCGATCACGGGACTCCAGCGGCGATCGGGTCCCCCGCGGTCCCGGAGCTTCGGACCGGGTCGCGGGAAGGTGCCGCGGGCGCGCGCCCATGACCCACGGCTGGGCACTAGCACAGGACGTACCTGTATGTGCATGTGCCCAGCCGTGCCATTCTGCCGACGTATATGTGCAGGAGGCGGTCCTTAAGTGGTTAAACACACTCTACCACCTCCAAAAAATGTCAGATATTCTCTTTAGCTATTACGTCTGTTTTCACCTCTCGAGCATATTACTGAACATTGCACAGTGCGAAGGAAGAAAAGTCTGCTTTTACACACTGCTGCACCTGATGTCCACCTTAAAAATCGTTATACAATCCTGACTTTGTACACGTACCAAGGATCGCTGTTATACAAGGCAAAAAAAGAGCTGTTACACAAGGCTAGCTGAATAAAGAAATATATAAATGGGCAGGACCTTTCACAGCAAGTGAAGTATACAGAAAGGACTAGAGTAGGACCATGCATGTAATCCTGCTAGCCAGCAGTGTTGCCAACTACCCAATTGAAATTTACTGACAAACTACCCAAAATTTACTGGCACAGCCAAGTTTTTACTGTCATTTCCAAAAGTTTAAAAATTACAGTTTTTAAGTAAAAATTTCAGTATTTAGGCTACACACAAGTACAATATGCAATCAGCAATATGATTTAGGATACATAATAATGCAAAAAACATATTTCTTATTTTATTTTCGATATAGTAAGTAGCTCAAGGACAGGACTCAGAAGGGTAAGACATTATATTGGGTCAGGCACACACATATGAAACTGACTCTCACAGTGACAATGACAGCAGTGTGCAGCAGCAAAGATCACAACACGACATGTCCCCTCCTGAGTCACAGCGACAGTCACTCTTCACACTAGGTGATCCCTTTCAGTCCACTCTAGTCTAAACAGCACTGACAGTCCCGCTTCCGGCCTGCCTTGCTCCCGAACCACACATGAGGCACTGGCCGCTCTGCTTGGCTCCCTCGCACCATGACATCACAGGACATGCTCAGGCACCGCCTTTGCCAAAGCTGCCCAAACACATTGCAACAGCCATCCGGACCTAGACAAGCGTCACAGCCATATTTTTTATTGGCAACCTTTTCCTTTTACTGGCATTTACTGCATGTTTTTTTCCTGGCTGCCAGTAAAAAACACTGATGGTTAGCAACACTGCTAGCCAACAGGAAAGAGCCAACGAAAATCAGTTACTAACAATACACCGATAAAGAAAAGAGAGCTTGGGACTTTATATGAGGCCAAGACATAGAACGTCAAGTGCCTCCATCCCTAATTGCTACTAGCATGGGGAAATGGTTTGGGACTTTGTGTGAAGCGTGCGGCCAAATTGGCAACATGAACAAAGAGTGTATATTATAGGGTATCGTCATCACATTCTTGTATCATAACATAAAAATAGAAATACATAAAAAATAATATAACTAATCATATAGTAACATAGTAGCATAACAGCACGTGAATTCATGAAATTGAATTTGGACAAAAAAGTCTGGTGTTTGTAAAAACACCAGACGCTAGAATCCGTGGGCCAGATCCACATAGAAATAGATTGGCGCAGCGTATCAGAGATACACTACGCCGCCGTACCTTACCTGGCGTAATTTCGAATCCTGAAAGATTTTGCGCCGTAAGTTACAGCGGCGTAGTGTATTTCTGGCGGCGGAATTCAAATCGGCGATTAGGGGGCGTGATCTATTTAAATGGAGCGCGTCCCCGCGCCGATCGAATTGCGCATGCTCCGTTCAGAAATTTCCCGTCGTGCACTGCGCTAAATTACGTCGCAAAGACGTTATTTTTTTTACTAGCGTAAATTACGTACATTCCTATTCACGGACGACTTACGCAAAATGTAAAAAAAAAATCAAATTTCGACGCGGGAACGACGGCCATACTTAACATGGCAAGTCTAACTATAGGCCGCAAAAAAGCAGCTTTAACTATACGCCGGAAAAAGCAGACTAGAGGCGCCATTAGAGAATGCGACGACCGCGCGTACGTTCGTGCATCGTTGGAAAAAGCTCATTTGCATACTCGACGCGGAAAACGACGAGAACTCCACCCAGCGGACGCCGAAGTATTGCATCTAGGTTTCGAAGGCGTACGAAGGCGTACGACTGTCGGATCTAACCCAGATGCCGTCATATCTTGGTTTGAGGATTCAAACTAAAGATACGATGCGGGAACTTTGAAAGTACGCCGGCGTATCAGTAGTACGCCGGCGTACTCTCTCTGTGGATCTTGCCCCATGTTCGCATTGTTGTAACAAAACTGAGTATATATTGAACATCATGTGACTTTTTCATATATATTTACACATACATTTTTTATTATTATAGATAAATTATATTTATTTTTGTATGTATTTTGTCTATGGTATGATACAATGTTATGACTTGACAGAATGTGATGAAGCTATCCTACAATATACATTCGCCAGACACTCCTTGTTCATGTTGCCAAATCGGCTGCAATGCTTCACACAAAGTCTGAAACCCTTTCCCCATGTCAGTTACTAACTAAAGAGACCCTGTTCCCAAATCTTTCATTTTAACATAAATCTTCCTATAAGATTATATGTGAATTTAATATCTGTTGTACATGTTTTTTATAGTATCTGTTTAAGCTCTGATACTGTTGTTTTGACACCACTAGGGATCGGCCGAACGCCCTTCTGTTCGGTTCACACCATAACTCCCGATCAGAGAAAAAATTCTGACCTGAACGGCGAACCCTATTAAAAGTCTATTGGACCGGTACTTGAAAAATCAAATGTCTCCATTTTAAAGGCTTATATGCAAGATGGAGTCTGGGGTCCAGCTACTGCCCTGGAAGACATGTATCACTGCAAAAAAAAAAGTTTTAAAGATCGTTTTTACAGGCGCAGTGATTTTAATGATGCTTAAAGTGAAACAATATAAATTAAAAATCCTATTAAATATAGTGCCTGGGGGGTCCCCTTAGTCTGCCTGTAAAGTGATGCATCTGTACCATAGATAGAACCTACTTCAGCCTGTGGGCGGGCGTAAGCGGCTTATCCTGCTAGATGTCATATGACGCCCATTTAGGATAATGAAACCACTTTCGGGTCGTCATTATTTTATATGGCGGGCAGGAAGTGGTTAAAGTAAAACTAAAGGCAAACTTTTTTAATTAACATTTTGGATAAAATAAGGGAGGGTTATAACCCCTGTCCTGTGTTTTTTTGCCCTCTGTGTCCCATTGGGGAGATTTACCTTCAGTACATGTAACCAAAACAGGAGGTGATAGGAAATCCTTCCAAAGTGAGGAAATCCCTGGTTTTCACAAGTGTTTCCACAATGAGTATCTGGATTTGCAACTTTTTCCTCTATTCCTGTTCTTGGGTTAAGTAAAAATGTGGGATTTTCTTTCATTCTCACGTTCAATGATGACGATAAACATAAAACAGAGAGAGAATGAACCTACTTAATGGGGGGCACAGACATTAATACAAACCTAAGAAAAAATATAAATCGCGCTACCTTAAATACATTAACAAACGCAAATAAATGCAAGTAAATAATCGCAAATGAAATGTGTAGAAGGCTGGCTGCTAGGTCGAAGAGTGACCTGTGATGGCCACTGAACAATATGCAGTGACCTCAAAATCGTTATGATATTGGTGATGGTGATGAACCAAAGACAAAAACAAAACACAAAAAAAAAAGAAAAAAAAAATATGTGGTGATATACAAATATATAACCATCAACTAGGTGTACCCTTTAGCTCTAAATTAATACACAGTCCAAAGTGTTAGCAAAAAAGAGTCCGTGAATAAAGATTAATAAACACCTGTGCTTCTGGATCATGACGGATTAATAAAGCGTGTCCAAAGGCAAAAAAAGTGTCCTCCACCAGACTTATGAATTGGTCTCTTACCGGAAACCCACGATCCCTTATGACAGGGGATCAGAAACAGCATATACCGGGTCCCAATCTCGTGGTGTCAGGTCTGCAGTCCTAGTGGATCTTGTATCACAAAGTGTTGGAGTAATTTGGATGTCCATCATGCAAAAAAACATCAATGGCTCCACATAGTGTGTTAAACGTATAAAATGTATTAAGAATAAATAAAAATGCACTTACAGTCATGCAATGTTGTAAACGCCTTGAATTTAAATGTGCCGGCCGCAACACAAAAATCCTCAGGCACTCATCCACTGGGGGAACTTTCAGGAACTTGGGTGACAACAGCGCCTCGCTCGTCCTACGTCCGTTTCGAAATAACTTTCGTCTTCCAGGGGCATGAGCAGCGCGCTGTGTCACCTCTATAAATAAGAGTACAAATAAAGCCAAACCCAACTCTGGTCCAAGGCCGCCTCCTATCTTGCACACATGACAGGAAGGAAAGGCTACAACATGGCATCCAAATTGCTCCAACACTTTGGGATACGAGATCCACTAGGACTGCAGACCTGACACCACGAGATTGGGACCCGGTACATGCTGTCATAAGACCAATTCATAAGTTTGGTGGAGGACACTTTTTTTGCCCGGGTGTTTATTGATCTTTATTCACAGACTCTTTTTTGCTAACACTTTGGACTGTGTATTAATTTAAAGCTAAAGGGTACACCTAGTTGATGGTTATATACTTGTATATCATCACATATTTGTTTTTTTTTTCATATTTTTTTTTGTGTTTTGTTTTTGTTTTTGGTTCATCACTATCACCAACATCATAACGATTTTGAGGTGACTGCATATTGTTCAGTGGCCATCACAGGTCACTCTTCGACCTAGCAGCCAGCCTTCTACACATTTCATTTGCGATTATTTACTTGCATTTATTTGCGTTTGTTAATGAATTTGAGCTAGCGCGATTTATATTTTTTCTTAGGTTTGTTTCTTGTATTTATTGTTTACATTAAAATCGCAGCACCTGGGGAGAGCGCATTGTTATTACGTTGTAGTTCTCTCTTTCTTTTCTTTTGTTAATTTTAGCGCAGTTTCTTTCCCTTTTTCCATTAACCACTTCAGGCCCGCGCTACCGTCGGATGACGGCAACAGCGCGGGCCTGAATATCCAACATGCCGTCATTTGACGGCATGTCATTCTGGCGTTCCCAGCGCGCGCTGTAGTGCGCGCTGCGGGGAAGTCCTGTGTTGTCCGTGTCCCTTGGACACGGCCAATCACAGATCGCGGCAAACGGCCAATCAGAGTGGCCGTTTGCGATGCGATCTGTGGGCGAATGAGAGATGATCTCTCATAGATCATCTCTCATTGCCGTTTTACACAGAGACAGCGTCCTGTCTCTGGAGGGGAGGAGCCCGATCTGTGTTCCTTCCTACATAGGGACATAGATCGGTCACCCCCCCTCCTCCCACAGTTAGAACACACCTAGCATACACATTTAACCCCTTCCTCACCCCCTAGTGTTAACCCCTTCAATGCCAGTCACATTTATACTGTAATTAGTGCATATTTATAGCACTGATCGCAGTATAAATGTGAATGGCGCCAAAAATGTGTCAAAAGTGTCCAAAGTGTCCGCCATAACGTCGCAGTACCAATAAAAATCGCAGATCGCCGCCATTTCTAGTAAAAAAAAAAAATAATAATAATAATTCTCTCCCCTATTTTGTAAGCGCTATAACTTTTGCGCAAACCAGTCGCTTATTGCGATTTTTTTTTTTACCAAAAATATGTAGAAGAATATGTATCGCCCTAAGCTGAGGAAAAAAAACGTGTTTTTTTTTTAATTGGGATATTTATTATAGCAACAAGTAAAAAATATTGTATTTTTCTTCAAAATTGTCGCTCTTTTTTGTTTATAGCGCAAAAAATAAAAATCGCACAGGTGATCAATTACCACCAAAAGAAAGCTCTACTTGTGGGGAAAAAAGGACGTAAATTTTGTTTGGGAGCCACGTCGCACGACCGCGCAATTGTGAGTTAAAGCGACGCAGTGCCGGAAGCTAAAATTTTACCTGGGCAGGAGGGGGGTGTAAGTGCCCAGTATGCAAGCGGTTAATACAAACCTGACAGGTGTTCTGATTTCTCACCACTCTGTCCAAAGAAATTAAATAAGGAATTCCTTTAGTATCAGACCAAGCGGGAGCAAATAAGAAAAGTTATTATTAAGGGTTTACAAGTAAATACACTTCAAGCTTCATGCGCAAAGCAGTAAAAAGGAAATTATGTAAACAGCTCACACTCAGTATTCATGTCATTGTGCTCTAAGCTGCTACACCCACACTCCTGGATTATCAGTCACGTATCAAATAAATCTCTACGAAATGGTTCACACAATTATAATGTACTGACTGTCCTCAGATAAGGGTGATTATCTTATTTTATGATATCACTTCCTTGTTATTAGCTTTAATTAAACCATAAAGACAAGATTAATTGTATTCTCTAGTAGTCAGAAATAAACACGTAGAATTTAAAAGGAATGTATAATGGCTTTGTACATAATTTCTTCCTTTATTTATTGAATTTCTAATTACATTTTTTAATTTGTTTATTCATATTTTACTTTCCTGTTTTTGATCCTGAAGGCAGAGTTTTAAGCTGTTTTTCTGGTCCATTGTTTGCTTCCTTGATGAAGAAAAAAAGGTAGTTTACAAACCTAAATAGTTCAAGCTGAATTTGTAAACACAGCTACTTCAGTATTAGAACTAAAGGCAAAACTTTTGTTTTCATTTAGGATAGAGAAAGAGTTATAACACCTGTCAGCTTTTTAGTCATCTGTGTCCCATTGGGGAGATTTTCCTTCATTTCCGGTCCCATAGCCAAAACAAGAAGTGAGTGGAAATCTCTTCAAAATGATGGAATCCTGGGGTGTCACCAGGGACACAGGCCTAGATTCACAAAGCGATTACGCCTGTGTAAATGTTGTTAGACTGGAGTAATTTCGACTTACGGGCGTTTTTACGCTAGTCGAAATCCTCAAACCATGAAAAGACACCTGCGGGCTTCATTTCGACTGTATTACGTGTTAGTACGCCTTCAGATCTACGCTGCCAGAAAATTGCGGCCACTGGGCGGACTTCCTGTTGTTTTTCGCCGTCAGGGTATGCTAATGAGCTTTTGCCTGCAATCCACAAAATTTCGCACTTTCAACGCAATCTCTTACGGCACCTTTAGTCATCTTTTTTTTCCGTTTCACTATACCTGCTTTTTGCTGGTCTAATATTAGACAGCCCATGTTAAGTATGGCCGTCGTTCCCGCGTCGAATTTCAACGTTTTCCGATGTCTTTTATTATTTTTAACGTAAGTCGTCCGGGAATAGGAATGTTCGTAAACGCCGCTACTCAAACAACGAATGACGTCACGACGTGATTTCGCGCAATGCACGGCGGGAAATTCCTGAACAGAGCATGCGCAGTTCGATCGTCGCGGGGACGCGCTTAATTTAAATGCTTCACGCCCCCTAATCACGTATTTCGATTGCGCGGCGGAAAAAAAATACGACACAATAGCGTACGCGCAAAAAAACTACCTGAATTCGGTGTAGAGTCTGGTGAAATACGGCAGCGTACCGTATTTCGATTACGCAGCGGAATATTACGTCTTTGTGAATCTACCCCACAGACAGCAATTAAAATAGACATGTTTTCTGTCAGGTGCCAAAACTTCTCTCCTTCGTTTTTTAATTTTTGCGGTTAGTCAGATACCTAAACACTGGAAATCTGCTGTGCCACCTATGTTCACGAAATGGAAAAGGGAGTAGTCGCTCCAGGTGGGAACCCAGTCGAATATCCTCTGCTGCAGACAACTCAGGTGCAGGCAATGAACTTAGCAAAGCAGGATCAAAGATGGTCTCTGGACAGCCGCACACAAATTGTAGCCTTTATTAAAAGAAGGACAGTACTAGAAGTCACAGAAAAATAAAATAAAACCTGTCACTGACGCTTTTCGCACTGAAACTAGTGCTTAGTCATAGCTATTCAGTGCGAAACGCGTCAGTGGCCAGGTTTTATTTTATTTTGCTGTGACTTGTAGTGCTGTCCTTCTTTTAATAAAGGCTACAATTTGTTCAAAGCGCGGCTGTCCAGAGACAATCTTTGTTCCTGCTATGTTCCCGAAATGCCTTGAGACTCTTGATATTATGCACATGGAGGAGTTGAATTCAAGTCAGTTTAGCTGTATAGCCCTGGATAATGTTTAACCACTTAGGCCTCGTACACACGATCAAATCTGTCCGCTGGAAACGGTCCGCTGGACCGTTTCAGCAGACAGATTCGATCGTGTGTACGGCCGAGCCGACGAATTTGGCCACCCGACAGATTTCAAAGCATGCTTTGAAATCTATCGGGTGGGAATCCGTCCGCCCGACATGTCTGCTGGTTAGTACACTTACCAGCAGACATGTCGTGGATTCGGCGCATGCGCGGAAGTGTTTTACTTCCTGGTGCGGTGACGTGGCGGCGTCAACGTCACCGCCACGTCACCGACATGTCAGCGCGCCGTCTGCTGGCGGGGATTTTGGTTTGCTCGTGTGTACACGCAAGCAAACCAAAATCCCAGCAGACAGATTTGTTCAAATCTGTCGGACAGACAGATTTGAACAAATCTGTCTGCTCGTGTGTACGAGGCCTTAAGGACCTTGCCTGTTTTTAAGAATCAGTGTTTACACATTAAAAACAAGTGTTTTTTTGTTAGAAAATTACTTAGAACCCCCAAAAAAATTCTAACACCCTAGAGAATAAAATGGCGGTCATTGCAATACTTTTTGTCACAGCGTATTTGCGCAGCGGTCTTACAAGGTCTTACAAAATTCACTTTTTTGAATAAAAAAAATTAGACAGCAGTAAAGTTAGCCCAATTTTTTTATATTGTGAAAGATAATGTTAGGCTGGGTAAATTAATACCCAACATGTCATGCTTCAAAATTGTGCCCGCTCGTGGAATGGTGTCAAGCTTTTACCCTTAAAAATCTGCATAGGAGACATTTAAAAAAATCTACAGGTTGCATGTTTAGGGCTAGAATTATTGCTCTCGCTCTAACAATCGTGGTGATACCTTACATGTGTGGTTTTGACACCGTTTTCATATGTGGGAGGGACTTATGAATGCGTTTGCTTCTGCGTGCGAGCTCTTCGGGACAGGGCGTTTTTAAAAAAAAAAATGTTTTACTTATTTCTTTTACTTGATTTTATTTATTTTTATACAGTTTAAAAAAACAAAATTGGATCACTTTTATTCCTATTACAAGGAATGTAAAAAAAAACTTATAATAGGAAAAAGCATGACAGGTCCTCTTAAATATGAGATCTGGGGGTCAAAAAAACATTTGTACAAGATTCACTTACATTGTTTACATAAATTATTCAATATTCCGAATCTTGATTAATACACATTCTTTTATCATTAAAACACAATACCCTTCAGCATTCATCCACACCCATTTCCACCATCCTTCCCAAATACTCATGACAATAACACTCAGAAAAAAAAAGCACCCCTCCCCTCTTCCCCCTCATTTCTTTGTCATCTTCCATTTTTTTTTTTAACCTGTCCTCTGAGGCCGTGTACACACGATCGAATTTATCTGCTGAAACCGGTCCGACAGACAAATTCGATCGTGTGTACGAGCGAACAGACAGGTTTTTCCAGCAGACAAATTTTAAAGCATGCTTTAAAATCTGTTTGCTGAAACCGTCCATCCGACATGTCCTCTGGTTAGTACGCCTAAATCTCCCGCATGCGCCGAATGGATTCGACGCATGCGTGGAAGTATTTTACTTCCTGGAGTGGTGACGTGGCGGCGTCAATGTCACCGCCACATCACCGCGCTGTCTGTCGGCGGGGATTTAGGTTTGATCGTGTGTACACGAATCAAACCAAAATCTCCCAGGAGATATGTCCGATGAAAACGGTCTGTCGGACCGATTCATCGGACATATCTCCTCGTGTGTACGCGGCCTAACTGTTTTCTCCTAATTTTTTCCTTTTATATATATATTGTTTCATTCCTTCTGAGAGCCGAAATTCATCCCATTTTTGCCATATTACTGGCATTTGACTATTTATGTATCCTTCTTTAGCCACTTTTTTTTTATGTTGTACATACCGTATTATGGCTAGTTCAATTTCGGCTTCCGGGTACTCACTCCCGTTGGAGTATAGGTGTTTCTATCCTGAGGCGCAATATAATCTGGGAATTCGCCCAGATGTGTCAAGTCCTTCCGAAAAATTTACCCCCAGCAGATAAGGACCCCCCTGTACTACGCAGGCGCGTCACGAACCTCAACAGAGTTTCCGAAAGTAGCCGAACATGTAGAGCTGCGAGTCAGCTCTACACGGCGCCTGCGCAGTCAACTCCACACGGCTCCTAGTCATTACGCAGGCGCTGTGTAGAGCTAACTCGCAGCTCTACACGTTTGGCTACTTTTGGAAACTCTGTTAAGGTTCATGACGCACCTGCGCAGTACAGGGGGGTTCCTTATCCGCCGGGGGGTGGCCTTCTTCAGCAGAACACTGCCCACCACTTCCAGGAAGTCAGTGCTTGTGGGCTTCACAATGCCCACAAGCAAAATGGGAACTTTCTAGAGCTGATTTTAAAAGTTCATCTTTTGCCCGAAAACAGACAGGGGAGGTTTGAAATCACCAAACACGTGAGTACTAATTGGTGATCTAAAAATACATTGAATGCAAAAAAAAAGGTTTGCTGTGGAAATCCCACTTTAAGAGGGCCCTGTTTATAAGAGATTAGAATCTAATAACAGAGTGGGGCAAGTTGTACAAAAAGTCATAACTGTAGGTGGATGAGCTGATGGAAAAGATAAAAGTTCAGTTTGGTTGGAGGTGTGATAGTCTTCTCTGAAAACATGAGTTTTCAGGGATCACCTAAAGGCTGCCGGACTAGGAGATAGCCAGGCTTTTTAAGGTAGAGAGTTTCAGAGGATGGGCAAGGCTCTGAAAAAGTCCTGTAGACAAGCATGGGAGGAAAAGACAAGAGAGCGCGAGAGCAGAAGGCCTTCAGTATATTTATTGTCTAACAATTCTCAGGATCCTACATTTGCATCAACAAATAAATAAATTCATGCAATGGGTGGAATTGGAACAACAGTGGTATGCATGTATTATTATGCAAGGCGTGTATCGCAGCAACTAGTTTTAATAAAAATGGCAAACATTTAAAAATAACTCCTTTTTACCTTGAAGGCATTTCATTAAGTGTAAAATTCTTCATTATTCTGACACATTCTTTTCTCATTGTTCAGTGTTTGCCCAAGAAAAGGTGTTCACGTTTCTCTGCAAACTGGGTAAAGATTTATTTTTCTTGTGAGTCAGTACTGTTGCTACAACCAGAAAGCCAAAATGAAAGAAAAAAAAATACATTAGGGTGTACTCAATACGTATGCAGTATATATTGACATTGGTTGCTAGGAACAAAAGCAGACGGTGTCACCAGTATAGGAGGTGGTTCTCTATGATAAGAGTGTTTAAGCTGTGAAATGACCACCACTGCAATTTACAATGGAAAAATCAATACGGGAATCTTTTCAAATTAACTAATGAAGTGAATAGGAACTCTAAGGCCGCGTACACACGATCGGACATATCCGATGAAAACGGTCCGCGGACCATTTCCATCGGATATGTCCGATCGGGAGTTTGATCTGATGGCGTGTACACACCATCGGATCAAATTCCCCGCCGCCGGACGGCGCGGTGACGTGGCGGTGACGCGGCGGTGACGTTGACGCCGCCGCGTCACCGCCACGTCACCGCACCAGGAAGTAAAACACTTCCGCGAATGCGCCGAATCCATTCGGCAGCGGCGCGGCGGCGGTGGGGGCCGACATGTCTGCTGGTAAGTGTACTAACCAGCAGACATGTCGGGCGGACAGGTTCCCACCGGATAGATTTCAAAGCTTGCTTTGAAATCTGTCGGGTGGAGAAATCTGTCCGCTAGCCCATACACACGAGCGGAGATGTCTGCTGAAACGGTCCATCGGACCGTTTTCAGCGGACATATCCCCTCGTGTGTACGCGGCCAAAGGCTGCGTACACACGATCAGACCGGTCCAATGAAACTGGTCCGATGGAGCGTTTTCATCGGACCACGCTGAAGTGGTCTGATGGTCTGATGTGTGTACACACCATCGGACCACAAATCCAAACAGACCAGAACGCGGTGACGTAGAACACACCGACGTGCTGAAAAAAGGAAGTTCAATGCTTCCAAGCATGCGTCAACTTGATTCTGAGCATGCGCAGGTTTTTGGTCCGATGCTTTTGTGTACTAACCATCGAATCTGTCTGACAGACAAGTGTTCGTCGGACAGATTTTAAAGCAAGTTTGGTCCGACGGACAACGATCCGATAGGCCGTACACACCATCGAATTGGTCCAATGAAACTGGTCTTAAGACCAGTTTCATTGGACCGGTCTGATCGTGTGTACGCGGCCTAATGCCACGTACACACGATCATTTTTTGTGATAAAAAAAAACCGACGTTTTCTGTGAAGTAAAAAACAACGTTTTTGAAACGTCACTTTTCAAAGACGATGTTGCATACACACCATCGTTTTTTTTCACAAAAAGCGAGGTTACGTTCACCACTCTTTTCCATTAAAGCTCGCTTCATAACTAGCTTCTGGGCATGCGCGGGTTGAAAAACATCGTTTTAAACAACGTTTTTGCTACACACGGTGACTTTTTGTGAAACAAAAAACGACGTTTTGAAAAACGACACAAAAAATTCAAGCATGTTGGAATTTTTTTTGGTCGTTTTTTTTTAAGACAAAAAACTATGTTTTGCCCACACACGATCAATTTAAATGACGTTTTAAAAAACGACGTTTTTTTTCATCGCAAAAAACGACCGTGTGTACGTGGCATAAAAGTACACATGACTGTTTTTCATGTTTTTTTTTTTTTTTAAATGGTCATTAAAAATGATTGTGTGTGGGCTCCAGAGCATTTTTCATGACGTGAAAAATGGGCATTAAAAATTTAGAACATGCTCTAAATTTTCTCGCGCGTTTTTCACCTCGTAAAAAACAGCCGTGTGTAGGCTTGAACGACGGGAGAAAAACACGCATTCTCAGAAGCATGTTATGAGACGGGAGCGCTCGTTCTGGTAAAACTAGCATCTGAAAAGCACGAAGACTGAAAAGCGCAAATCGTCTCTCACTAACCAAAAAAATAGAACCTGTTTTAAATTTTTCTTATGGTTAAAAAAACGATAGAAAAAACCGAACGTCTGTGGGGAAATCCATGAACTTCATTTTTCTCAGCACGTTGTTCGGTTTTACGCCACCGCGTTGGACACAATCGGATTTTTAACCGATGGTGTGTAGTCAAGACTGATGAAAGTCATTGGATATCTGATGAAAAAATCCATCGGCCCGTTTTCATCAGACGAACGGATCGTGTGTACGCCTAGGTTCACATTGGAGCGATTTGTCATGCGATTTGAGAGATCAAATCGCATGACAAGTCGCAGCCTATTGGCGGCAATGGCACTGTTCCAATCGGTGCGATACCGATTTTGCGGCGCCGCAGCAATTTGCAAAAGTAGTTCCTGCACTACTTTTGCCGATTTCAGGTGCGATTTCTATAGACATCTGTGTATGAAGCCACACAAACGTCTATCAAGTAGCACCTGAAATCGCGATGACCTTGCTACTTTGAAATCGCGCTACTTCAAGTAAAGTAGCACAATTTGAAAGTAGCATCAGTGTGAACCAGGGCTACAGGGCATAAGGCAGCATTCACACAGGTGACTAGCAACAGTGTGACTAGCAACAGTGTGACTAGCAGCAGCTGATTCCTGCTGCTGTTTCTGCCACCTGTGAGCTGCTAGCTGTAGCCGCTGAGACCTGTATACTCCAATGACAGGCCTCCAGTGGCTGCAGCTATCCATGGCTGTCCGCACAGCTCGTGATTACCTGAGATGATCACTGCTGGATGCACAAAATAAGGACTGTATTTTGTGTAGGATATGAGGTGACAAAGTTCAAAGCAAACTTTTCATGCTATTTATTTTTTCCCTGCAGTTCTGCTTTATACTCACTTATTTTGCTGTATATATCACTGAAAGAGCTTGAAGAGCTGTTGGTGAATCTTCTTCATTGGACACATCCCTATATCGCAGGGATAGAGAGGGTAAAAAAGGGGGAGGGGTATGACTGTATATCAAAAATTATGTACAAGTGAATGTGAGGCCAATTACACACGATCAGACCAAACCGATGAGACTGGTCCGACGAACCGTTTTCATCGGACCACCGCTAAAGTGGTCTGATGGTCTGATGTGTGTACACACCATCAGTCAAAAATCCCATTGGGCCAGAACGCGGTGATGTAGAACACAACAACGTGCTGAAAAAACAAAGTTCAATGCTTCCAAGCATGCGTCGATTTGATTCTGAGCATGCGTGGGTTTTTGGTCCGATGCTTTTGTGTACTAACCATCGTTTTGGTCCGACGGACAGGTGTCCATCGGACAGATTTTAAAGCAAGTTTTAAAACTTTGGTCCGATGGACAACGGTCCGATGGGCCGTACACACGATCAATTTGGTCCGATGAAACTGGTCTTCAGGCCAGTTTCATCGGATCGGTCTGATCGTGTGTACGTGGCCTGAGAGATCACATCACTAAGGGAGCTAGAAGGTGGAATCCTTATGGGTAAAGATACAAATGGAGGAAACAAATACTAATACTGGGAGTATGCGATAGGCCCCCTAACCAGAGGGAGGAGGTAGAGGCAGACCTCCTATCACAATTTGGATTAGAGACACGAATGTGAAGTGTCTCCCTAAGTACCAAATCACTCGGCTGCAAGTCGTTCAAAATACGGCCGCCAGACTTGTGACTGGGAAAAAACCATGGGAATCAATCTCACCTTCACTGAGATCCCTTCATTGGTTGCCAGTAAAAACAGAATTGCTTTTAAAGCACTCTGTCTGACTCATAAGTGCATCCATAGGAAGGCTCCGCAATATCTATGCGAAAAGATAGAAGCCCACAATTCCAATCGCGTTCTGCGATCCACCGACCAAAATTTGGTCAAGGTACCCAAAGCCAGATACAAGTCTAAAGGAGAAAGAAGGTTTGCTTTCCAAGGTCCCAGACTATGGAACGCTTTACCAGCCAGCATTCGGTTGGAGGAAAACCACCTGACCTTTAGAAGACGGATTAAAACTCTGCTCTTTTGAGGTCATGAGAGACAGAAACAACGAGCGCCCAGAGGCGATTTAGTTTGCATGTGTCGCTCTATATAAGTTTTTCATTCATTCATTCATTCTTTATAATGGGGCGATTTTAATTATCCAGGCATAGACTGGGTGGAAGGAACCGTGCATTTATGTAAGGCTCCCCAGTTCCTAAATGTCTTGCAGGACAATTTTATGGGTCAGGTGGTAGATGCACCAACTAGAAACAAAGCGTTACTAAACCTACTGATTACCAACAATACAGACCTAATCACAGATGTGGAAATACGGGGCAATTTAGGAAATAACGATCACAGGTCAATTTGTTTTAGTATAAATCAAACAAATAGGAAACATAAGGGGAATACAAAGTCACTGAATTTCAAAAGAGCCAACTTCCCTAAACCATGATCCTTGCTAGAAGATAATAATTGGGATGAAATCTAAAGAACAAAGAACATGGAGGGAAAATGGGTAGGCTTTAAGAGCATATTAAATAAGGGCATTGGCCATTGGCCAGTGCATCCCAATGGGAAATAAATAAGAGCTAATAAAAATCCTGGTTGGCTTAACTCTAACATTAAAATGCATATAAAAGCAAAGAAGGTCTTCAAAAAATACAAGGCTGAGGGGTCATCATCACCATCATATAATAAATAATATAATAAAAGATATAATAAAATATTTACAAAAATGTGAGGGGTGTACTTACTTTTGTGAGATTCTGTACACACTTTCTAGCATTTGCCCACACATCTGTGCTTAAATATAGGATTTGATCTCCTAATAAAACAATATTTCCTGCTGCATTTTGAGACCATGACAAGTCCCTCATAATATGTACACCCAAAAGATTAAAGAAGAGAGCAAAGAGGAGCAGCACAAGCAACTTGATAGGTATCTATTGGAAGTGGCAGTGAGTGAAAAGTCGAATAGCTCTTAGGAACACTTTTCAGCTTAAATGATGTTTGACAAGGTTGACAAGGTCAAACATTTGGATTGTTTGGATGCCCTTGGACAACCATCAATGCTCTCTCTCTCATGTACCTGGTGAGCTGTAGAGGGGGCTTCTCTTGTACCATTTGTCCAAACCCCCCCCCCCCCCCGGCAGTGGTGACATCAAATGTGAGGACACAGAGTGGCACGAAGGCCAATTTAGCAGGCAGTGCCAACTGTTGGATGCAGGACACAAATGACTGTGGACCACCAGGTAGGCCTGAACATGGTGACACTAGATTAAAAAACAGTAGTTTACCTAGGACACAAGCCAAAGGTTGTCCACAGCTAGACAGTGAGGTACAGGAATGTAAGACAAATGCAGAGTCATGATACAACCCAAGGTGTAAGAGATTTCATGGTAAAGGGATTCAATTAACTTTTGTCTGTATGGAATAATTAATCTGTGATCCACAAAAAATATAATCTGTGATGACTGATCGTTATTGATACCAATTATTATTGATATTAATTAGTAATAACAATATATATATACAGTATATAAATATATATATTTATTTATTTTTGCCGCGGGCTGGGGGTACTTGAATGAGGTGTTTTCCTTTTTCCATAATGTCCAGCATTGTGTGTTTTTATGGCCTACTTTTATTTGCCACTTTGTGAGTATTCATTTTTTGTTGATTCCATTATTGAATGAATGTTATTTGGTAATGCATTAGGTGTGTGTGACTTTCATCTTATTTTGTCTTTGTAGTTGCTGTCCAGGCTGTGAACTGACCCTGGATTGTAATATATCTAATTAGGGAGAAGGGAGTCTAAACACAGGCAAAGGTCACAACAGATAGACAGGAATTCAAAGGAAACTCAAATCTGGGTCAGGCGCAGGAAAGTAAATGTAGCAGGTCAAGTCCCAGCTAATAAGGGACTTGTTAAAAACCATTCAAGAATCTGTCTATGTCACAATCCAGCTTAAAGAGGCTGCTTGACCCTAATACCCTAATACCAGTGTTGAGCATGGACATGCACATACAGTATGCACACGCTGCAGTGAAGAATGCAAACTAACACAAGCCTTTAGGGCCCTTTCACACGTGCGGACGAACGGTCCGCTTTTTCTAAGTCCGTAAACGGACTTAGAATGGGGCCCTATGGGAGCGGTCCGCCTACGATCCGCGTCCGTCTGGATCCGTTTTGCGGACGGAAGAAAACCCTATTTTTCTTCCGTCCGGTGGATCGGATGCAAACGGACAGACGGTCTGTTTCCATCCGATTCCCCATAGGGGATAGCGAAGGAGAGACAGGACGGTCCCTGCAGAGTGTGCGGGGACCGCCCTGTCCGCCGACAGCTGAGCGGGACCCCCCGCTGAGCCGACGGACACACACGGAGCGGACCGAAAAACGGTCCGTACCATGTGAAAGGGCCCTTACAGTGAGCTTTTGGTAGAAAATATGAGCATACAATGTCTTCTCATTCTAGTATACACTGGACTTTTCTTAGACCCTATTTTGGCACACTGGCCTTTTTTCTCCTCTAGATACTCTTTTTGGGCCAGATTCACGTAGAGAGGACATCTTTGTGCGGGCGTAGCGTATCTACTTTATGCTGCGCCGGCGCAATGTTGAGAGGCAAGCATGCTATTCACAAAGAATATGCGCTCAACGTTGAGCCGGCGTAGCGTATAGTTGTCGGCGTAAGCCGACGTGAGTCAAAGTAGGTGGAAGTGGGTGTGATATATTATAATGAAGTGTGATCCCATGCAAATGATGGGCTTAGCTTCAAAGAACGAACTGCGCATGCGTCGTCTCTTGGACGCATCCCAGTGCGCATGCTCACAGTTACGTCGAAATAGCTGCCTAAGATACTGTACGTCTAACACTGCCTACGACGTAAACGTAACCTACGCCCAGCCCTATTCACGTAGTACTACGTAAACGACGTAACATACTACAGCTGTTCAGACAGCCATACCTTTGCATGGGTTGCGCCACCTTTAGGTGGAATAACTTTACGCTGGACGTACGCCTTACGTAAACGGCGTATATTACAGCGACGGGCGCAAGTACTTTTGTGAATCGGCGTATCTCGGTCATTTACATATTCAACGCGTAAATTAATGGAAGCACCCCTTGCGGCCAGCGGAAATATGTGCCCACGATACGCCGGCGTAGGCAAGTTACGTCGGGCGGAGGAAGCCTATTTTTCGACGTATCTAGCGTCGGGAATTGGCGTAAATATACGTCAGCACACATTTGGACTTACGTTGGCGTATCTGGAGATACGTCGGCGTAAGTCTTTTGTGAATCCGGCCCCTATTGAGTTTGCTGCCACTAACCATGGTGGGGTCAGGGAAGTATTCACAGTTCCTCCACAGATTGGCCTTGCCCCCTCTCTACAAGATAACTAGACCTTTGTTTTCACCATCTTGTTCCAATCGATGCTTGAAGCTGACCGCAGATCAGTAGATTTTTAAACAAATGTTCGTAAAGCATTCGTGTGAAAATTCTCATGCCGCGTAGACACGACCATTTTTCACAGCGAGGAAAGAGCATTTTTCTCATCGTGAAAAATGGCCATTAAAAATTGAGAACATGCTTTAATTTTTCTTGTTGTTTTTCACATCGTCTTTCACGTTGTGAAAAACAGCCGTGTGTAGGCTTTAACGACGGGGAAAAAACGTGCATGCTCAGAAGCAAGTTATGAGACGGGAGTGCTTGTTCTGGTAAAACTAGTGCTTGTAATGGAGATAGCACATTTGTCACGCTGTAACTGACTGAAAAGCACGAAGACTGAAAAGCGAGAATCGTCTCTCACCAAACTTTTACTAGCATGAAATTAGCAAAAGCAGCCCAAAGGGTGGCGCCATCCGAATGGAACTTCCCCTTTATAGTGCCGTCGTACGTGTTGTACGTCACCGCGCTTTGCTCAAGCATTTTTTTTTTCACGATTGTGTGTATGCAAGGCAGGCTTGACAAGAATCACGTTGAGAAAAACATTGTTTTTTCCATGGCATTAAAAACGGTTGTGTGTACGCAGCATCAGTATATTCGATGAGTTGAAGAATGTCATTCAAAAGTACTTAAAAATGTAATTTTCCTTTAACATTTAAAAGGGTTGTAAAGGAATTTTTTTCCCCCTAAATAGCTTCCTTTACCTTAGTGCAGTCCACCTTCACTTACCTCATCCTTCCATTTTGCTTTTAAATGTCCTTATTTCTTCTGAGAAATCCTCACTTCCTGCTCTTCTGTCTGTAACTCAACACTGTAATGCGAGGCTTTCTCCCTGGTGTGGAGAAAGCCTCTTGAGGGGGGAGGGGGCGAGCAGGCAAGTCAGGACACTCTTTACTTTGCAGATAGAGAAAGGAGCTGTTTGTTAGTGGGCGTCCTGACACTCCTGCTCGCCCCCTCCCCCCTCAAGAGGCTTTCTCCACACCAGGAAGAAAGCCTTGCATTACGGTGAGCATTTCTCAGAAGAAATAAGGACATTTAAAAGCAAAATTGAAGGATGAGGTAAGTGATGGAGGACTGCACTAAGGTAAAGGAAGCTATTTAGGGGGAAAAAAAATTCCTTTACAACCCCTTTAATTTTGGAATGAATATCACATGCACATCGTTTTCCTCGTCGAGTTCCTTATTAGGCTTGTCGAGGAACTCGACAAGCTTACTTTGCG
Organism: Rana kukunoris; assembly: GCA_029574335.1. Lineage (NCBI taxonomy): Eukaryota > Metazoa > Chordata > Amphibia > Anura > Ranidae > Rana > Rana kukunoris. Next base: position 25,837,012 of record CM056054.1, read on the forward strand.
TACACACGTTAAAGACCAAATCTCCTCGTTCTCAAACGCGGTGACTTCAACACATACAACGGCAGGGGCTGCTTTTGCTAATCTCATGTTACTGCGTGTTAGGTAAAAATTTGGTAAGAGACATCTGCACCTTTCAGTCTGTTACAGCGTGACAAATGTGCTATTTCCATTACAAACGCTACTTTTACCGAAGGTGCGCGGGTATCTTAGCATAAACACGCTCGAGTTTCTCGTCGAAAAGCAGCCCGACGAGGAACACAACAAGCCAATTTGACTCCTGTCGAGGAAAAAGAGAACGTGCTCTCTTTTTTGCTCTGTAAAAAGGAAAATCTTGCGCTGCATAAAAGAAAATAAGATACATAAAACAGCTGCTCCCCAAAAATAATCAGATGATTATAAACTCTTTTTTGCTCGTCGAGTTCCTTGACAGTTTCCTCGATGAAAAACGTACACACGACCGGTTTCCTCAGCAGAAAAGCTCTCCCACCGAGTTTCTTGATGGATTCTACCGAGGAAACCGGTCGTGTGTATGAGGCCTAAGAATACACAGATCATCGCTACAGCCTCTGATCAAGAAACTTTTATTTGACAAAGTGGTTGTCAATCAGTAGATAGACTTCTGTTCAACTGCAGTAAACACACATGGATGAAAATTTGTTCAAATTTGTTGCTGAACTGGCCTAATTTTGAAACACCTATGGACAGTTTTAGATTTTAAGTTTGTTATCTATTCTACTACTCTACTTAAAATATTTGAAATATTTCATGATTTCATGATTACCAGCCATTTTGTTATGAGTGGTATGTTCTGAGATGCTTGGTGAAACTTTGATCTTTAAAAATAACCTTTCTTTTCTCTTGTTTCCCCATATCAGTAAATGCCTCCCTTTTTGTGATACGGCCTGTGGGTCACTCCCTGAATTGCTGTAAGACATCTGTAGCAACAGCTAAGAAATGTGCAGTTGTAATGCATACAGAATCTGAGCACGCCACCAATGCTAGACAAATAGAGCACTCTGGTCTCATGAAGCACATAATAGCATCTATTCTTTTATTTGTATTTTTTTTTTTTTTATTAGACATGTTTTTCAAAAAGACATACATCTTCCGGGTTTGTCAACTTAACAATCATCCACACTTAGCGGCCACGCAGGGCCCAACAATCCTCACCTGACTAACATAGTATACTAACCTATCATACCCCCACCCTCGTCACAGCTCAGCAGTACGGGCATAATATACTTTGTTCATAAGCGGTATTGATCTCTGTCCAGGTGAGCAGTCTAGCTTACAATCATCAAAGAGTGTGTTATGTACATACCAGATACCAGTTACCTTGTTATTATCTATACATTACAGTCTATACCACATCACCCCCTTCTGGTTACCTGCATTTAGAAGCCCCCCCGCACCTTCGTGAAGCAACGTGATACCCCAGGATGTTCAACCCTAACCAACCGAACTCAAGGGATTCATACCATGACTTCCACACTTTCTCAAGTTTTTTTCCACAACCCCTGGCCCTTTTGCCACCAGCCCTTTCCGGAAGAGTACATCAAGTGCATTCCTATCCTTCCATTTTATTAGTATGGCTTTCTTGCCTTAGAACAAGAGGATGGTAAGTAGCGTTCTCTGAGCTTTTGTGGGAACCACCTCCTCCACCTGTCCCAACAAACTTTTGAATGTTTTTATGCTTTTTTAGAATTTGAAATATTAAACTTATATCTACGGTATTTTAAAGAATTACGGTCCATATACATATTGTTGGATTCATTGTCATTTAAAGTCCCGTCAGATGGTTTTTCATTTTGCTGTTTCTCATATATACTACACGGACTGTACTATATACTCTGAACTGTATTATTTATACTACATGGACAGCACTATATACTCTGCACTGTATTATATATACTAAACAGACTGCACTATATACTCTGAACTGTATTATATATACTACACAGACTGCACCTTATACTCTGCACTGTATTATATATACTACACATATTGCACTAAATACTCTCCACTGTATCATATATACATATAGATCACAAACTCTGTCGCCATACCATCAATCAATTTAGAGGGCTCTCTTTGCTGAGCATCCTCTATTTTGCACAAACCCCCCCCCCCCTAGGTTAGCAGACAAAAACTTCACATAGTGAGGTAGGTTTGATTATTTAAGCTTTTCCTCCTCTCTTACCCTTCTCTTGGATCAAAACTATACGGAATATTGCCCAGCAGCAAGTGGTTAACAACATTCTAAATGTCTGGGAACTGAGGAAACCAATTGCTGGAGTTTTTGGAGAGGAATGTTGTCCCATTCTTGGCTGATATAGGATTCTAATTGCTCAACAGTCCTATGTCTTCCTTGTCATATTTTTCATTTCGAACTGCACCAAATATTTTCAATTGGTGACAGGTCTGGACTGCAGGCAGGCCAATTAAGCACCCAGACTCTTCTACTACGAAGCCATGCTGTTGTCATAGATGACATATACGGTTTAGCATGGCCCTGCTAAAATATGCAAGGTTTTTTCCTGAAAAATAAGTTATCTGCATGGGAGTATATGCTGTGCTATGCAGCTCTGGATATATCTTTTAGCATTGATGGTGCCTTTTCAGATGTGCAAGCTGCCCATCCTATACACACTAATGCACTCCCATACATTCAGAGATGCAGGCTTTTAAACTGAGTGTTAATAACAAGCTGGAAGGTCCCTTTCCTCTTTAGTCTGCAGGATGTGGTGCCCATAGTTGCCAAAAAAAAAAGGCTGATTTTGATTAGTCCGACCACAGAACAGTTTTCCACTTTGCAACAGATCATTTTAAATGAGCTTGGGCTCAGAGAAGATGGCAGCGTTTCTGGATCATGTTCAGATATGGCTTCTACTTTGCATTATGGAGGTTTACTTTGCATTTTTGGATGACACAGTGAACTGTGTTCGCAAACAGTGATTTTTGGAAGTATTTTTGAGCCCATGCACTGATGTCCATCACAGAATCATGTCTGTTTTAAATGTAGTGCAATCTGAGGGCCCGAAGATCACAGGCATCCAATATTGCATTTTGGCCTTGTTCCTTGCAGATTTCTCCACACGCTTGGAATCTTTTGATTATATTGTGTACTGTAGATTATAATATATTTAAAGTCTTTGCAATTTTACGTTAAGGAACTGTCACGAATGTCACGTGTACCCCAATGCAGGTGGTCAGACACTATAGCTAGCTACTGTGTGCTTCACCTATAGCAGCCCCCTTTCCCTTAAGGCAAGCAGGCCTACCGGTACATGGTTGCCCCCAGGACTTATATATACTGCTATAGTGCCTGGCCACCACACCAGGGCAGACGCGAATGGAGCAAACAACAGACTACTTGCAGTTCAACAAACAGCGCGGTTCTATGACAGTCCAGATAAAAGGCAGGCTGAGTTCAGGGAATAGTCCAATATCCAATCCGGGTCATACATAGGGAAATCCAACAGCAAAGCAGGGCAGACAAACGGGAGGCTTGATAAGGAACGATGCAGGTATCGCTTATATCAGGTGACTGACCAATTCAATCACCTTTCAGGTGAACACAGACAGGGGGAATGCAACAGCCAACACCTGGAGGCTGGAATGAGGAGCAGAAGCACTAAGTGATCATGACAGGAACATTATTCTGAAACTTTTCAAAAAATTTTAGATGCAGTTTTTCATAGAAAGGTGAACCAATGCTTCTTTACTTCTAAAAAACTCTGGCTCTGTAAGATGCGCTTTTTATTCCCAGACATGTAAAGGACTTGGCAATTAAACCAATTAGTTCCTAATTACCGTATTTATCGGCGTATAACACGCACAGGCGTATAACACGCACCCTAACTTTATGAGGGAAGTTTCAGGAAAGAAACTTTCCACAGCCCCCTGCGTATAACATGCAGGCACAGTTAACCCTCTATTTTCAGGGTAAAAAAGTGAGCATTATACGCCAATAAATACAGTAGTTCCTTGTTAGTACCACCTACTTTGCCAGCTTTTTGTTGCCTTAATGCAACTTTTTTGAGATGTGTTGTTGACATCTTGACAAATTGTAAATTTTCTAAATTTAAATATCTGATATGTTTGCTATTATCTATTGTGAATCAAATATGGGTTTATGAGATTTGAAAATCATTGCATTCTGTTTTTACATAGATTTTACATATTATCCCAACTTTTTTTGGAATTGTATTTATCAATGTTAATGTAAAATATCTTAACTATTAATTTTCTATTACCAGTGCCTTGGTGCCTCCTGAAGAAGCTTTTCTGTGAAACGCATTGCTATACCCCCCCCCCCCCCTTTCACCAACACTGTGCTTCAAAAGTTGTTTCGCTTGATCTGTATCATCTCTGTATTGATTATTATATTATTGATTACATGTTGACAGTCCATGTAGTATTAGGCAACATTATGTAAACCTATGTGTAAGTTGTTGATGCTATATAAATTCCTATAATTATAATATTTCCTCATGCAATAATAGAATGCACAGTGATTAGTAATAAGTGTGACATTGAAACTGTAAGTAGAAAAGATAAGAATGGAAAGTTATAGGTGGAAGGGGGAGGAAAAGGAGTGGGGAATTGGAAATATAGAAAGGAAGGGGTTGAGGCATAGGGGAGTGTACAAAGGGATTTTTTAATTTTAATGAATTTACTGTGTTATTCTATTTAGTTTTGTTCAATTGATTAACTTGCTAAATTGAAAGGGATGGTTGAATTACATTAATTCAGCAGTTCCTGTTATTAATCAGCTTTCTACATTCTTTCAGTGAATAATTTACAGGTCTTGTACTACTACATACTGTAAACATTTTAAGAAAAAGGATATGTATTAGACATGTGCACACTGATATATTTTGTTTCGGAACTTCGCTTTAGTTAGCTACTCCCGAAATTCGTTTTTATTTTATTTTTTTTCATTTAGAAATGCATTAGTCTGAAAATCCGAATTAATTAAGGTCGAATCTGTTATTGAAGGCTTATGGTGTCCGTCGAATGTTCTAAGAAGATTAGCCGGAGTAGCTAAATTGTACAACGCTGCAATCGTACATTTCCGGTCGAATGTTCCGCCTACTGTACATATAGAAGAATTCTAATGTTGTATGACACTAGTAATAATTATATTTATAAATTATTATTACTAGTCAACCAACATTCAAATTGTTCTATAGCCTAAGGGGCGAGCATTTGACCGGAAATGTACGATCGCGGCGTTGTACAGTTTAGCTGCTGGTCAAATCTTCTTAAAACTTTCAACAGACACCATAAGCCTTCAATGACAGATTCAACGTTTGTATGTTTTTCGCTGCTTCGTCGAATCTTCAACGTACATGTTGAATGGTCTCCCCCAACACTGTCTCTATAATGTTGAATCTTTTCTCTCTATAATGTCAAATCTTTCCTCTCTATGTAGAATAATATTGGACTAATGGAGTTAAGGTTAGGCACATTCAACCACAGATTTGATAGACACAGATTACTATTGTCAGCGTTATTGTTGAATCTCCTGTCTATATTAAACTGTTGTTGCAGCAAAAACGGATTTCGGATTCTGCGCGTTCGTTTTCATTTGTTAAAATGATAATGAAAATACCCGAAATTTGGACGAAAATGCATTTGGACGAAAACGAATGCACGTATCCAATACGTATCTTCTTTTGTAGCTACAGATATGGTCACTTAAATGGATAGTAAAGTCAGAAGTTTTTTTTTTTTTCTTAATGCATTTATCCTATGCATTAAGATAAAAAGCCTTCTGTGTGCAGCAGCCCCCCTGACACTTACCTGAGGTCCCTCTCTGTTCAGCGATGTCCACAAGTGTCTCAGCTGTCCGAGAGAGGAGGCGTTACGGGGTCGGGGCTCCATGTCTGAATGGACACAAGGAGCTGTGACTTGGCTTGGGTGCCCCCATACCAAACTGCTTGCTGTGGGGGCACTGAACAGGAGGGAGGGGGCCACAGAACAGGGACTTGGAAGAGGAGGCTGCTCTGTGCACATCTACTGCAACAGAACTGGTAATTATAACATGTTTGTTATTTTTATAGGAAAAAAAAATAGACTTTACAATCACTTTAAGGGCTTGTTTAGGGTGAAGAGCAATTCTGTAAACCACTCTAAAATTGCCATACAATGAGCATGGCCAACCCTAGTAAATCTGTATGGTAAATATTTTAAAGCCCAATTAAATTTTCAGTTAAAATCAACTAAATACATTCTAGGTGCATCAAAAAGCTGTTCAAAGCCTTAAAGGGGTTGTAAAGGTTTGTTTTATTTTCGTTTCCCTTCTAAATGTTTTTTTTTTCTTGTTCTGAATTTCTCACTTCCTGTTCCTCCTCAGTAACCTTTCCACCATCATCCGAGTGGTGGATAGTCAGTCAGAACAGCTTACTGAGGAGGAACAGAAAATGAGAAATTCAGACAAAGAAAAAAAAAACATTTAGAAGGGAAATCGAAGAAAAAGGTAAGTGAACCAACCAACAATGCACTAGCCTAAAGAAACATATAGAACCTATAGAAAATAAAAAAACTAACCTTTACAACCCCTTTAAGGCATGATCAGAAAAACATACAAAAAAATACCATAATCATACAAAAATCTGATAGTTAGTACACAGCTTTTGAGAGCCAATCACGACAATTCATGCAAAATTATCCGATGGGCAAAATGTTTTCTCGTTTAATCAGTACAGTTGTCATTCGAAAATACAATACATTATTTCACTTCCGAATTTCTATTCTGTCGTATGAGAAGATTTTTTTTTTAACTTTAGTAAACTCTTCATTTTTGATATGAGACTAGCATCATGGTGTTTTCTCCATAATACAAAATACATAATGCCCTGTACACACGATCGGACCGATTGTGTGTGGGCCCTATCTTTTTTTTCCCCATCGGTGAATTTTTTTTTAACCTGTTTAAAGTTTTCTGATGGTTAAAAAACCGATAGAAAAAAACGATTGTCTGTGGGGAAATCCATCGGTCAAAAATCCACGCATGCTCAGAATCAAGTCGACGCATGCTCGGAAGCATTGAACTTCATTTTTCTCTGCACATAGCTGTGTTTTACATCACCGCGTTGGACACGATTGGCTTTTAAATGATGGTGTGTAGGCACGATTGATGATCAGTCAACTTCATCATATATCTGATGAAAGAAATCCATCAGTCCGTTTTCATCGGATGAACCGATCGTGTGTACGTGGCATAACACATTCAGCAAGATGAGCTATAAGAAGTCAAGTCGTTTTGGGTAATCTGATCTTTTAATTAATGAGGAACTCCCAAGAATATTGAGTATAAAAGAAAAATTAATACAAGCGATTGAGCTGTTTATAGATTGTTCATGTGAAATGCATGACAAGGTTAATCTTTCATACCAGGTCTATTAGTGTGTATTGAAAACCTGCTGATCCAGAGTTACAAGTTATACATTCTGCCGGTGAGAGTTCTATGTTATATAGCTGTCATTATTTCTTTATATAACAGTACAGTAAGGCTTGAATTGAACTATGAGTTTGACCACTGACTAAGGTGTAACTACACAAAGGTGAGAATGTGCACCCGTTTCCTTAAAGGGGTGTTCCAGCCCTAAGTTGTGTTTATTAAAAGTCAGCAGCTACAAAAAGTGTAGCTGCTGGCTTTTAATAAACACTCACTTACCTGCTCCTGCGTTCCAGCGACGCGCCGACCGGGGCTCCGCTCCTCTGCCCCCCTCCCCGGCCGGCGTCTCCATCCTGACTGTGGGCACCCAGCCGTGACAGCCTTCGGCTTCACGGCCGGGCACCCACTGCGCATGCGCGAGCCGTACTGCGCATGCGTGCGCGGCGCGGCTCGCCGCTGATTGGAGAGGCGATCGCATGGGACCTGTCAGTGTCCCATGTGATCGCCTACAGGGAGGGGGCTGGTGTAGGCGATTAAGCTTAATCGCCTAACCAGCCCCTCGGCGGAAGCAGGAAGTGGGACAGGAAGTCCCACTCCTACTGAAGCCCCCACTCCCCCCCCAAAAAAATTACATGCCAAATGTGGCATGTATGGGGGTGAGGAGTGGATTGAGAAGGGGTCATTTTTTTGGGTGGAACACCCCTTTAAGAATTAGGCATTCTAGTCCCTGTCCCCTTTTTTAGCTGTGTGTGTGTAAAACGACTTCATGCAAACACCTCTGCAAATGTACAGAAATAATATTGTTCTAGTCCCAGAAGGCCAGATTCTCTAAGAAATTCGCCGGCGTAGCGTAAGCCATTTACACTACGCCGCCGCATCGTACTAGAGCAAGTGCCGTATTCCCTAAGCATTTGCTCCATCGTTTGCGTTGGCGTAGCGAAAATGGCCCAGCGTAAGCCCGCGTAATTCAAATGAGGCGGCTTGTATTTAAATGAAGCGCGCCCCCGCCGGCCGGGGAAAAAGCCCAGTGCACATGCTCCAGCTCACGTCGGAAAGCGTCGTTGAAACCGACGTCAAAACGGCGTGAGCGTCATTTACGCAACTCCCTATTCGCGAACGAGTTAGTAAAACGACGTAAGCGATGGAAAAAGCCGATGCTGACCCGACGCCATACTTAACATGGCATCCGACGGCACCCGACGGCATCCGACGGAACTTCGTAAGGTTATTCCACATAGAAGCTGGGGTAATCTTACGCGGACGAAAACGACGTACGCGGCGACGGGCCAGCGTAAAAGCGATCGGGAATCGGCGTACTACCTCATTTGCATATGCACATGAGAAAACAACGTAAAGGCCACCTAGTGGCCGGAGTTGTCATTACAACTACGATCCGCAAGTGTAATGGTTTTACACTTGTCGGATGTAGAAGCGTATCTATGCAAAAGTGATGCTAAGCATCACGCGCATAGATACGAGGCAAAAAAAACGGCGATACGACGGGGTATCTGAGATACTCCGTCGTAACGCCGCTGAGAATCTGGCCCAGAGTGTTTATCAAGCCAAATAGTTTTTTTCTCTAGATTTCCGTCAATGGGCACCCAACATTAGCATAAACAATAGAAGAAAAAAAAACGGAGCTTCAGATCAAAACCAGATGAAAGAGTCCGAGATAACTTTTATTGTTGGTAAAAACAGCCAAAGGGCCTTGGGGGAAACAACACTTTCCTTTCATAGAGGTTCAACACAGAATAAAACGTTGAAGAACTTCACAGATCTAGATGGTCTTCACAAAAGTTGCCTACCAGCAATGGAGCTCTATTCTGTTTCTGTCTCTATTGCTGTTGGAGAGCCCGTCAGGTAAAACATTGTCATGTGTGAGGGTAAAGCTCTTTACTGGAGTTATAACAGTAAAAATCTGACAACCGTTCTAATTCTGTGTACACACGGCCGTTTTTCATGACGAGAAAAATGCATTTTTTTTTAAATTGGTCGTTAAAAGCGGTTGTGTGTAGGCTACAGAGCATTTTTCTCGGCAAGAAAAATGGGTTCAATAAAAATTTAGAACATGCTCTATTTTTTCTCGTCGTTTTTCACGTTGTTGTTTTTCTCATCATGAAAAACGGTCGTGTGTATGTTTTAACGACGGGGAAAAAAACATGCGTGCTCACAAGCATTAATGAGATGGGAAATTAGCATAATCAGCCCAAAGGGTGGCGCTATTCATGGAACTTCCCATTTATAGTGCTGTAGTACGTCACTGCGCTTTGCTCGAGCATTTTTTATCACGATCGTGTGTATGCAAGGAAGGCTTGAGAGGAAAACGTCGAAAAAAACATTGTTTTTTTCCATGACATGAAAAATGGTCGTGTGTACGTGGCTTAACCCTTCTTTACATATGCTTTAATGCTTTAACCACCTGCCAACCTCCCACAGGCACAGTCAGGTACATGTAGATAAACTAGCAAATTACATCATCACAGGATGGTACTGTGGGTGTATAGGTAATGGTAAATGGTAATGGTAAAAAGTGCTACATCCTATTAACTAAGGTTTGCGCATTTAAGAACGATCATGGACGTTACAGGCACCTGTATTAAAAACTGTTATTCATAACACATTTACAAAAATTCTTAATGAAAGTATATAAAAAGAATGCAGTCTCATGTAAAAGATAATCAGCACATCCAACTTTAACCGGTGGACCAGGGTCGGTAAGTGTGACAACCACTGGTATAATCCCTAACTAGAGTGGGAGCAGGATAACATTTTATAGATGCAAGCTTGACGTGTTTTGCGATATGATGCTTCTTCAGGCGCTTATCAATATTTTTCACTAAGTAGATCAGGCATGTCCAAAGTCCGGCCCGGGGGCCAATTGCGGCCCGCGTTCTGGTTTAATGTGGCCCCCTGGTAATTTGGATATATATATCTTTTGTGGCCCCCAGGGCCGCAAAAGATATATACTGTATTTATTGGCACTACCTCAGATGGGACAGGGAGGGGGGTGGGATGAGTGCCGTCAGATTACATGAAGAGAATCTCCTGTTTACTCTGCAACGTCTGTGATAGGAAGTCCCGTCTCCTGGGTTGCCATTGGATAACTGTTCTGTCTATGATAGGAGGCAGGACTTTGTTTTAAAGAGGCTGCCATGTAAACAGGAGATTCTCCTGTATGCAATCTGTTGCCGCTCGTCCCACCCCCCTCCCTGTCCCATCCGAGGCTGCAGATGGGCATCGATCAGGTGGCAATGGTGAGGCTGCATTCATGGCAATGGTAAGGCTGCATTCAGAGGTTGCATCTATGGCAATGGTGAGGCTGCATTCATGGGCACTGATTAGGCTGCATTCATGGGCACTGACCCTTATTTTGCTTCACATTTCTTAATTTAAAATTGAATATTTTTTGTCTGAAACTTCCCTCTTAAAGTGAAGGTGCGTGTTATACACCGATAAATACGGTATATCCAAATAACACACCCAAGCTCATCTCTTCACCACACACAGCCACAAAGGCAAGATAATAGTTGTCAGGCAGTGTATTATTGCTCAGATGAACACACTTAGACCCAATTTTAATGATTCAAAGAATTTCAGGCAAAATGGTCGGCCCTCACGCATGTTTACTTCATCAAATATGGCCCTCTTTGAAAAAAGTTTGGACATCCCTGAAGTAGAAGAAAGAAACATCAGTAAATATACATATAAAAGCATCTGACAAAATATATAGATGTTTTTAGGGAAAACATAGATGAGGACTGTGTTCAAAATCATAGAACTTGGAGCAGGCATGCAGAAAGGGCAAGGTAAGATGTGGGGATACACCCGGTACCCAGAAATTAGACGGTAACCTAATACCTCAATTAGAGGAAGTACATATAGAGAGTGCAATAAAATACAGCCACCAACACCACATCCAAAACCTGGGGTGTATCATGAAAAAGATGACCTACCCAAGGTAAGTATGTTCATACATAACGGCCCAAGGATCAAATCCTCAATATGAGCAGTCCAACAGACAAATAGGAGAGAAATACTTGGATGGCTTATAACAAGCTCACAGGATTAGAATATCATCTGGGGATTTAGAAAAATATTTATCCATAAGTTGTATATACAAATTTGTCAAAGACCATATATGACCCTTTAGGAAACATTATTGATTAGAAAACAGATATATTGTACTACCCTCAGACAATGAACATATATTATGTAGTCAGGCACAAGGATGATAGATAGAGGGGTATGACCTTGAATGATCAGTTGAACTATTTATGGGCTATAACGGTCAGTAATTGGTTAACTTCCCCAGAGATGATGTCTTGAGTATGGTTGAGTACAAGCCTCTCACAAAAAACAATCTGAAAGCAAAAGACCAAAAATATACTGATACTGGTTGTAATTGCATCACACAGCAGGCTGCTTATATTGTAAGTAAAAGTCTTGCATAAAATTGTAGATACCCAAGTTATTTCATTGGAACACAGCTACCGGCTGGGTGATATAAATCCAATAGTGGTGGTGTCTGTTACAGTGTAGGGCTCACTAATGAGACTTTTAAGTGTATCCCAATCGTGATGCCTAATGGGCCGAATTGGCTCACCCTGCGAGCGTGCGCAATCAACGAGGAAGTGTCTGCTGGCCCAAAGAGCAGAGAGGGGGACAGAGCATTCTAGATGGGCACGGAACCACATGGGAGCATCCTCTGGTGTTGCATCCAAAAGGCAATTGTGGTAAACACATATTCCGCGGCTTACTGGCCACACATCGAACCACAAAGCCCAGCATGCAATAGCCACAGCAAGGGATCTCAACACCAGTACAGTACCAGTAAGAGATCCAAATATACAGAAAAATAAACACACAGTGCAGCAAACGTATTACATGAAAGAACGCATGATATTAGACCAACTCTATAAATGATATAAGTCATTAATGGGTACAGCAATGGAAATGGGTCTGAATAGATGAACAGAACCACGTAATTCATAAAAAAGATTTATATGATTGAACCCCATTTATTCCCAGTGGATAGGTAGTGTTGAGTCGCTCTATCAATAGAGTTTCCATTTGCAATATTCGCCTGTCCCAGTGGCCTCCCGTAGGGTCCTTGGGGACAACCTTCAGGACTAAGAATGTGAGAAAGGACTTATCACATGTGTGGAACAGGTCAAGATGTCTTCTCACGGGGGTGAGCATTTTACCATTTGCTGAATAATAGATGTGGTCATTGAGTCTCTGCCTAAATTGGCGGATAGTCTTCCCAACAAAAAATGCCCGCACTTACACAACATAAGATATATCGCACCTTGGGTGTTGCAATCTACCTCAAGTTTGGGGTAGAAAATTTATCCATTTGGGAGTACAAAATGAGAACCAGTGAAAATCCAAGGAAAGAAAGTAGTGACCACATTTAGAGATCCCTCTAGCATGTGCCACCTTTCTCGGGCAGGGGCATAATTATGTTGTGTGCTGGTTAGAAGGAGTTTAGACAAATGTTCCTGTCAATGAATTATGAATGATCTCAGAAGTGTGTAAACTGTTGCTAATCTGATGCCAGCAACACAGGCCCAAAACAAGTCAACAAAGGTCTGTAAAAGAGGGTTACTTTTTCAATTGGGAGATCCCATCTTCTTGATCTTGTAGCACCTTGCCTGTTCAGGGAAGTTATTCCCCTCTGTAATTTAGGGGAGGGAGGAATTCAAATGGGTTCTGATCCAGTCAGAGAATGAGTGATGGAGTAAGGTGGAGAGAGGGTGCTCCCCATCAGTGGTGCGCAACTGGGCCTCAGGCTCATAGTCCATGGGAGCCTGAGCAGTATCATGAGCACTGCAGCACCCCTCTGCAACATCTAACAGTGAGACAATTGTGTAACTGTATTGTCAGTGGTTTGGAACTCTGCCATAATGTCTTGAAGTACTTTTACCATATTTCATAAGAAATAAAATAATAAAAATATCATAAAATCACATATACCCAATTCTATACCCACAGTTGATCCAGAGGAAGGCAAACACAAAGTAGACAATATGCTGGACTAATCGATTTCTTATGGGGACATAGTGCAAACATAATACCCAGGAAAACCTCTCTGCAGCCTGTTTGAGGCAAAGGGGATATGATCATTTGGTAAGTAAAGGTCAGTAAGTGGCGGTGATGGGTACAATTCCTCTGGTGCACCCGTTGTGCCACCTGGGCATCTATGTAGCATGGACCTAAGATATGAGATGTGACTCCCTTAGGGAGTGAACCTGGAACCACATCTGTAGTAGAAGTTTCTAATGTAAAATTGAAACAGAAGGCCAATGTTTAGGCCTAGGGCCAAAAGAAATCAGAACCTGTGTAAGGCCCCATACACACTATTTGATTTTTTGCAGATTTTTTGTCTTCAGATTTACCAAAACCATGTAGTGCAAGGGCCTGCCTGATTGCATACAAATTGAAACTCTTAAGGTTTGACCTCATAATATGTGGTTTTGGTAAATCTGAAGACAAAAATCTGCAGAAAATGTGTATGGGGCTTAAGTGTTGCTAAACAGGAGGGGTGAAGTTCTTTGGGTCACAAATCATTAAAAGTTGTACCATGGGCCCCCGTCTGGGAATTGGCCTAACAACCCAGGCACCAAAGGGTCCTCCTTAAAGGCCCTTTAGATTTTTATTGCTCTCTGTATCCATCCTGGAGAAAAATCTATCTCCCTGTTTGACCATTGCCATCAGGATCAAATGTAAAGGAAAATCCAATGGGGGCACTTCCCTAATTTGTAGAAATGTTCACTGATTTCCTGTTATGTTCACAAAATAGAAAGAAAAGGGAATTCCCCCCAGAAACAGCAAAAAAAAAAAAAAAACCTTGACAGGGGGTTTAAAGCAGACCTTCAATCAAACATAACAAGATAAAAATGAACAGCGCAATAAAAGATAAAATAACAAAGCCAGTTTTTATTTATTTTTTTGCAACCCAGAGATTTTCCCCACTGTGCTTTTTTGCCTCTAGAAGTCCCTATTCTGATAGACAGCATCATACAAACCACTTCCTCTGAGCCTTGGTTGTCCTGGACCCACAACCCACCCTGTGACTGGACAGTGAAAAGAGGAGGGACAGCCAGATAGGTTTTTATTTTGGAGGATGCTTGCATACATTTCTTTTTGTGCTGGAACCCCAAAGTGTAGAACATTAGAGACGGGTCCTCGAATCTGAATACTAGACAGCAACATATTACCAGGAACACATATCACCAGACACATAAGAGAAGGCTATACAAATGTCCATCCCTCTGAGCCTCTTATAAAATGTTCACTTAGAATATGATTTTATTTTTTTTTGTCATAAAGATTTTATTGAAAAATTCTACAGATATTACAGAAACATCAACAGGAAGAAAAATCTCGATGAGACCCATGAAGTACTCTTATGATTCATTATAAAAAACCTCACAGTATAGAACAAAGAAGGCATAGATCAAGATATCCTCGCAGGATCCTGTCAATATGGGTGCAGTCAGATGCTTCCAGACCCTTCAAGGTTATTGGAAAATCAGAGCCTTTGTTACGATTCCTGTGCCTATGGCCCCTTTCACACTTCCGCATTCGCCGCTCCGTTTTTACAAGTCCGTTTACGGACTTGTAATGGGCCCCTATGGGATCGCGTCCGTTAGCGGATGATGAATCCGCTAACGTCCGCAATTATCCGCGTCCGTAAAGGTCCTGTTTTTCGGATGGAAGAAAACCATCCGGGGGATCGGATCGGATTGGATGAATACGGACAAACTGTCCGTATTCATCCGATTCCCCATAGGGGAGAGCGGAGGAGAGACAGGGTGGTCCCTGCACAGTGTGTGGGGACCGCCCTGTTCGCCGACAGCTGAGCGGGGATCCCTGCTGAGCCGACGGACACACAAGGAGCGGACCGAAAAGTCTCCAATCTCCACAATTATTAATAAGAAAAAGAAAAAAAGATAAAGAAAATAAATTCTGGAGGAGGAATAAGAGGAGAAATATATAATAGAAATGTGAAAGAGGGAGGGGGAAGGAAGGAGGGAGGGGGAGGAGGGAGAGTCTCGATTGCGAAAGCCAGGAGAGGGGGTGGGGGGACCACTAGCAACCAGAGGCGGCTCTTTAAATAGGCAAATTAGGCCTAAGGCCTCGCACTTACAGGGTCCTCACGGCCACCTAACTTACCCATTGCCCCCAGGAACCTTAACGCTGCTGTGCTCAGGCAACGTTAAGAGCCCTGACTCAGGAGAGGGGCTGCCAGCGTCCCTAACAACCAGTAAATATGGGTGACACCACCCCTTGTGATGTCAATGACCCAGCATGCCCAAGTGGGCTTGATCCATGTTAATGAAGCGTGACCCCATGCAAA
The DNA here is from genome assembly GCA_029574335.1 of Rana kukunoris. Lineage (NCBI taxonomy): Eukaryota > Metazoa > Chordata > Amphibia > Anura > Ranidae > Rana > Rana kukunoris. Next base: position 25,852,779 of record CM056054.1, read on the forward strand.
TGATGGGCCGGGCGCCAGACAAGTACTTAAAATGAACTGCGCATGTGTCGAGACGTGGACGTATTCCCGTGCGCATGCGTACAACCACGTTGGAACAACTGCCTAAGATACACCGGATCACTGTGTACGCCGTGAACGTAACCTACGCCCAGCCAGACCCACGTCGGCCCATATTCACAGACGTCCAACGTAAAATACGTAGGCTCGTGTTCCCTGGTCCATACCTTTGCATGGGTTGCGCCTCATCTATGGGGAATAACTTTACGCCGAACGTAAAACTTACGCAAACTACTTAAATCATGCGCCGGGCGCAAGTACGTTTATGAATCTGCGTATCTCCCTCATTTGCATATTTGAATAGAAAATCAATGGGAAAGCCACATGCGTCCAGCGTAAATATGCGCCCACTCTACGCTGGCGTAGGCAAGTTACGTCGGTGGGATGAAGTCTGTTTTTAGGCGTATCTTGGTTTGTGGGTCCGGCGCACAGATACGACGGCGCATATTTACACTTACGCGGCGTATCTGGAGATACGTTGGCGTAAGTCAGTGTTTCTCAATTCCAGTCCTCACGCCCCCCCTCCAACAGGTCATGTTTTCAGGATTTCCCTCAGATGAAAAGGCTGTGGGAATTACTAAGGCAGTGAAACTGATCAAATCACCTGTGCAAAATAATGGAAATCATGAAAACCTGACCTGTTGGGGGGGGGCGTGAGGACTGGAATTGAGAAACACTGGCGTAAGTGCTTTGTGAATCCTGGCTTTTGTTTTGACCATGGGCGGGAATAAGCAGCAAGAAGAAAATGTCTTAAGGGCAAAAGAAGATTTTGATGTATCTGAAATATTACTGTTAGTCATACGTTCAGATCAGTACCATGTGTGGAACATATTTTTGCAAGACATAGAACATTGCTCAGCTTTTTTTGCTTCAAAGATGAAATGCAAGTGCGTCACTTCAGATATTTGTGAGAAAAATGTCCTCAGAGGCACATGACCCAGTTATTAGGATTACCCAACCCCACCTGCCATTCAACCCCACCTAACAAGATGAAAAATAGCTGAGAAAAGATAAAAGAAAATTATTAGAAATAATTTTAGATCTAGGGCATATTCTAGATTCTGCATTGCTTAGGGCAACATTATAAAATGCCAATTCCATCCAAGTACATATAAATTTTTCACTGCTGGGTGGCATTATTGTGTAGGTAATTATAGCTCAAAGCCAATTAATTAAACCACAAAGCAAATGTGTTATATTGCAGCTTATCAATTCTTAGATGTGATGCCTGCATTCATTGTCTTTTTTTATGATTGTATTTATTCATGTAAAACCTTTATTCCAAAAGGAAAAAAAAACAGTTTGGTGTAACTGTGTGTCTTGTGTAACTGCAGTGTGAGCTGGAGTTTGGCTTTAATTTGTTAATGTATCTAAATCTTCTAGTCCATCTAACACTCCCCTCCCCCAGACTGACAATGATAGATAAGTTGCAATATAATATTTGGTTTTGGGCCCTTTCACAGGGAGCAGATCCGTATTGATCCGCTCCGTATGCCCGTTTGCTCAGTCGGGATTCCTCTGTGCAGGGACCGCCCTGTCTTTCCTCCGCTCTCCCCTATGGGAAATCGGATGAATATGGACCGTGTGTCCATATTCATCCGATCCGATCCGCCAGACGGAAGAAAAATAGGAGAATATACAGTGCCTTGAAATTTTCCACATTTCGTCTTGTATTTTTATTGTGATTTTATGTGATAGACCAACACAAAGTGGCACATAATTGTAAAGTGGAATGAAGGAATATTATAAATGGTTTTCATTTTTTTTTTTTTACAAATAAACATGTGAAAAGTGTGGTGTGATTTTTTATTCAGCTATACTTTGTAGAATGACATTTTGCTGCAGTTACAGCTGCAAGTCTTTTGGGGATGTCTCTACCAGCTTTACACATCTAGAGAGTGACATTTTTGGACATTCTTCTTTGCCAAATATCTCAAGCTCTGTCAGATTGGATGGAGAGCGTCTGTGAACAGCAATTTCCAAGTCCACAGATACTCAATTAGATTTAGGTCTGGACATTGACTGGGCCATTCTAACACATGAATATGCTTTAAACTACACCATTCCATTGTAGCTCTGGCTGTATGTTTAGGGTCGTTGTCCTGCTGGACGGTGAACCTCCACCCCAGTCTCAAGTATTTTGTAGGCTAATAGGTTTTCTTCTAAGATTGCATAGTATTTGGCTCCATCCATTTTCCCATCAACTCTGAACAGTTTCCCTGTCCCTGCTAATAGAAAAACACCACCATGTTTCACAGTGGACATAGTGTGTTCAGGGTAATGTGCAGTGTTAGTTTTCCGCCACATATAATGCTTTGCTTTTAGGCCAAAAGTAAGTGTAGCACCCTGCTCTTGATGAACAGACGCTGCTTCAAATTTGATGGGGGTCTGAGCTGTTATTTGGCTCAGACCAGAGTGATTAAAGGCAATTTAGCCTCTGTTCCAGCCATAGCTGTGCTGGGAGTGATCCACCATTGATCGCCTGGGGGTGTTATTACCACCCCAGGCCAAGGGTGGCAGCAGCCAGCTCATGGACTATTGAGCCCCATAGCAACGAACTACTGGGAGTGATTATCTCTCCGTGCATGCTGGGGAGGGGTACTTAAGGGACAGCCGTCGTTGGTGGGGGTCCATCCACCCACGCCTCGTGGCCCGCCTGGCCTGGGGTGCGCATTGTAATTCCTGGCTCCGGGCCACGTTGGCCCGGGGCTGCGACTTCGTCTGTTGGGCCCCGTTGTCTGACTGGGGCCCGTACCGCAGAGGTGATCCTGTGCTGTCCGACCTGCGTGAGGAAGCCTCTTGATGAAGGAGACCAGGGGATGACCTATCCTGGTAAGGACCATGCAAGTGGCTGGTACCTTAGGAGTAGGACTGGAAACCTCATCTAAGGATGCACCGTACATTGAGAGGTCTGACAGTGTTGCCTGTCGGGTCTAAAGGTTCTAGTGAGAAAAAGCTAAAGAGATCCGGGTGCTGAATCCTGTGGCAGGGGATTCTGGACCAAAACATTGCACAGAGAAAGGAAGGTCTGTGGCAGAAACTGTACTTTATTCTTTGCAAATTCTCGGCTGCTAGACCAGTGAGAGGGACCTATCCAGGTGAGCAATACCCACTCTGGCTAGAGTGGTGACGAGAACTGTTTGCTGGAAACAGGAGTGTTTCCTTACTTTGTGACTGTGCACCTAAATCTACCTACCCTTCCACCCCTTACTCCTCTTTTCTACCAAATTTCTCCAGAAAGCGTTAATGGTTATGATGCTTAAAGTGATTGTTTAACTTATTTATCTTTTACAGAGAAAGATAGCATAGATTGCGTTATTGTGCATTGCGTTGTATATCATGTATTATTGCTGGGAATTGTAGTCCTCTATAGCTGGTGGTATTCTCCATTGCGCTGTATAATGATTATACTGCACAATGCAGATTACCACTGACTAGTTATAGAGGAACAACAAATCCCAGCAATACATTATATAAAACGCAATGCAGAATACCGACAGTTACAGAGGACTACAAATCACAGCAATAATACAGGTCCCCCTTACCTGTTTCTGAACCCTTGTTAGTCGCGGCGGCGGCTCTGCGGGCGTGTGTCCGGCCTGTGTGTGAGCAAACCTCCCGCCTCCATTAGTACAGACCCCCCATAAACCACCCCCCATTATTTCAGACCCCCCACAGGAGTGCAGACCCCTCCCTCCATTAGTACAGACCCCCCCACAAACCACGGTCACCCCCCTCCATTAGTACAGAGGCCACCACAAACCCCCCCTCAGGACAAACACCACCCGGGCGGCAGCTGGAGAGGAGAGGACAGTGTGCAGCTGCGCTACCCGGGTGGATCGTGACAGAGGAATAAGGATGAGCTCCGCGTTCGATTCGAACGTATGTTCTACTTGAACGTTGTCTGTTCGTACGTTCAACGAAATTCGAACAAAACGGGTCATTCGCGCCAAGTACGAGTGACGCGCAATGGCCCAAAATTCACTGCGGCATTGCGTGCTGATGATTGGCCAAACATGCACTATGACCCTGCATGCTTGGCCAATCACAGCGCGCAAAAAACTAACAGCCATAATTGGCCACGCCCCACACTATATAAGGCCGCCTGCTGGGCGGCCTCGTATAGTGTGTTCCAACGCTGAACAGAGATCAGTGAGGCCTCGTACACACGGACGGACATATCTGATGCAAACAGTCCCGGGATATTTTGGTCCGATGGCGTGTACACACCATCGGATCAAAATCCCCGCCAGCAGACAGCGCAGTGACGGAAACTTCCATTGTGTGTACAAGGCCTCAGATAGTCTTTTTATATAGCTAGATAGAGCAGGCAGGCTAGTCAGTTTAGCTTAATTTACAGTGTGTAGAGGATATATATACATCCCTAGGAGTTGTACATATATTTATACACTGTATAGCTTAGCTAAATCAGTTCTTCCTAATTTACTGGCAGGCAGGTGATTGTGCTATTTAAAGATGTTATCACAGGTATAGACACCCAGCAGCTACAATACTTAAAGGAATTTTTCATTTTTTTTTTAATTTAAGCATCATTAATATCACTGCTCCTCTAGCAGTGATTTCAATGATGCTTAAATTTAAAAGAAAAAAAAAAGAAAAATTCCTTTAAATATTGTACCTGCTGGGTGTCTATAGTTTGCCTGTGAAAACGTCTTTGAGAACCCGGGTCTTGCCCGAGGGAACATGTATCAATGGAAAAAAGTTTTTCAGGAGTCCTGCTCTTTTTTACATTGATGTTCCCTGGGGCAAGACCTGGGTTCTAAAAGATGTTTTCCAACAATAACTTGAATATTGGGCTTTAAAATGAGCACTTTTGAATTCGAACGTTCAAGTCCCATAGACTTCAATGGTTCTAAATGCTCACGTGAACGGGCTGTCTGTTAAAACGTTCTGGTGTGAACCGAACGCGGGGGTGTTCGGCTCATCCCTACAGAGGAGCACTCGAAAAGGTAAATACCGCGGCGTTGGAGAGCGCGGCCTCAGACGAGGGAGCGGAGCACTCTGGCGCTTAAGCGCCTCCACCTCTGTAGCACCTGGGTGAACTGCTGGATTGCTGGTCTGAGGTGACGTCTAGATTGGGCGGCCATGACTGATATTCTGCCCTGTCCCCTGACTGGCGCTGGCGCCGTAAGGCAAGTGCCAATGTTGCCTTGCGCTAGCGCTGGCCCTGAGTCCAGCGTGTCGCCTCTTCAAAGGCTCTCTACATCCACTTTTGACCCAGATGATCAGCTACCATGTGAGATAGACACTGTGGAGGTGCTTGCAGCAGACAACCCTGAGTGCAGTGGATTGAAACATTTTTTAAGGCATCACTCAGGTGTCCCCTTCTCCACAGCACCTCCTTTTGCCAACAGGAGGCTGTTTTATCCTGTGCCCCCTCTGCAAGAGCAGGATGAGCCATGTACTACTCCTGGTTTGGGAGGCATAAAAAAACACCCTTGGAAAGCTTCTCCATGTAATTTTCAGACACAATGCCCCCACAATAACCTTACTCCTCCTCCTCCTGTGCCTGCCATGGCCTCACATAGATGGTGTCTACATAGGTTGAGCCCCAAATGATGACAGAAAGTTCTCTTCTTCCTCCTGCTGTTTGCCTTGTGTGTCCTGCCCTGTCCATGATGCCGCACAGTGTATACTCCATCAAAAACACAACTAGTACAGTGCCATGCTTTGTCATGGCTCACCTTTTTTGTCATCTTCTCATACAATGACAATACAGAACATGCATCCTGTATAAGCAACCACTGATGTAGGGAAAATAAACCCCTCAGCCTATTCTTGTGCCATACTCACACTGGTGCTCGTTGATGACCCTCTACTTCATGTGCAGTCACTGCAGCATGGCCAAAGTCAATTTCCCCTTGATGGGAGTATCATAGATTGGGCCGTTTGTGGGCAGGTGGAATTTCCTCAGAATATTTCCCAGCTGAGCAATGGCTGGATAGGAATACTTGAGATGGCTACAAACTCTTCTGGTTTTCCTCAGAAGATATTGTAAGACAGGGTACTTATCCAGGAACCACGGCACCTCTTGAGCAGCCTCTGGAACCCTCATAGGAGACTGGTGGTTCAGAGGATGACTCAGTGGAGGAGGACATTGAGAAAGTGGTGCAGACAGCTCTGCCACTGTCACCGCTAGAATGAGTGTCAGCATAACAAGCTCTGTAAGCATGTCCTGCTTGCTTTCCAACTGCCAGCAGAGTCACCCAGTGAGCAAGAAAGTACTAGCAAGTATTACCTGTCCCTGTACTTGCACAGTCCAGCGAGTACTATCTGTACTTGTTGGACCATGCAGTCAGCAGCAAGGTCCATTTGACCACAGATAAATAGTCCAGCAAGTACAGGTACAGGTAAAGCGACATGAATACATTGCCTTCCATGTGATGATGAAGTGGCAGCTGAGATTCTGCCACTGCAGTACAGCACATTCTAAAAGTTTCTAAACGGGGCACATTTCACCAGCTGAGAGGGTTTGGAGTTGTAAAGGCAAAAATGTGGTCAAAGCTGGCTGGTGGGGTGGCTAGGGTATATTTTCCATTTTTCTCTAGCAGTTTGGTCATCAACATTTTCCTGCTCAATGCTACAGCTGGTGGTGGGGCAGAATTGAAGCAAGGCTCTTGCCTACACCTACTCCTACTCTGTCTTGCCCCATATACAGACCCTCTTCACTACTGGAGGAACCAAAGAGCAGACCTCTGAAACCACTTCTATACTGTCATCCCTATTGGTGGAGGCTGCTAAAAAGGCATGGTGCATAGTGGGGGGAAATAGAATGTGAGGAGCTGGAAGGGTAGGGCCCTTTTCCGGATGTGCAGCTTTTCTTGTGCTGCTCCCAATGAGCTGCGTGGTCAGATATCTTTTCATGCAGGTGGCACCCAAATGAAAGACGCTAATGCCACTCTTGAGCAGCCCCCCTCAGCCCCCTAATACTTACCTTAGCCCCATCTCGATCCAGCGCTGTTCCACGAGAGCCTCGGCTGTCCAGGACTCTCCCTCCTAATTGGCTGAGACACAGCAGCAGGCTCCTGTTGCTGTCAATCAAAATCAGTGAGCCAATAAGTAGAGAGAGGGTGGGGCTGAGTGGCTGATTGGCAGTTCTGTGTCTGAATGGACACATAGAGCAGTGGCTTGGCTCGGGTGCCTCCATAGCAAGCTGCTTGCTGTGGGGGCACTCAGGCAGGAGGGACGGCCAGGAGCCGGTGAGGGACTCGAGAAGAGGAGGATCTGGGCAAACCACTGCACAGAGCAGGTAAGTACAACATGTTTGTTATTTGTAAACAAAAAAACCCAAGACTTTAATATCACTGTAAGCTTTGACGGAAAAAGCTGGAAGCTGATTGGTTTCTATGCAAGGTTGCACCATATTTCGCACCATGAAGTTTTAGTAAATAAAACTCAAGCAAGTATTAATATTTTTTCTCTAATGGCTAAATTTTGTATCTATGGTATCAGAGGGAACCCGTGGAGCGTACAGCCCCTGAGTTTCTTGCACAAATCCATTTCATGTGCTTAAATATTTCTCAGTCAGACCTTTAGCCATAAGCTGAGTATACATGGAAAGAACCCTTTAGAATTTTAGCCGGGATGGATGAAGAGTACATCCATCGTGGAACAGTATTTATTCAGATACTAAAAGGTTTCTGTTGTTATCATACCCATGTACACTGGTGAACTGTTTGGAGGCAGCAAAACAATTTACCATAATGGGAGATGAAGAAGCTTTCATGTCACTGCCCCACCAAGAATCACTGAGCATGCCAAGGAGCCAGGTGGCAAAATTGGGGTTGCCCCTTTTTTTGGGAGGAGACCCCCTTGATGCACCCCCACCCAAGCATTAAAAGGTATGGCAAAAGGCTTGATGCTTAGTGCTGTGGTGGATACCAGTCACCATGGTTGGTGTTCCAAGCGGGTAGCACTAGAAGAGGGAGTCACTATGAGTTTTTTAACTTTTATATTTTAAATATTAAAAACATACAATAATTTAATTCATTTGGTCACCCAAAACTGAGCACAGATTTAACATTATGGCCCGGATTCACATACATCGGCGCATATATATGCCGCCGTATCGTATCTTCTTTACGCTACGCCGATGCAGCGCAGAGAGGCAAGCACAGAATTCACAAAGCACTTGCTTTTAAAATTACGCTGGGTTTCTAAGGCGTAAGCCGGCATTGGTGGAAGTGGGCGTGAGCCATGCAAATGAGGCTTGACCCCATGTAAATGATGGGCCGAGTGCCAGACAAGTACTTAGAACTTAGACTGCACATGCCTCGTGTCGTGGCCATATCCCAGTGCGCATGCTCACAATCACGTCGAAACAACTGCCTACGGTGTGAATGTAGCCTACGCCCAGCCATATTCACCTACAACGTAAACTATGTAAAATTTGACGGCGTGTCCATACCTTTGTATGGGTTGCGCCTCATACAGTATATGGGGAATAACTTTACGCCGGACGTACGACTTACGCAAACCGCGTATATTATGCACCGGGCGCAAGTACGTTCGTGAATCGCTGTATTTTTCTCATTTGCATATTTGAATCGAAAATCAATGGGAAAGTCACATGCGTCCAGTGTAAATATGCGCCCACTCTACGTCGGCGTAGGCAAGTTACATTGGTCGGATGAAGTCAGTTTTTAGGCATTTCTAAGTTTGTGGGTTTGGCGCCCAGATACGACGGTGCATATTTGTACTTACGCTGCGTATCTGCAAATACGTCGGCGTAAGTGCTTTGTGAATCCGGGCCTATGGATACAAGTCTCCACAGCCAATTACTGCACTTCCATTGGGTAACGTAATCTTTCTCTATCTTAGCCTGGCACATATGCAAAAAAAAAAAAAAATGTCGAGAGAATGTGGCTTTCTCCCACTTATAAACAGAGTGAAAGTTGCACCAATCACTTTTTCCCATTCGTATATCAGATTTCCACAAATGTTTTTTTAGGGTTGTTCCGATACCGATACCAGTATCGGTATCGGGACCAATACCGAGTATTTGCGGGAGTACTTGTACTCCCACAAATACCCCCGATACCTAAATAGAATACTTCCCCCCCCCCCACCGCCACCGCCGCTGCATACCACCGCGTTAATCCCCCTGCATTACAGCGTGTATTACAAGCTTTCGTTTGAATACTTGTAATGCCCGCTGCGCCATGTCCAATCCCGAGCAAGGGGGAGTGCCTATGCGCGAATCCGTGTATAGACACTCCCCCTTGCTCGGATCCGTCCAATCCCGAGAAGGGGAGTGTCTATACATGGCGCGGCAGGCATTACAAGTATTTAAATGAAAGCTTGTAATGCGCGCTGTAATGCAGGGGGATTAACGCGGCGGTATGTGGCGGCATCATATCTACTACTACAGGTTTGGGGGACATGGCTGCAATATGGGGGACAGAACATGGCTGCATATGTGGGGGACATACATGGCTGCATCTGCGGGGGACATGGCTGCAATATGTGGGGGACATGGCTGCAATATGTGGGGGACACGGCTGCAATATGTGGGGGACATGGCTGCAATATGTGGGGGACATGCATGGCTGCATCTGTGGGGGACATGGCTGCAATATGTGAGGGACATACATGGCTGCAATATGTGGGGGACATGGCTGCAATATGTGGGGGACATGGCTGCAATATGTGGGGGACATGGCTGCAATATGTGGGGGACATGCATGGCTGCATATGTGGGGGACATGCATGGATGCATATGTGGGGGACATGCATGGCTGCATATGTGGGGGACATGCATGGCTGCATATGTGGGGGACATGCATGGCTGCATCTGTGGGGGACATGGCTGCAATATGTGGAGGGACATAGCTGCAATATATGTGGGGGGACATGGCTGCATCTGTGGGGGGACATGGCTGCAATATGTGGGGGGACATGGCTGCATTTGGGGACACATTTAAAAAAAGTATCGGTATTCGGTATCGGCGATTACTTGAAAAAAAGTATCGGTACTTGTACTCGGTCCTAAAAAAGTGGTATCGGGACAACCCTAGTTTTTTTGAACAGGCTACTATGTGAATCGAACGTGCAGCCAATCTATTATTAAATGGGCTTGGAATACAGGAGGAGAAGTAGAACCCCTCTTTAATAGAATAACTAAAATGACAGAATTGACGAAATAAAGGAATAAGACATAAAGAAAAAAAATGACAGAACTGGTAAAATAATGGAAAAAAATTGAACTGAAAACTAAACATTTTTTACGTGGTCATATTTTATAGGTGATATTTTATTCAGTTATTTCTGAAGAACATTAACCCCTTCTTTCTGGAGTGCTATGACCTACTCACAACAAAGGGTCCTATATTTTAATCCCTCAGGTACAGGGTAGGGACAGAGACAAGTACCTAGGGCCAGAGAATGTCCCCTGATGTACAGCACAAGCTAGGAATGCAGTGACACACGAACCAGCCTTTATCTGGGCTGGGCCATTTGACTGCTGTCCAAATAGCTAGAAGCTGTTACCTTAAGTCAGGCTATAAGTACTCCCTATGTAGGTGACAAAGCACCAGTCGATGTCTGATTTCTTCTAAGGACAGGTGCACAGGACTGAAATCCAGAGTAAGTGTTCTTTTAATTCTCAATAGCTGCATTACCTCTACCTACCCAATCAATAAGCATTAATGGCAAAGGAATGGATGATCCAGATAAATGCTGGACCATCACAATTTAAAAAAAAAAGACCCTTTGTTACAAATGCATTTTTATTTTTGCAACTTTAGGGAACTAAAACAAATATTTCATTTGAGGTATATTTTTGCAACTTTATTAATTCTTAATTAAATTACATTTTAAAAAATATCTTAATTGCTTATGGCATTATATGTACTTAATACATTTCTAGTTTATGTATTTTTGCAAAAAGCCAGGTGCCAAATTGACACTATTGCTTTGTGGGTTGCATTTTTTTTATGGTAGACCCCCTTTAAGCTCCACCACCCCTATATATATTTAAATTATGTGTAATTGCTAGATAATTCCTATTCCCTTTATAATTGCATTAGTATTTTATTTTGAAATTTTAAGCATTGTCATTTTTTTTACTACTGATAACTTTTATTTTGGCACTGGACATCTGTATGACTATAGATACCCACAAACATTAGATGGCAAGTCAGGTCGATCTAATGTCATTGTGGCAGAACCAAACAACCTCGGAAAAGCATTCTCCAGGGTAACCACAACAAACAGGTTTGAAAATGAATTGCTATTGTTTCACCTGAGATAAGTAAAGAACTGGAACTGTCAACTATTCTCCAAGCATGAATTCCCCATTTAAGATGGAAGCCGGTCCAAAAGGCCACCAAAGACAATTGGATCTTTTGTGCACATTCATCCATTGTCGATGTCTAAGGCCGCGTACACACGATCAAATCTATCTGCTGGAAACGGTCTGCCAGACCGTTTCAGCAGACAGATTCGATCGTGTGTACGGGCAAACAGACTGATTTGGCCACCTGACAGATTTCAAAGCATGCTTTGAAATCTGTCGGCTGGGAACCCGTCGGACCGATATTTGTCTGCTGGTTAGTATGCTAACCAGCAGACAAATCTTCTCGCACATGCGTCGAATGGATTCGACGCATGCGCGGAAGTGTTTTACTTCCTGGTGCGGTGACGTGGCGGCGTCAACGTCACCGCCACGTCACCGACACGTCAGCGTGCTGTCTGCCGCCGGGGATTTTGGTTTGATCGTGTGTACACGATCAAACCAATACATCCCAGCAGACAGATCTGTTCAAATTGGTCTGTCCGACCGATTTGAACAGATCTATTTGCTCGTGTGTACGGGGCCTAAGGCCAGCTTAAGCAATCAGTTCTGTCTAAATATCTCCTTTAATTAATATCCCCGTGCAACTAAAAACAAAGGGCCAGATTCAGATACACTTAATATTGCGCTGCGTAATCGAAATACTCTACGCTGCCATATTTTACCAGGCTCTACACCGAATCCTGGTAGATTTTTGCCCGTACGCTACGGCGGCGTAGTCTATTTCTCACCGCGTAATCGAAATACGCGATTAGGGGAGCGTGAAGCATTTAAATTAAGCGCATCCCCGCGGCGATCGAACTGCGCATGCTCAGTTCAGAAATTTCCCGCCGTGCATTGCGCGAAATCACGTCGTTACGTCATTCGTTGTTTGAGTAGCGTCGTTTACGAACATTCCTATTCCCGGACGTTTTACGTTAAAAATAATAAAAGACGTCGGAAAACGTACAAATTTGACGCGGGAACGATGGCCATACTTAACATGGGCTGTCTAATATTAGAGCAGCAAAAAGCTGGTATAGTGTTACGCAAATAAAAGATGACTAAAGGTGCCGTAAGAGATTGCGATAGAAGATCGTAATTTCGGGGATCGCCGGCAAAAGCTCATTTGCATACCCCGACGCGGAAAACGACGGGAAGTCCACCCAGTGGCCGCAATTTTATTGCAGCGTAGATCCGAAGGCGTATGAACACGTAATCCAGTCGAATTGAAGCCCGCAGCCGTCTATTCATGGTTTGAGGTTTTCGACTAGCTAGAAAACGCGCGTAATTTGAAATTACTCCAGTCTAACACCAGTTAGACAGGCGTAATGGATCTCTGAATCTGGCCCAAAGTGTTTTACAATCCCTCTTAAAAAAAAGATCTTGAGCTAAGCAAGAAAAAAATAAAATGATATGTCGACAGAAAAAAAACCCAGCTAATTAAGATAAAATTCGGTTTACATTCTCTTATTTATACAATATTTTTTTTTTTTGTGTGCTGCTGCTACTATTCCAAGGCTATGTTGTGCAATACCAGTGTTTTAAATCAGTTATGCTGCTGATCTGGTTTAAGACTTGTTCTACTACCGTTATTCATAGAGCCTTTTCCATATTTAACAGTATGTGGATTCATTGTTATTAACTATAATGATCGGTTTTACATTAATTAACATTGATACAGCTTTTATACTCCATTTGGCTTGATGGCAGAAATGTTAAGAATTTCACCACAGTAACATTTCTAAGAAGGGTTTGCATTTTTGATTTAGAGTAAAAAAAAAAAAAAAAACCTAGGCCGCGTACACACGATCGAATCTATCTGCTGGAAACGGTCCGACGGATCGTTTCAGCAGACAAATTTGATCGTGTGTACGGGCGGACAGACGGGTTTTTCCAGCAGACAGATTTAAAGCATGCTTTAAAATCTGTCTGCTGGGAACCCGTCCGTCCGACATGTCTGCTGGTTAGTAACCAGCGGACATATCTGCCCGCGCATGCGTCGAATGGATTCGACGCATGCACGGAAGTGTTTTACTTCCTGGTGCGGTGACGTGGCGGGATCGACTTTACCGCCACATTACCGCGCTGTCCGCCGGCGGGGATTTTGGTTTGATCGTGTGTACAGCGATTAAACCAAAATAGCCCAGCAGACAAATCCGATAAAATCGGTATGTCAGACCGATTTGAACGGATTTATTTGGTCGTGTGTACGCGGCCTTAAAGAAAATGTAAATAGCCACTCCCAAAGGTTTTTTTTGTTGTTGTGAAAGTGAAAACTTATAGCACAAATACAATGATACATTACTGCCTTCTAAAATGTTAAAATTTAAAAAGTTAGATGGTGCCCAAATATTATCATCATGCAGTCTGGTTTGTATACTTAGTAATCTTGCCTGCAAAAGGTTGCTATCAATTTGTTTAAATATGGATATATTTAAACAATGTAATGATTTAGTTATATGCTGTGAATAGCCCTTACAATATAACCTTCTGCTATTTATGTCTATTCATAACAAAAACACAGCTGAATAAGTTGAAGAAAAGAACAGGCCCCAATGGCTATACTTGCTCATTTGAACCCGTATGGATTTTTGCTTAGAAACAGTCATGAAGTAAAAAGTCAGTGCTTTGCACCCCCATTGTTGAATGTATCTTTCTAAAATAATGTTTTTTTTTTGCCTTTACAATGGGCAATAATTTTGCATTGCTGTCTGTTTTCCCAATGTGGAGAGACACCCTTTATTTTTTTTACTGATGACCATTGTCATCTAGAAATAAAGTGAGGGAAACCCAAAAGTTGTCCCCAGAACAAGGGATAAAGGTAAATCCTCTAATGGTGCCACTTGTTTCGGGGACAACTGTCTAAGAGAGTAATTCACCTTTCACCTTGGGATATTTCCTCTAACTTCCTGCTGTGTCTCTAGTACAGGAAATATAGGGAAATTTCCCCGAATTGGACACAAAGAGCAAAAAATAAACAGGCAGGGATTTTAATCCTTAAAAACACAATTTAAAAATACATATATATTTTGGCCTAAATGAAAGCAATGAAATTAAATATTAGTTTATAAACATTAAAGGGGTTGTAAAGGTTTGTTTTTTATTTTCTAAATAGGTTCCTTTAACCACTTGCTTACTGGGCACATAAACCCCCTTCGTGCCCAGGCGAAATTTCAGCTTCCGGCACTGCGTCACTTTAACGTGGCTCCCAAACAAAATTGGCGTCCTTTTTTCCCCACAAATAGAGCTTTATTTTGGTGGTATTTGATCGCCCGTGCGGTTTTTATTTTTTGCGTTATAAAAATTAATTTTTTACTTGTTGTTATAATAAATATCCCAATTAAAAAAAAAAAAAAAAAAAATGTTCTCCTACGTATTTTTGTAAAAAAAAAAAAAATCTCAATAAGCGACTGTTTTGCGCAAAAGTTATAGCTCCTACAAAATAGGGGACAGAATTATGATTTTTTTTTACTAGTAATGGCGGCGATCTGCGATTTTTATTGGGACTGCGACATTACGGCGGACACATCGGACACTTTTGACACATTTTTGGGACCATTCACATTTATACAGCGAACAGTGCTATAAATATGCACTAAATACTGTATAAATGTGACTGGCATTGAAGGGGTTAACACTAGGGGGTGAGGAAGGGGTTAAACGTGTATCCTGGGTTTGTTCTAACTGTGTGGGGAGATGGGGGTGACTGGGGGAGGTGACCAATGCTGTGTCCCTATGTACAAGGGAAACAGCATCTGTCTCCTCTCCCTGACAGGACGTGGAGCTCTGTGTTTACACACAGAGCTTCACGTCCCTGCTCTGTCACCGCCGATCGCATGTACCTGGCGGACACTGCGGCCGCCGGGTACACGCATCGAATCCTCAGCGATGCGACGGCACTGTTTTTCCCCGCTGCGCGCCACCCAGTGGCGCGCGCGGGGAATTACAACAACATGACGTCCAAAGACGTGACCCCGGCACCTCAGGTCCACGCTGTTGACGTCTTTTGTCAATAGCGCGGATCTGTAGTGGTTAAGCTAGTGCATTGTTGGTTCACTTACCTTTTCCTTCAATTTCCCTGCTAAATGTTTTTTTTTCTTTGTCTGAATTTCTCACTTCCTGTTCCTCCTGAGTAAGCTGTTCTGGCTGACTAACCCCCAGCCAGATGATGGGGGCAAGCTTACTGAGGAGGAACGGGAAGTGAGAAATTCAGACAAAGAAAAAAAAACATTTAGAAGGTAAATCGAAGGAAAATGTTAGTGAACCAACAATGCACTAACTCATTAGCCTATTTTGAAAATAAAAACAAACCTTTACAACCCCTTTAAAACATGAAATAAAATGACAGTTTTCTATTAAATGCTTTAAAAAAAATCTGTAGAATGGTTTTCCACAGTACGGCGCCGTACACACGGCCGAGGTTCTCGCTGAAAACCAGCGAGAACCTCGCTGGAATGCACATTCCAGCGAGGACCTCGGCCGTGTGTACGGTCTCAGCGAGCTTCCCGTCGGGAAGCCCGTCGAGCCGAAATAGAGAGCACTCTCTCTATTTCCTCGACGGCCCGCCTGGAAGAATGGCTGGTTGCCATTCCCGACGGGCGGGTCGCCGAATTCGACGGCCGGGAGAGAACCTCGACGGGCGGAACGATGTGTTCTGCCCGTCGAGGTTCTCTGCCGTGTGTACGGCGCCTGACAAAGTTACAGAAATATTTAGAATTAGATGGGCTGGGTCATGTTGGACCCATTCTTTATTTTAATCCTAGATAGAATGTTCAGGAGTTATTTCCGCCAGTCCTACACTTACACTACGTTGATATAATCGTTCTAAATTGAGATTAGGTAACATGCATACCCCTGTGACAGTTAATTAACCAGTTTATATCAATAACTACAAATATGTTTACTCTACAGAAGAAAGAGGAGCACAGACACAGACAAGTGTCTGGTAGGATGGGCAGGATATCGGCCTCAGCTGTCCTTTTTTTAATATCAGGAATACTGCTTTCAAGTAAGTTTTTTTTTTTATTGTATTATGGTAGTATTTTATTGTACTTTGTTAGACTTTTGTTTGTTGGAAATGAACCTGGCCTAATTAATAAAATAAGGACTATAGAGAACTTTGGATAAATTAGTTATCTAGATGTTGGCTTGGCACACGACTGAAGGGATATCATAAAATACCATGTTTAACGATATACTAGTGACTTGGATTTGCTGGAACTACATGTACCTTATTCCCAAATGCTGATTTAAAATATTATTTGAAATATTTTGCAGTTTATTGACATTTGTTCTGTAAATAAAGTCAGTTTGAAAAATCAAATTCCGCTAAAAGGCCGCGTACACACGATCAAATCTATCTGCTGGAAACGGTCGGCCCGACCGTCCCAGCAGACAGATTCGATCGTGTGTACGGGCGAGCCCACGGATTTGGCCACCCGACAGATTTCAAAGCATGCTTTGAAATCTGTCGGCTGGGAACCCGTCCGCCCGACATGTCTGCTGGTTAGTACGCTAACCAGCAGACATGTCTTCTCGCACACGCGCCGAATGGTTTCGACGCATGAGCGTAAGTGTTTTACTTCCTGGTGCGGTGACGTAGCAGTGTCAACGTTACCGCCACGTCACCGCGCCGTCTGGCGGCGGGGATTTTGGTTTGATCGTGCGTACACGATCAAACCAATATGTCCCCAGCAGACAGATTTGTTCAAATCGGTCGGCCCGACCGATTTGAACAAATCTGTCTGCTTGTGTGTACGCGGCCTATGGCCCCTTTCACACATGCGACCGTTCATTATATCAGTTCAGTAAAGTTTTTCAAAGAGAAAAAACGGTTGAAGTTTATATCAGTTTTTCAGCCGTTTGTCATACATTTTCACATCCGTTTTTTACATTCTTCAGCTAGAGTCCTTAAAGTGGTTGTAAAGGTTCCTAAATAGCTTCCTTTACCTTAGTGCAGTCCTCCTTCACTTACCTCATCCTTCCATTTTGCTATTAAATGTCCTTATTTCTTCTGAGAAATCCTCACTTCCTGTCTGTAACTCAACACAGTAATGTGAGGCTTTCTCCCTGGTGTGGAGTGTTGTGCTTCCCCCCTCCCTTGGACTACAGGAGAGTCAGGACCCTCTCTACGTTGCAGATAGAGAAAGAAGCTGTCTCTTAGTAGGCGTCCTGACTCTCCCGTAGTCCAAGGGAGGGGGCAAGCACAACACTCCACACCAGGGAGAAAGCCTCACATTACTGTGTGTAGTTACAGACAGGAAGTACAGGAAGTGAGGATTTCTCAGAAGAAATAAGGACATTTAAAAGCAAAGTGGAAGGATGAGGTAAGTGAAGGAGGACTGCACTAAGGTAAAGGAAGTTATTTAGGAAAATAAATTGTACCTTTACAACCCCTTTAACCACTTGAGTCCCAGAGCCATTTTTTTCCATGCAAAAACTTGTTTTTCATCCGATCCCTTTTTTTAATAGAAGAAAAATAAAGCTTTGATCCATTCTAAAAAGCGGATGTTGAAAGAAAAAGCGGATGTAAGCGGATGGTCACCCATTTACAACCGTTTTTTCCATAGAGGTGCATTGATGTCCGTTTTTCATTCATCAATGGATAGATGGAAAAATGGACAAACAGTCCAGATATGTGCAAGGGGCCCAACTTCTCTCCTGACCATAGATACTCCCCAGGTTGACAATCAATAGTGTTATTTCTTATAAATATTAATAGCCTTTTGTGCCTTTTGAAAAACATATTTTAAAACCATCAACAGAGTTGGCTAGGAGTAGCTCTATTGGAAGTCTATTCCACATTTTCACATCTGTTACTGTAAAGAAAACATTCCAAATACGGAGGTTAAGCCTCTTTTTCATATGGCACAAAGAGTGTCCCCTTGTGTTTTGTAATAAGCTAAAGGTTGTTTATAACAATCTATAATCACCCATAGCAAGTACTCACTTGTCAGATCACATGCTTTTTTAACATGATGTATACATGATGAAAAAATGTTACATTTCTAAATCTCACTTGAAATGAATAGTAATCATCATTTGTGTTATGTTTAGATCACTGTATAAATGGACAGACAGGAGACGTTGGTGCTGTAAGTATTTAAAATGTATATTTATTGTTTTCTATATGCTGACTGGGATTGTAGAATTCTTGTTCTGTATATGAAATGACCAGATGTGTGTCTGTTTGTGTTGCTCACTTTGAAATGTGGTGCTTAGGTAAAAGTTATACCATAAAAATAAGGTTTTGAAGGTTTTTAATTTTGTTTTTATTTTTTTAAAGTGTATTTTGTGCGTGAACTCGAGAGAGAGGAGCCGGACTGCAGGAGTTGGGAGTAGGCAGACCCTCCCCCCGGAGGCAATTGCCATCCTTCTCCATGCCCCTGGTGGCAATGGTGGGTGTGAGGAGGGGCCTCCCACTCACCCCATCCTACCTGCTCCTCTTGGGAGCCCAACTGGGGCCCAACAGGACTCCCCCTATGAGGGAGTGAGGGGGCCTAGCCCACCCAGCCAGCCCCGTAGGTCCTTTGCCTCTCTTTATTTTAGGAGACCGCATGGCCAAAGTGCGTGTGTGTTAAACCAATTTTGTGTGCGTGCAAGTGTGGTGTTTTTTTTGTGTGGGGGGGGGGGGGGGGGGGGACGTACTAAGCACAGGCGTACCTTGCATAGCACACCCACCGGGAGCCGGGTGAGACCACCAAACTCAATTCACATGTAGCCGAGACCAGGATCCGAACCCTTGGCTGCAGAGGTGAAATGGCTTGTCAGCGCAGTGCCAATCACATTGAGCCACCACAGCTCACAAAGGTTTTTGATTATTGAATGTTAAGGGGCCTTTTTTTACCAGTCTTAAGCCTCATACACACGATCAGTCCATCCGATGAGAACGGTCTAATGGACTGTTCTCATCAGTTAACCGATGAAGCTGACTGATGGTCTGATGTGCCTACACACCATCGGTTAAAAAAACGATCGTGTTAGAACGCGGTGACGTAAAACACAACGACGTGCTGAAAAAATGAAGTTCAATGCTTCCAAGCATGCGCCGACTTGATTCTGAGCATGCATGGATTTTTAACCGATGGTCGTGCCTACTAGCGATCGGTTTTGACCGTTGACCTCTGGCTATCCTATCGTGTGTACAAGGCCTTAGAGAACTTAACTAGTTTTAGCTCTTCAGGGTCAGCAGTATGATTTCTCTCAACAAAATATTGAGCGCCAACCTCATAATATTGAACTTCCTAGTTACATTTCCAGCACTTTATATGATAGAAGACAAACTGAAACTTCACTTACTAGTTGGTGCCCAAATGGGTCATAATGAGCAGGATAAAAAAGTCCAAGGATGTATGATTAGACTAGTGGTTCTCAACCTCAGTCAGGGGCGGACTGACAATTGAGGAACTCAGGCACTGCCCGAGGGCCCCATGCCACTAGGGGGCCCCATCAGGGTTGCCAGGCTCATTAAAACCAGGAACAGTATATAAAAATCTGTGTATTTTTTACATCTGTCCCTGATATGTCCAAAACCTACATGCTTTTGATGTGAAAATCCCGAGATTTTAGCTGCCCCGCCTCTGTACTGCCACCTGGCTTGGTGGCCATCTGTAAGCCTGGGAGCCCCATAATCTTCTATTGCCCGGGGGCCCCATGAGTTGTCAGTCCGCCCCTGACCTCAGTCCTCAAGTACCCCCAATGGGCCATGTTTTCAGGTTTTCCTCTACTTTGCACAGTTGCTTTAAATCAATATCAATGACATGGTATTGATAAGAGCTATTTCATCTAAGGGAAGTTCCTAAAACATGGGGGTACTTGAGGAGTGAGGTTGAGAAACACTGGGTAATGTCCTGTACACATGATCGGTCAAACCGCTGAGAACGGTCTGATGGATTTTTCCATTGGTTAACCGAGGAAGCCTACACACCATCGGTTAAAAAAACACGCGGTGACGTAAAACACAACGACGTGCTGAAAAAAAATGAAGTTCAATGCTTCCAAGCATGCGTCGACTTGATTCTGAGCATGCGTGGATTTTTAACCGATGGACGTGCCTATAGACGAAGTTTTTTTACTATCGATTAGGTATCCATCGGTTAATTTTAAAACAAGTTTGAATTTTTTTAACCGATGGATAAATAACCGATGGCACCCACACACGATCGGTTTGGTCTGATGAAAACGGTCCATCAGACAGCTCTCATCGGTTTGACCGATCGTGTGTACGCGGCATTAGACTACATGTTGCTTTTATCCAACTCCTTATGCTTCTGCACAAGGGAATGCACACAAATGTAACAGTAAAAGTAAAAACAGCAGAACCCCAGGTCCAGCTTTGACAGAATTGCCATCATGTCCTCATTTTGGCTAATTGTCGGATTTAGAAATCGCAAAGTATACATGCATTTCTAAAAATTGTCAGTCAATGTTTAAGTTAGCAAGGAACCCCCAAGAGCTCTTTTAGATTAGTTAGGTGTTTTGGCACATTACGTTCTATATGATTTGTCGGAGGTCCTGTACCCAAACATATCATTATTGGGTTCCCCCCTATTTGAATAAATAAATATTGTTCATATCTGTGTCTTAACATCCCATGCAAAGAAACAAATTTAATAAAACAATTTTTATGACCTTTATTTTATTAACTGAATAGCACACCCCTTGATTTTTTGATCACTTGATTTCCTCCCAGTTCAGTTCTAAATTTAACTTCTGAAAAAAAGTGGGCAATTCCACATTTTGGATTAAATCCTAGATGACAGTCTTAGTTTTGTCACTATGTCAATCAAACTTATTTTTCTTATGTCGTTAAATTTTTTTTGCCTCAGGGCACATACTGGAAATTACTTTGTCTTTGGCAACCATAATTATTTTAAAACATGAAGCACATTCTACCCTTGAGGAAAAAAGAACACAGGCAAATGTAAAGAAATTTGCCACACCTTACACTGAAATAGTGCACAGTCTTAACATTTTTCAGCTTTGTTCAATACAAATTAATATAAAAACAATAGTATTTATTAAACTTAAAAACTTCGATCGAGTATACCTTGAATTTCTTGAGAAAACTTTTGGAGTGTGGTTTTACTTGGTTTTACCTGTTGCATTTTCTAATTTTCAAGTATCAGTATACTCTAGTACAGGGGTCTCCAAACTACAGCCCACGGGCCACATCCGGCCCGCTGGGACGTCTTTTCCGGCCTGCAGCTTGAGTCCTCACACTCACTGCAGGGATTGGTCTCTTTAAACTTTGTCGGGTTGCAGGACTTTTGCTGCATACTCCACTCCACCTGCACTGTACAGAACAGGTCCTGCAACCCGACACAGCTCGCCCCTCCTGCACCGCACTGTGCTATTAGTTGCTAGGACTGCCTAGCAACCAATGAAGTACCTAATTAGAGTCCTCCTTTTACAACGACTTTTACACAAGGTGCCCATGTAACAGCAGGATTGGAGCTGGGAGATGCATTAGATCTGCACTGAAGCTGGTGATACATAGGGATTTTTGATGGGGAGGCAAATGCGCTAGGGGGGTTCTGAGGAAGATATAAATAAAGGGTAGGGGGCTGTAATGGGGTCATGAATGTGCATGGGGGGCTCTGAAAGGGACATAGATGTGTGTAAGGGGGCTTTGAGGGGGGGCAGCAAAATTACATGGGGGCTCTGAGGGGGACACAATTGTACATGGGGGCTGTGATGATTACATAAATGTGCCTGGGGTGGCTGTGATGGGGACATAAAAGTACATGGGGGCTTTGAGGTGAACAAAAATGTGCATGGGAGGCTTTGAGGGGGATAAAAAAGTACATGGGGGGGGCTCTGAGGGGGACAGAAATGTGCATGGGGGGCTCTGAGCGGGATATAAAAGTACATGGGGGGCTCTGAGGGGGACATAAATGTGCATGGGGGGCTCTGAGGGGACATAAATGTGTGTGAAGGGGCTGTGATGGAAACATAAATTTGCATGGGGGGCTCTGAGGGGTGGATACATTATTCATTTCTAAATAACATTTTTTTTTCGGCCCGCAAATTAGTGTCCAATTTACAATGTGGCCCCTTAAATGAAAAGTTTGGAGACCCCTGCTCTAGTACATACTACAAAACATTTTTATTGTCCTAAACGAATCAAAAACAGCTTAAAAAGCAACTTCATGAAAATTATTAGGGCATGTCCTTCCTTGGCATCACTATTCCTATGTCCTTATACTCACTGTAACCCAATAGGGGCTTTGCAATGCTATACTTTAAAAACATCAGTTGCTTTTGTGTTAAAACATAGTAAAAACTAGACAGTAACCTTCAAATTATGTTTTTCCTAAACAGATATCTGCAGAACCCGCAATAGAATTAGGCTCTTGGACCTTTGACTCAACAACGGTAGCGGGAGTTGTAACGACGAATTCTCTAATTGTGAGGACCCCTTTCTTTTCTTTTTTATATCTCAGTTTCTTATGATAAGACCATTCTTTTGGAACATGTTTTAAATATTTGTTTAATATGTGTTTTTCATGTCCCAGTCATTTTTGTCATGTCTTGTCACCAAATAGGCAATGGTTTATGTCATCTTGTCTTATTATTCAACATTCAGTGACAAGGGACCACTAATACTAATTGGATGGGCAGCTTGATCAAATGCCCCCAACTTATGTGTAATTTGTCAAGTGATGCTCCATTATCTTGTGGTTTTTGATTTGTTTCTTGTTGACTGTGGACTATTGGTTTGCCTGACTATGCAATTTGACTTCTGATGACTCCAGTCTGTTCTTTGTTCCCTGCCTTCTGGACTGTTTATGTTTGTTGTATTACACTATTGCACTGTTATCCCAACACTCTGATAGTGAAATGAGATCGCCTGCTTTCTTTGGTGAACCGATTCTATTGTCATTGGTTCTAAGTATTAGGCTTCCTTGACACTAGTCATGCAACTTTGGACATCAAGGTTTCATTTAAAGTCGTTCCCCATGTTTTCTAATGATACCCATTCATGCATTACTTAACCCTTTCCCGCCGAGTGTTTGCATATATGCGTCCTCGGCATTCGGGGAGTTATACCAGGATAATGCCCGCAGCTGCAGGCACTATCTCGGTACCGTTGTTTAGAGCCGGCGATTGGCTATCCAGGCATAACAACCGATGCGGCTAAAAAGCAGCTTGGTTGTTATGCCGCAGGAGCGGGAGGGGACATCCCCCCCTCTGGCCACCTCTCGCCGCTCTGACCGGGCCTCCTGTCCGACCGGGAGAACCGACCCGCGATCTACCGCCTCCAGTGTCCAGGTGCAGACTAAAAGAAAGCCGTAAACGGCTTTGATTCAGTCTCCGCAATGTAAACACGGAAGTGACGGCATGACATAAAATATTGCAACAATCGCCATTTTATTCTCTAGATTCTCTGCTAAATAATATATATAATGTTTGGGGGTTCTAAGTCATTTTCTAGCAAAAAATACAGATTTTAACTTTTAAATACCAAAAAAATACCAAATGTCAGAAATAGGCTTAGTCATAAAAGGGTAAGGCTTCATTTCCACTGGCGTTTTTACAGCCACTTTTCTGAGCGTTTTTTTACAGCTTAAAAACGCCCATCCATGTTTATTTTAGAAAAAAATGCTGGAGCTTTAAAAACGCGGCGGCAGCGTTTTTCAGAGTTTTTGCGCGTTTGTGCGCGTTTTTGCGCGTTTTTGAGCGTTTTTGAGCGTTTTTTAATGTCTGACATTTTTACAGCTCTATTGCTGGAGCTTCAGAACGCACTGGTCCTGCGTTTTTTTTGCAGCTTAAAAACGTCTCAGCCATCTACAGCTTAAAAACGTCATGTGGGCTAACATGGACAGGCGTTTTTAAGCTGCAAAAAACACTCAGAAAAGTGTCTGTAAAAACGCCAATGGAAATGAGCCCTTAAAGTTGCAGCTACTTCAAAGTAGTTCATGCACTATTTTGGTCTGACTTTGAGGGCCATAGACTTCAATGTTAACCCTCAAAAGTGGCATGAAAGTCCTACCTGAATGTTATACAATGCAACTTGTGTGCAACAGTAGTCCAATATCACTGGCCAATGCCAAAGTCGTATCCAAGTTGCACCAATCCAAAGTTGCGCCAAATTTGCACTCCACAGTCAGCGCAACTTTGGAGTCATCCAAGTGTGAATAGAGCCTTATCCAGAGGAAGATAAAGAAAAGGAAGGTGTGCACAAGTATGACAATGGATCTGTAGTTAAGTGACAGTCTTCTGCCCTATTAACTTTCCTCAGTAGATGGAAACACAAGCCAGAGATAATTACCTGCTATAAAAAAGTAAATTCATATGACCAAATGGCTAATCATCTGGTCTTGTGACCAGCCACAGTGAGATATTGGAGCAGTAATATCTGGAAGACAAAGAATTTATTGTTTTTTTATTGTATCCCATATTATTTGGCAGCAGGATAGACAGCCATACCAACAAATGAGATTTTTTCAGTTGGGGTGGAGAAAAGGGTCTTTTGATTACCCCACCAATGTATTTTCTAGCAAAAAATACGGATTTTAACTTGTAGACACCAAATGTCAGAAATAGGCTTAGTCATGAAAGGGTTGATCTCCCTGAAGAACAAAAAAAATGTAAATATTATTTTCATGTGAATTGACTTTTTGGTCTACATTTTTATCTGTATCTACTTAAAAGTGAGGTGATTAAATAAAGATTTTTATAAATGTTTATTTATTGTTTTATGTGATGAAACATCAAAAAGTTTGTCAAAAGCAAAACAATTAACTGTTATATCTAATTCTTTGCAGTGCCCCTCGTACATTCAATCTGGTAAGTACACATATTGCTATTTAGGTATTATTATTATTTTTTCTAATATACAGTAAAACATTGGTTTACAAGCATAATTCGTTCCAGAAACATGCTTGTAATCCAAAGCACTTGTATATCAAAGCATTTTTTTAAACAGGGTATAAAAGAGAAGAGAGGCACCTCTTAGTGTAGCTAAATGTTGTACCTTCATTAAGAGTAACCATATTGCTACACTTAGAAGCTCCTCTCTTCTTTTTTATACTCAGTTGTGACATGACAATACTCTTATATCAAGACATTGCTTGTATATCAGGGCACAATGTATTAAAACATTTTGCTTGTCTTGGAAAATGCTCTCAAACCAAGTTACTCTCAAACCAAGGTTTTACTGTATAGGTAACAATTGGACAAGTCAGTGCTTAATTCATGCATGTTTCTCTATCACAGGTCGTGAATTCTGCTCCACCTATGTTGGACTGTGAGTACCCTAAAGCGCAGAAGCATGGAGAGAACTATGTGATGTGTTATGTGATTTATCATATATAAACTGTGTAGCTTAACAATACATTTTACTTGATTCCCTTTTGGTTCTTTAAATATGAAATTTAAAGAATTTTGTTTTATCTGTTTGATAAGTGCAAAAAAAAGTTGATCCTGCCAGAGAAGTGCTGTCCTGTGTCCTGTTTTTTTTCCAGCCCTTCCCAGTTGAACTGCAAAACACCCCCTTCTATGTTATAGAGATGAGAAGGATGTGCTTTCTGTAGTCCTGCTCCACCATTTGAATATAGTGCAGTGAGTGAGCAATGTAATCCTAGGGCAGGATGTATTTTACTGTTAAAGGGGTTGTAAAGGTAATTTTTCCCCCCTAAATAGCTTCCTTTACCTTAGTGCAGTCCTCCTTCATTTACCTCATCTTTCCATTTCGCTTTTAAATGTCCTTATTTCTTCTGAGAAATCCTCACTTCCTGTTCCTCTGTCTGTAACTCCTCACAGTAATGCAACACTTTCTCCCTGGTGTGGAAAAAGCCTCTTGAGGGGGGAGGGGGTGAGCAGGCAAGTCAGGACACTCTCTACTTTGCAGATAGAGAAAGGAGCTGTGTGTTAGGCCGGGTACACACGATCGAACATGTCCGCTGAAACTGGTCCGCAGACCAGTTTCAGCGGACATGTTCGATCGTGTGTACGGCCTATCGGACCGTTTTCCAGTGGACAAAAGTTTCCAAACATGCTTAGAAACCTGTCCGCTGGAAACCTGTCCGTCGGACATGTTCGATGGTTAGTACACTAAATCATCGGACCAAAATCCCGCGCATGCTCAGAATCAAGTCGACGCATGCTTGGAACCATTGAACTTCGTTTTTTCAGCACGTCGTTGTGTTCTACGTCACTGCGTTCTGGTCCATGGGGATTTTGGTCCGATGGTGTGTACACATATCAGACCAACAGACCACTTCAGCCTGGACCGATGAAAGCGGTCCGTCGGACATGTTTCATCGGACATGTCTGATCGTGTGTACGTGGCCTCAGAGGGCATCTTGACACTCCTGCTCGCCCCCTCCCCCCTCAAGAGGCTTTCTCCACACCAGGGAGAAAGCCTTGCATTACTGTGTGTAGTTACAGACAGAAGAACAGGAAGTGAGGATTTCTCAGAAGAAATAAGGACATTTAAAAGCAAAATGGAAGGATAAGGTAAGTGAAGGAGGACTGCACCAAGGTAAAGGAAGCTATTTAGGGATTTTTTTTTACCTTTACAACCCCTTTAAGATTAAAAAATAAAGTGAAAAAGGCCTTTAAAAAAAGCAAATTCAGCTACCATATTTTGTACTGGTAGGCTGCAATATATAATATCTTTTTGTTCTTGGATATATTTAAAAACCTTCCCTTAAATTGGAACTTTACCCATAACAACTTAAAAAAAAAAATGTCTCCAGCATTGTTACTGTTCCTGAATTTTTTTTGAAGCCCAGAGCCCCTGAGCAGTGTTAAATCATTAGGCTTTCAGCAGATCGGCCTCTACATATTCGGCACAGTGCCTAAAAATGGAGAGCAACTGAGCATGTGCAGAGCAGGGTGAGACAGTATTGCTGGATTTTAAACAGTATAGAAACGTATTTTTAAAATGGTTTACATAGCTACACCTTCAAAAGGGGCAAACCTGAAGTGATCTAGCAGGACTTCATTTTTGGACATTAGTTCCACTTTAATAGAAAATATTTTTATTTAACTTCCAAAATATAGGTTTTGCCTCTAGATATAGCTTGATAACCTAATCTCACCTCCCATCGAATTAATATATACATTTAAAGAGAGTAACCCTTTACACAGAGGAAGCAGTGAATATTTGTAGCACTGTAACATTGAACTGTTTCTATGTATTGTTTTTGACATCCTAGAAATATTTTTCACACTATATCCTCTTTATATTACTTTCAATTGCTATGTTCCCATAAAAACATTTTTTTTGTGTAATTATTGCTGTTTTTGCTTTTAACTAGTGATGATCTAGTTCGTTTTCTAGCAAGTCCAACATTTGATGTGTGCAGCATTTCTTTTCAACAATATGCTTGTGCAAACGTAAGTTTCATTGTGTTTTGTGTTTCATTATATCTCATGAACGAAAACATTACCGTGGTCATTGTTCAGCAAATGCGTCAGTAAAAACTTGGTGTGTTCTAAAAGGGGTTCACTTAATTGTCTGTCCACTCCCCCCCCCCGTTAACTTTTGTTCAACCCCCACTTTCGCTTATGATGATAAATAAAGTAAGCGGTTGATATCCGCACCTTTATGCCTCTGCCAATTGCTACGTCGCAGCTGATTGTATAATTACTTTATAATATCTGTGGCCAGCTTTAAATAAACCCCAAAACATACTAAATCTTTCATCATGGTAGGGACCAGGGCCTTTTTTTTAACTGGAACTTGGGAAACTCAGTTCCACCACCTCTGGCTCAGGCCCTCTGCTTCCTGTTCACCTCTATGGCTTATAAACACAGAAGTCTGGCTTCTGTGTTTACAAGTGAAAGTTTGTCTCCCAAAGGCTCCCAAGACGGGGACAAGGAAGATGCAGGTGCCCAGGGTACAGTGCAAATGCCAACACACCAACTCGATGATCTCCCTGCAACATGCACCTTTAAGACCCTCCCACTGTAAAATTTGACCACATCCACAATTTGATGCCGTTTGGAGGGTGTGTGTGTGTGTGTGGGGGGGGGGGGTGAGAGGGGGTATTGGGGGGTTGTGATTGAGTTCCTGTACCTATTTTCTGTAAAACAAAAAGCCCTTGTAGGGACCAAGTGCAGTATTTATCTTCCTCACCTTTATCTTATACAGTTTTAGGTCTAATTAGTTAAATTTGACCACACCCACAATTTGACGTGGTTTGGAGAGTGTGTGTGTGTGTGTGTGGGGGGGGGGGGCGAGGGGAGGGGAGGGGGTATTTGGGGGTTGTGGTTGAGTTCCTGTACCTATTTTCTTTACAATAAAAGCCCTGGCAGGGATCAAGTGCAGTATTTATCTTCCTCGCCTTTATCTTATACAGTTTTAGGTCTAATTAGTCAAATTTGACCACACCCACAATTTGATGCGGTTTGGAGTGTGTGTGTGTGTGTGGGGCGAGGGGAGGGGAGGAGAGGGGGTATTGGGGGGTTGTGGTTGAATTCCTGTACCTATTTTCTTGAAAATAAAAGCCCTGGTAAGGATCAAGTGCAGTATTTATCTTCCTCGCCTTTATCTTATACAGTTTTAGGTCTAATTCTAAATTGTGAATTCTCTTTAAGTGCAGTGCCAGGGTCATATTCAATGTGTCATGGACCATGGGACAGCATCACTCTAAAATTGTTTTATTTTATTTTTTGTCTATCCACAGTTGAGCAATGTTGCAGAAAACACAATTTATAACATCCTCAATTGCTTCATTACAAACCCTGATGCGATCATCAGGCAGGGAGCATTCTCACTTTTCTTCAACCAACTTAGTTTGGACACAATTGGGTTTGTGTTGAACAAGATCAATCGTATGGTAAGTTACTTTCTTGTCCTCTGAATTTAAAGGTTCCATTTAAAAAGCATTGGTAGTACATGTTCAGCTTCTGATTGCTTTATTTTTATCTGATTGGGGAAGCAAAGAGAAATACAGTACTTCCAGATATGGTGGGAGCATGTCAGTGAAAAATCCTTTTTAAAACATTTGGAAATCTTATGCCGCGTACACACGACCGTTTTTTATGTCATGGAAAAAAAATAAAGTTTTTCTCAACGTGATTCTTGTCAAGCCTGCCTTGCCTACACACGATCGTGAAAAAAAATGCTTGAGCAAAGCACGGTGACGTACAACACATACGACATCACTATAAAGGGGAAGTTCCATTCGAATGGCGCCACCCTTTGGGCTTATTATGCAAATTTCCCTTCTCATAACTTGCTTCTGAGCAATGCGTGTTTTTTTTCCCGTCGTTAAAGCCTACACACAACCATCTTTCACAACGAGAAAAACGACGACGTGAAAAACTAGCAGGTTCTAAATTTTTAATGCCCATTTTTCTCGTCGAGTAAAAATTTTCTGGAGTCTACATACGACCGTTTTTAATTACCAATTTAAAAAATGTATTTTCTCATCATGAAAAACGATTGTGTGTACGCTGCATTAGGCCTGAAAGGATATGCAGCATCATTTTTTTTTTATAATATAATTTTTTTTATTTTAGAAACATTAATCATTTAACATCAATCCAAACAATAATCACATTACATATCTTTTACATTTTGATATAAAAAAATAAAATAAAAAAGAAGTGGAGTATCCCTTTTGCAGCATCAATTTAACAAGCTTTTATCTTTTTAGATTCCTTCATCATCCATTACATCTGCCAGCAGAAAGTATGTGTTGACTGCAGTGTGGGAGAAACTGAGGCAAGATCCAGAAAATCTAACCCCCGGTTTGCTATCTATGTGGATGCGCGATAAGCTGTATGCCTTCTTACCCGCCATCAACAATGAGATCCTGGACTGCGTAACCACCACAACAGTGACATGTGATGGACTGGAGGCCATGTAAGTCCAATATGTTCTCATTACATGGGCTCTTCATGTAGTAGTAGATCTAAACCTTAATTTGGTGACATTAACTTTTCTTGAGCACTGAGTACCTTAAACTATTTTGCTACATGTTTTTTTTTGTATTTTCTAAAACATACCCTTTTCACTTTTTTCCATCTCAGTGCTGCTAATCTGCTCTAGCCTCTTTTAGCCTTCTTGTCTGCAGCATCACATGTAAATTGTCCCTGTGGACTTTCTTCCTGACAGTGACAACAGTAGGCCATGCCTGCGCAATATGTGTCAGCATGGCCTCTTGTAGTTTCCATTAACAGGGTGTAGTTGCCCCGTTGTGAGGCAATTGTCACTCTGTAGCAAGAATTAGCTAAACAGTAGGGATGAGCTTCGAACATTACCTGTTCGCCGATCAGCGAACTATTTGGGGTGTTCGCGGCAAATTCGAAACCCGCAGAACACCCTGGAAAGTCTATGGGAGAAATATAAAGTACTAATTTTAAAGGCTTATATGAAAGTTATTGTCATAAAAAGTGTTTGGGGACTCGGGTCCTATCCCAGGGGACATGTATCAATGCAAAAAAAAGTTAAAAAAAAAGGCATTTTTTTCGAGAGCAGTGATTTTAATAATGCTTAAAGTGAAACAATAAAAGTGAAATGGGGGGGGGGGGGGGGGGTATATAGTATGCCTGTAAAGCAGCGCTTGTTTCCCATGCTTAGAACTTTCCCTGCACAAAGTGTCATTTCTGAAGGATAAAAGTCAGTTAAAATAACTGCTCTCGAAAAAACTGCAGTTTTTAAAACTTTTTTTGCATTGATACATGTCCCCTGGGGCAGGATCCAGGTCCCCAAACACTTTTTAGGACAAAAACTTGCATATTAGCCTTTAAAATTAGCACTTTAGATTTCAAACGTTCGAGTCCCACAGACTTTAACGGGGTTCTAAAGTTTACACAAACTTTTGGTCTGTTTGAAGGTTCTGGTGCGAACCGAACGGGACGGGGGGGGGGGGGGGTGTTGTTCGGCTCATCCCTACTGAACAGGAACCTTTTTGGCAGGATCACCAGGCATTCTTTTAATGAAGGCTGCAAACGTAAAACAAAAACAACTTTTGACATTTACGAGATTTTTTTTTCAAATATAAATTTTTATTGAGGTTTTCAAAAGAAAGGAGGTACAGAAAAGGTACAGTACAACTGTGGTCAAATTTGACAAATCCAACAGATATAGAGGACTTCAATAGAAGGCTCATATTCAGTCCTCAGCGAGGATAGCATACCATTTGTCAAACAAGAGAAAAGGACCTGGTAGCTCATTGTATCACATCATTTGACAAAAAAAACATTCTAAACTACATATACAAATATGCCCAATATTGCTATAATCATTGGGCGGCATACACAGTCGGGCTACTGACGACCAGATGACCTTAGCAGGACTGGAGGGAAAGGACGGCCTTAAAGTAGCTGGAGGCATAACCATCAGTTGAGAAAATAAGGGGGTAAAACAGAGAAAAAATAGCGAAGAAGGGGGGAGGGGATTGTTCAACACGAGCGCGGTGGACACGGCAATGATGTCACCCTACAATTGGTCCGCGTCAGTAAGGTCTGTCCTTCGTCGGAGAAAATGAACATATTCCATAATGACCTGGTTTTAGAATGCTTTTCTTGTTTGTGTTGGGTTGTGAGCACTAGATCTTCCAGTTTTTTTAATGCATTTATGAGATTTTAAGGACTGGGTTTAGGTCTACTTTAGGGTCCAACTGCAATCGAATTGTTAGTTGTGGATAAAATGGGTAATTTTTTTTGCTGTCATTGGGGGGATATTCCTTGTCTTGATCTCTTGAGCTCCCTAAAGCTAATCACACACATTACAATCTAATTGTACAATCTCCTTCAGATCTACCAACATGTATGTAATGCAAGAGCCTGCCATATTGGATTTAAATTGATTGGATAGTTCAGGTGGGCCCTCATATTACATAGTTTTGGTAGATCTAAAGCAGATTGTACAGGGATTGTATGGCCAGATTGTATTGTCAGATTGTAACGTGTTTGGGGAACGTAAGTAATCACCATTATGCCAGCTGTTCTTTGTGCCTGGCATGGTGTAAAACAGATGTAGAAAGTAAACCTCTGTCCTTTTTCCTTTCCTTTAGTGTCCAGGGACTGGATTTGCAGTATTCTTCATTTGGCAATAAAACTAAAGATGACATTGGAATGTGGATAACTAAATTCATCAAGGCAAAATGTGAGTATGCAAACTTACACACCCAAAGTTAACCCTGCCAGACACACCTGATGACTAAACATGTTACACTATATAAGCTATATATACTTTCTTTCAATATTTCTCTTTACATATATATATATATATATGTATAACCTTTACAGTTAGATCAAAATGAACCAAAAAGTATTCTGCAAACGCATTATTTGTCCTTGGGAGGATGATAGAGTGTATTTTCAGCAAGCACATATTTCATGTTTTGTACCTTACCGAGACCTGACACTTTCCCAGGGAAGGCATCTTTATACCTTTGGCCTCGTACACACGGGCAAGAATCTCGTCAGGAAAAGAACGTAATTTTTCCCGACGAGATTCTTGGCAGAATCTCTTGCCGCCCGAGTGTACACCCAGACCTTTCAAAAGAAGCGCGGTTCTCTTGAAAGGCAAGAACGCGGTGACGTCAACGCGTATGATGAGCATGTGCTCGTCACATTCAATGCCGTCGCCGCCATCTTACTTCACCCTACCTATGCTGTGGAAGCTACCGCGCATGTGCCAAAGTTATTTCGAGCATGCGCGGGTTTCCACGGCAACAGGTAAGTATACACACTCCCGGGTTTCTCGTCGGGAAACAGGCCGACAAGAATCTCAACGAGAAAATAGAGAGCAGGATCTCTATTTTTCTTGTCGGGATTCTGGCAAGATTTCCAGACGAGAAACCTGAAAGCCTCGTACACACGCTCGGTTTACTCTGGAAGAAAGCTCTGCCAGCAGTTCTTGCTGAGAAAACCAAGCATGTCTGTCCCCCGAACTAGAGGAGATGGTAGGGAGGTAGAAGTCAGCAGAAAGAACCAATATGATCGGCAATGGATCCAGTAAATGAACATTCACAGAAGTGTACATTTCCCAGTGAAAATTGTGGGGGACCATTTCTCAGGATTGAAGCTGCATTTAGTGGCTCAGGCAATGGGTAAAGTGGGTAATTACAATCTCATTTTAAAGGTATACCTTCACTGGTAAAATTTTGAGCAGTGAAAGGGTTCATTTTCATGTCACTTTCACATTTTGCAAGCTTGCTCTTCCATATTTTTGTTGTTGCATTAAAACCAGAATATGTAGATTAACCACTAGAGGGAGTTCTCAATGAATCAATGTAATCATTTTGTCTCTCCCTCTTTTACACCCATTAATATATGATTGTTGCCACAGTTGTCTTGTGATATGAAACAGTAAAATGCCACTACTGTGTTAAGCCTCATATCACACAACCGTTTTTTCCGTCAGGAAAACTGCCAGGAGAGCATTTGGCCGGTAATCCTGGCCGTGTGTATGCTCCCTAGCAGTTTTCCCATCAGGAAAACACCCGGGAATCCCGACGGGAAAATAGAGAACCTGGCTCTCTATTTTCTTGTCGGGATTCCCAGCAGAGTGTTTCCTGCTGAAAAAAACGGTCGTCTGTATGCTTACCTGTCTGAAGGTAAACCCGGGCATGCTTGGTAAGCCTTTTGATGCATGCGCGGTAGCATACAAGGCATAGTGGGGGGTGTAGCAAGATGGTTGTAGTCGATGATGTCACCGCGTTGTTGACATTCAAAAGAACGACTGTTCTTTTGAATGGCTGTCTGTATGCACGGCTTGGCAAACCAAGCTTGCCAGGAATCCTGTAAGGAAAACTAATTTTTTTTTCCCTGACGGGATTCCCGGCCTTATGTACAGGGGTTTACACTGCAAAACAGGAAGCAGGTCCTGAGTATGTAATAAACAAATATTGCTATGTATATGTCATATATAGTTACAAACTATACACAGAAACAATACATTTAAGGTTAGGTACATCTCTATACTGTATATACATTTGTTATTTTTGTAGAAGGTTAGATCTTATGAATACTATCTAGTTTATCCTATACTGTATTGTATTTGTCTCTGCAGCTTGCATGAAAGACACCTTAGGAAACTCAATTAATGTCTATTATGCGTCCTTTAAACGCAACATGAACTTTGAAGACTTTCAAGTGGCTTTTGGTAATCAGAACTGGGTAAGTTTCCTACCTTATGTAAAGAATCCTAAATAGACATCCTCTATCTAACTGGTCTTTAGCCATTCAGCCATCATTACTTACACTAGATACCGTTGTATCTTATGTTTACATTGACAGAAAGGTTTCTTCTAACTTAAACCCTAATTTTTTGCTAACTTTTTATAGGTGATCTTAATTAAAGTAGGAAAAAATAATAACATTTATTTTTTATAATATTAGGTATTTTTATGTGTGGCCAACATATTGTACTGAGCTTTCACCTGTACTCTGTATGAAACTCTAATACACATTTTATTGACAAAAGTAAGAAAAAAGAGGGCTTACTCAGGGGTCAAGTCCTGGGGAAAAAAGTGTGGGAACTCCCACCCAAGATCCACTCCCCCACCAAAAAAAAAAAAATGATACGCTCATATGCATAATTACTAAACCGCATGTTTTTTTTTGTTTTTTTTCGATACACTGTACCTTAGTAATCATTTATGTTACTGGCCGCTTCCTGTATATGGATTTGGGTAGTGTGCGGGTATTCCGTCACTTCCTCGATGCCACAAAGTGTCTCCTTGGAGCTTTTGTCATTGTTCCCAGGAGTAGAGTGCGGAGTGCGCAGGATTTAGAAAGAATTTTAAGCAAGTTCTTTCTAAATCCCGCTATAACTCGCGGCAGACCTCCACAATGTCTCCTGGGAACAATGACAAAAACTCCCAGGAGACATTGCAGCATCGAGGAAGTGACGGAATACCTGCACACTACCCGATAATTCCATATACAGGAAGTGGCCAGTAACATAAAGGATTACTAAGGTTCGCCTGCCCTTGACTGTGACTCGAGCTGGGTATTGCCGCTTAGTGAAGGATTGGCTCGGGCGGCTCGGCTGCTCTAGTCCTGCAAAGGGAACTGCGTTCCTGCTGTGAAAAAAGTGCAAGAACTCCGTTCCCACGCGTTCCGGCAGGACTTGAGCCCTGGGCTTACTTGAAAATGGACGTGCTATGATGCACTGGATTTCCTGGGAAGGCACTATAGTAGATATGCAGATAACTGAACAGGCTCTATAGCAGCAATACTCAACACAACTGTCTCAGCACTGACTTCAGATTAGAGTTTAGTCATCACACAGCTCCAGGCTCTTTGCAAATCTTGCCTTTCTGACTTGAATGAGTTGAACTTGTTCCCAAAGATCCTCCAAACCTATAAAAAGAGATCTTTAAGTGTCTCTGGATGCATTGCTGTTCTCCCAAGGAAGGTGGGAGCTGCACGGCACATGACCTGGAGTGAAAAACTGTGTGCAGTTTAGCAATGGTAAGAGGGACCAGCAAAGTGAAATAATGATAACCATATTTGCTCAAAATATTCAATGCATTTTAAATGCAACTAGATGAAGTACCTACCTCTTGCATCCACGTGTCAGACCATTGAAGTAGGGGCAGTCCTAGAAGCAAATTCTAGCATGATGCATGCACATGTACTGACAGTGACAGTGAACACATCAATGAGTCGAGAGTAGAGCTAATCAATAGAATGAGTATCACTAATACACTGCTCCTACACTTTAATTAATGGTTGGAGCAAAGAGGGGACTAAGGTGAATCGTTCAACTTCAGTAGGCAAAAATCAGGTCATCTACTTGGCTGCACTACCTGGTGGGGCTAGGCTAATCTCTGGATAGACAAAAAAATCAGTTTGTTTTGGCAGGTAAAAACAGTTTATCTTTAAATAATCAGATCTAATCAGAATTCTTGTCTTCCTTGCAGAACTCCGCGATAAGCAGCTTCACTGAGGTACAATTGCACCAATATGTTGTAAGTACCGATGCATTTAGCAGCCAAGAATCCTCAAGTGTGGTGATTAATCTGCTGAACAGCAAAGACCTTCAATTCAATTTTGGGTTCCTGATCAGTTTGCCAGCCAGCAATTACAATGCCAGTGTCCTTTTTTCCTTGCTGAATAATCTTGTGGACAAACTAAACAGCAATCAAGATCCCCTCTGTAAGCCTCAACTAACCACCATCTTCCAGGAAAAACTTACTTATTTGCTCGTAGCCACCAATGAGATCATCCTGCAGAAGCTTGTTATAACAGACTGCGCTGAGTTCCGAGACATGTAAGTATAAACAAAATACAAAGGTATGACATGTTGACTATTGCCAATAGGTCACAAGATGTTCATTGACATATGACAGCCTTTAGAGCAGGGGTGTCAAACTCAATTTCATCGTGGGCTGCATCAGCATTATAATTGTCCTCAAAAGGACCAGTTGTATCTGTTTAGATGTCCAGCTCATCCCCTCCCCTTACATTAGATGGCAAGAGCCACCCCACCATCAGAAGTTGAGTCCCCCACTCTCCCTTACATCACAGTGCACCCCCTTTCCTTATGCTGCTGCTGGGAAGAAGCTGGATGCATTGCTTGGAAGCAGAAATAGGGGTCTGGAGGAGGACCAGAGGAGGGCTGGAGCTCTCCTGCAGATGCAGGAGAGGTGCAAGGGCCACATTAAATGGCCTGGAGGGCTGGATTCGGCCCACGAGCCTTGTGTTTGACACCTGTGCTTTAGAGGTTATGGGATGCTCCAGCTACAGTCAGGCAAGCTGACTACACTATAAAAATGCATGTTTGTGTTGGCTGAGTGCCCTTTTTATGCTTATTACTAGTTAATATCAGTATTATTACTATTATTGGGGGAAAAAAATGGTTCAGACAAAACATTTTTACCCCTTATTTTCCAGAACTGACCAAAGGTTCCAGAAATATTAGGCGGTTGCCCACTGCAACTAAGGAAGATCACCAAATCTGGCTTAAGATGACCATATTGGAATCAATTGTCCATCAATTCACATATTGACTCTCTTTACAATAGTTGTGTATATGTTATTAAAAACACGATGCCAATGACAGTACTGATATGTAACTAATCAGGATACTTATCATTATTTACCTATAATGTACTTGATTGATCTTCTGCTGTATTCAGCCTTGCTACGGTTATGCACAGTACATAAGCAAAAGTCCTATTTTGGGGGGTTGGAGGGAGTCAAATTTTGCCTTCTAAGAAGGGCCTTTTTAGCCTGTTCAAATTATAATCAGGTTAGAAGTGGCTTGTTGGTGTTGATCAAAACCAGAGCCTAATGTGAAAGTTAAGTAGGAGATTTTTTACCACCTCCTTAACTGATAACTTTGACCCCGGAGTTTTTTCACAGTTTTTGTTTGCCCCTCTGAATGTAAGGGGGATTCCCTTGACTACCATGCTGTACTCACCCCATTCCTCCAGAGAGCATCCATTCATCCTCCATAGCAGCTTATCCTGCTCATGCTTTGGACTGCTTTCAAACACTATGGAGAGGCAAATGTTCGCTTCATGGAGTTAAAATGTCTATTATTCAGACACCGAGCCCCATTGTTTACCACCAGATTTGCCAGCCTAAAATGTATATATGTTTACAGTCAACTGACAAAGATTTCGGACAGTGTAAACATTTTACAAGTTAATCATTGAAGCAACAATAAACTGTCCACTTTGATGTATTCCTGCATTGCAATCGGGATATCATTCTTTAGTTCTAATGCCCGATATCTTTAATGAGCTGTAAGCCACTGATGCTTTCCTTGCCAATGTTTTCACATAATGTTATTTTCTTTTTATAGCTACAATGGATATGATAAAGTCTATGATCAACTCTCCGATGACGTCAAACAGCTAGTGTTCCGATACAGGATGACGTTTTTGGATGCTGAGGCTGCTAGATTAGGTAATCAACTTTTCTGCTCTAGGATTTTTTTTTTTTCCGAATTTCATTACGTCTTAAAGCTAAATAAATTGCTTAATTTATCAAATATATAACCTTCACTTTGTCTATATCATGCAATACAATAAAAACGTTAGTGTGACTTATCAGCTGTAGCACTTACGTAAAAACCAGAAGCCAATCAGTGTGGTTATATGTAGATGGAGACAGCCAGTTGATCTAGTCAGTTTTGTCTCAGAATAGAACATTTTCTTCTAATTTTGTTAACATTGAAAACTATAATACATTTTATAAAATGTACCCGTATTTGCCGGCGTATAAAACGACCTTTATGCTTAAAATTTTGGCTCAACAATCGGGGGTTGTCTTATACGCTGGATACAGACTGCAGGCATCCATTTTTTAAAAGCCGTGCCTCCTCTTTGTGCTGTTCCGTGATAGGCTCAGTGAACTGCCTATCATGAATGTTGTCTCGTCCTCAGCCTCGGACGAGAGGACGTTCGTGATAGGCGGAACACTGAACAGGCTCTGCTGGGGAACTGAGTGTTCAGCCTTTTGCAGAACAGGACAAGGAGGATTCACAGGTTTTAAAAAATGGACGCACGCAGTCTGACTCACTCTGCCAGGCAAAAACAGAATGAAGATCAGTGAATTGAGGTGAGTCAATGGCACAGTTAGGCAATGGCACAGTTAGGCAATGGCATAGTGAGGCAATGGCACAGTTAGGCAATGGCACAGTTAGGCAATGGCACAGTTAGGCAATGGCATAGTGAGGCAATAGCACAGTTAGGCAATGGCACAGTTAGGCAATGGCACAATGAGGCAATGGCACAGTGAGGCAATGGCACAGTGAGGCAATGGCACAGTTAGGCAATGGCACAGTTAGGCAATGGCACAATGAGGCAATGGCACAGTTAGGCAATGGCACAGTTAGGCAATGGCACAATGAGGCAATGGCACAGTGAGGCAATGGCACAGTTAGGCAACGGCACGATGAGGCAATGGCATAGTGAGGCAATGGCACAGTTAGGCAATGGCACAGTTAGGTAATGGCACAATGAGGCAATGGCATAGTGAGGCAATGGCACAGTTAGGCAATGGCACAGTTAGGCAATGGCACAATGAGGCAATGGCATAGTGAGGCAATGGCACAGTTAGGCAATTGCACAGTTAGGCAATGGCAGAGTTAGGCAATGGCACAGTGAGGCAATGGCACAGTGAGGTGAGGCAATGGCACAGTGAGGTGAGGCAATGGCACAGTGAGGGGTCGTCTTATATGGTGAGTAAATCCCAAAACCAACATTTTAGTAGGAGAATTAGGGGGTTGTCTTATACGCCCAGTCGTCTTATACGCCGGCAAATACGGTGTGTACTTTTGTGTAGACAGCACTATTAAAAACTGTTTTATATATTTTACAAATATTTGCTGTATGAAGTAAACATTAAAGCAAAGCTCAAACGGCTAAGCACACAGTTGACATAGGGATTGGAATTTACGATTTCTCATGTCACACTGCAGATTAAAGCAGGAGACACCTCTTAGCTTTGCTTGGTTTTGCAACTTTCTGTGTAACCTCTCCCTTATTTCATGCATTAAACAGTACATTTAAAGTATCATATTGTCCATTGTGGCAGGTAGGTATTATTGAAGGCTGAAAAACAGTGTGCTTAAATAAGTTTAAGGTAGACTGATCCATTATCAGGCAAACCATGACATATGTAAAAGTTGCGTCCAAAGTTGTGATCCCATTTGATAAGTGTTGTGTTGTCCATAGGATCTGCATGCATGTGTGACTTCAACAGTGCTGAATGGCTGGTGAAGAATTTCGGGAGATCAGTTGAATATGCAAGCTATGCTGACCTAATTCGTCTCAACCTAAATTTTGATGGCGTAAGTTTTTTTTGTTTTCGGCTTGGCTACTTGATGCAACCTCTGCCACAACTGATATGAAGAGGCCCTCACCATTGTTTATGGTAGTGACAGTCAGAGGAAAGCTGTGTTGGGCCTGCGTCAATGTGTTTTGGGCTTCTTTTGATGGCATCAGTTTTACATAAATTTGAGATGCTTCTGATATCATTCAGAATTCATTAACATGTGCATTTCACCAGCAGTTGACCCTCTGCTGGCCTGCATTTGACCTGCTTCAAGTGGGTTTCGCATTCCCTTAGACTTGTGTATGTAAAACCTGTCTGAGAGGAATGTGTACTGTGGACACGGGCCCTAACAGCATTATTCTGGGGAGATTTTGCTGCTAAAAAATTAATGGTCAACTTCATCCATTAAC
Source organism: Rana kukunoris (assembly GCA_029574335.1). Classification (NCBI taxonomy): domain Eukaryota; kingdom Metazoa; phylum Chordata; class Amphibia; order Anura; family Ranidae; genus Rana; species Rana kukunoris. The sequence continues at coordinate 25,893,246 of CM056054.1, forward strand.
ATGCAACCAAAACTGAATTAGCATCGCTCATCTTACTGAGATAGGCTTAGTAAGTTTTTATTGCTGTCTGTGTCCCTGTTGGAGATACTCATTTGGTCTGTTAGTCCAGGTGACCATTGTCTTTAGAGGAAATCTTCCAATGGAGACAGCATTTATGAGATACTCTTTGGAGAGATCTCCTCTAAATTCCTGCCGTGTCACTAGGACAGGAAGTAAAGATAAATCTCTCCAAAAGGACACAGACAACAATAAGTAAATAAACTCAAACAGGATTCTTAAACCCTTCCTACCAAGCCCTGATGTGCTTTTAACAGAGACTAGAGACAGGAAGCTGCTTATGCTCAGCCACTGTGCTGGGAGTGTGCAGTGAGCATGCTCTTAGCACAAAACTGTGGCTGCCCATGCATGCATACATACAGTGTGTGGGCATTAAAGTTTACCCTCTTTGCTGATGCACATATGCATTTCTGGGGCAGCAAGAGGTTAGACAATCCTTACTGTAGTGAGTTTCTAAAAATTTCAGGTCCCCACCAGAGTCCCTGTTTACATCAGAACCCTCCTTACATCAGGGTCCCTATCAGAGTCTCCCATCAGAGTCCCCTCTTGCACTAGGGGCTCCAGCAGACATCAGAGTGTGCCTTAGGAGTACCCCTTTCTATCAGGGTCCCCAGAAGAGTCCCTCTTACATTAGAGCAGAGACCATAGGTAGATTCTGATGACGTTAGTTCCAGCACACATTGAGGATACACCATTGACCCCTAGCTGCAGGCTGGATATAATATTGTTAAGGGCCACATGTGGTCCACAGGCCATAGTTTGGAGACCCCTGCCTTAATGCATTTAAAACAATACAAAAAATGTGGTTGCTTTACATACACTTTGAATAGTCAGAATCTATAGCAATAAATGAGAAAGCAGGATAGAACCAAAATGATAGCATGCACATCTTCTATTAAACGACATGAGACTTAGCTAGCCAATATCCTTACATCACTATAATATCATTTTTAGGTGGAATGATCCTTTACACAGAATGCTAAATTTACTCATTTACTGATAAAGTCTTTTCTTTTTTCTTTTTTTTTTTTAGTACCAAGCTATTGAATATTTGAACATAAATCAGACCATCGATTTGTGCCTACATACCAACATCTTCACTTCCGATTCTCCCAGTGACATTCAAAATCGTGTTACATTAGTAACTAATGCCTTGGTAAAAAAAGGATATACATATCTGTGGTCGTTTCTAGTGGAAATGAGAACCGTCTTAACTAGGGTGAGTTGTACAGTAAATCACAGATACCAGGTCGTATGTTAGAAGAAGGAACTTCTAATGCAAACATCTCAAACTAGTAAACTTTTTTTGGGGCTGCATGTGACCCACTTACTCCATCCTGGTGACATCAGCCCTAATTTTGTTTGCTAACGTTGTTGTCAAAAACAACAAATACTTGTTTTCATATTTTTTTTTTTTATCTCAGCCTCTTTTCAGCCACTTCCTGTATACCTGCACTGGATTGATAGTTGCATGTAATTTCCCAGGGCAGGTTTCCTAATGGTGACAATAGAGGAACATGCCTGCCTGATGTGTGTTGAGAAACACCTACTAATATTCACAGTCAGAAGACCATACGTCAGGGTGTCAATGTAGGAGAACAATTGAGAGACAGGGACAGAGCATTGTCATCCTATTACAGAAAGTGCTCGAACAAGGAGCTTTAGTTCCCATCAATCACACCTGAGCATTTTGTAGTTTGAAGCTCCAAAACTCTCAGCGCCCTAATTCCCATTTGCATTTCAGGGGTGGCTGTTCACATATGAGCGCTCAGACGCCTATAGCTCGCCAACTGACGCATATAGACGCCTATAGCTCGACAACTGACACTCCAAAACCTAAAGTACTTTTGAGGCAGAGTTGGGCATTAATGGCTCCATAGACTTTAACAGATATGCTTGTAAACACTCAAATTTGAATATTTTCTCAGGCATATTTCAGGCATTTTTAGCCTGTAAAAACTGATCCCCTTCCCCTATTGCCTTCCATGGGCTAAAGCAAATAACCTGAAGGTTTAATACACATGGAAAAAAATGCTTGTATACAATTGCAAAAAAGCTCAAATCAACACCAGAAAATTGCTCTGTTAATGTGTGCTTAGGTCCCATTCACACCTGAACATTTTGTAACTTGAAGGTCAAAGCTCCATAACACTCAACAAGCAAAATTACATTGTTTCTAAAAGCCCCTGTTCACATCTGAGCCTGTTGATTAGGCACATATGAGCTACTTTTCAGGCAGAATTGAGCATATTTGGCTCTATAGATTTCAACAAGAATGCCTGAAAATGCTCAATTTGAGTGTTTTTGGATGTTTTTTTTTTAGGTGTATAGCAATTTACTTATTCTTTGTACAGCAGTGCCAATATCTTGAGCTGCTTAGGTACTACTCATGGCTATAACTGTGCCATGAGGCCCTCTAGTGAATCTATTAAAAGGTCTATTACAATTCATTTCACAAAAGTCCTCTAGGTGTTCCTAAATGATATATACATAATTTTTCAGGTAAATGCTATAGTTACCTTTCATCACAGTTTAGTCAGACAGTCCTGGGCCTCCTGTGCCAATTGTGTTTTGGGACCACACATTTATACCCTTTCATTAAAGTGGATGTAAACCCGATTCATGAAATTTGACCTATGAACATTTATCTGTATTGTTTTCTTATCTCTCTCCAAAGTGCTATGTCCTGCGTGTTTCTGCTGTTTCGTTGCTCATTGCACAGCATCATAAATGTTGACAAATTCTCTGTCAACCAAGATAAAACCAGCCTGAAATCTGTGTTGAGGGAGGTTGCTATAAATAGATTAGCAGAGAGCTTGTCTTGTCACAGCACAGCTCTGCACATTACTTCCTTCCTTTGCTTATGTGCAGTGGAGATGTGTGATTTCCCTCCAATCAGCTGTATGCCAAGAATCCACTCCCAGTGCTGAACAGGAAGAGAAAATCTCTAACACATTGTGCACTTTCTAAAGAATATTTAAAGCTGAAGACAGCAGATATGCATGTAAGGGTTTAGCTTCAGCTACTATTCCTTTACCCCCACTCTCCCCCTTTTTTTTTTACTATAACTGGGATGATGGTACATTTTTATTACTCATAATTTATTTCTATATGAGGCTACACTCTCCCTTTTGCTCATATGCATGTAAGACTTATGTAGGGAGATTTGTTTCATCGCTGTGTATATTCTGAGGCTGTTCACTTCACTGGGTATATGTGAGGGTTTACATCTACTTTAAGGCTTGTGGAAATATGAGGTATGGTTGTTCACACTTGGGCAGTGATTTATAGTCTGAATATGGTGTGCTGTCAAAAATAACTCAGTATTGTTCAGCAGCTAGTTTCGGTAATACCATTTTAAACATCTTCAAGTTTACTGGCTCACAATTGTTTTCTTTCCCCCCAACAGCTTAACATTAGGATCATTGTGAATTTACAAGTACGGTTCCTATTTTTGGAAGGCATCTGGGGAACAATAAAGACACAATTTCATGAGTACAAATCAAATGACTGGTACAGCTTTACTGAGTCCATAAGCTACTTCGCATCAGCAATTAGCACTGAACAACTTTTTGATCTGTCTATCAATGTGGTTGAAGATTGCTCCAATCTGCAGACACTGTAAGCATGAATTTCACAAGGGGGATGTTTCATGATTAGGAGTTGGGGCTGCAGAGTTTCCACTTTGAGTCAAGAAAAGACGTTTACCTTAAAGTGAATCTCTGCATTGACGATGCAGGGCAAAGTACCAGGTTCACTTTATTGCAGATTCCACAGACGCATTTACTTATCTCCCTTTCACTTCACTACCACTCTGATCAGCCGCCAGGAGTGAAAGCTTTGCATAAGTTATGAGTCACTTCAATAAGCTATAGATTGATAGCACTGGTTGGCCTGCCAAGTGGTTGGGTAAATGAAATAAATTACAACTAAAGGCTTCTGTATGAAAGTCTAAACAAGCCTTAAATGGTTAAAAAAAAAAAAAAAAAAAACGTAAAAAAAAAAAAAAACGTCTCTGACTGAGCCAATTGCATCTTCATTTGTGTCTCACATGCTCCTCTTCCCAGACACTGCAGCTCACAGTGGGAGGGTTTCAGTAACAGAGGCAGTGCTGTCAATCCAGAAATTAGTGCGTAGGACTAGGTGTGGCCAGGTGCTAATGGACAAGCTACAGACTTGTGCACCAGCAGTGAAAATGTTGAAAGTCATGCCCCCAACAATATTTATTCATCCTGCTGTGGTGCAATTAGGCACAGCCTACATAAGAGTGGCAACTAAGAAGTGAGGAGCAGTGCAATATTGTTGTCACACCATCCCAGGAAGCTACATTAGGTAGACTTCCCTAGCAGTCTCAGAAGGCATTTGGGGGACTTTTCTGGTGAGCTAAGAGAAAACTGTAAGTAAAGATGGACTTATAATTAAGTCCTGCAGCAGTTTATATAACATACTTCTACTTTAATACTAAAAAATACAGAAACAGTATTCAAGAGAATGTAGAAAAGCATTCCATGGAAGAACTTGTAGAACTGTTGAGAAGTCTTCTGGCAACCAAAAGAAGTCCTAGGTGCAGAATCAAAAGAAAAAATAATAATACTTTGGTGAGCACAGAAGTTAAAGGAGTTGTAAAGGAAAATGTTTTCTTGTCTAAAATGAATGTCTGCAAGGTAGACAGACAGAATAGTGTAATGATTCTGTTAACAAACGAGTAAATACCTATTAAATTCCTTCATCTATATCACCTCCGGCATTCTAGTTTCTGTTCTCTCATTCACTTCCTGGTTTGCATCATTTGTTCATGTAAGAACTACATTTCCCAGTATGAATTGCGGCACGCCCAGTAATTCACACCTCCTTGAAGTCTCTAACACGTAGAGAGCGTCCTGTCACACAGATGTAGTTCCCAGGAGGGGGCGAGCACGGCACTGACCACCGCAGTAAAGCTTCCCTTCACGGTGGTGAGTAACAATCAGACAAGCAGGAAGTGAACAGAACAGAGAAGAAATAAAGCAACTTCTGAATAAAACCGAACAATGAGGAAGTGAAAAGAGGAATGTCTGCGGGTAAATGATGCTTATTATGAAAAAAAATGTTTTCCTTTACAACCCCTTTAAACACAGTAAAACACGTTTGTTTTGCTTCATAAAAGTTATGTGATACCTTTTTGTGAATCTGTGTTTCATTTTATGATTTTTACTGAAAATGGTAATATTTTTTTCTGATTCTGTTTCTCCTTTAGTGTGAGTGGCTTTGGCTCTGTTTACAATGAAATGAATGAAAATTCAAAATCAGATGTCACAAACTGGATCTCAAATACCCTCAGAAATGAGTCAAGCCGTAAGTTTTTGCTTTTCATCTTTATGAATTAGAATGGATGGATACAATTATTTTCTATTGCTCGAATGATGCCATCAAATCCTGTGGCATTTTACAACAGGATATGAAAAGTAGTCAAGTGGTATCGAGATGGTTGGGTGTAAGTGCTATCATTAAAAATATCTAGAAGATGGAGAATTTTTAATAACTCAACATGTCATCAACATTCCTATTTATTTGCATTTACTTGCTAAATCTATATGTCATCAATATTTTTATTTGCATGTACTTGCCATATTAAATAAAAGTATTGAAGACTCAGAGCCGGTTCACACTGGGGCGACTCGTCAGGCGATTTAGCCGCCTGACAAGTCGCGTCCCATTCTAGTCAATAGAGCCGTTCTAAAAGGAGCGACGCAAGTCTCTCCGATTTAAAAAAATCTTCTTGTATGACTTTGGGGGTGACTCGGGCGATTTTGCAAGTCGCCTCTGAAGTCGTCTTCAGGACGCCTTGCCGAGTCGCCCCCGATGTCGTGCCGCCCCAGTGTGAACCGGCTCTAACTGTATATTTAAAAACCTTTATTCACAAAACAAACATTTATTACACATAATTTGCAAAGCATGCTGTGTTTTCTAAAGCTGGTCATACATTATTAGATTCCTAAACGAAGAGTTTGTACAAACATTTTGATGAAAATTCTCAGTACATACGATGACATGATGAATGACGTACTTCAAAATTTTGTTTGATTTTAGCAAATTTAAAGAATGTTCCTAAAATAAAAAATTCAAGAAGTGACATATTAAAACCTCATTCATACAAAGCAGTTGCCCAGCTCTTCTGAACACCTAACTTCATGGCAGGAGAAAAACAGTGTAAATAAAGTGCCTAAAACTACCCTTTTCAAATACATTTAGGTGCATTTAGGCGTGTCAAACATTTAAGCATTCATTCATTGCTTTAGCCAGAATATTTATTTATTCTGTCTGTAGAAATGAATGAACACTTAACCGTTTAGACGCATTTAGACGCGTTAAGGCATATTTGATGTTTTTTTCTGCCAAAACAATCCTCTCCTGAATGGGAAAGTGATGTTTTTTTTTCCTGCCTCTAAATGCTCCTGTATTGATATGGTTGTAAAACGCTTATGTGTGCATGGACACATAGGTTAACATAGAGGTGTGTATAGAGGCAAAACAAAGTCAAAAGTGGTGTTTTTGATGCTCAATGTGCATGAGGCCTAAAAGAAAAGCTATGAATTCCATTAAAACCAATCTTATGCCCTGTACACCCGATCGGTCAATCCAATGAAAACGGTCTGATGGATTTTGCCATCAGTTATCCGATGAAGCTGACTGATGGTCAGTCGTGCCTACACACCGTAGGTTAAAAAAATGATCGTGGCAGAATGCGGTGACGTAAAACACAACGACGTGCTGAAAAAAATGAAGTTCAATGCTTCAAAGCATGCGTCGACTTGATTCTGAGCATGCGTGGATTTTTAACCGATGGACGTGCCTACAGACCATCTTTTTTTTCTATCAGTTAGGTATCCATCAGATAATTTTAAAACAAGTTAAAAAAAATTTAACCGATGGATAAATAACCGGTTTGGTCTGATGAAAATGGTCCACCAGACCGTTTTCATGAGACAAACCGATCGTGTGTACGCGGCATTACAGCAAGTGATTCCTCTCCACCCCTTTTAAAAACCCTACCCTCCATTTTTCTTCAACTTACCTTGCTGCTGTAAGGAAAGAATCTTCTTTGCAGTCTGAGTTGCATCATCACCCAGGCTTTGCAGTCTGAGTTGCATCATCACCCAGGCTTTATCCGGTTTGGAATCTTTGTCTTACAATAGAACGTTAAAATAAACATATGTAACATGGGCACTCCATGCAAAACTAGTGTGAGATCGGTCGTCTAGCATAAAGATAGCTGTCTGGGGTTACCAGACTCTTTAATGGAAAATGCCGCCCAATTAGAGGGCTACATTTCTTTATGATCTGTGGGCAAAAATCAACTAAAGCCAGATTAAAAAATGAACATGTAAAGGTAAGCAGGCGCACTAGCTGCTATTCATTAGAAAAATAAACAGTAAATATGTTAGTTGTAGAATAAAATGCTGCTGATTTAGAAGTTTCTAGGGAAGGTAGTGGACATTTTTTAATTTCTCATCTTTGAATTGTAGACTGCACAAGTGGAGAGGCAGATTGGCTTGTTGACAACTACAAGGAATTTAAACACGACGTTAGTGTTGCTGTAATCCTAGAAATCAACCCTGATTACAATTTGGTAAGGAAACATGAAAAAACAAAGTGGACCTGTAACCAACTTTTAAGACCCATGTTTAAGCAGTCACTACATTTAAGTAAACATGTTTTACAATGCCCTTGCGCTTTATCTATGTCAGCTTCCTGTGTGGAAACTCAATCATCTATAGCAAATATAAATATGCAGAAAGAGTCAGCAGGCTATATACAGTGTATGCGGGACATGCTTCTCTTTGTTTGTACTTTATATGCAATTGATCTGCTTTCAATCTGCTGCCAAATGAGATTATTGATTGAGTCACAGACAGCTAAAATGTAATAGCCTATACTTTGTCATTACATAAGGAAACAGACATGATCTTTGACATTTTCCATAAACCTATGGCTTTAAAAAATCTGATTGTATTTAACTTGCAACATATTTTTTTAGTTGGATTCCATCGACATATTGGCTCCAGACCAACTTGGACAGTTGATCGTGCTTGACTCTGAGGCACACACCAATTTAACAGTTGTAGAAAGTGTCTTTACGGTACTTACTAATGGTACTCATGAGGAAAATGTGGCAAAGTTGAGCAGTTTCTGGGATTCTTTCGTTGCTGAGCATGAACGGGTATGTCTTAATCCTACTGTTATATGATTGTTCTTTCAAGTGCATTATTTACAATTTAGTGTGCAAGAACCATGGTAATCTCACTAAACAACCCTTTTTCTGTTGAATTCCAAACAGTACAGAACTAATTACACAGAGCAATAGTAGATGCTTCCAAAAAATGTTGAAGTTTGTTTAAAAAATTAACATATCACCCTGAACACTGATATCCCGTTAAACATTGTATAGGCCTAATAGGAGATATACTGTATCAAGATGAATACCATGAGCATTAAAAAATGCTTTTCAACTTTGTCCTCAGGGGCCACGATCTTTCTTAGTTTTAGAAATTCTGGAATCAATTGTCAAAATAAGATTAAAGACTATTTCAACCTATTTTTATTTTGGGTGGGCACCAGTGGATTGAATCACCATCCAACCATCTACATATCTTGGAACAATCAGTGGTTTGGTTTCCCTGTAGAAGTTTGTGTCTCAGCCCTTCCCTTTTTTAAGAATGCTGCCTAGGAATAACTATCGGTAACTGTAGCTAACAAAGAAAAAAAAAGAAAACAACAAATACTTACTTTGATAGGTAAATGGAAAAAAGGTAAAAGGAAAAAAAGTGCAGGTTTCCAAAAGGAGACGAAGGACGAAGGAGTTAAACTATGGTGTGAAAATAAATCACCAGATGTTGTACAGGACCCTGAGTTTCTCTTTTACTCCTATAGTACTCTTTTTTTGTGTGTCTGAGATCAGTTGTCAGATGTTTTAACAGGTTAACAATAATTGTTTAGGTGGCAGAACAGCTTGTAGATGTTCTGCTCTTCCTTCCAGCAGGAGTGTTGGAGGAGAAATAAATTGGCCATTAATTCAGAGTTATAGAGAGCTAACCAATACATTGAACTGCTAAATTTTTCCATATAGTCAATTACTTTAAAGGGGGTTATAATGGGATTAAGAGGGTGTCCATTGCAGTTTCTTCTATTTTGGCGGCTTTATCTGTTCTTGTCAATTTGTCAATCATTTTTCGATTTTCAAAAAATTATCAGAAAGTGAAATTTGGGGATTTTAAATACAAATTTCTTCATTTTGTACTAGTAAATTAATATAGAAAACAAACGTTTGACACATTTCAGTAGCCTGAATCCTCTTGATGTTAAGGAATTTTATGTCTATTTGATTCTTGCTAAATTTGCAGTTGCTTCATGTTTTTATGTTGCTGTTAATAATTAGAGATGAATAGCTATAAAAATTATAATTATTAAAAGACTAATTATTCTTTCTTGTAAAAAAAAACGAATTATTCGCATTTTTAAAAATCAGTGCGTGAAATAATAATATAACTAATGTCACCTGTCCTAATGTCTAATGTCTAACCTGATTAAAAAGGTCTGTTTAAAAAAATAACCTCATAACTATGTTGCAAAATGGTTTTCATTTGGGGTTTTACTGCTCACTTATACTATGTGCAGGTAAAAAAAAAAACATTTATATAATTCTGAATAAAATTTGACACTTCAATACCAAAGGCACACTAAAAAAAAATAACAACCCCCTAACCCCACTTATTGCTTCTAAGCATTGGCTTAACACTTAACACAAACTTATATTAAACTTATATTAATCATGAACTGAAAAAAAGGGTAGCAACTCTGATATTTTAGTATCTCTAAGTATTGTTAGTTAAACATTCTTTGTAGGTTCCAATTTAAACAATATTTGATATTTAATAGGTTAGTGTAAGATATTGGAATATGGGGTTATTTTTCCTTATGTTCCACCTGCATTGTTTATGGGCCTAATTATCATGCCCATTGTTTTTGAACACGCTTTAATGAACTGAACTATATAAAAAAAATGGCTGAACTTTCTGTATATGGCATACAGGCATTAACTGGATTCCATACTGCAAAAGGCAATGGCATAAAACTGCTTATCTGTGTTAAACAACCCTACAGCTGCATCAAGCAGTCATGCAATCCAATAACTGTTAGCTGGTTGCTATAGGTTATTACAATTTGCACAGTACTTAGTACTACAGTACTTTTCCTTATCAATTTAAACTATACTGTATTCAAGAATTATGTCCCATGAAAATGTAGCACAACAATAAAACAGCCTTGACCTTTAAATATGGTAGATTTGCTTTGCATGCATGTAAAAAACGTAGATAAACTGCTAAGGTTTTGCCTACAAAGATTGTCAAAGGACTCGTGAAAGGGCTAACACACAAAATCAAGCCTTTACGCAAGGTTATATTAGTTTTGGGAGGACTACCATTTGGAGTGTTTGGTGGTGTGTGTTAAAATATGACTAAAAGTATTTACCAGAGGTACAGTTCATATATTATGTTGCATAGTTTTGCCTGTTCTATCAAGCTTTGGCCATAAAAGCTAGCAATTTTAGACGTAGGAGGTCTATTGCACCCTGCTTGTCTGTTTGCTTTGCAGTACCGCATTCTGCCTCTTGTAGCTTCACTTACTTGACTTCTTATTCATTGAATCTAGTACAATTTTTAGTGAGTAATAATACTCTCCTACTTTTTGGACCTTTGTAAAACAAGAAGGTTTAAAGTAATGAAAAGCAGAACAAATTGCATTGCATGCAGTGGTTTATGACACAAAATGCAATACAATATTTACAGTGGTTAATCCAATGCTTGTTGCAAATTGGTGATAAGTTCCTGTCTGGGAAGAGACAAAAAGTGCTTGAAACACATTGCAGTGGATTAATTAGTGTATCAGACGCATGCATGCATAATTGATAAACAGCACAAAGAACAATAAGTATGCAGTAGGCACATTTTTGATTTCTGCTGTCAAATTAGAGATGAGGAGAAGACAGGAAAGAGAAATGGAAGGCATACAAGAGAGCCCTTTATCCTGTAGTAATGTTTGTTGAGCTTTCAACTGGGAAATTGCGAAAAACCATTGAAGTGGTGATGCAACCAAAGGGTTCCAGCTTGTGGAGACTACTTCTGTCTCCATGTAGGTTTTTGCATAGGTCTGTAGTCGTGCCAGTTCTTGTTCCAGGGTTGTAGAAGTGGTATAAATGGAGCAAAAAACTTTTGGCTTTGCAGAGGCACCAAAACTGGTGCCCATGGGCCCAGTGGTAATACGATGGAAAATGGGCACTTTGATCTAATTATGGTTTTAAAATAAATTATTGAATGTTTAAAATGCCAGTAATACATTTTATTGATAAATGGGCACGCCCTCAGATTTAGGTGTGAGACAAATGTTTAGCAGCGGATGAGAAGAACCTTTAGCTGTGTAGCAAAGTGTTCTACTCTTTGATGATTTCTCAATCTGCACATCTTCACTGCTTGTACCACCTTATGGAATGGGCCCAGTAGAGATGGAAGGTTTTGTTTATATTAGTTAAATAGTAATGACTGCAAACTCAAAAATAAAGTAGCTAATATAACAGCTGAACCTAATAGTTACAAATTTGTGTTATTGCACTCATACCTGTAGAAAAAGTGTAATTCTTAGTATGCACTAGAAAATACCACTTACTGTTCTTCAACCTCCTTTTCAAAAATAATTATCTCTTATACATTTCTGAAACGTTATTAACAAATAATATTAAAAACTGTTAATAATCCAGATGTCAAGGAGTTAACCATATGCTTAACCACTTCCATAACAGGCCTTTTTGTTTTCAAGTTTAAATCATTTTTTTTTCCTCGAAAATAATTTAGAACCCCCTAACCCCCTATGTTTTTTTTTTTAAATAGAGACTATAGGGAATAAAATGGGGGTTGTTGCAACTTTTTACTTCACATGGTATTTGCACAGCAATTTTTCAAATGCTTTTTTTTTTTTTTTAAAGTTTAATGAATAAAAAAAAACTGTAACATTAGCCCAGTTTTTTTTTGTATAATGTGAAAGATGATGTTACGCCAAGTAAAAAGGTACCTAACATGTCATGCTTTAAAATTGTGGAATTGCGCTTAATTTCGGTACTTAAAAATCTCCATAGGCGACATTTTAAAATGTCTTACAGGTTACAAGTTTAGAGTTACAGAGGAGGTCTTGAGGATAGAATGGTTGCTGTCACTCTAATGCACGCGACGATACTTTGCATGTGTAATTTGAATGCTGTTTACATATATGGGTGCGACTTACGTTTGTGTTCGCTTCTATGCGCGATCACGTGGGGACAGAGGCGTTTTGAATTTTAGTTTTTATTGTTTATTTTACTTTTATTTTTTACATTTAAAACATTCTCTTTACATATTTTTTTTAATCACTTTTATTCCTATTACAAGGAATATACACATCCCTTGTAATAGAAATAGTGTGTGAAATGTACTCTTTATGGAGAGATGTGGGGTCTATAAGACCTCACATCTCTCCTTCAGGCTGGAAAGACTGAGATCAAAATAACTGTCTTGGCTTTTCCAGCCATGTCCCCGGAATTGTTTATTTCCGCCGGCCCGGACGTGATTTCATAATGTCAGGCCCAGGCCTCCAAGGGTCATAGAGATGACTGGGGATCATTTAGTCACCAGAAATCTCTATGCTCAATGTCCGGCAGCGGCAGATGCCTTCTCCGGGTTGCTGATTGCAGGGGAGAGATGGTAGAAGCACCAGAGTGCAGCAAGAGGGGGGGCGTCCACTTCCGCCACCTGTAAGAATGATCAAGCAACTGAACTGCTGCTATAATTGTTCTTACGGTGCACAGAATGACCAACTGTAAAATATGATATCCGAATCATTCAGATATCTTCACTCAAAGTCAAAGACGTCATATGAGGTCCTTGGGCTGGAAGTGGTTAAAGACCTAAAAGGTATTTCCCGCTTCATCAAAAGTGTAGGTATGCTCATTTGCCTCATTTGCCTCTAAAAAATAAGTATTCAATTGCAACTAATCTGATAATTGCTTGGCTGCATTTCTTTGGCTTGCACAGCATAGGGAATAGGATGACATTGTATGTACTTCTGTGGAGTTTGTTATCACTTCTAGGACCAATACATTTCTGTCTTTCTATTTAGGTGTCAGATTTTCCCCATATAGTTCAGTTCTACTGTGCTACTACTTAGTGGAGCATACCCAAATTAACCAGTAGTAGCTTACCATAGATACTGCAAAAAGAAAAATATGGAGGCTGCCATTGCTGGCTCCTTCTAAAAATGCAAGCTGTCTGAAAGTTGTGCCAAGCCACTGGCTTCAGTTATTTTGGGTTCATTAACATAGAACAAGTAAGCAGATCAGATAAAAGTCCAAGACGTGACACTTTGTCGATTTTTTTTTTAACTCGTTAAACTTTAATCAATCTCTGTAAGTGTTTCATGTTTTGCCCACATTCATACCACTTAGCAAACCCAATGAGTGAGACCCCAAAACTGGTTTGTGTCATAGTGTACAGCTCAAACAATTAATAAACATTGTCCTTGTCTCTTTATCCTTTAGGTTGAGACATTTTCCTCTGAGGTAAAGTATTACCTGTTGTCTGAAACAGTCTCGGAACTGTCCACAAGTTTTGTAAAATTTACTTCAGAGGAGACCACCCTTTGGTTCGAGACAAGAATGTCTTCTGTTTTGACTGTAATTGACGCTGAAGTTCTAAATGAAATACCTGTGGAAGTGGGATGTGGATTCCAAACGTCTTTGTAAGTGTTAATTTGTTCAACCGCTAAAAGAAAAATGATTAAATTCCAGAAATTGTATTAAAGGCCACAGGGCAATAATCAGTAAAAAAAATACTATGATTGCAATAAATGTATTTAATACTAAGAATCACTGGGGAGATTTCCTAAAATTGGTGCACACAGAATCTGGTGCAACTGTGCATAGTAATCAGCTAATCAGCTTTTACATTATATTGCCAAAGCTTAATTGAACAAGCTGAAGTAAGAAGCTGATTGGTTGCTATGGACAGCGGCACCAGACTCTGTTTGCACCAGTTTTAATAAATCTCCCCCATTATGTTTATTGGTCAATCAGACTGAACAACCGCAACTTCTCTCTTACAGCGTACAAGCCTTTAGCTTTGTCTACACTGACACACCTGATACAAATAGGAAGGACATCTCTGACTACATTAAGAACTTCATAAGAAATGATCAAAAAAACAGGCCAGAAGGTAATTGCTGTTGAAAATCGTTATTTTCCAATGGAGACAAGTCATAAGGGCATGCAGTTGTATCCAGTAGGAGGGGTCCAGTTTACCATTAGGCACAGTAGGCCTGTTCCTATAGGCTTTAAAAGGAAAGAGGTAGCCTTTGGGTACCAAAGCCTGTGTGCTTACAGGCTGCAGTGTTGGAAATCTAGTCCTATGAATAGGGTCCGCAGTGTTTGTGAACTCTGATTTAGACCAGTAGCTGTGTAGGATATGAGAATAGATTCTCTAATCCCAAAACTAAGCGGTTGTACCGTAAAAAAAAAACCTGCAAGGCAAAGGCACAATGAGCTAGTGAGACCGAGCAGAGCAGAGAAAAGTTAAATGTTTTGCTATTACAGCGGCTATACCGCTCGGTGATACCGCGGTCCTCCTTTACCCCCCAATGCACTCTGCCATCTGCGATCGCTGGGAGGACAGCTCCTGATCAACAACGGCCGCCAGCGGTGCTCGCCCCCCCTCTCCCAGGCAGCCCAGCTCCTCGCCAGACCTCATTTCCCACTCGCAAAATGCTAGTAGGCTAGTGGAAAATTTGAGGTCTGCCCTAGAGTGCACTACCTGATACCTTAGCCTTATGGTAGACAAAAAACCCTGATGGGTAGGTGGTAGTAAAATTGGAGGGAGCAGATTTTGAGGTGGATGAGACGTGGGCATGCGTATCTATACTTCCCATGTATCACAGCTATTGTTTATCCCTTGCTGCATATTTATCTAAGTGTGTTTTATTTGCCTCTAGCTGAAAGATGTACAACACAGCAGAACAGCACTGTCAGTTATATTCAAAACTCTTATGGAGGCTACTCTGTGAATGTCAGCTATGAAGAAATTAAAAGTTATTACAAAAACTTCAACGTGGTATGTATTTGACCTCTGCTAATAGTAATTAACAGTTATTAGAGCCACACAGTATCAGGAAGTACAGCCAGCATCCATGCTGAATAACAGCTAAGATAAAATAACCATATAGAGAGCCTGTTTTAAAGGGGTTGTAAAGGGAATTTTTTTTTTCATAATAAGCATCCTTTACCTGCAGACATTCCTCTTTTCACTTCCTCATTGTTCATTTTTGCTCAGAAGTTGCTCTATTTCTTCTCTGTTCTGTTCACTTCCTGCTTGTCTGATTGTTACTCACCACCGTGAAGGGAGGCTTTACTGCGCTGGTCAGTGACGTGCTCGCCCCCTCCTGGGAACTACATCTGTGCGGCAGGACGCTCTCTATGTGTTAGAGACTTCAAGGAGGTGTGAATTACTGGGATTGCCGCAAATACCGACTGGGAAATGTAGTTCTTACATGAACGAGTGCCGCAAACCAGGAAGTGAATGAGAGAACAGAAACTAGAACGCCGGAGGTGATATACAGTAGATGAAGGAATTGAATAGGCATTTACTTGTTTTTTAACAGAATTATTACACTATTCTGTCTGTCTACCTTGCAGACATTCATTTTAGGCAAAAACTTTTTTTCCTTTACAACGCCTTTAAGTCAGACTGAGCAGGTAGATTTGCACTAAGAGAGAGAAAACTTGCTTCGAGAGAGCGTTTAAACATGATCTATTAGGTTGTCTTTAGTGCAAAGAATATTTTTAGGAGGGCTTAATGGCAAAGGTTTAAGCATATTTAGGTAATGCTCTTCTTTTACACCCTGTTGCTTTAGTTCCAGTCGGGAGTCTTTCAGATACTGACCACTGACCAAATTGGAGACGCGTTTGTGCTGGAGAATGTTTATGAGAGTGAAGAGAAAGTCAATCAAATGTTTACTTACCTCCAGACCCAAACCATTGAAACTGTAGATGCTGTTCTGACCCGCTTCTCTGAGACTGGCTACACGGTAGGTATTTTTTTATACTATTAACTTGCCAAGACATATGGGGTAGAATCTGCTAAGAAGATGGAGAAACCTTTAAACTTGTTAAGCTTGATAAGCTGCTCCATTGAATCCATCTCCGAATCCAGAACCACCTGGATAACACTACCATCTAGTTACTATCATCAAAAAAGACATGGATGATCTTTTTACTGGTGTTTTTAATGGAAGATAACAAAAGATATTTTAACTTTGTGAACATAAAGGCTTGAGTGAATTTATCGTTTTAGTTATGGAAGTTGAAGGGTTTTGTAAACTCGTATTATTACTTTAGGCCTTAAGACCCATATTTTGCCTTTTTACTTAAAATGCTGGTAATGTGAGCTGCAATTTATATCTAACTATGGAGAAACAAGAACTAAGCAGTCATATATATATATATATAGCTTACTGGAGGTCTACTTTTTAGTCTCAGGCTGGTGCTGTGTCTGGCTATAACCTACCAGTTTGGGGGGACCCTCCTCTGACCTTTCCAGTGAAAGCTGTATTGTGCAGACATCACCACTTTTATAAAATTGTGTCTACACTGGTTGAACACTTTTAAGCTGCTTGTAAAAGAGGATGATATACAGGTATACCCCTCTTTTAAGAACACAATTGAGTTTATTTACTAAAGCTGAAAAGTGCAAAATCAGGCTCAATTCTGCATAAAAACCAATGAGCTTTCAGGTTTTATTATCCAGCTTAATTGAACAAGCTGGGGTTAGAAGCTCATTGGTTTCCATGCAGAAGTGAGCTTGATTTTGCGCTTTCGAGCTTTAGTAAAAAAAAAAAACATTGTGTACTTAAAAGTGGGGTATGCCTTTATATGTATCTCGTATGACATGAAAGGTAAAATGTGCAACCCTACAACATAAATGGAGGCCCCATTTACACCCAGCTTATTGGAATTGCTGGCAAACTCATGCATATCTACCCACAGTTCCAGATTATGCAAAAATTGGAGCAAAAGTTCTCAATGCGGGTTTGGCTGCCATTCATTTTAATGGCACCCGCAAGCATGCACAAAAAAACATACTAAATAGCACTGTCCAAAAATGCTCCAAAGTCAGCTCTAAAAAAGGATAGAGAAGTTACTTTGGAATGTTTTCGGAGTGGAGGATAGCAAATGTTCAATTCAATGATGTCAATCCAAAAACACAACAAAAAACGCTCCCGAAAAAACGAAAATAAATAAAACTCTGTATTCAAAGCAAGACACAATTTGGCTGATTTACTAAAGGCAAATAGACTGTGCACTTCGAACGTGCATCTTCAATCATTTTCCCCAGAGCATAGCAAATGTGGTGAATCTTTACTTTGTAAAGAGTACCCAATCAGGTGCAAGGAAAAAAAAAAGCATAATTTTGCTTGTACATGATTGGGTGATGAAAATTAGCATAGCTTCACCATATTCATTAAGTTCTGGGGGAAATGAGTGTAACTGTATTTGCAAAGTGCACAGTCTATTTGCCTTTAGTAAATCAACCTCCATCTAAGGCCCTGTACACACGATCAGTCCAAACTGATGAAAATGGACTGAAGTCCAGTTTCATTGGTTCACAGACTGATGGTCTGATGGTCTGATGGTTCGTACACACCATCAGTTAAAAAAAGATCGTGTCTGAACGCGGTGACGTAAAACACAACGACGTGCTGAAAAAAATGAAGTTCAATGCTTCCAAGCATGCGTCGACTTAATTCTGAGTATGCGCAGGTTTTTGAACCGATGCTTTTGCGTACTAACGATTGGTTTGGACCGATGGTCAGGCGTCCGTCAGTCCGATTTTAAAGCAAGTTTTAAAACTTTGGACTGAAGGACAACGGACTGATGGGCCGTACACATGGTCGGTTTGGACCAATGAAACGGGACTTCAGTCCGTTTTCATCGGTTTGGACTGATCGTGTGTACGTGGCCTAAGTGTTACAATCAGGTTGCAATCAAAACATATTATTAAATAAAGGCCCTGTGTCCAAAAAGCAACTTGTGTTACAAGGAAAGCATATCATGTAAAATTCTATGTGCGCTTCACAAAATAACACGCAAAAAATGCATATAAACATACTACTGCAAAAATCTTCCCTGTCTTGTTTATTCAAAACCATCAAGGAGATTGTAAACACTCCAGAATAATCTAAAAATTAAGAAAGTCCATCTTGTATGAGATCCTCAAAGTGTAAATCCCATCACCAAAATAAGTAATGTGCACACTTACCAAATACTGCACCTGTATGCGCCAAAGTATAGTCATTATTGTATTTCCAGCATGTCCATGTCCCAATACTCATCACATGAACATAAAAGAACATAAATGTGGCATTTATTATAAAAAAAACAAGTTGACAAAGTAAAATACATTTTAAAAAAGTTGGCATAAATTTACTCGCATGTATACCCCTGCCTAACCCTAAAGACAGCAGCTTATAACGTCAGTGCAGCAAGCTCTGCCCAACATCTTTCATCCAACAGGACATCATCAGGGGCTACTTGGACTGACATGGACCTCTGTTTAAAAACCCTAAGTGGGCACACCTACAAAATGGCAATTAAAAAAAAAAAAACAGAGAATAATAAAATTTAACAACAAAAAAATCATATGTAAGCCAGGTGCGGGCCGAGGTAATGTCGAAAGAACAAGGAACAAGGAACAGAATCATGCACTAATTGGGAGGGAAATTTTTCATTTGGGTTGATAAGTTTAGCATCTGCTATGGTATGTTAATTGCCAATCTCTTTTTATTTTCCAGAGAGACATCCAAATTACCACGACTATCGGAAAGCAGATACTGCAACATTATTTCAATATAATTAGGACTCAAGTGTCAACATACACCATAACACAAATACAAAGACTGTTTACATATAGAATCTCTATCCTGATTCAGTTCTTTACAAGGGAGACCCTGTCGGTATTTGTTATCCGGGACTGTGAAACACTTTCTGTCATGTAAGTGCTTGCTACAGGGGGAGGGTTGATCAGTTGGACATCTCATAAGAAAAGCAACTGGAATGTACTGGTTGCTGCTACTCTCTTAAACCAGAATTCTCTTGCCTGACCTATTCTTTACAGCGTGCCTGAGTTTCTTTCGTTATTTTATAGATTATTGTAGAGAACTTAGATGAAATTATAACTGGGAAATCTCCTGTTACTATAAAATTATCAGGTAATCTATTAAGTGTTGGTTAAAGTCAACTATTTAATGACATTGCAATATTCAAAATTGTTTTGCAGTGTGAGCCAGTTAAACAACGCTTTCAGCAAAATGTCCGATTCAACCAGAACAGAAATTGTCAACTGGATAATCGACAATCTGAAGAGTTCATCCCTCAATGGTAAATATGGCCATCTTGCCTAATCATTTCATGCGCCATGTGTTTACATCTCTGAAAAAAAGGCCAAAAAGTGTTGTGATGAGTGATGTGATGATAATCTCAGTAGTAAGAAGACCCGGCAAGACTTTAATCCTTGAAGCGTAATTTATTGGTACATTAGAGTGACAATAAAAAGCTATGACTACGGCTATTGCCGAAACGCATCAGTATTATTGTTTCATTGTCACTCTGATGTACCAATAAACGACACTTCAAGGATTACAGTCTTGCCGGCTCTTCTTACTACTGTTGCATTTGAGTGTGTTGGGACACATCGAGCTTCAGCACCTGTTACGGGACCCGGTGTATGGATTGGGTTGTCCCTGCAGAGATCGCTGTTACCCTACCATGATTTAGAAAAAAGTAATATCTCCCCATTTAACATAGGTATCTATGCGCCAATATGGATCACAATTACATCCTTGTCAAGAGTGACATAGGAACACAGTTCTTATGACAGGGGTTAGTGAGGCTCTCCCCCCATGGGCTTTTACCAGCCTTTTACCTTTTTCAGCACAGAGAAATCCTTAAAATTACTTACAAGTCTCTGGGAACCCCTGGTAAAAATTACTATATCTACAACTATATTGTACATGTGACAGTCACTGGGAAGAACCTTACACTTGTTGCCATTGGGAAAAATTACCCAATTTAAAAACTGCTAAAAAGATCAATGGTGTCAGTGGAAAGTTTTTCTGAGAGGCAGAAATTGCTCATTGCTCAAAGTACCCCTAGCAACCTCTGGAGGAACAAATCAAACACATTAAAAAGGAAAGTGCATCAGATTTTATAATTAATTGTCCTATGTATTCATCAACCTAGTTTTTGTTGAGGTAAGACAATGGGGCAGAGGGGAAGGTGATGTGGGGTAAGGTTATCTTGAGTTAGATGGAGTTATTAATGGATGTGTAGTTGCCAGATGTAAGGGATGAGGCAAGAGTATTAAAATTAAGTATTTCCAGTAGCTTTAGATGTTATGGGGTTTTACGGAATAGGATGGGATTATATGGACAGTAGAGTTATTAGTTACAGTCACTCATAAGGGATATAGGAGATATTGGATAGGTGCCTCTGCTTTTGTGCACATTGCTGAATGAACATTGAGCTCAGGTAAGTATAAGGGGGGGGGGGGGGGGCAGCACACGGAAGGCTTTTTAACTTAATGCAGAGAATGCATTAAGGTAAAACACTTTCTGCCTTTAGAACCATTTTTAATTTTCAGCTTATATGTGGCTTAACATGTTGGCATAGAATGACTACTATCATAAGTGAATCTCAGATATTTTTTCCATTAGCTAATAAGCACATTTTTGACTTTTTTGACTTTCAGGTTGCACAAGTACTTACACCACCACAGCCGAATGGACAAGCAGCACCTTTGGTGGCTTCATCATGTACACCACTCTGAAACAGTTGCAAGACATTAATCCCAAACTGAATGTGGTAAGTTAGCTGACTGACTGAAACATGGCCTTCAAGAGATTCCTGGTGAATAATGATTCGGGTAATGATGAAAAGAAATGTCCAACTTCTGGCCATTTCAGTCTTTGTAGATTAGTTGGCTCAAACCCACTTGCTAGTTGGTTAGTTATTTCTGCTCTTCTTCTCACAACCGATCAGCAGATGATCATATGAATATCTTCTTTTCAGGGTAGGCATGTTTTGAAATATGTGACCCGTTATGCACTTAAACTAACCAGTACTAGCTCTTTAAAGGGCCAGTGCACCCAACATTTATATTTATGTTTACTGTAACTGCTGGAAAATTTTACTAAATAACAGTTTTTCTTATTTTTTAATATTTCTTGGGGACTCTTTGAGGGCCAGTTCCCAACAATGCATTCCTTGCACATTTCCCACACCGCGCATGAACACGATGCCCTTGCGATCTGCATGCGAGTGCCAATGTATTGTTAATGGCACCCCAAACACAAATGCAGCATGTTAGTGGGCACCGAATTGTGCAGTGAATTCTGAAATAGTAGTGCTTGCACTTCTTTTTTCACGTTCCAGTGTGATTTGCAGCTTTTTCAAATGAATGGGCTTCCAAAATCGCACTGCATGGGGATGTGTGTGTGTTCTGGTGTATGGAAGAGCCCTGGGGCCATCATAATAAAAAAAAATAAAAAAAACACAATTCTGAGTTTCAAAGTCAGAATTCTAACTTTCAAAGTCAGAATTCTGAGCTTAAATCTCAGAATTCTGAGATTAAAAGTCATAATTCTGAGTTTCAAAGTCAGAATTCTGAGATTAAATCTCAGAATTCTGAGTTTTTTTTAATACAGTAATCTATATTAGGAGGATTTTAGGAACAATTAGCAATAATGTAGTAACACCCATAGACCATCATTCTGCAGACATACAAGTCTTGTGCTCTATATATGGATCTGTAAATCTAGCTTAGTTACAGCATACAGTATGGGGAAGCAGGCAGTGCTGGGCTCTCTGGTTCCTCTACTGTATTAATACTTCCTCAGTTTGCTGTCATTTGCTCTAACATAGACCTTCTTTACTCCCATGTAAATCCCCATTGGAGCTGAACCCCAGGCATAAATTTAATTACACATGTGGGAGACAATAATCTGCCGATCTGCTTAGCCAGCCACTGCACCTAAATTGTCTCTGCCCTAGCTAAGCAAGAAAAAAATTCAATTTCGTAGCCCCCCAGCCTGTGATTGGACAGTCAAAGAGCAGTGGAAATTCACCCCTTTGTCACCCTGTTATTTCTTATTATATATTGTTAGGACCTGATTGCCTTCTATGGTTTCCCTTCCCTTTTCCAGTCTTAGGGAATTTAGGAGGCTGATACCAAGTTTTTTTTTGTTTTTTACATTTGTCTGAAGTTAAAAAATGTATGTTTTTTGTTTCAAGATGTGACATTTGTATTATTATTACAGTTAGAAATCATCACAGAAACCAGTGTCTCACAGAAAGTTGAATACCTTTGTACGACTAACGCTTTGACGAATGTGACTGTAACTATGACAGTCTTGGAAGCTTTGGCGGGACAGGACGGTGTTTCTTCTGCACATGAAGTGGTCACATTCTTGGAGGACTTCAATGTAGCTTACAAACAGGTAAGGGTACATGTCAGACACAGGCTTGCTATAAATTTCCGTAACTTTGTAGTTTGGCTTACTTACAATAACTGGGCAGGGAAAGAGGGCACAGCAAGAATTGGTGTGTAATTTATAGTGAAAAAACTATATTGAAATACCTATTGGCATAGTATAAATACAAAATATAATAACAAATGATTATGTCCATTACACAGAATTGGGGTAAATAGAGAAGTTATTTTGCTTTCTGCACTGCATAAATTATTAAAATTAAGTAAAAAAACAGAATTAAGCTTCAGACCATTCCTTTCACAGCTCAATGACAGGACTATGACCACGGAAGTGAGACAAGAAGCCATGACTTACCTGTTTGAAAGCTATACATCTGATTTGAATTCCTTGACAACGGAACAGATTTCACTTTTCCAGGAGACCTTTCAATATTTCATAGGGGGCATCACATCTGAAGTGGTCCAACAGATCCCAGTCACTATAAACTGTGACTCCTACAACAGCATGTAAGTACCAAGCACCTAAAGGGGAAGGGGGGTGGCTGGATTCCGACTTTAAAAGGAAATCCCCGATGTACCCCACTTGCTTAACACAGAAGCTATGGCTACAATTGTAGATTTGGTCTTCAGCTCCAGCTATGGGTGTATACTTTACCAAATGCTTTACAGAAATATGTTGGCACAGCGCTAACAATAAACATCTGCAAATATAAGACTTTGTTGGACTTTCTTCCACCCAGCCATGTATCACAGAAAATATAACAGGGTGTTATCTGAATCAGCTGGGGGCTTCCTATTATTAGCTGCCGCTAATCAGCTGGGGGTAGATTCAGGTAGGAGATAAGATGACTTATCTCCAGATAAGCTTTCTTATCTCTGCGTTTTTTAATGCGCCCAATCTATGCCACTGATTCATAAAATCAGCATAGATTTTCCTTAGATCAGACATGCATAAGTCTATTACGCTGTCTAATCTTATTTTCATATTTTAGGCTGGCCGCTAGGTGGCGTTCCCGTCTAAAATATGTAAACGAGCCTATACGCCGATTCCCGAACGTACGCCCGGCGCTATTCAATTACGTTGTTAGCGTAGTACCATCGTAATGTTATACCTGCTATATGAGGCGCAGGCAATGTTAAGTATGGACGGCGTGCCAACGCTTTTTTTCCCGTCATTTACGTTAAACGTTCGCAAATAGGGTTTTGCGTAAGTGCCGTTCACGTCGTTTACACGTCGAATTGACGTCAAGATTTGGAGCATGCGCACTGGGAACCAATCACGGCCGGCGCATGCGCAGGTTGTTCGGTGCGGGGACGCACTTCATTTCAATGATACACGCCCCCTACCCGCTGAATTTGAATTCGGCCGGCTCTTTTACGATACGCCGCCTCAACTTTACAGGCAAGTACTTTGAGAATAAAGCACTTGCCTGACAAAGTTGCGGCGGCCTAGTTTAAAAGCCAGACGCTAGGCATGCCTATAGATAGGCTTTTCTACGTGAATCTACCCCTTGAAGTTTTAGTTATGGTGGGGAGGAGTTAGAAGCTTTGGTTGTTTTTTTTTTTTAATGTCTGTGGTTCTACTGGGAGGATAATTGTTTTACTTCCTGTCTTCATGGCAACACAGCAAACAAAGTCAAGGGATATCTCTCCAATGGGCAGACTGACATTGACCAAAAATGTTTTTGTGAAATTGGGAGGAGTTAGATCCTCTTTCAGCTTTTATAGTTCTCGAAGTCCCTGTTGGGGAGATTTACCCTCCTATCCTGTTGCCACCTTGCAACTAATTGGGTCTGAGGGTGTCACTTGAACAAAAAGTGAGTGGAGACAAAAACAGCAATAAACATGAAAAATTGAGCACTGCAATTATTGAGATTCCAAATGAAATGTTTATTTTTCTCATATACTATGAGTCAACAGGTTTTGGGGGACTTCCCAGTACCCCCTTTATCAGGGCTTTGATGTTGGTTGAAGGAAAAGATCACAAACTGACTCTTAAGCTATGTACACATGATCGGTTTGTCCGATGAAAACAGACCGATGTCTGTTTTCATCAGACAAACCGATCGTGAGTGGGCCCCGTCAGTTTGTTTTCCATCAGTGAAAAAAAATAGAACGTGTTTTACATTTTTCCTATGGATAAAATACCAATAGAAAAAAACGATCGTCTGTGTGGAAGTCCATCGGTCAAAAATCCACGCATGCTCAGAATCAAGTTGACGCATGCTCGGAAGCATTGAACTTAATTTTTCTCAGCACGTCGTAGTGTTTTACGTCACCGCATTTTGGCATGGTCATATTTTTGACTGATGGTGTGTAGGCAAGACTGATGAAAGTCAGCTTCATCGGATATCCGACGAAAAAATCCATCGGATTAGATTCCATCAGATATCTGATCGTGTGTACAAGGCTTAAGTAATTAAAGATCCGCTTAGTGTACACAAAATAATATAACTATTTAATACAAGTTATTATACTAAGTTTCTGCAGCTGATTCTTGCAGCAATAAATACTCAACAGCAGTCCCAAACCTTACCTACTAGCTCTAATTACATTATTAGGTCCACCTTTATCATACACTCTTTACTGAGTACCAACATTGGTTGACATTGGTGCCCACTGGGCTCTGTACATGTTAGAAATGGCCACTGGAATTATCAAATCCTAATAATGCTTTAGTAAGCTTTTTTTTATTTATTTTTTATTATTCCAGACTTAGAGGCATCAGCAGTGGGTTTGATCAATTTTCAGAAGACTTCAAAAGCGCTGTGTTTAATTGGATCATAAGCTATCTGGATAACCGTAAACAAAGCTCTTCAGGTAAGACTTTGCAGCTTTCTGAGTTGAGGAAAAGTGAACAGTTTAGGACCAATGGCAAAAGAATTAATAAATAAAAAAAATGGACCTTGGCCACATCCCTTGTTCCAGGTCAGCATTAACATATTATAAACCTCTAACTTCAAAGAGAACAGTGATGTTGGAAGCTCCTGTAGTTCTGCCCTAAAAAGCTCACGTCAAATATGCTGTTTGAAAAAGAAATTCTATCATGTGTTATAGTGGTAATAAATCAGTTTTGATATAGTGATTTAGTTGTAGAAATCAAAGCATGACCCTCAGGCCTTGTACACACGAGGGAATAAATCCGCTGAAGATGGTCCGACGGACCATTTCAGCGGAAAAATCCCCTCGTGTGTAGGGGCAAACGGACGCTTTTTGCCGGATTCATCCGGCGGAAAAATTCCAAAGCATGCTTTGAAATATTTCCGCCGGATAGCTGGCTGGCAGATATGTCCGCTGGTTAGTACGGCAAACATGCGTCGTATCCTGTGAATGGATCCGACGCATGCGCGCGGAAGTGTTTACTTCCTGGTGCGGTGACGTGGCGGTCACGTGGCGGCGTCAACGTCACCGCCGCGTCACCGCGCTGTCCGCCGGCGGGGAATTTGATCCGATGGTGTGTACAGCCATCGGATCAAAACATCCCGGCGCAAATATACGCTGTAAACGGTCCGGGGACCGTTTACAGCGGATATTTCCCGTCGTGTGTACAAGGCCTGAGAGTAGCTGTTGGTAGATCTATAGCAGATTTTACAATCAGATTGTAAAAAATGTGTGTGATCATTTTAAGACCTGAATTCTGCAATGTTGTTTTTTCTTTATAACACTTGCAATTCAAAAGACCCATACACACGATCGGACAGTCCGAAGTACAAACACGCATGGTCAGAACCAATGCTAAACATCAGCCAACAATAGCAGAAGTTGTCCAAAGGGTGGCGGTAAAGAGCTGTAAAACCACATGATTTGGTGAAAGTTGGCTGAAAATGTTCTGCCGTGTGTATGCAGAACAAGTTCTCGGCCAACGCCCATTCGGACCAAAATCCACAAAAATGTCAGATGGAAGTCCGATCGTGTGTATGAGGCTTTAAGAACTCTTTTGCCCAATAGGCTGCCATTCTCTACACACCATATCCATATTTAAGACCCAGTGCAAGATTTTGAGATACAATTTTAAAATAAATAATGTAACACAATGTCCATACAACTCATTGATCTGGCGTATCCCTCTTTATTTCTTTGGGAAAGATGTCTTTAAGAAATAATAGCCAGATAAGTATATGTGAACACAAATCAACAGGCAGCAGGAATAGTATAAATATACTGTCAATCGCATGAACAGCATTATGGTGCAAAAACAATGAATCAGTGGCTTTAATAAAGCAAATAATCATGTATCATGATTCTTCACCCCGTTATAAATAGGCCCTTTGTCTCAACTGATGAAACACATTTAGGCCTCTTTTACACGGGACGGATCCATGATGATCCACTTCGTGATCCTCTGCTTGCTCAGCGGGGATCGGGCGGATGACAGGG
The DNA here is from genome assembly GCA_029574335.1 of Rana kukunoris. Taxonomy (NCBI): domain Eukaryota; kingdom Metazoa; phylum Chordata; class Amphibia; order Anura; family Ranidae; genus Rana; species Rana kukunoris. The sequence continues at coordinate 25,920,275 of CM056054.1, forward strand.
CGATCTCCGCACACTGTGCAAGGACCACCCTGTCAGATCTCCGCTCTCCCCTATGGGGGGATCGGATGAACATGGACCATCTGTCCGTGTTCATCCGATCCGATCCGCAGATGGATGGAAAAATAGGGTTTTCCTCCATGTGCAGAATCGGAGGATTGCGGAACCGGGCGAGATCGGGTGTCAGCGGATGTTCATCCGCTGACACCCGCAATCTCATAGGGACCAATGTATGTCCCTTTTTCATCCGTACACGGATGGATGAAAAAGTGGACATACGGTCCGCCGGTGTGAAAGAGCCCTTACTATAAACTGGTCCAGTAATTTTCCCCTAGTGGACAGAAGTAGCATTGTTTATATTCAAAACACAACGCTGCCAAAGTCGCTGGCAAGAAAGAATATACTATTTGTACAACTATTACAAATGTCATGTAATCTCCTTTTCTTCCCTCTATTTACAGATGGCTGTAGGAGCTTGTACACAGATAGTAGAAGTTATATTCAAGTCATCTTCCAGAGCTTTTCCTATGAAGCTACAATCTATCAATATGAGTACTACTACAGCGAGTTTAACGCGGTAATTACAGTTCTTGTTTTACGATATGCCAATCATAATGTAGATTTGGACAGAGAATTAAATACTGCATGCTGGAACCCTTTCAAGATTGCAAGATCTGTTAGTCATGGTCTTATAGTGGTCACCAATAGTGTTGCTCACGAATATTCGTATTGCGAATATTCGGCTCGAATATGGCATATTCGAGTATTCGCGATATATTCCGAATTTCGCGGTGAATATTCGCTATTTCAAATATTCGTATTTTTTCAATTTTTTTTTTAGAACAGATCACATCCTAGAGATCCCCATCGACGTCTAAAAGCATTGCTGGTATGATTAGAGACCTTGGGCCGAGTAGCTGCAGCGATCATTTTATATTGCCGAAAAATCGCAATGCGATTATTCGGCAATAGCGATATTGCGCTATTATTTTCGAGAAATTCGCAATATTGTTTTTAGCTAAAATAACACATATATTCGATTTCAGAGTGTTACTGTCGAAATTCCGCAATCAATTTCTCATTCGCATTTTTGCGAAATTACGATAAAATATCAAGAATATTCTGAGCCAATCAGAGTGCTCCTTCCGCATTTGCCGAATATTCGCAATTATTTTGTATTGTAATATATCACGAATATTCTGAGCCAATCAGAGTGCTCCATTCCGCATTTCTCGAAATTTCGCAATTATTTTGTATTATAAAATATCACGAATATTCTGAGCCAATCAGAGTGCTCCATTCCGCATTTCTCGAAATTTCGCAATTATTTTGTATTATAAAATATCACGAATATTCTGAGCCAATCAGAGTGCTCCATTCCGCATTTCTCGAAATTTCGCAATTATTTTGTATTATAAAATATCACGAATATTCTGAGCCAATCAGAGTGCTCCTTCCGCATTTGCCGAATATTCGCAATTATTTTGTATTGTAATATATCACAAATATTCTGAGCCAATCAGAGTGCTCCATTCCGCATTTCTCGAAATTTCGCAATTATTTTGTATTATAAAATATCACGAATATTCTGAGCCAATCAGAGTGCTCCATTCCGCATTTCTCGAAATTTCGCAATTATTTTGTATTATAAAATATCACGAATATTCTGAGCCAATCAGAGTGCTCCTTCCGCATTTGCCGAATATTCGCAATTATTTTGTATTGTAATATATCACAAATATTCTGAGCCAATCAGAGTGCTCCATTCCGCATTTCTCGAAATTTCGCAATTATTTTGTATTATAAAATATCACGAATATTCTGAGCCAATCAGAGTGCTCCATTCCGCATTTCTCGAAATTTCGCAATTATTTTGTATTATAAAATATCACGAATATTCTGAGCCAATCAGAGTGCTCCTTCCGCATTTGCCGAATATTCGCAATTATTTTGTATTGTAATATATCACAAATATTCTGAGCCAATCAGAGTGCTGCATTCCGCATTTCTCGAAATTTCGCAATTATTTTGTATTATAAAATATCACGAATATTCTGAGCCAATCAGAGTGCTCCTTCCGCATTTCTCGAAATTTCGCATTCGCATTCGCAATAGCGAAATTTCGCAATCATTTCATTTCCAAAAAATATCGCGAATATTCGCATTTAACGAATATATCTCGAATATTCGACTATATATTCGAGATATATCGCGAAATCAAATATGGCATATTCTGCTCAACACTAGTCACCAAGTCTGAAAGTGCAGGAAAGCTACCCAACGCTGACAGTAATATATTTTTGACAGAGTTTCTAACCTTTCTTTGCTCTGTCCAAAACCATGAAAATAAAAAGGAAAATATTTGTCTGGATTTTCACTTTACAGTACCTGTTATGTCAATCAACTATCCTTCAACCTTTTTGTCTAAATTCTTGTTCCTTCCTGTCTAGTATACCTGCCTGGACCTCTTCTCTGGTACACAGCTGGGCAGCCAGCTTGCAAATACCACAGCAATCACAGACCAACTGGATGCAGCTCTGATCCTTGCTGAAGTGAGAAATCGTGATCTTGAGACTGTCACATCATTTATGACTGAAGTAAACGCGGTGTGTCAACAGGTCAGTTAAAGCTCGAGCCTTATCATCACAGTTGCAAAGTTGTACAGGTTCCCCTGCTTGGAATTGTTTACTCTGAGCTTACTGTGAGCTTCTCACAATGTGCATTAAAGGTTCAACAGGTCAGATAGAGCACACATCATTTTATGGATGGAAGACATCCAGTATCATCTAGCTTTTCTTAACCACATTAACTGTCCTTGGCTCACCCCTTTCATGCGTTGAATGCCAGTTTACGCAACCATGGAGGTACAGCATTACATGTGGGTGTAACATAGGTGTCTGCATGTCCAGAAATGACCACTCCTCCAGACTGACATTCACCCATCAATTTATAGTAATTTTTGAATTTTGAATAAACTTTCACAATGAGAAACCCACTGCTTACATCAGTGCTGATGACACTTAAGAGGAGTACTAAGGTAGGGTGCTGTAATTTGTTTAACAACCTATGTACAGCACCATTCTGGCCCCTCCCCCATTACTGCATTTTGAAGAGAAGCACAGATACAGATGATGCCACTGGGTCAACAATTTATTGTTAATTATTATAAATAATAAGTTTTAATTTGTTTTTCAGTCTGTGTGCTTTTCATTTGATTTTATTTTGTCCACTGCTGTTGATTGATTAAACACAATTAGTGAGGGTCCATCATTGGTGGCCGTGGATCATGTGATCGTCTTTGGATTAGTATATATATTTGGAGTATATTTTATTATGTTTTAGCTATGACTAAGCACTAGACCTCTGTGCGAAACGCGTCAGTTTTATATATATATATATATATATATATATATATATATATATATATATATATATATATTCCATTGCTTGCTGTGTTTTGTAGTGCTTTAATCCTCTTGCACAAATAGAGGCTACCTTCTAAGGTTATTTTTGGTGTGCGGCTGTCCATATACCTTTCTACTGATTTTTGAGTCAACAATTTAAATTGAGTCTACTGAAAGGTTTTATTTAAAAAATTTATTAGTATGTTAACAAGGGCAAAGGTATGAACTAGGGAAGCAAAAGTATAAGAGGGAATAACCTTTGGTTTTAAACATAATAATTACTACAATATCTTTTTCATAATGAAAAAAAATATATTAGAGATTTTTTCAACTGGAAAAATCTGAAAGGAAGTGTAAGCTTTATAGGCCATTGGATAACCTTCAAATGAGTTCTAAGAAGGTTGTACATGGCCAAAAAGTACCAGTTGGACACCTTACCTTAACGAGATTCTAGTGGCCTTGTTCCATAATAGCTAGCACTGGCTAGTAAGAATGTTTAGCACAGGGTTTACTCCAGCACAATAGTAAGCCAATATAGGTTTCTTTATATAAAGTAATGCCCTGTACACATGATCGGTTCGCCTGATGAAAACAGTCGGTGAAAAAAAATGGAACCTATTTTAAAATTTTCTGATGGTAAAACAAAAACGATAGAAAAAAATGATCATCTGTGTGAAAATCCATCAAAAATCCACGCATTCTCAAAATCAAGTCGAGGCATGCTCGGAAGCATTGAACTTAATTTTTCTCTGCATGTCGTAGTGTTGTACGTCACCACGTTGGACACGATCGGATTTTTAACTGATGGTGTGTAGGCAAGACTGATGAAAGTCAGCTTCATCCGATATCTGATGAAAAAATTCATCGATCCGTTTTCATCGGATGAACCGATCGTGTGTACCTGGCATTTTTCTGTTCTCAAAAAACCCCAAAGAATGGTCCCTGAAATAAAAACTAATTGTGGAAATATATTTCTCTGGAAGGCAGGGAATCAATACAGCTTCCATTAAAGCGGAGTTTCACCCAAAAATGGAACTTCCACTTTAAGAGAAGGTGACCCCCCTGACATGCCACATTTGGCATGTAATTATTTTCGGGGGGAGGGGGAGCGGAAACCCTCTTTTTAGAGGGTTCCAGCTCCCACTTCCTCCTTGGGCACCGCGGCACCGGAAGGAAGTTCACCCCACCCTCTCGGCAATCATCTGGAACATGTCACAGGTCCCAGATGATTGCTCGGCCAGCCACGGTGCGACTGGTAAGTGTCCGATTTTTAAAAGTCAGCAGCTGCAGTATTTGTAGCTGCTGACTTTTAATTTTTTATTTTTTTTGTAGGAACACTGCTTTAAACTTTTCAGCATTTGCCACTTCTGGGAGTGTTGAATGCCTATGTCCCTTTTGATAGACAAAGTAAAGACATTGGAACTGGCAGAAGGACCCACTGAAGGCAGTAGGGGCCACCAGGCATTCTACACATGAGGGGGTGTGCTGGATGCGTGGACTTTGTCTGAGAACTTGAGCTCAGGCTCAGAGGTAAGTATTTACTGTGGTCTATGGCAGTAAAAGAGTCTATTTACGAATTACTACTAAAAAAAAAATCATTTTTTTTTTCTGTGAGAAGAAGAAATAACCACACACAGGTTAATTTGATATACTTCCCACAAATTTCTACAAATGCTTCCTGACCATAAGGGATGCAGTTTTTTTTGTTGTTGTCAGATTAGATGTAAGTGGTGCATAGAGAAGTTCTTCCTATCTTTTAAATGTGTTTCTCTTTGTTTAATCCTTATTGCCTTATCCAGAAAAACCTTACACAGCTGCCAGACAGTAATATCCAGAACTTGATTTTCACAACGGTGTGGTCAACAGTGACTGAAACCATAAAGACATCAGCGGAATATGAATTATGGTTTGGAAACTTATTCAGCTATGTGATCTCCAGTTGTACGGCTTCCGACATAGCCTCCCTTAAAAGCGATGGCTCTTGTTCTTCCCAACGCTACGTGTATGTCTACATTATTATTTTAACTTTATAGTTTTTTATTTTTTATTTCAGAAAATGAGATTCTCCTTCAGTCTCTACCTGATGAGCACAACAGTTTGTTTGCTTTTACAGGCAGGAGGCGATTAACATAACTTTGAGGTTTTTTTGTTTTTTTTCTGAACTAAGCAGTCCAGTTAGATGAAAACACAGCTTAAAACATAGATAGAACCTGTTCAATCGCCCATAGCCTAAGGAAAGTAGCAGTGCTTCTTCTGGTCTGTAGTTTTGCACACTAAGTACCACTGTACCACTGCCCCACAATTCACCACCAGGAAATTCTCAAAGTAAGGCTGGCCATACATAGGCTAGCCGTACATTATACAATTTTTGTCTATAGTTTTTCTTTAGATTTACCAAAAACATATAATATGAGGTCAAATACGTTCAATTTGTATGCAATCAGGCAAGCCCTAGTACTACACAACTGAAGGTAAATCTAAAGGAAATTGAAAAAGAAAATTGTGTGGTGCATGGCCAGCTTAAGCCTACATAGGCCTCGATCATAGTATTGGATTCCACTGCTGGAATTCCAGGGCTGGTATCTTTTTGATAGCACAGAGGGTTGGCCTTTGGCACAGTGAATTCCAGTGCAGGAAAGGTGACTATCAAATAAGTGATTATATTTAAAATAGGAAGGGTTAGTGTTAGGATTACAGGTGGTGTTATCAGTAGACTTAAGGATTTAACGGAGGGTTGGCGTTAGAGTTACAAGGGGGTTGGTGTTAGGGTTACATGTAGGGTTAGTGTTATTGTTATATACATGATTTTGCGCTTTCCAACTTTAGTAAATAAACCCCATTGTGTACTTAAACATGGGGTATGCCTGTATGGTGTTAGTGTTAAGGATACAGGGAAAGTTAGAATTAGAGTTACATTGAGGGTTAGCGTTAGGGTTATAGGTGGTGTTAGTGTTAGAATTAGGATATGGGGAAGGGTACTCTAATTTGTTATAAAGGTAATATAATGGGTTTGTGCTGAATGGATTCAATTGATGTTTTTTAAAATGCTCTGTATGCAGGGTTGAGGGCTTCAGTAAAGTTTACTCCGACCTGGATAAGGACCAAAAACGAGCCATGTATAACAGTATCAAATCATTCAACCAAGATGTCGTGACTACTACAGGTATTATTAAATGCTGAATGGTAGCTCCCTTGTTATTAAGAAGGCTGTCTAGCAGCATTTCCCTCTTCCCTCTAATTCTCTCTTAACTATGTTTACTCTGACCCTCCTGGTCGATATACAGATGATTAACGATTATTAGCTACAAAAAAATAAATACAAAGAAAATTGTATTTTTTAATACAAATACAAAGAAAACCACCAGATTTAATCAATATTACAGTCATAAGATTATTAAAACACATATTTTTTTGTAAGTTTTAAATAGTGGTGAACAGTCCAAACATCTGTAAGGTTTTCAATTTAATTTTATTCCATTATTTTGCGGAATGAAGAAGGGCAGTTTTCATCAGGAGAGACATTATACATTTTAATCTATCCTCACTAAAAATAGTTTTTTTGTCTGTGCCCCCACTGGAGAGATTTTCCTTTACTTCCTGTCCTGACAAGTAATGTGCAGAACCCACAAACAACAAGGACACCGACAGGAATAAAATCTGAAACTGGTTCTAACTTTTCCCCGCTCTATACAAAGCAAAATAATTTTTTTGGGCTTCAGCTGGTCTTAACAAAAAATGTAATAAAGATTGCAATGTAGCAGTCATTTGGTTTAGTGGCTGCCTTAGTCCTGCCTAAAATTATTTTTGCAATTACAGGAAAAATACCTGTTGATTTAGAATTCAAGTGCCCTTGTAAGTTCCTTTGCACTGAACTGATGTCTCAATGTTATCAGCTTTCCCAGCTTTTGTCTGTGAACTACAAAACACGTTGTCTCTATGTAATGGAGATAGAATGAGGAGGAGGTATTTTGTAGTTCAGACCAAGAAATCAACCTAGGATGACAACGCTGCTCCTCCAAAGATACAGTGAATAGGTTGTCACCCTAGTACAGTAAAAAATGTGTTACTGGTAGGATCATTCGTTTAGAACAAAGAGAAAAGGAAAAGAAATCATGAAAAAAAAAATCGAATGCAGACATGTAAGTCCTGATAAGCTGCAATATATTATATTTTTGTTTTGGGGTTTATATATTTTTTAATCTATCTATCTATCTATCTATCTATCTATCTATCTATCTATCTATCTATCTATCTATCTATCTATCTATCTATCTATCTATCTATCTATCTATCTTTACAGTATATATACATATATTTTATGTTTATTTATTATTACCTCTGACATTTGCAGACTATTGTTAATGTCAATGCTTTTGTCCAGATTCTGCTTGCGCAACTGATTCTGGAAGCAGTAGTGAATGGATTCTGACATTCTGGGGAGAATTCAAGGCAGAGGCTACACTTGAGGATTTTAAAGAAGGCAATCCAAGATTCAACGCAGTAAGTATTCTGTAATACTTAAAGTAGGCATGCAAGACACTAAAAGTAGGCATGTTTAATGTCCTATTCCATTTACGTGGTGGAAACTAGAGATCCACCAAATCTTCAGATTCACAGAGCAGAAAAGTAGTATTATATTTAAGTACATTACGCCTCATTTAAGAGTCTGTGCTGCAAAATATCTGACCATAAGCATAATAAATAAAGATAAAATATATATATATATCCTAAACTGTCTCTGCTGCATTGGGGCTACCAGCCTTCCTGCAGGGACAAGTCCTGGGTGACTCTGTCTTAAGGGAGCAATTTGTTTAATTACTATGACAAGGGCTACAAAAAAATAAAAATAAACTTGTCAAAGAGCTTGTGTACACTAGAGGTGACCTCTGAAGAGTAATTTGCAGTGGAAGTGCAGGGGAATTGCATATGGTTATGGGGAAGTTGGGGCGTGCCCCCATTCTGTCTAATTGGTCACTCACATTCGGTGTGCGGTATATAGCGGTTGGGGGCAGTAAAAACACTGCAACTGTAAACCTAGCCTAATGTAAAGATAAATTTGTATTCTCATTTTGAGCCAGCAGGTGTAGCTCTAGTGACTTTCCATGATTTCTTGCACGTATGTATCTTTTCCAGCTTTTCCAAAAGCAAAAACTCAAGATAAATGAATCAGAGTAGTAACTCCTCCCTTATCAGATGGCTTAGTCTGAAGTATCAGTCACACAAATAATGCCCTAAAGCAGGCAGTGACCGTTGTGCTGTCACTTTAGATAACTAGTGGTGCTCTGTTAATCCTTTCTCATTTGTTAAAATTATTTTTAGCAAAATTAATATAGTTGTAAAACTGATAAAAGAAAAAAAAGAAATAAATGCGTTTTTCCTTAATGTATTACAAGAGTTGGGCTATCTATATTGATGACTAAGAGCTGTGCTTCTAACCTGCCACATCTCCTAACCAGAGGAATCGGTTTTGCCAGGGGATTTAAATATAACATCATGCTTCCTACAGAAGCAAACTAAAGATAAGTAATGTACAGGCAAAATTCATTTTTGAAGCACCTGGATCTTGTTCTTAATCAGGTTTTTCTTGTATAGCCAATCACGACATAGTTATACAGTGCACTAGTCATTGCTTTTTATTGCATGTCAATGGGTAATTCTGGAAGGATGGAAGCCTTGCTACTATTTCCTTGTGGCCTCCTTGAACAAAGCCCCAAGGCTGTTAATCATTATATTTAAAGTAAAGTTTTTGGATAGTAAAAGATCACAAAATGCTTTTTACTACATTAAATAACAAAAGATACATAATACTTTTCAGTGCACCCCTCTGCTTCTGGTTTCCCTGGTACTAAGGTACTTGGTAATTTGATACTAAGGGCACATGTCCCACATACCACTATACCATGACAGCACACTGGAGCCAACAAGGGTACCATCATCACACAGAGAGGAACACAGGAGCCTAATTTAAAACTTTAAAAAAAAAAGGAAAAAGGAGGCAGTGAATATTTTATTACATCACATTCCCTCATATACATACATAGTTTCTTATGGCTTCATTGTTTTTGGACAAACTTAATAAACCTCAATGTATCCATCTATGTATGTACAACTACCAACAAATGCAATCATATACACCCCTAATCTCTCCAACCAAAGCTCACTCTTGTCTTTGTGGTCTAAGAGAGAAGAGACTATCACCAAAGATTCAAGTTTTGCTGTGTGTACTTACTAATCCTCCCTTCTATTTTATCTTTTACAAAATAGCCCAAAACAAAAACTCAACACCCCCCCCCCCCAAAAAAAAGAAGGGGAACACCAATCCCTCCCCCACATCCTCCTTCCCAGGGGAGACGGCCGGCCTCCATGCTCTTATAAGATTCATAGGCGCGGACCTCACTCCTCAGAAGTATTCCCCAACATTCTCTTCCCCTCCTCTGAGTATACAAATAAATCCCAGGCTTATTTTAGACCTTAGAAAATGTAACCCCTTGGTTTGCTCCTAGGTACAGCTTTGACTTTTCAAGTTTAAAATAACTGAAAGGTATGGCTAATGCCTTGTACACACAGTCGGACTTTTGACCGTGCAAATGTCTGGCGTGAGTCCGTCAGAAGTCCGACGGAAAGAAATAGAACAGGTTCTCTATCTAAGGTTCATCGGACTTCTGAAAAAAAAGTCTGATGGAGGCAACACACGGCCGGACTTTCCTAGAAAAAAAGCCTGTCTGACTTTTTTTCTCGGAAAATCCGACCGTGTACGAGGCATTAAGTGCACTTGTGTTTCGCCCAGGTAGCTATACATGTATAACTACAAACTTTAAATAAGGAAAAAAGTTTTTTAAAGCCTCTGAACATGTTAAAACATCTATCTACCTTAAGTACCTGCTATACTTTCTATCAATTTAGGAAGGTTTTCTTTACAGTAAAGCCCTGTACACACAATTGGTTTGTCCGATGAAAACAGACCGATGGACTGTTTTCATTGGACCAACCGATCGTGTGGGGGCCCCATCGGTTTGTTTTCCATCGGTGAAAAAAACTAGAACATGTTTTAAATTTTTCCTATGGGTAAAAAAACGATAGAAAAAAAACGATCGTCTGTGTGGAAGTCCATCGGTCAAAAATCCACACATGTTTAGAATCAATGCTCGGAAGCATTGAATTTTTCTCAGCACATCGTAGTGTTTTACGTCACCGCATTTTGGCACAGTCGGATTTTTGACTGATGGTGTGTAGGCAAGACTGATAAAAGTCAGCTTCATCGGATATCGTGTGTGCGAGGCTTAAGAGTGCTATCAAATGTTGTATGAAAAAAAGGGAAAGTAATGATTAAATAAAAAACAAAGACTGGATCTTTGTCTTGCAACAAAAATTATGCAGAGTTATACAGGTTAAAAATTTAATCTTCTGTTTTACAAAAAAATATATAGTTGATTGATCTTAGAGGGAATTATTTTCCTTCTAAAAAAGCATAATTGGCAGCACCTGTAAGGTTGAGAGACATTTATTTTTAATCCTGTTGAATCTGTGACTCAACTCAGCAGATATGAAATTGAATATGGTAATGTCGGTGGATTTTTACATATTGTCTGATCTTTTCTTGTAGTCTTCTGCCCTGGATGTATGCAGCGGTTTTCAGGTGGCAGCATACGCTATTTCCACTGGAGCCCTGAACAGTGAAGAAGCCATTACTCCAATATTGGAGAGCATAGACACCCCTAACAAAGCGAAAGACTTCTTAGGCCAGTGCAACAGCCAGGCTCCGGTAAGTTGTAAACTGTTACGCAGGGCCGTCTTTACCATAGGGCAAACAGGGGCAGCTGCCCAGGGCCCTGTCACTGTTGGGGGCCCAAAGTAGAGCCGCCCGATAAGCCCCTGTGCTGCTCACAAATCAGCGCTAAAAATCATCAGCGGCACGCAGTATTGTTTCCCTTCCCAGTGTTTTAAAATGTACAGCACCCCTGTCTTCCCTTTAGAGGCGCACTTCTCCCTTCCTGCCACTGGGTGCTGCTTGTATATAAAAGTGAATTAGAATGTGATTTAATAGCATCCCCAGTTTGCTCTTCCCGAAGCTGACTTCTTCTTCATGTCCTGCTCCTCAAGGTATGTCACTGTTTGCTATATTGTAAATAGAAGTTTTCTGTAGAGTGTGCCCAAAGTCTTTATAATATTTGATGATTCACTGCAGGCCTGGTCAGTGTTTTAAAAAGTTCCTGTATTTTACACATGGCATGGCATGCGGTCACAGCACCGTCTGTCCATTCTGCTTTAGCACCATGGGACCCCATGCCATGCCATGTGTAAAATACAGGAACTCTTTAAATCACAGACCAGACCTGCAGTCCAGGCTGAGTAAGGCCTCAGAGCACATAGCATTACTGTCTGTATTTAACTGCTTGATGGGCTTATTTTGGGCCTGGCTGGTTCACATGTATGCGTTTTGGCGGCCCACATTTTTGCAGGCACAGAAGCTCATTCATTTGAATGGGCCGCCATGCCTGCGTTTCCTGCAAAGAAAAGCGCAAGCCGCATGGAATAGGCTGCGCACACGGCACACCTATGCCCATCCAGCAATGAAATACAGCACTGTCTGTCCATTCTGCTGTCTGCTGTGACTTATCTGCAGTTCCCGCACTGTCAAACTTTCTGCATTGTTAGACGTTTAGGTCACGCTTTTAAAAACACAGTGCGTTTGTGTGTGCAAGAACTGCAGGTAAGTAGCATGGTGCAAGAACTGCAGGTAAGTAGCATGGTGCAAAAGCAGAATGGATTTCAAGGCAACTGTATTTTTAAAATGCTGAATGCACCTTTTTTCGCCAGGAAACAAAGGCATGGCAGCCCATTCAAATCAATGGGCTGCTGTGCCTGCACAAATGAGGGCCGCCAAAACACATACATGTGAACCAGCCAGGCCCAAAATAGGCTGGAGGGGGGCCCAAAAAAAATGTTTGCCCAGTACCCAAACCATATTAAAGACGACGCTGCTGTTACGCATGACAGTTTTGCCAACAAGAAGGTGTCAATGTTATTTCCACTTAAAGTGGTATTAAACCCAAAAACAAACATTTATAATATTCTTTTAAAGCGTTCTTTCCTTTATTTTAAGCTGGTGATCCAGCCAGTAAGTTATTTTTCAAAAGAACAAACTCTCTTCCAGATGTATCAGTTTACAGGGATGAAAGTTGAAACAGACCAATTAAAACAGCCAGGGGTGCTTACAATGATCAGTTTTTATTTATTCATGTAAAACCTTTATCCCAAAAGGAAAAAAAAAAAATTTTGATGTAACTGGTTATAAAATGTGAGCTAGAGTTTGGCTTCAATGTGTTAGTACATCTAAGGCCGCGTACACACGACCGAGAAACTCAACGAGCGAAACTGTCGTTTTCCTCGTCGAGTTTCTTGTTCGGCTGTCGAGGAACTCGCCGAGCCAAATTTTCCCATTCCCGTCGAGGAAAAAGAAGACATGCTCTCTTTTTGGCTTGACGAGTTTCTCGACAGTTTTCTCGTCGAAAAATGTACATAAGACCAGGTTTCTTGATGGATTGCGCCGAGAAAACCGGTCGTGTGTACGCGGCCTAACACTCCCTTCCCCCCAGACTGACAATGCTGCTGTCCAAAGATGCCCCTGTACTCTTTCATTCAGAGTGGGGGCACTCTAATACAGGTGAGTTACTGGTCAGATCACCAGTATAAAACAGAGCGGAAAAGCCTAAAAAAAAAAGAACACAGCCACCACATCTAATGATATTATTAATATTAAATTGTTGTTCTAGGTTTGATACCTCTTTAAAATTAATTTATTCATTTTTAGTTCCCCCTATTATAGTTAAAGCCCAACACCAATTCCTGTCAGATCCTGATTTCTGTCTGTGACATAATTGGAGACATTTTTCCTGCAGATTAAAGGATGCAGTATATAGCCAAAAGGTTGTTGGACATTCCATTCCCAAACTGTCAACAATAAATGCAATCGGTCCCCACTTTTAGGCACTAACAGCCTCCGCTCTTCAGGGAAGGCTTTTCACATGATTTGAGCCAAAAGAGCAGTTGTGAGGTCAGGAATTGATGTTGGAGAAAAAGACCTGTGTGGTAGTTGACATCCCAATTCATGCCAAAGGTGTTAATCTGGGTTGAGGTTAATGCTCTGCGCAGACTGCTTGCAACCACTTGTGTTCTCCACACCAAATTCATCAAACCATGTCTTTGGCACACACATGTTGGAACAAGGTTGGAAGTACATTAATATGTAAAATATTTCGGTATACTGTAGCATTAACAGTTTGCTTTACTGAAAACACCTGAACTCAAGATACTTTTTGTTCTTAAACCTCCACCAGTATCTAACCAAAATAGAAATATGTATTTTAGGTGAGCTTGGTCTTTAATCATACAGTGTCCATAAATATAGTAGTATGGTTGGATCAATAACCCCCACCGGTCACCAGGACAAATAGGGAGCGTAACTCTTCCTAATAGGGACACAGCAATGGTATGCTGACATGTGCTCTAGCCTTACAACACTCAATCCAAAACTTAAAAGAGCTGGCTATAAATATGCTCTAATGGTGCTTAACTCATGTAGCCTAAGAAAAAAAGGCAGGCTAGATGGATCATTGGGCTTTTTTTTTCTCTTTAATCTTTTGGGGATTTTGATTTTTAAACTTCATGGTTAATGATTTGTAGGAACTACTGCAGAACAGCCCAGTGGGAGGTCTGATCCTGAACAAAACCTTTGAAATCCTCGCTCCAGTCATAAATAGTTTCCAGACTTCTGAATGGCAAGAATGGACCCAGGTTACACTAAAGAACGTCTTGCACAATGTTGATGACACAGAACTGCAGATAATCAACTACCCCTTGTCCTGCGCATCATATCAGCAACTGTACGTACATGTGTTGTTTCTAAATGCTAGTTGTTTTATTTGATTTGCTGGTTGTCATGTGCATTTGTGTTGAAATATTCCATGTGGACACCTCCTATCTCTCACCTGCAGCCAGATGGTGGAGCTGTATGCAAGAGTACCTTTTATGCTTTGAAAAATTTCTCTCTGCAGGGGTGGGGTTAAAGGTAGACCTGCACAGCAGACACACCCTCCTTTCTCCCTCTTAGCAGAGAAAGCTGTTCCTTACCTAGTAGTCGACACAGACACCCATAAGGCCCTGCTGAACCGTCTTATTATAAAACGGTTTGCCCCCAAGTATATTTTTGTATTATTATAAAACCTGTCATGCTTTTCAAACTTAATGTCATGGGTGCCCTCAATAATAAACTTAAAAAAAAAAAAAAGAAAAAAGAAACAACACATTATGGTTAGAGATAAAAAATATTAATTTTATAAAGAGTTTGTGGGCTTTTTATTTATATGGATAGCAAATGTATTTCTTTTAGAGATATATTAAGAAACATGACTAGGGTACAAAATATGATTTGACCAAACTGCCTGACCACCACTGACCATTATAATAGATTGACCAGACATGACATCGACTGGAATTTTAATGGCCATAGCAGCCTTTTTTTTAACCAAATATAAATAACATATTTAACATACCACCATATGAACATACAGACAGTTTTCAAGGGACCCCAAGGTCCTTGTGGGCACGCACTTCAAAAACCTGTGTAAACCACCATTTTAGGCCTCCATCCGCAAACAAACCCACTCTGAGACAAACCAATATTGCAGTTACCACCAACCAGAGTAATGGGAGCCTTACCCAAGACGGGTCCCTACAAATGTACCTTGTTGCTCCTAATCATAACACATCCAAGGACCTCATGCCCCATCAGCCACTATGACAAAAGTGCCCAGACCCTGTGACATGCCAAATAAACAAAAAACAAAGACCAAAAGAAAGTTGTCCCATCCAGGCTCTCTTCCAACTCAACATCTCCCAAACCCTTCCCACATTCCCAACTCCTGAAGCTCTATCTGCTCCACCCTTACTACCAATCCGGTGAGTACCACCTACTTCTATTTCCTTTCAAACTCACCACGACTGCTCCTATGCTGAAACCCAGACACGTTGGCCCTGTGTCTAGTTTTTTTTTTTTTTACTCTGGGCCTAACTTAATTACTGTATTAGGATGCCTGGATTGAGCATGCAGGCACCATCTGACTATCCCTAGGACTGGCATGGGGATCCTGCAGGCATACGATTGGCACCTCATTCCATAGCCTAATTTTTCTGGTACAATCATTTATTGTAATGAGCATGACCATAACCTAATTTTTAAGGTTACCTTTACGATTTTATATATATATATATATATATATATATATATATATATATATATATGAGTATATTTATTTGTTTCAGTACACAAGTCACCTTTATAATCAATTTAATTGAAAATCTGTGTGGTCTTTCTACTTTACAAAAGCCTATTGGGTTCTTGTATAAAGTGCTGCTCCTTCCCCACTGGAAGGAACAATACTTCAAATACTCTAGATGAGTCCAACAGCACAGCAGCCCTGATGCAGTGGGGAAAAGGGCAAGAAACTTCTTGAGGACTAAACGGGACCTCATTTAATGAAGACCCTACCTCTGCTTCCTGTTTACTAGTTTGGCAGGGTTGCACCTTATAAATAATTTTATCTCACAGCAAGTCTAGTGAACAGGGGCTGAAAATAACAAAATATTTGAAGACTTTCTTGATGTCAAGCACACATGATGCCCCTGGCAGCCATGTGGTTTAGGCTGTGTAGGCTTTAAATTACAGGACTGCAATTGCTTATTTTCTTTTTTTAAATGTGAGTTGACTAAAATACTGAAATCATTGGATCAGCATAACAACCAGGCACCCAGCATATTTTCCCAATTAATGAAGGTCAGGAGAAGCAGTTTTTCTATGCATGGGACGTTCCGGCTTACTATTTTTAATCACAGTAATGGATTTATTTAGTCAAGCTGACATATTATTTTTGGTTGCCCTGTACACCTTCTGAAATAATTTAAGTTTTGGTGCAGAGGATAACATAAGGTAATTTTCTTCTCCTACAGGCTGACTGGACTAGACAACGCGTTTGATATAATGAGTGAGGAGTCACGGCAGTCTGTATATCACAATTGTATCCGACCACAGTTTGAGTCAGTTACGTCTATATCAGGTAACCTAAATAATCTGTGTAATGGCAATATTGACATCGTTGACCAAAAATAAATCATTAAAAATCATAATGTTGTTTCAATCCTTGAGAGAATGTGATAATTTTGAATTTGTTTATAAAACTTTAAAATAGTATTGTTCTTTATTTTAAATATGAGCTTCAGTGTAGTTTGTGTATTAAAGTTTTAAAAATCCACCACCCAACCAATCATACTAATTCCAAGCATTGATTATGGCTGAGTCTTCCCGTACCTCCAGGTCTCCTCCACTCATATTAATCACAATTATTGTACTATGCGTTCTTGTTTGTGGGACAAAGTGCAATTAGCCTGAAATACATGAGCACAAGGGTATCATCCTGGTAAAGTAGGAGAAGGATGATAGGTTTTGGGACTTTAAATATACCTCCGTGCTCACATCTACCAAGCAAAAATAAATTCTATCTGTTTGAAATAAAAGTTTTATCTTTTATTTCAAACAGTATAAAAACACATATTACTATCTGTATAATACATTACAAAGATAAGCTTAATTAATCTTCTGAGAAGGTCAACGTGTTTCACGGATCATCCGCTTCATCAGTAACAACAGAATTGTATATATTGAAATAAGCAAATCGTAGGTAGTTTAAAAACAAATCCAAAATAGATGCAATATAGCTTGCTCAATGTTTCTGGAAAGAGAGGTCAGTGAACTTAGACATAGCCTGCCGGCCCATGGGAGGGTAACCCTTAGGTACACATCCAAAGTCTGATGTGATGTAGTTATGATGTTGTCTTAAATCAGGTGTGGAGTCCAAGTAGGTAAAAGTGCATATTTTAAAATTGAAGAGCTCATCAAGTCTGTAGTGCAAAAATGGAGAAATTAAACATAGGTTAGCAGTAGTTCAGTTATTCTACTGAGACCCTAATGGTTGACACAGGCAGATGTACATCACAGTTAGATTAAAAAAAAGTTACACCGATCCAGGGATAAGCCAAACAGAGTATGTCTCACCCCTTCTTTCAGGGTAACAATGTTGTTACCCTGGAAGGAGAGGTGAGAACTTCTCAGAATATTTAATACTCTTTGTAATGTATTATACAGATAGTAATATGTGTTTTTTTATAGTGTTTGAAATAAAAGATATTTTTTTTTAGACAAATTACATCATAGATAGAATTTCTTTTTGCTTGGTATATGTGAGCATGAGAGTAAATTTTCAGTCCCAAAACCTATCATCCTTCTCCTAATCACAATTATTGATTGTGGGTGTTTTCCTGCACCTCAAGCACTCAGCCACTAATTTTAATCCCCAGCCTTGATTGTGCGTCTTTCGGAGTGAGTGAGTGCATGCGTGAAAAAAAATTGTATAGCGCTACAAATGCGAACTGAATCGCCTCAAGGCGCTTGGTATCCATTTCCTTCTATTTAGCCTTTAGACTAGGTAGGTCTTGAGTTTTTTTTCTGAAGGTCTGGTGATTCATTTCTGTTTGGATATTAGTTGGTAATGCGTTCCATAGTCGAGGTCCTTGGACTACAAATTTTTGTTCTCCTTTGGTCTTGTAGCGTGCCTTGGGGATTTGTAGTAGATTTGGTTAGTTGATCAGAGAACGCGATTGGGGTTATGGTATTTTATTTTCTCACATAAATACTGGGGAGCAATTCCTTGTACACATTTGTGAGCCAGGCAGAGTGCTTTAAATGTGATCCGGTCCATTACGGGCAGCCAGTGGAGGGACCTCAGGGAGGGAGTGATTGATTCCCAGGGTTTTTTACCTGTTACAAGTCATGCCGCCGTATTCTGGACGACTTGTAGACAAGCAACCTGGTATTTTGGGAGTCGGAGTTAAAGGGCGTTTGCATAGTCGAGCCTGGAGTTGATTATTGATTTCTGAAACTCCAATTGCCTTTGGCTGTACTAGTATGTAGTAAATTGTGAGTTTCTTCCTGCATCCCATTGGCAATAATTGTGAGTTTGTCAACCTGCAACTTTAGGTTCCATTGGCTATACTAATCCCTAGCACAGATTGGGGGTGGTTTTTTTTTGCTGCACTTCCATTTCCCATTGGTTATAGTATTCCCCAATGTAATTGTGTGTATTTCTGTACTTATATTCCCCGTTGGCTATTCTAATACCCAGCACTGATTGTAGATATATCTTTCTCAGCTCCCCTTTCTATTAACTATACTAATCACTAGCACGGAAGGAAATCCAGTGGGTATTACTGAGCAACAAAGGATACAGAAAATTACATAATGAGATTCCATCCATGATGTATTTGACCTAATAAGGAAATATTATATTTCCTTAAAATTATGTTCTGTTCTAATAATATGAAGCAAGCACCTCGTTATCTATACATGCATATTAGGATAATCTTTTGGCAAATAAGTCTGTATGAAATTAATATAAATACAAGGAGCAGTAAAATAAACAAGTCTCCTATGTTAATAGGCGTTAAGTGTGGACGTGCAACAGAAAATGCTGAAGTCTGGATCCAAACAAACTTTGCCAGGTTCTCCTCCTACATAGAGATCGGTGAATATACATCATGGAACGTTATCTACAACGCTGTGAGTATAAGTGCAGTCTTCGCAGCTTTTCTAATTATCTGTTATTCTTTAACATAACTGATTGTATTTTTACTTCCTTGTCATCCTCCAGGTTAATGATATCACAAATTTGAGCCCTAACCAGCTGGCTAATGTTGCTGTCTCTGCAGTCAGCAATGAGGACGTTGCTTGCCAGGTTGCAGCCAGGGTGCGGCAGTTTGATGTCAGTAATGTCAACGGCTTCCTGAGTTCACTGTCTTTGACTCTGCAGCAGGTATGGTAAAATGTGCAAAAAAGATAAACTAAAGCATGTTCTCAGCAAATACACATTTTGATTCAATATTGTCACCTAAATGTAATTTTTAAAACACTTTCATGGTTACTTGGCCATCTGTTATGTCAGGCAGCACAATCTAGGTTCTTGCAGCTCAGATAAGATTACAGATAGATATTAAGTTACATTCAAGTTAAAAGTGCTCCATAAATTTTCAAAGATCCAAATAAGAGGTGTGTGTGTGTATATATATATATATATATATATATATATATATATATATATATATATATTGTAATACATTTCTATTGAATTCTATAAAATTACAATTATATGAATTTTGTGTTTGTCTTGTTTTACAGAAGAACATCAGTTTGGAGTCAAGTGTGGTCGGCTCTGATTTCCTGTCTTCATCTCTCTCCATCATCAGTAGCTCTCTATCCTCCTATAGCTCTAGCGATTGGGAAGTCTTGGTGTCTAATCTACAACCATTATTGTTCAGCATAAACTCTAACCAGTTGTCCACCCTGTTGAAATATGCTGACTGCAGTGCATACAAAATGATGTAAGTCTGAGATATCTCATCTATGTTCAAATTGGCTTTTAATTTCATTATAACTTGTTTTCTGAGCACCCCCGTCAGGAATAGCAGGGCCGTTTGAAGGAATTTAGGGGCCCCAAGCAAAATGGGGGCCCCCCGCACGCAAAGCCTACGTTAGCGCTACACTAATTTATTACACCCATGTTCTTACTCCTCCCCCCTCCATAGTCCCTATGTTTTTCTTTTCTCACCTCCCCTTCTTCCCTGTAGGCTGCCGCTGTAGCGTGGCCGAGCTCCTCTTCCTCCTCTCAGTCTGGTGTTCTATCATTATGGGTCCCCGGTCCCCTATCAGATAGTGCCCAGGCCAGGTACATATTCAGTTTCCTGTGTTCCCGGCTGGACACTCAGTGTGCACTTCCTGTCAGTCCGGCCGAGAACAGGAAACTGAATCTCCTGTACCATGCGCGGTACCCGGCCGGACTGACAGGACTTCAGGAGGAAGGAAGAGGAGCTCGGCCATGCTACAGCCTGGGTAGGGGAAGTTGGGGGCCCCAGGCCAGGTTGGGGCCCCAAGAAAATGTTTGTTTTGCCTGTCCTGTAGGGACAGGCCTGAGGAAGAGTGTCCTGTAACCTAAAGTGCCAGTGTATTAAAGTCTATGTAATGACATATTTCCATTTTGGATAGATTTATATACAAATTTAGAGAGTTTACATTTAAGTGCATGAGGTGAAGAGCAATCATCCAATCTGGACACATTTTCTGGTGACAATTGTCTACGATGGGATTTGCCCTCACTTAGGGGAGATTTCCTCTCATGTTCTTTGAGTCTTCAAGACAGAATGTGAAGGGGAATATCCCCAGCAGGACTCAGACAGCAGAAAGAAAACTTTACAGGGGATTTTTTCCATACACAATCCAAAGCTAAAAAAAAAAAGTTTTGGCTATAAATACACTGCATGTTTTTTGTGAAATGCAAAAACAGTGTTTCACATTCTCTTTATGATTTCTCTTTTGTGTCGCACAGTTTGCAGCAATTGAATGATAATTTTGACCGCTTCACACCTGACAATCGCCAGAATCTATTTGAAGCTTTGTATGACTATATCAGCAGAAAAAAATCAGATTCAGGTATAATCAGCACTTAAATGGGAATACTGCACTATAATGAAATTAAACTGTTGGGGTGTGGCCATTTTGGCGCGATCTGGGTGATTGTATGTTTGGTATTTACCTTATTTCCTTACTATATAGTGATCTTCTTGTCTCTATAGTTCTTGCTATCACTCTGCATTTTCCCAGACTATGATGTTCAGTGTTGCCAACCTACCAGACTGAAATTTACTGACAAACCACCCAAAATTTACTGGCACAGCCAAGTTTTTACTGGCATTTCCAAAAGTTAAAAAACATTACAGTTTTAAGTATTTAAATTTCAGTATTTAGGCTACAAACAAGTACAATATGCAATTAGCAATATGATTTAAGGTACATAATAATGCAAAAAACATGGTTCTTATTTTATTTTCAATATAGTAAGTAGGTATCTCAGGAAAATGTCTCAGGAAGGTAAAAAATTAGATTGGGTCAGGCACACACATATGAAACTGACTCTCACAGTGACAATGACAGCAGTGTACAGCAGCACAGATCACCTACATGACACGTCCCCTCCTGAGTCACAGCGACAGTCACTCTCCACACCAGGTGATCCCTCCAGTCTAAACAGCACTGACAGTCCCACTCCCGGCCCGCTCTGCTTGGCACCCTTGTACCATAACATTACAGGACATGCTCAGGCACCGCCTCCGCCAAAGCCACCCAAACACACTGTAGCAGGCAATTGAATAGTCTCTGGCAGCTCCGGACCTAGCAAAGCGTCACAGACATAATTTTTTACTGGCAAGTTTTTCCTTTTACTGGCATTTACTGGCAGGAGAAAATTCCCTGTTTTTTACTGGCTGCCAGTAAAAATACTGACGGTTGGCCACACTTATGTTTGATAGAGAGAGACATTGAAGGGAATTTACTAAAACTGCAGTGTGCACAATCTGGTGCAGCTCTGTATAGAAACCAATCAGCTTCCAGGTTTTATTGTCAAAGGTTGTTTGAAGCTGAAGTTAGAGTCTGATTGGCTACCATGCACAGCTGCACCAGATTTTGTGTGCAGCAGTTTTAGAAAATCTCCCTCTTTGTTTTCCCCTCCTGTCATAATATGCATGAGTTCCACCAACCAGGGTCAGGGTAATTCTGTACAGAATAAAGGGGTTACTATGCATACTACCATATCACCAGAAATTTACGGCAAATATATGTTACAGGCAGGGCCGGTGCTACCACTAGGCAAACTAGGCGGCAGTCTAGGGTGCAATGCTGCCTAGGGCACCCGGCCACTGGTGTTCCTACTCTCTTCTCTCTGCAGCAAGCAACTAAGTTTCAGCATCAGCAGGCAACTGATAGTGTCAGAGGTGCAGTGGCAGGGGAGGACTGTGTCACTACTCCTGAATGAATGGATGCAAGCACTGGTAGTCTGCATTGATGGGTGCCGGTAGGTTGTATTTAATGGGCGCTGGTGAGGCTGCATCGATGGGCACTGGTGAGGCTGCATTTGTGGGGCATTTCATTAAAAAGGTGGGGTATACATGGGTAGGGCAAAGGGGGTGGAGTCAGGGTGGAGCCAATGAGGCAAAATGAGGTTTCGCCTAGGGTGTCAGAAATCCTTGCAGCAGCCCTGGTAACAGAAACGAAAATGTAAAAAATATGATTTTTTTTTCAGGCATTTGGCAGTCAACATTCTGTTATTTGTTTCTTGCAGGTTTCTGTCCTCAGAGTGGAGATGACAACACCGCTGCAATCACAAACTCAATAGGCAAATTTTCATCTTATTTGAGTTATTCCCAGATCAAGGAAATCAATCCCAGTTTCAGTTGGGTAGGTGTGCCTTTACTGTATACTGGTCATAAAATAGCATGAAGGGAAGCATCCAATTATATTGGTCTAACATTATTAGAGTATTATTAAAACCCGTTCATGCCGAGCGAACGCATATATGCGTCCTCGGCTTTCGGGGGTTATACCGGGATGATGCCTGCAGCGCTACTGTACCATTGTTTAGAGTCGGCGATTGGCTATCCTGCATAACAACCAATGCGTCACTTCCGGGTTTCTCGGCTGCCAATGGCGCCGAATTACAAAAAGTACACAGTATTCAGAATCGCCATTTTCAGTGATCTGAATACTTTGAAGTGCAATGGTGGGATTGGAGGTCTTTTAGACCCCCGATCCCTCCATAAAGAGTACCTGTCACCACCTATTACTGTCACAAGGGATGTTTACATTCCTTGTGACAGCAATAAAAGTAATCAAAATGTAATTTTTTTTTTTAATATTATAAAAATAAATAAAATAAATAATAAAAAGAATAAAAACATTTAAAGCGCCCCCCTCCCTGCGAGCTTGCGCAACAAAGAAATCGGAAATCGCGCTCGCATATGAAAACGATGTTCAAATTACACATGTGAGGTATTGCTGCGAGCGAGAGCAATAATTCTACGAATGCGTGCAATTATAAAGCGTGACATGTTGGGTATCTATTTACTCGGCGCAACATCATCTTTCACATTATGCAAAAAAATTGGGCTAACTTTACTTTTTCATTTTTTTAATTCATGAAAGTAAATTTTTCCCAAAAAGTTGCGTTTAAAACACTGCCGCACAAATACTGTGTGACATAAAATATTGCAACAATCACCATTTTATTCTTTAGATTCTCTGCTAAAAAAAATATATATATATAATGTTTGGGGGTTCTAAGTAATTTTCTTGCAAAAAATACGGATTTTAACTTGTAAACACCAAGGCCTAGATTCACAAAGCGATTACGCCTGTGTAAATGTTGTTAGACTGGAGTAATTTCGACTTACGGGCGTTTTTACGCTAGTCGAAATCCTCAAACCATGAAAAGACACCTGCGGGCTTCATTTCGACTGTATTACGTGTTAGTACGCCTTCAGATCTACGCTGCCAGAAAATTGCGGCCACTGGGCGGACTTCCTGTTGTTTTTCGCCGTCAGGGTATGCTAATGAGCTTTTGCCTGCAATCCACAAAATTTCGCACTTTCAACGCAATCTCTTACGGCACCTTTAGTCATCTTTTTTTTCCGTTTCACTATACCTGCTTTTTGCTGGTCTAATATTAGACAGCCCATGTTAAGTATGGCCGTCGTTCCCGCGTCGAATTTCAACGTTTTCCGATGTCTTTTATTATTTTTAACGTAAGTCGTCCGGGAATAGGAATGTTCGTAAACGCCGCTACTCAAACAACGAATGACGTCACGACGTGATTTCGCGCAATGCACGGCGGGAAATTCCTGAACAGAGCATGCGCAGTTCGATCGTCGCGGGGACGCGCTTAATTTAAATGCTTCACGCCCCCTAATCACGTATTTCTATTGCGCGGCGGAAAAAAAATACGACACAATAGCGTACGCGCAAAAAAACTACCTGAATTCGGTGTAGAGTCTGGTGAAATACGGCAGCGTACCGTATTTCGATTACGCAGCGGAATATTACGTCTTTGTGAATCTGCCCCCAAATGTCAGAAATGTCAGAAATAGGCTTAGGCATAAATATAAATATACAGGATTTACAATAAAATCCCAACAGTTTGGACAGCTCTTTACATAAAAAGGGAGACAATACAGTTGCGATACAAATCAATACAAGAGGGTTTGGAGGGATCTGCTCATGAAAGTTTACAGTCTACCCCAGATTACAGTGTAAAGACTCATCACGTCATTGGTTGTGGTAGGTCATGACTCCCCTTGTTTGCTCCTTAATTTATTTATTTTTTATATATAAACTGGATGAAGGGACTTCTAATGCAAATGTCTTCCTCAATGTACCTTACACTAAAACTGAACTTTCTCAGTCACTGACCCAGAACAAAAACACCCATCAAGTGTAGTTGAAATGTATCTAAAGCCCAAACCTTTTCTTTTCATTTTGGAAGGGTTTATATTGCTGTTTTTGCTACTAGGGAGGGCCTTTGTCACCGGGACAGAAAATAATGGAAAATACAACTTTTTACATTAGTCACTGCAACAGTAAGGCCGCGTACACACGGCAGAGATCCTCGACGGGCAGAACACATCGTTCCGCCCGTCGAGGTTCTCTGCCGGCCGTCGAAATCGGCAACCCGCCCGTCGGGAATGGCAACCAGCCATTCATCCAGGCGGGCCGTCGAGGAAATAGAGAGCGTGCTCTCTATTTCTGCTCGACGGGCTTCCCGACGGGAAGCTCGCCGAGACCGTACACACGGCCGAGGTCCTCGCTGGAATGCACATTCCAGCGAGGTTCTCGCTGGTTTTCAGCGAGAACCTCGGCCGTGTGTACGCCGCCTTATAGAAGGAAAACCAGCTGTTCTGGTGACAACACTTCTTGCTGTGTCACTGGAACAGAAAGTGAAGGGAAATCTCGCTAAAAAGAGAAACAGAAAAGACACCCCTTTAACATTGCCTGTTGTAATAAAAGTTTTATCTAAAGATAGGTCAGTGTATTTTTTTTCCCACTCTAAATGAAGTGGGACATGATCTTGTATCACTGGAATCCAGCACTCCAATGAGGATAAATCCAACTTTCCTATGGCTTTTAAATCGAAGAGTGTAACTCTTCAGTGAAGACAGTTGCTGTCACTGTCCTAGTTGTCCTAGAATCCACTAGAGGGTTGAGGGAGCCAAGATATTGTGTAATAAACCTTCTAGTATAGTGTAGACCTTCAAAAATGAGGGAGCAATGTTTTCCCCAATATTTCCATCAAGACAGGTTTCCTTTAAAGTTAGTTGATCTAGCAGTCTTCTGTTGCAGAATATTTGTCTATTTGTACAACTGTCCATGGAAGCCTCTTAAAAAATAAAAGCAGAGCTACATATATAAGCTGGGTCATTATCAATATTTTTCACTTTGCCTAATAAAAATTGCTTTCTTCATGTAGGTGTCTGGAGTGAGCATCCTGAGCACCAGCAATCTGGCCTCTTTGACCCTCAACGAAAATGTATTTACCGATGAAGTCCAGGCAAACGCTGTCATTGGTAGACTGGAGAAGATGTCTTTCATAGACATAGATGCATACCTCAATGCCTTCCAAATAACTGCACAAGAGGTAGGTGGCAGGTGTATCTTTTCTATGTTACCAGTGTCTTTATTTTATTTTCAGAAGTGTTTTGTTGTAAATATTCTTGATTATGTAAGCATACAACATGTAGGGAATGTGTGACTTCCATGCTTTTACCTCACATTGGTAAATGACCACTATTCATCATTTTTAATCTATTTATGTTTATGTCTATTCAATAAAAATATTTTGTATTTTTGTAAAGAAACTACCGTTCTTTCTCATCACTACCATTATGCCCTTTTGCACCGTAAATTATCCCTTCTCTCTCTTTCCTTCCAAATTCAATACTTATTTTATGGGATTAGGTGCCTTATCTTAAAGGTGATTCCAGTAGTGCTTGGACAAACTATCTCATGTAAGAATACAACTTCCAGACAGAAAAGTAACTGGTGTGAAAAAACAAGGGTGCCAATGTACAGTTTTTCGACACTACTGGTTTCATTAACAGCCAAGTCCATGTCACAGGGCCAGGAAAGGTTAGACCCACAGTTAGTTTGGCCCTGCTAAATGTAGAGACCCTTTGAAGCCTGACTGGGATTTTAACCTTTCCCTAGATTGCCAAAAAATAAAACAAACATTTGGTTGGAGTAGTTCAGCAAGTAGACACATTTGTCTCCAACCTGGCAGGGCTTTTTAAATCTCAGGACTACATAGACAGACATACAATGCTTTGGCAGTTACAATAAATGTATGAAGTATAACTGTGTAGTTAGGTGTTTGTTTAGAGGTTACCTTTATTAGAGATATTTCAGATATACACATACATTCACCAACTGAGTGCAGAATATTTTCTATATATTGTATAATCTCACTAATCACCTCTTCTTCACTTCTACAGAAAAACTTAGTGGCCATTCCAAGTGGTGCCTTCTCACAGTCCATCTTCAGTGCCATCTTTGCCAAAGTCTCAGCACAATTTACCTCTTTCACCAGTATCCAGTGGAGTAACTATTTTGGCTCAGGTTCTGCCTTATTCAGCTTGTTCTTCCCATTCTTCCAAGTGAGCCACATTAGTCAGATACCTGGAAACCTCAACTGCGGGGCTTTCCAGTCTGTGTAAGTAAAGAGCAATAGAGGTGCATCAGCAGTCCTCATGTATTAAATGTTTACCGGGTAATTCTGATTATGCACCATGCCAGCCAATCAAAATCCTGCTTCAATTTATCCAGTACACAAAAAAAAAAATTCCTGAAAATATATAATGACTTATTTTTATCCTAATGTTCACACTTGTTTAGGTCCTGTGACTGCTCTAGGTTAAAGGTTTAGTGGAAATTAAAGAGGAAATTCAGTCTGTTCTAAAAAAGTCAGCAGCTACAAATACTGTAGTTGCTGACCTTTATTAAAAAGACACACACCAGCCCAGGGATCCAGTGCTAACCACACTTAGGCAGGTTCTTCGCTGGTCTTCGGGCCCCTGGCACTGTCAGGTTGACTGTGGAAAGCTGGCTGTGACTTCCTGAGCCGTGCTTTGCTACCAAAATGGTCTGGCAGCCTCCTGGGACCTGTGATGTCTCCATAGGTATGCGCACAGAGTGTGCCCAGGCATACCCTAATCACTCTGTGCAGCACAGATTCCCCATACTGCCCTGGCTCACATCTTCCCCCCTTCAGCGCTGCCAGCTTCCCTCCTCTCCTATCGGCTGTTGCTGCTGGGATGTTTTAGGAGTGAGGAAGTGGCCAGTAAATATTTAATTTACCAGCCCCTTCCCTTTCTGAATGAACATCGTGAGTGTTTGGTAGTGTGTGTTTGTGCTTTGGGGTGCACACCCTAATGCAATATGGATGTCTCCCAGGAGGTTTGGGCAGATGGGGGGGGGCATGCCAACTTCCACCTGGATCACCTAGGCAATCCCAGGGGAAGTGAGAGCAGAATAAAATTAGGTACCCCACTCCCCCCCCCCAAAAAAAAATGTACAATGAGGATGGAGGAGGAGGATAAGTGTAATTTCCCATTTCGGCAAAGTTCCTCTTTAAATTTTAAAGAAATGTATTTTCATAAAAATTTTCTAGAACATATGAAAAACAGATCAAACTGGTGTAATTATTGGTTTCATTTACCAATTCTTATTGTACATCTATATAAACATACGTAGATGGAGGCATCTACATATACTGAATACATACACTGGCTGTGCTTTCTGCTTTGCAGGGCTATACAGTGGTTGCTTTAGCTGCTAATTTACACAATGCACGTCTAGGGGGTCCATCAACTTGTTGAAAAGAATGCACTCTCTGTGTGGCTGAAGCAAGCAGAGACCATTGAGAGCTCCCTCTGTTGGTCAATCTACAAATCTCCAATTTCTAACAAATAGATAAAGATAGCAGCAAGGGCCAGATTCAGTAAGAAGTTACGCGGCTTATCTATAGATAAGCCGCGTAACTTCTAACCTATGCTGGCGTATCTGTTTTCTGTATTCAGAAAACAAGATACGCCGGGTTTCAGCTAAGATATGACCGGCGTAATTGTATTATGCCGTCGTATCTTAACTGCATTTTTAAAATGGCTGCTAGTGCAGGGCCGTCTTAATAGCATCACGGGCCCCTGGGCAAAGCAATGCTCTGGGGCCCCTACAATGATGACAGTGCAGGTAAACGGACATCAAGTAGGTAGGAGGCAGACTGCCTCCCCTGTGTATCTATCACTCTTAGTGCCATCATGGGGCTCCCAATTTTAGTGCAGCGTGGGCTCAAGGGCCAGCTGCTTTGGAGAAATTGCAGGGGCCTCCCATTCAGCTGGGGCCCCTGGGCAGTACCCAGGTGTACCCTCTCATTAAGACAGCCCTGCGCTAGGGGCGTTCCCGCTGATTTACGCCTAGAATATGCAAATCAGCGAGATACGCCTATTCACGAACTTACGTCCGGCCGACGCAGTGACTTTACGCCGTTTACGCAAGGCATTTCCCGGCCTAAAGATAAAGCACCAAAAAGATGGTGCATCCTATGTTAAGTATGAACGTCAGGACCGGGTCAAATTTGAAACATTTTACGTCGTTTGCGTAACTCGTCCGTGAATGGGGATTTACGTCAATTACGTTAACGTCGAAAACACACAGATCCGCTCTCCATCCTGAATCTGGCCCAAAGATGTTAAAGTTATGTTCACAAATTACACACTGTAGAGGATCTCTCCAAAAAATGCTTGTTGTTTGGCCATCACACAGTGGCTTTGTTACATTGATCTTAAAAATGAACGCAGATGGATGCTGTAACTTTAATAGCTGTACATTTGTTTAGGGTCTGTGACTCACTGAAGTCAGAGGTGCTTTCATTAAATATGTGAACCTACATGTTGATCTCAAGACAAATATCAGTCCGCATGGACAATTTCATGCGAATAATGGTAGATCTAGAGGGAGATTTTGTGCTACAAGTATGGAACACATGGCTGCTGTCCTGCTTACAAGCATTTTAAAAGCCCTGCTTGGTCTAGCAGTGGGGTCTTTTGAAATGTATGCACAGCTAAAACTAAGATTTGATAAGTTAACTTTGTAACTTTTTTTAAATGTGTGCTGAAAACAATTGTTTTTTAAATGGCTGAATTATTCTCTCTCCTCTCAATATGCAGCCTTTCTGGGTTTAGCAGTTCCTACGGACAATTGCAAAGCGACGTAAAAGTGGCAGGTTATAGTCTTATCAAGTCATACCTCTCAGGACAAAAACAAATAACTGGTAAGAGAACACTTGTTAAGGCATGGTAAGGGTCAGTACACTCAAAACTCATTTCAGTTATGGGTAGGTAGGGGTATGTGGAGCAATGTCATTGAAGCTGATTTTTGTGCAAAATTTACCTAGTTATGTGAAATTTGCTCTTTTTTTGTTCCTTTAATAAGAGGTTGTGCTAATTTGGGAAAGTAAGGTGGTTATATTTATTTTAAGTCAAGTAGTGTTTATTTTTTTATTTGTATTTTCTACCTTTTTGGTGAATTTGATACGTATTTTTGTTCTGGCAATGATAATGGATTTTTTTACTTTTTTACCCCTGTCTGTTTCTCTTACTGTGAATAAGCAGCATACAAATAATTGCCGCAAGAAAGGGTCCAGGATAGTAGTGCTCAGGAGCCATTTAAAGCCCACTGAAACCACAAAAATCCATTGACCACAATGTATTTTGCCAATATGGCAAAAGTTTGCCAAAAAATACTGATTCTACAGAATTTTTCGGGATAATGTAAAATTGTTATTGTGACTTATCCCCACAATATTAATCCTCACAATATTGCATGGGTGAAGTTTCCAGGATGCACTGTCCCACTGATCTTTAGAAGACAGTTGGTGAGAGATATTGAAAATAGTACAGTGTCAGATCACTTTTTATATCATATAGTCAATCTTGCCCTTTGGGCCTGTTTTTGTTGAGCTTTGGGCTTGTGTCAATAACATCCGTTTGACATTATTTGAAGGTGCTTCAGAGATTATTCAGAATTAACTGACAGATGTAATTGACCTGCAGTTTCCCTACGTTTGACTTGCATCTAGAGAGTTTTACATTCCCTTAGACTTGTATGGCAAATGAAAATCCATGTGGCGCAAACAAAAGGCCATTGAAAAAAGGCCCTCATAGTGCCCATATTGGACTGAGCTCTAGTTCATAGACCTCACTGTCAGAGTTCTCAAGAGGTATATTAAAGCTATCCACCTATAACTAAAATATAGCTTCTAAGTAGTTAAGCAATTAGAATCATTGTCATTCTTTTTTTTACAGGTTCTGCATGCCCCATCTCAGGCAACAGTGGAAAATGGCTTGTTATCAATTTTGGTGAATTCCGTGCACAAGCCTCCATAGCTGATATTTTTGCTATAAACCCAGGCTTTATTGTTGTAAGTACATGTCTTGAACTACATGTTTTACAAGCGTAACTCCAGTCAATTTTTGTTTTTGATAAAACAGAAAAGGGTTAGAACAGAAAGGAGTTACAATTTCTGGTTCTAGTTTCTATTGCTGTCTGTGCCACTATTAGGGATATTTCTC
Organism: Rana kukunoris; assembly: GCA_029574335.1. Lineage (NCBI taxonomy): Eukaryota > Metazoa > Chordata > Amphibia > Anura > Ranidae > Rana > Rana kukunoris. The sequence continues at coordinate 25,951,282 of CM056054.1, forward strand.
TTCATCTACTCTCGAGACATGAAGTGATGAGTAATCTCTCTAGTGTGGATGCAAACGAAAAATAAAAATATAAATATTTTAGCATAATGTGGAAGTTATGAACGTCTGAGAATTGTGTCTTCTTGTCTCTTTGGCAATTACACCCTCTATTTTTTGCATGTGAGTCACAGGGGCAGGAAGTTAAGGAAAATCTCCCCAGTGGGGTCACAGACGGAAACAAAAACCCAACAGAAATGTAAAGTCTCCCCTGCTTGATAAAAAAAAAAAAATGACACACTAAATGGCATTCAAGGAAAATATGAGCAGTGACAGGTCTTCCTCAATATTTATCTTACTTCCAATTGTGCTTGTTTTCGGGAATAGTGGACCCCCAGCACCATTTTTACTTGGAGCTTTGATAGGCTGCCACACAATAATCCCAAACCAGACTTTGAATTTAGCTTCTCTCAGGTATCTGCTTGGGCCTACAGTAGACACCAGCATTGTTTTCTAAAGTCTATGGAAGACATCCACTCTAGCCTGCAGTAGATGACCCAGTTGGTTGCTGAGTTCATGGTCATCTGAGGGTGTTGCAGATAGGGTCCAACCAAGACTAAATTCCTTTTTTTGCATATAAATAGGTATGGATAAGAATCTAAAAGTCCAAACCGAGCCAGAAATTTTTTCAGGCACTGATTAGAACATCTCAATCTTATTTGCGCTGCATCTCTCCTTTTATCCTTTAATTTTTGTTCACTTTCTGCCCTGATGCCCGGGTATCACAAGGAAAGGAAGTTTCACCAGAAACAGCAACACAACAGCAACACAATTACAGTTTTTCTTAGAAGAACTGGCAACATTTAGAACATCTAACAGGTTTTTGCTGTACACTTTTTTCTTGTGCTGATGTTACAAGAACGGAAGTAAGAACAAATTCCCCCATGGAGGACACAGGTATCAATAAAAAAAATAGACACTGACTCTTCCCAAAGATATTTGAAAAAAAAAGACTTTTCACTGGAGTTGGGCCTTAATATGTATATATCTATATATATATAGATGTATATATATATATATATATATATATATATATATATATATATATATATATATATATATATATATATATATAGGCATCTCTTACCTTCCAACTCAGGTGAGAATGATAATGAACAATGGTTTGGTAAATGGATGGATGGAAGAATGAATGAATTGATGAATGGACGTGATGAATGGAAGGCATGTCAATTGCATTGGTGAATTGATACACAGTAGATGACTAGGATAATGCATCTAAGTCTGTGCAAAATAATCTGGATCAGGAAAAAATTTGAATATGTGGTTTCCGATTGCTATATTGTGTTAAAAATTTGAAAAGCACTGTGTGACAGTCAGTTTGTGTACAACTGCCAACCACAAAGGAATCATTACCTTAGGACACCAAGCCTTGAATTTTTCCCCAGTTCTCCCATGTTTTATGTAGTTTAGGAATGGGTCAGTATTACAGTTTTCAGGTTATGCTCGTGTGACATGCACTGCACTTGGATGTCTGCGTCTTGTAAAGAAAAGGTTATCCAGCTATTTTTTTAAATGATAAGCTATCTTTTGTAAACCATTGTTTATGGCCAGCTTTATAGTGACAACACTTCTTTCCACTTTGGCAGACGGATGCAGTGTCATATCTTTCAGCTCAGCAGCTGGGTAGCTATGTGGCCAACAGCAATGTCTGGGCAGACCAGAACCAGATTAATATAGTCTTTTCGGTACTGAACAGCCAAACCATCGGTTCCTTCCTGGATTCTTTCAATACAGCAGCTGAAGCGGTAACTTTTTTTTTTTTTTTTACCTTCTGCATTCTTCTCTTTTATTTTGCCTTCTTTGTCCTTTTCTTTCTACATCCACTTTCCAATTCTTATTTTTTATATCTGTTCTTTGGTTTTACCTATTTCATCTTCTTTGTTGATATATAATCATATACATATGATACAGCAAGCAAGTTACATTGTTAGGTTGAGAAAACAATTACTAAAAGTCTTTTTAAGTTCAACAAGTAGAGGGAAAGAACTAATAAATAAGTTGGAAACCTTCATATACAGAAAATAAGCTCAGAAAAAAAAATATAGTACATGTATAGTGACCGTGAATTGGCTGAAACCACTTAGTAGTGTACTCAAAAAACACTGCGTAAAAAATGTAAAAGAAAAAGATGAGAATGGTGCGCTTATTCAATAATGTGCCATAAAGTAATACACTCAAAGAATGAATATGAATATCAGTATCCAAACATACAAATAAATGTGAATAAAAAATCCAACTAAAGCCCAATGTTAGGAGTCAGTTTATATAATGGTAAAAATCTCACAGATAAAACATCTATCCAAACATTGACTCCAACAAAGACCCAAGGGTCAAACAAGACTCATCAGATAGTCAGATAAGGAATCCTGCTGATGGATCTGTAAAGGCATCCAGGTTCCAGGCAAAGGAGAAGCACTACGTCCAAAACTTGGCATCAAAACATCTTTGGCACTCATGGCGGTACACTCCTGAGCCAGGCTGTGTGCATCCAAAGATATACACAGCGTGGCTTAGCCATGCACCCTACTCCCTCCTCACAGGATTTGACACAGCAGCAGAAACCATTGGCTCCCACTGCTGCTTGTGTGTGTCCTGTGAGAAAGGGAAGAGCGAGACCATCAATGCTGCAGATGGACCAGCACTGAATCGAAAAAGGATTCAGGTAAGTGTTTTAGTGAAGGGGGGTGGAGAAACAACCAGTGGGACATTTTTTACATTAATGCAGGCAATGCATTAAGGTAAAATAATGTCTTTACTTTAAAATCACTTTAAGTTTTGGAAATACAGTAGTAAGGAATGTTTTTGCCACCTAGGAAGATTTAACTCTTATCCCTATGACGCAGCAAGAGACAAATCTCTAAGGAGAAAAGTTAACAAGTCTCCCTGTTTGAAAATATCCCCTTTTATTATTGTTCCAGTGGCAACTGTAAAATTTGCCATTCAACTATCACTTTCAGGCCCTATGACAAACAAATATGTTGACAGGTTTTTAAATCTTCCTCACGCTATCCAAAAAATTAGCTTTAGATACACTTTGAAAATTATATTCACAGTGCACAATAGTCACTTAGCTCACAGTGCCTTGCATTACATTATTCGTAACTCTGACACAGTTTTTCACAGTTTAAACACTCCTTTCTACACATGCACCTTTTTAAACAAGATTACATCACACCTTACATTCTAATTGTACAACTTTCTTTTTTTTTTTACCAAAATGTGCAAAAATTTCCCTGTATAAAGGCATGTATGAAAAACAAACAAAAAAAAACCAGATGGTTTGAAAAATGTGTCATTATTTCATAGAATGGAATTACTTCAATCGAAAGTGGAGTTGTTAGGAAGAACTTCCTTGGCGAAATCTTCTGCAAGGTTGGATCTGGCTTTTCGTCATTCTCTTCAGCCAATTACCGTGACTTTTTTGAGAATAAGCTCAAGATGTTCAGCTCATCCCTCGATGCCAGGTCCTTCAGCTACATTCCAACAGATATAGGCTGTGATGCCCTTGCTGAAATGTAAGATTCCATTTTTTTCATAGATATAGAAAAAGTATATCGAGACCCTATTAGTTTAATGCTGATAAACATATTAACAAAGTCCTCTTTGCCGTATTATACTTTATAAGAGCTCCTTTAGATACCCCAACAGTGCACACTCTGCCTCCGAGCCCCAGAGCAGCAGCATGAACTGCTTTGGCTATCGTTAAGTCAGAGGAGGACTTGGCTACATGTAGAAATATAGGGCTGGTGGCCACAAGTGGAGATAATTTACTATTCAGACATCATTCACAGTGGACCTACAGTCGGTGGCACATGATGAGCATTATATGGCTACGTGTTCCCCTTTTAAATCTGGGATTATCAGTCTTCCAGCTTACTTTGCAGCTCTGAAATGTCATGTGACTAAATTACAGGACTGAAAAACAAGCTGATGCTGCAAGATGTTTAACAATATTACCACTTAAAACTACAACCCAATGGCACACTTTTGTCTGCCTACAGAAATCTGTCCTTACCAAGAAAGAGCCATTTGGTTGTGGTTGCCCCCAATGTTGAAGGTTCCCAGTACTCCTCTGAGTTGAGCCCTTGCTCTGATTTGCCTGTGATACTTCCTGTAAATTATATCTGTGTAAACAATATTTTATAAGGTATATTTTTATCCACTTCCACCTTTCTCAGGGTTGGTTGAGGTGGGAATAACTTGCTTTGGCTGTTGGGAGGAATTAAGATATTTGCGGAGGTAGTCTGTGAGTGAAGTGTATCCATCTGTCTCTTCCTATATGTTAGTCTGTTTCCTTTAATGCTTATCAGTTTGTACCTGTCCATTAATGTCCCCAGCTAATGGTATATGGCCTATGCCCATTTCTCACAATTAATGTCTGTTGGTCTCTGTGTTAGAAAAATTATCAAAGGTAATATATTTTCCACTTTCCAGAAACCCCAGATAACTCTTGTTTTTCTTCTGCAGCATGCAACCCTTAATCGGTCTTACAAATCCTGAAAACCCCAGTGCTGTCTTTGACTTTGTGAACTCAGTCCTGTCAAACACAGGTACAGTAACTAACATTAAGACACTATGGAAGGAATTGAACTTGAACACAAAAAAAGCATCCTTTATTTTTGCTTCCTCTTCCTCACATTCATACGGGTTGATTTACAAAAGGAAAAAAGAATGCTCACTTTGCAAAAAAAAAAAATATGTTACATTAGCTTAGTGAATAGGGTCAAACTATATTCACATAAAGGATTAGAAAAAAAAAATGGATTTGTGCTTATACCTGATTGGATGATAGAACAGAATGCAACTTCACCTTTTCACTAAGTTAATTAAACATTTTGTACTACTTTGGTAAATTAACTTTATAAAATTGGTTGCAGAAAAAAAGATCAGTTTTTAAAGAGTAGTGACCATAACTGCAAATTCTTAATTTAAGAAGCTTGTTTACTAAAGCAGTTATTTGTAGCTGAGGCTATGTTTATCTCAAACCTGATGACTTCTTGAAGTGTATCTGAAACCAAAAACAGAACTTTTATAGATTGCAGTTCACCGACCCTTAGGCCCTGTAAACACGATCAGACATGTCTGATGAAACTTGTCTGACGGACTGTTTTCATCAGACAACTCTGAACTTGTCTGATGGTCTGATGTGCGTACACATCATCGCACCAAAATCCGATCAAACCAGAACGCGGTGACGTAGAACACAACGACGTGATGAAAAAACAAAGTTAAATGCTTCCAAGCATGCGTCGACTTGATTCTGAGCATGCACGGGTTTTTGGTCCGATGATTTTGTGTACTAACCATCGAACCTGTCCGACGGACAGATTTCCATCGGACAGGTCTGATAGGCCGTACACACGATCGAACATGTCCGCTGAAACTGGTCTGTGTGTACACGGCCTTAGATGTAGTGGTATGCATACATTTTATTTTTCAGGCTTTTTTCTTCCTTTCTGTCCTAGAGTGACAACACTGTACTGTATGGAGGAGAAGTGTTGTCACCCTAGGACAGGAAGTGTGTTAGGACTTCAAAAATAGCTCCCCCTCTCCTCTTCGCCATAACATAGAGGGAAGTGTTCTGCAGTTCACGGAGCGAACTGAGAACAATGATAAAGTCAGAGGGATCAGACAGCTATCAGATCACAATTAGTTTTTTCCAGTCTTGCACAAATAAAACAAACATTTTATACAGTATAGTAAAGTGAATGTTCCATGCAAAGATTCTGCCAGCCAGCCTTCCCCAACCCAATTGGATTTAAATTTCATTGATTAGCAAACTGTTCCCTCCAAAATAAATATTACCAACAGAGCTGGGACCGTGACATCTCATGAGAATGCACTACTGTAACAGATTTAAAAGCTATTTATGTCTTCTTTTTGGGGGGTGGGTCAGGGGGGCTTTGGACAATCAGTTTTAATAAAAGGTCTGCTTTAATAAAGTTTTAATAAAGGTCTGACAAAGAGGCCTCTGAAAGTACAATTTGGTAGAAAATTTATAAGGGGCGTACCATCATCCTGAATTGAAGTATAAATAAATTGATTCTAAGGTCCCCAACCTAAAGAACCAAAGAATGGGGGTGGGGCCAGGGTTGGACTATTTCGGTACTGATAATCGAGATACAACATATAAAAACAAATAAATAAAATTGATAAAGAACATTTTATTAAATACAAAATTAAATAGAACACAAATAGAGTTAAAAGACAATAGTCCAACCCTGGCCCCACCCCCATTCTTTGGTTCTTTAGGTTGGGGACCTTAGAAAATCAATTTATTTATGCTTTAGCAGATTAAAGTGAAATAAGAGAAGCTAATTATTAGTGTGCACATTCATTTTAAGTAAATGAGACCTTTAATCTTTATTGATATGCATAATCTGTCCCCTATGAATCTTAACAAAACAAATGTATTCTTAGGTTCTGCCTGCTTGGGTGACCTTGACACAAGATCGTGGGCAAATAAATACTGGGGAAATTACTTGAAAGCGGGATTGTGGAGAGTTATTGTCGCATTGCATTCAAGCTTCGATGTGGTGAGTTGGTTTAAAATATATTTTTTCTGCTTCAGCCACATCCTACCATGCTAATGAAATAACCTTGGTGTTTCAAAGAGTTTTTACAGTGTTCCCTTGTATTTTTGTATTGCCAACTTATTAAACAGAACTTTACAAAACAACTGGAGCCATTCATAGCAATCAATTATATGGAGCTGAGTGTCTAAAGCACATGTGTCAAACAGAAGGCTGGCAGGCCAAATCCGGCTCACCAGACCATTTCATGTAGTCCTTGCCATTTCCTGCAGCTGTGGCATCCCCCTCATCTCTGCCCTCACCTTGTTGGCAGCAGTGAGATCCTGCGCTTCCCAATGCAGGCTTCCCAAGACTGCCCCTCTTGCCCCATCTCAGCAGTCGGCAGCAGAGAGGAGGGCTGAACTCCTCGTACAGATCCACCACCTCTCTGTGCAGCTGAAGGACCCCTTTTTCTCTGCCTCCCTTGGTCTCAGCATATTGCAGACTCTGGCAGCTGACTCCAGCCCTCCTCTGATCCTCCTCCAGACCCTTCAGCTTCTGCCTCCCAGCTCCACCCAATTTATTTCCAGTAGCAGCACAAGGTAAGGAGGGTGCACTGAGATGTAAGGGAGGGTAGAGGACTCTTGACGTCTGTTGGTGATAGGGGGCTCTTGAAAATCTGATGTAGGGCGGTGTTCTCTGGGTATCTAGTCATACAGATACAACCATGCCTTTGAGGAAAACCATAATGCTGGTGCAGCCCATAATAAAAATTGGTCTAAAGCATCTTGGGGGTTGGAGAGGTGAGACCAAGCAATAAGATACAACAGGAGAACATAGAAGGGAGTATATTGAGGGTCACAGCTGACTAGTGTAGGAAAATAACACAGTCCATTGTTGCCCAAGATAGAGGTTCTAGTGTTAAAAGGTAGCCAGTGGTCAGCTTGTGCCCACATGTACAGTCACTGTCTAATATATTTGTCAAGTTAATGGAAGTGTTATCCAAGCATTTCAACCAGTTGTTTTAATGCCAAACATAACTGGTCTAGCTGTTTACCTGCTTTGGTGATTTTAAAATAGAAAATTACAATAGCCAGCTAAATGCATATACAGTATATTTAGCTTTTTATGTGTCAAAAGATTTAGAATTCTCTATAGCCAACTTTGTAAAATTACACAAATGTTCCTCACATTCCTGACTGGAAAATCCATCTCCCAGTACGACACTCCCTGTGTCACCTTCCTTCCTACAGTCCTCTTGTTGGGACAGTGAATCAGTATGGTCCCTACTGTCCAATGAGAACTGAGCCAGGATATAATGTTTAAATCAAAAAGAAGCAGATGTATCTTTTTGACCAGCAGAGTCGTGGGTATTTCATATGAGCAGCTTGCCAAAACATACCTGTATCTCAGCCATATATTAAGTTGTAGAGTAATCTGTAGCATTTTCCCTCTTACTAAATACATCGCTCATATGCTATTTCTAATGGGGGGCTACCAATATTCCTACACAGCATTAATTTTAACAGGTAGGGGGTACGCCTTAATGAGGTTGTCTACTGGCTTACATGGGTTAGTCAACTTTTTCATTAAAAAAACTCACAGCATCCCTACCCCTCTGATCCCAGCTGTATGTACCTTATATGATCTCCACCAAATGGTCAAGCACTTTAAAATTTCACTGTACAGTGCCAGAGGCTGTGTACCAGCAGAATACAAATAATGGCAAGTGCTTATTGGTCAGAGCTGGCCATGGGACTGCACAGTTCAATGAAAATAAAATCTTTTCGTCTGGCAGAAAAGCAGGGATCCACATTGGTATTTGTAATCAAGTAGCCAGCCCTGACTAATGTGTACTAATCATTGCAAACAAAATGCTGCTACAAAGCCTTTAGAAATGTATTGCGAACAAAGCACCTGACTGGTATATTGGCTGGAGAAGACATCAAGGACATCATACTATATGAAGTGGCTACCGGAGGGGTGAAGAGGGTGTTGTGAGTTATTTCACCTTTTCATTATTTGTGAACAGGTGAACAAACTCTTTTAGGTAGATGGCTGATTGATAATCTTAGGCGTTCCTCCCAGAACAATATAATATCAAAAGACATTGAATCTTGGGCAATGAGATGGGAACTGATCTGAAATTATGCTTTAATAAGTATTTTCTTTGTTTTATAGGCGGCTTGTGCAGATCTTTTGAGCTCCACCCAGCTGTCTGATGCAGCTTCTGGATCCAACGTCATGCAGAATGTTACAATTATAACAAGTGTGATGGTCACCTTCAATGGAAACATCACCGCTCTGTCCGATTTCATAGACACGTTGCGGCAGTATATTGCATTGGTAAGGATCTAATTTAAAAAAAAAAAAAAATTGTGGTTGTGATTGGTTCAACATATAGCAGCCAGTGCAAATAAATTGTGTATCTCCTAAAAAATGAATGGGGATAAGTAAACACTTATGTCGCGTTCACACACGATCGGAATTTCCGACAAGAAATGTTCGATGTGAGCTTTTTGTCGGAAATTCCGACTGTGTGTAGGCTCCATTTGACATTTGCTGTCGGAATTTCTGACAACAAAAATTTGAGAGCTGGTTCTCAAATGTTCCAACAAGAAAAGTTCTTGTCAGAAGTTTCGATCATCTGTATGAAATTCTGACGCACAAAAAAACACGCATGCTAAGAATCAAGCAGAAGAGCCGAACTGTCTATTGAACTTCATTGATCTCGGCTTGTCGTTGGTCTTGTACGTCACCGCGTTCTTGACGTTCGGAATTTCCGACAAGATTTGTGTGACCGTGTGTATGCAACACAAGTTTGAGGCGAAATTCAGTAGGAAAAAATCCACGGTTTTGTTGTCGAAATTTCCGATTGTGTGTACGCGGCATTAGCCTGGCTTCACATCTGTGCATTGCAGTAACATTGCAAAATGTCAAATTTCAGGTGATACTTCAGACTTGGTGACCTTTTTATCGCTTCTTGTGGTATCTCAGGACAGGAAATTAAAAGAAATCTCACAAATGGGACTGCACAGCACAAAAAAAAAAAAAAATCTTAACCATACAAAACCAATATAGAGGGCAAATGGTTTGCAAAAGGCTTTTAAGTGTTTTTCTGCATTAGAACAGAATGACCATTCCTAAACAGGGGTGGCAGCCTTCAACAACATCTGTTACTTATATCTAATGCCATTTCAAAATCTCTGCCACCTCCCCCGATTATTTGACAAAATATTAAAGTTCACACTTTATGGCTTCATACATTCCTGACACTTACTTAAACTAAAGAAACGACTTGGATAAGCAGTGAAACATTTTCAACATTTTAGAACAAGTTCAGTTGTAATATAAATAACTACTACTATACAATGATATGGATAAATAAGAACCGTCACAGACATCCACAACAAACAGAAAAAATGCTTTGGCTTTAGATATACTTTAAGAATTCTTCTTAGAAAACGATGCAGGTCGGGTGTGAAAATTAAGCAGTGGTTATGGCATCTTAGAGGTGCCCCAGGAACTCACCTAGGAAGGTTATGTATGAATGCTATGTATGCAAAGTGCTAAAAGAACTATTTCTACATGACTTGCTGAACTCAGGATACAATTTTTATTTAATTTTCTTAAGGACCCAACTCTGATATCAAACTCAAAAGTGAAAGATACTGTGCTGGATGCCGTTGCACAGTCCGTGCTCATCCAATTTGAAACCTTTACTGCGGCACAAGTCCAAGAATGGATGAACAGAATCTCTTTCCTTCTACCGTCATTCAATGCAACCTTTTTAGAATACATACCTTCCACCATTGGCTGTCCACAGTTACAGGCCTTGTAAGTAATGTTTCCATTTCTTTAGTACTTAGGGTGGTCATGCACAGCTGATTTTTAGCAGACAATGAGACAGACTTGAGCATAACATGTAAAAAGAGAGCCATGTTGTCAGGTGTAGATTAATTATACAACGGACCATGCCAGCTAATTTAACTTTATGACCCTCCCACTAGCTTAAATTACTGTATATACTCGAGTATAAGCCAAGTTTTTCCAGCACATTTTTTTGTGCTGAAAATGCCCTCTCGGCTTATACTAGAGTCACCTTTTTGCGCATGATCTCCTGGACTTTGGGGACCCAGTACCGGCTGGCTGTAGGTCACCTGGACCCCAAACTTGGCACATATGTATCTTCCTCTACAAGTATGCAAAGTTTGTTGTCCGGGGGACCTACAGCCGGGGAGCACCGATTTTTCAAAGCCAGGCACCCCTTTCATAGACTCCCATGTTAAACTGTAATTTCTCCGGTGATTTTGGGGATGCGATACCGGCCAGTCATAGGTCCCCAGGACTCGGAACTTGGCACACATGTAGCCCCATTTCTCCTCTTCAAGTGCGCAAAGTTTGTTGTCTGGGGGACACCGATTATTTAAAGCCAGGCACCCCTTCCATAGACTCCCATGTTAAACATCAGTCTAGTCATGGACACAGTGAGGCATGGACACAGTGAGGCATGGACACAGTAAAGCATGGACACAGTGAGGCATGGACACAGTGAGGCATGTAGATGGACACCCTAGGCTTATACTCGAGTCAATACGTTTCCCCAGTTTTTTGTGGTAAAATTAGGTGCCTCGGCTTATATTCGGGTCGGCTTATACTCAAGTATATAAGGTAATCATTTGTATAGATTAGTGTTCATAGACATACACGGTTTTTGTGTCTGACATGGGTTTGTAAACCATTTCTGCAGGATTTGGGATGTATTGTTTGAATTTTAAATGGGATCAATGTAAATTTAGAAAATTACTCACATTATGTTGGCAGATAATATCTTACCCGTGCTTCTGAGTTTTCTGAGTATGCATTCTATTGTGTCTGATCTTCATACAAAGGCTTCAATTGCTGATCACCTTTTGACAAAAAGTTTAAAAACGTGAGCTGAAACTGACTTACTATAAAGTGCAGAATTTGAACTTTTTAGCTTCCCTATGGGCCCTCTTGAATTCTGGGGTTCCATGCAGCCTCTTAGTTTATCCTTATTTTTTTCTGCCACTGCATGTAGGGGACAAGAACTGAGCAACAACAATCATTTGTGATATTATGAAGAATTAGTTGCACTGGATACCTTATACAATGTTGTGTCTTTTGTTTTGCAGTGTCTCTGGCATGGATGCAGTGTACTCAAGTCTTACACCAGTAAGACAGCAGGCTGTAGCAAGCTTCATTCAACACGTTTTGAGTAGTAAAACAATTAGTCAAGGTAAGCAAAAAGGGGGAACAAATATTGGTTTGTGCTTCTTCAGAACCAAATGAGACCTGTGGTCTTATGGGTTGGAGACACCAAAAATGATGCCATCAGGCTATGAAAGGCTCTGTCCTAGGACTTTAAGAGTGATAGGAGCAATGTAGGCCACTTACAAAATCTTACAAAATCCATTGAATAAACTGCTTAAAGCGATAAAAATAAAATAAAAAGTAAAAGAAAATAATAATACTGCAACCTGCTCTAGAGGTGTTGAGAGATGTTTGTGGGTAAATGTGGGTCATTCCCAGGGGCGGACTGACCATTCAGGCTCTCGGGCACTGCCCGAGGGCCCCATGCCACTAGGGGGGTCATCAAGGCTGCCAGCCTTAGTAAAACCAGGGACAGTATGTACAAATGTGTGTTTTTTTACATCTGTCCCTGAAATGTCCCTTACCGACATCGTATTGGTCTAAAAATTCCAAGATTATAGCTGCCCCACCTCTCCAGTACCTCTTCAGTGTGTGTGTGTGTGTATTCTGTATGTATGTATACTGTGTGGCCCCATAATCTCCTATTGCCTGGGGGGCCCCATAATCCTTATTGCCTGGGGGCCCCATAATCTCCTATTGCCTGGGCCCCATAATCTCCTATTGCCCCAGGGCCCCATAATTTCCTATTGCCCGGGGCCCCATGAGTTGTCAGTCCGCCCCTGGTCATTCCTATATAATTTCTGTAGCCATCCTAGCTTGTTAATACATGGAAACACCCCAGCCCTATCAACTTATAACAGAACTACATTTTAGATTCATTATCACATCTGCATGACAGTGCAGTGATGAATATGACACTATTCCCTCTGTTAGTATTCAATAATATAGTGGTGTCACTGTCCCACCTCCAACCTAGTGAATGGACAATGAAAGAGTACAAAAGACTCATCTTCTCCTGTTAGAAGGGGGTTGGGGTCTCTGCTCTGAGTCATTCCAGACTATCTTTAGTCACAACATCTGTAAGAAGGAGCCTTCAGAGACTGTAAAGAATGCATAAAACTGGTCATAGACGAGTCAAAAACCAAACATTCTGTTGATCAAAAATTAGAATGGAACATCTGATTGTCCCGGAACAAAAATCCAGCATGTTGGATCAGATACTTTCAAATGCGTCACAAAAAATGCATATCACAGCTGGCACACTAATGATGCAGAACTGATACAACCTGACTAACGTCAAGAATTTTTCGTTCGGTTTTTGACTCGTCTATGGCTTGCTTAATGCTTCTGCCGGCTTCAAATTGAAAATATGAAACAACCATAAGTAGTATTTTATATTTATTTGACTAAAAAGGTATTTCAAATAACTATTTTTACTGTGAACATGTAAAACAAGCCATTGGTGATGCAATTTTCTTTCCTGCAATATTGTTGCTCACGAACATTCGCATTGCGACCATATTCGGGCGAATTGGTGTTGATGCGGGATCACATCCTAGTGATCTCCATCGACAAAAGCATTGCTGGTATGATTAGAGACTGCAGTAGCTGAGGCTTTTATGTTGCTATTGCAATGCGAATATTTGTATTACGAATATTCGCGAATACTTTCTCTGGTGTTTTGTGTAATAAAAAAAAAAATTTGGAAAGGGAGCCCAGGAAACGATTCCCCTCTGGCAGAACACAATGGTCACTGCTGGTGGCTATAGCTGCCAGCAGTAATCGCATGCAAGAAATCTGACAGGCTGGCTATACTGAAGTCGATCGTTGGATTGACTTCAGAACAACCAGCCTGCCCATAGATGGGTGGATTTTCATCTGTTCACTACTGTTTCGATCCATCTATGTCCGCTGGCTTTAGGAAAGAAAATATACAAAACAGCGTAATACATTCTCCAAAAAACAATATGGATTCCACAAACTTAGTAACATGTGTTATGTAAATTTTTCATAAAAAGTATACATCTGGGGGAAAAAAAAACATGCGGTACATCTTTGTAATACATACACATTTCTCCATGATAATGTACAGAAAATTACCTTTTGATCTGTCAGAAGTCCAATGAGCTCCAACTTCCTGTTTGAACTGACAACGCACTGCCTCTGCTGCATTTAAATTGAAAGCAGTGTTAGGAGTCCCAATTCTCCTTTCTGGACTACAACCTCTCTCCTCCCCCTCATCTTCACCGCATAAGGGGCGGTGTTCTGCAGTCCAGCGGGGAGAACTGGGCAGAGCTGACAGCATTGTTTGGAATTGTAGTACAAAAGCACGGAGTTGCCAGCTCAGAAAGTTAGACGCTTACTGGCAGATCAGGAGTTTTTTAAAGTCATAAAGCACGGGAAAACGTAAATGTTTTGCAGTCATGCACTAGGGTGACCATGTGTCCCGCACTTTGCAGGTCTGTCTTGAGCACCTTCATACCAGGACAATACAGTGTCCCGGAATGGAACTGACACAGCCACCCCCCCCCCCTGGCCAATCTGATGCCCACAAAAAAAGTCTGCCACATCACTGCTGCTTTACTCACTGACAGTACTTGTCCTGGCTGGGAATGCCTGGAAGAGGAGGAGCACAATCATCGCCCCCTGCTTGTGATTGGAGAAATTATAAATCCCGCCTCTTGTATCCAATCCCTGTGATGTGATTCGTTACAGCACAAGCTGATTTTGGGGAAGGGAGGGTGTCCCTGAATGGTAGTTTGGAAATGTGGTCACCCTACCATGCACTGAATTTACATGTTTGTGTTTTTGTTTGTATTTTTCTTCTCTTCATTTTCAGTTTCACTTTCATTTGATCTGTGAATAGAAAAATGTATTCAACATGTAAATTTTTTTTCTGTTTCCAGAAGATCCATGTGTTGGCAGCTTGAACACAATTCAATGGGTAACGCAATACATTGGCAAGTATTGCTCCCTTCTGTCAGCTGACAGCATAGAAGAGATTTACCCATCTGTGGACAAAGTAAGTTATGGAGCGATTTGCAACTTACCCTAGACTTGAAAAAGCTAAAAGATACTTCTGGAAGAATAAATATAAGCCCTCTTCTCGTTCCGCTCTAATCCTACTCACCGATGCTGTAAGGGTCTCTTGGCACAGATTGTCACCTGATTTCCTGTATTTTTATTTTTATTATTATTTGCTGGGAATTGAGCAGTGTCCATGTGGTTCACAGTCAGGTCACTAGTTCATTGATTAAACAAATTGCATAAACAGATAATGCATGTAGTGTTCTCTATGGGATTCCATTTAATTTGTGAAGTTTAGCAGACCATGGGCTTTATGTGCCTGAAACAAAAATGTATGTATAGTTAAAAAAATGTCTTTTAAGTTTTGGATAGCGGAGAGGAATGTCAGTACCCCTGTCAGATTATATTTAAGCTTTATGTGAATCTTTGAAGCTGCAACAGGAAGTTAGAGACAATCTTCCAAAATGTGGAGTGTTCTCTTCTAAGATAGTTGTCGCTGGAACATCTGCCCCCAATGAAAGATCGATCCTTAGTTCTTGTTATGAAAATAACCCTAATATTTTGTATTTCCCCTCACGTCCTCATGCTTTTACCCTGTGACAACGGTCACCAGTACAAAGAGATCTGTACACGCTCACATCTTGAATCACTAAATGATTCCAATGGTATGATATTCCTGTTTTTACTGAAATCAGTGTTGTGTTAGCATCACCTTTAAGAAAATTGTTGTTATTGCCAACCAACAGCCCATCCGGCTATATATTAGACCAGTCAATGTAAACCTGGAAGTAAACTTTCAGTTCAATGGCGCTAAATACATTGCAGCTGCATCAGAACAAAGATGTTTAATGTGTTATAGTTTGTTTTCTTTAGAAACCAGCCACAGCCTGTCCCCTTTCAGCACCCTGTAGAGGGCCCTTTCTCCTTCCAGCACCCTTTAGCTAAGGACCCTTTCTCCTTCCAGCTCCCTGTAGAGAAGGGCCCTTTCTCCTTCCAGCACCATGTAGAGGGCCCTTTCTCCTCCCAGCACCATGTAGCTAAGGACCCTTTCTCCTTCCAGCACCGTGTAGAGAACGGCCTTTTCTCCCTCCAGCACCCTGTAGAGAAGGACACTTTCTCCTTCCAGCACCCTGTAGAGGGCTCTTTCTCCTTCCAGCACCCTGTAGAGAAGGGCCCTTTCTCCTTTCAGCACCCTGTAGAGAAGGACCCTTTCTCCTTCCAGCACCCTGTAGAGAAGGACACTTTCTCCTTCCAGCACCCTGTAGAGGGCCCTTTTTCCTTCCAGCACCCTGTAGCTAAGGACCCTTTCTCCTTTCTGCCACCCTGTACAGAAGGGCCCTTACTCCTTCCAGCATCTTCTAAGAACTCTTTCTCCTTCCAGCACCCTGTAGAGAAGGGCACTTTCTTCTTCCAGCACCTTGTAGAGAAGGACCCTTTCTCCTTCCAGCACCCTGTAGAGAAGGACTCTTTCTCCTTCAAGCACCCTGTAGAGAAGGACTCTTTCTCCTTCAAGCACCCTGTGGAGAAGGACCCTTTCTCTCTATGTGGAAGCTGAGGTATTTCTGTGGAGGTCCAACATACTCCTTGCTGAGACATCTGCTGATAATAAAGGGTGTGTTGAACCTCTTTATACAGACCACTGACTCTTTACAGGGAGCAAGGGTTCTTCCCTGTAGCATGCTGGCAGGGGACAGGCTTTTCAACTGAGGCTGTGGTTGCTTTTGATAGAAAATGAACAGGAAGATTATTACATTCTTTTTTGTTTGGATGCACTTTGAGATCCAGGAACTATTCAGTTCTCTTTCTACCTATTGAGTCTAACGAGTTTAAATAATAGGCAGGAAATCAATTAGACCACATATTTTGCCCTGGTTTTATAACACGTGTTGTCAATGCAATTTTTAATTTGTTTGCTCAATTCCTTAAGAACATTGCCTTTGAAGGTATTTTACATCACGCAATTGGACTGTCCAAACACTACATGTTAGCAGTGGGAAGTTTAGTTTGATCAGTAGCAATGTTGTGTCCTGCGCAGATTCCAGCTTCTTTTCGCTGATCTCTCCCCGCTTCCCCACCCAAAGGTCCACTCAATAATTACTGAAAAGACCACCCTTCAGCTCCCAAAAAAAAGGCAGAGCTTACATCCTTGGATGCCTATACAGTATTCCCCTTTATCATGACATCCACAACAACTGCTGGCGTAACTTACAAACAACTATTGTGAGATAGGTCCACTATTGCACAATTCCCTAGGCTTTACCTATATTAACTCATTGTAAATAATTATAGCCTGGGAGTAAAGTGAAATCCTAGAGTAAACTTTAATATATATATACAATATATGTATATTCCCACAACAAAATGTCTTGTTAAATATATAACTATGAACTGGAATATTGTATGTACTTTAATCGTGGAAGACATGGGAGTGTTGTGTTATCATCATCATCTAATTTCTTTATGTTATTGTGAAGATCAGCTGAACATTGTACCATTGTTCATTGACTGTATTCCCTATAAGAACCCGCCAGCAATGCTTTTTTCATCTATACTTTTTGTCTGTATAGCTGTCTATTTGCTTATAATAAATTTTCATTGAAAAAAAAAAAGACCTTGGTTGATCTTTTTTGATGTGCTACAATGATGCATCTTAGTCACTGCTTTTGTATTGCACTAGTGATGTCTAATCTAACTAACCTGTTTGCTACTGGTTAAACTAAACCCAAAACAAAAGGGTGATAGGGTGTAAACCAACTAACCTGGTTTGGGGCATACTTGTACTTATAACCTAACCCGTAATATTATAAAGTCTACTCATTGAAATAACAGTTTATAGGCAAGCAAGGTGAGGGCTTAGAGACCTAGAAAGTAGTCCTTGAAGACATCTGCTTAACCCACAATGTCACGCACGAGTACTAATTT
Source organism: Rana kukunoris (assembly GCA_029574335.1). Taxonomy (NCBI): domain Eukaryota; kingdom Metazoa; phylum Chordata; class Amphibia; order Anura; family Ranidae; genus Rana; species Rana kukunoris. The sequence continues at coordinate 25,968,975 of CM056054.1, forward strand.
ATTTTTCTTCCTCTTTATATAAGTTGTTTTATGTAATTTTTGTTGTTAAGTATTTTTTATTGCTGTCTGCTTGCTAGTTACACATTGCTATCCATGTAAACATTCATGCCACTGCTGGTCTCCTTCTGAAAATGTTGATCCTCTGGCTTCAGTGTTTTTTGGGTCACTCAGCCAGGGCAAGTTTGCAGATCAGGAAAGTCGGATGGGCATACCTACGCCCTTGCTCCAGATTCATGGTTCAAAGTACTGAAGCCGGAGGGCCAGAATGACAGCTGAGCAGCTTGTACCCTTAAGGCCCAGACTCAGACTTTTTGACAACAACGGTCTGACGAACGCGTTTGATCGGTCAATCCAACCATGTGTATGCACCATCGGACAATTGTTTTGGGTTTTTCATCAGACAAATGTTCACTGTGCATGCTCTTAAACTTTCCGGCAACCAATGTCCAATGGAGGATAATCCGATCGTGTGCACACAAGTCCATTGGACTAAAGTCTAAAGTACAAACACGCATGCTCAGAACCAATGCATAAGATCAGATAACAATAGCAGAAGTTGCCCAAAGGGTGACAGTAAAGAGCTGAAAAACTGTGTGATTTGGTGAATGTTGGCTGAAAATGTTCAGCCGTGTGTGTGCAGAACAAGTTCACGGCCAATGCCCATTCAGACCAAAATCAACGGAAAAAAGTCAGATTTAAAGCCTCATACACGATCTGACTTCCATTGGATTTTTAAGTGGATTTTGCTCTGAATGGGCGTTGGCAGTGAACTTGTTCTGCATACACACGGCATGACTTTTTCAGCCAACTTTCACCAAATAATGTGGTCTTTCAGCTCTTTACCGCCATCCTTTGGGCAACTTCTGCTATTGTTGGCTGATTTTTAGCATTGGTTCTGAGCATGTGTGTCTGTACTTTGGACTTTAGTTCGATGGACTTGTGTACACACCATCGATTATGCTCCAACTGACATTTGTTGTTGAAAAGTTTTTCAGAGCATTCACATCGAACGTTTGTCCAATGAAAAAGCAAAAACAATTGTCCGATGGACCATACACACGGTCGGATTGTCCGATCAAACACGTTCATTGGACTGTTGTTGTCAAAAAGTCAGATCGTGTGTATGGGCCTGAAGTTTGATCGTGTGTATGAGGCTTTAGAAAGAGACATCAGCCAGGGCAACCTCCATTTCTCTTATAACAGGTGTACATGAACTCCAATGCTTATACATCATAACACAAAGCTATCATATGCAGTAACCTATAGTAAAGCGACTCATAATTACATTTTAATTGCTCTTTATTTCTATTTAATAAGCCATAAACTAACCTTATTATTATCTTCAAGAAAAATATAAACACGAAGCCTTCCATATTAGATTTTGTAATACAGTCCAGCAAACTTAAAGTGGAGTATTTTTTAAATCAGCACAACGAATTGTACTTATATTAATGAAGAGCGTCCCATGTACTGGTGGCTGTAGCGTTCCTTGAAATATTCAGTCCTTTGCCCCCCCAGATACTTCTACGGCTGTGATGTTCTGGTTCTAAAGGGGGTTATTATTATCACAGGCATTTGTCAAGTGCTGACTATGCCCCTCTCCTGTCTCTTTTATTGGACACTGTACTAACACCTCCCACAAATAAAAGGGCTCTATGAAAGGAGAATGCCAACCTTTCATTTATCCAACCATCAGTCATAAAGCCCTTTTCATTGTGGAAACCCGCAGAACAACTTCTATGAATGGAGCAAGGAGGCCCAAGTAGGCGTAGTTGGCATTTTTGACCAGTGCATGTGACAAGTCAGAGGCATAACTAGAACCTTCAGGGGGCCAATGCAAGAAACCATGAAAGGCTCCCTTCTCTCAGATTTCAAGGCCCTTGCCATTGATCCCAGGGGTCCTTTACTCCCATCGCTTGGGCCTTTATTACAGTGCCACAGTGGGACCCTTTTACATGTTCAACAGTCTTAAGTAGGGTTGCCACGTTTTCTTAAAGCAAAACCCAAACACTTTAGCGACATACATATATGTATAGTATGTGCTGTACATATATTTTGTTATTAAATAACATTTCTGAACATATGGATTTAATCACAAGAATCAACAAAGTTTTCCCTTTACATCTGAATTCAGAGTTCCCCTTTTACATCTTTTACGTCTGCTGAGTTTTTACTTACATCTTAATTTGCATAGTTTCCCTTCACATCTGAATCTGCAGAGTTCCCCTTACATCTGAATCTGCAGAGTTCCCCTTACATCTAAATCTGCAAAGTTCCCCTTACATCTGAACCCACAGACATTCTCCTTACATCTGAATCTGCAGAGTTCCCCTTACATCTGAGTTCCCCTTACATCTGAATCTACATAGTTCCCCTTACATCTGAATCTGCAGAGTTCCCCTTACATCTGAATCTGCAGAGTTCCCCTTACATCTGAATCTACATAGTTCCCCTTACATCTGAATCTACATAGTTCCCCTTACATCTGAACCCACAGACATTCTCCTTACATCTGAATCTGCAGAGTTCCCCTTACATCTGAATCTACATAGTTCCCCTTACATCTGAATCTGCAGAGTTCCCCTTACATCTGAATCTACATAGTTCCCCTTACATCTGAATCTACATAGTTCCCCCTGCATCTGAATCTGCAGAGTTCCCCAACACTGTAAGGTCCGACTCTGCAGACTCTGATGTAAAAGAAAACTCTGGGGACTCTAATTTAAGGGGGAACACTGAGAACTCTGATGTAAGGAGGGAACTCTGATGTACGAAGGATTACTGCAGACTGGTGTAAAGGGGAACTGTGATTATAAGGGGGTCTCTGGTAATCAGAGCCCCCACTTCCATCAGAGTCTGCAAAATGCTGCTTACATTTGGGGTCTGTAGAGCCCTCCTTACATCAGAGTCGGCAATGCGTCCCTTGCATAAGAATCTGCAGGGCCCCCTTTACATCAGAGTCTGCAGTGCCCCTCTACATCAGAGTCTGCAGTGCCCCCTTGCATCAGAGCACCCCTTAAATCAAAGTCTGCAGAGCCCCCTTACATTAGAGTCTACAGACCCCCCTTACATTAGAGTCCACAGAAACCTCCTTACATCAGAGTCCACAGAGCTCAGTTACACCAGAGTCCGCAGAGCCCCCCTACATCAGAGTCTGCAAAGCACCCCTTTTATCAGAGTCTGCAGAATCCCCCTTAAAATCAGTGTCTGCAGAGCCCCCTTACATTAGAGTCCACAGAGTGCCCCTTACATTGAAGTCTGCAGCGCCCCCTTATATCAGAGTCTGCAGAGCCCCCCTTACATCAGAGCCTGCAGAGTGCACCCTAAAATGGGAGTATGCAGAACCCTATTACATCAGAGTCCTCTAAATTTCCACTTAACCTGAATCCAGATTCACCCTTTACATCTGAATCTCCTGTGTTCCCTATTAAATCTGAATCCACAGAGTTCCCTTTACATATAAATCCAAAGAATTTCCACTTACACTGTAAGGGGATCTCTGGGGACTCTGTAAAATACCCAGATAAACCCTAGATTAAGGGGGGGGCTTTGTTGTAAGTATCTAGGGGGACAGGGGACTGAAGATTTCATGGAATACCGCAGCCACCGGCACATGGAACACACATGAATTATGCCACCCCCGATGCTGAATAAAAAAATAAATAACAGGGTGTAGTGACTTCCATGTCATTTTCAGGAAACATCTAGAGCAGCCTTTCTTAAACTTTTCACCAAAATGGGTAATTCTGAAAAGATGTTCAAGCCTCTGAAACCCCAGATTAACAATTTTTTGTATACAGATAAACGAGTGGTCATTGTAATAGGACCCCCCTTACATTACTGGTAAGTGGAGAAGTACACCACTACATTGGTTACTAGGGTGATGTCCCCCTTATATTGATTGTCTTCGCAATGCCCCTTTACATTAGAGGTCAAATGAAAAGTGACACCTATCATTGGTGTTCAGTGGAAAAGCCCACTTATTTTGATGTTTGGTGTAGAAGTGTATCCTTTACATTGCGGATCAGTGAAAAGGCACAAGCTCATGTTGGTATTTACTGTAGAAGTACTGTACACTTTACAGTGGTCAGTGTAGAAGTGCCCCATTGCACTGGAGGTCAGTATAGAAATTCCCTTCTTACATTGATGGTGGGTATAGAAATGCCTCCTTTAGAGGCGTAACTAGAATCTTCAGGGCCCTGGTGTAAGAAACCATAAGAGCCCCCACCAGGGTTGTTGCTGGGTCTACAAAAGCTCTCAGGCTAGAGCCCAAAGAAAGTCATATAAATCGTTACATATCTACATATCTGAGTGTGTGGATCCCCCTCTTACATCAGGGTCCCCCACTTACATCGAGGTTATCAGAGATCCCCCCTTACATTAGGGTCCCCAGAGAGCCTCCCTACTTGTATAAGGGTCCCCAGAGAGCCTCCTTTTACATCAGGGTCCCCAGAGAGCCTCCCCTTAAATCAGGGTCCACAGGGATCACCCCTTACATCAGGGTCCCCTGATAGCCTCCCTACTTACATCAGGGTCCTCAGAGAGCCCCCCTTACTTGAGGGTCCCCATAGATCCTCCCTTTACATTAGGCCCCCTTATATCAGGGTCCCAATAGGGTCCTTACATCAGGGTCCTCAGAGAGCCCCTCTTTGCATCAGGGTCCCCAGAGAGGCTCCCCTTACACCAGGGTCCCCAGAGAGCATCCCCTTACATCAGGGTCCCAAGAGAGCCTCCTTTTACATCAGGGTCCCCAGAGAGCCTCCCCTTACATCAGGGTCCCCAGGGATCACCCCTTACATCAGGGTCCCCTGATAGCCTCCCTACTTACATCAGGGTCCCCAGAGATCCTCCCCTTACATTAGGGTTCCCAGAGAGCCTCCTCTTACATCAGGGTCCTCCGCGAACCCCCTTTACTTACATTAAGGTCCTCAGAGAGCCTCCTCTCACATCGGGGTCCCCATCAGGGTCTCAAGAGAGCCCACCAGAAGGCCCCTTCCTTTCACATTAGTGTCCCCAGAAAGCCCCCCCTTACATCAGGGTCCCCAGACAGCTGACTCCCCCCCCTTCAAGAGGTTCCCCATGCACCTGGCTGGTGGAGGTGAGAGGCGGCGATCGGTAGCTCTATGGTATCCACAGGCAGGGGGATCTCCCTGGAGCTAGTAGTTCTTTTCCTAAGTGCATACAGTGGAGAGGGAAGGGGTCTCTGACTCGGGCATGTATCAGCAGCAGTGTACAAGCAGAGCGACACACTGAAAGTGAAACTGATATCTGCCCAGGTCAGAGACTCCTCCCCTCTGCTCTCCACTGTATACACTGACACTCGGGAAGAGAGAACTACAAGCCCCAGGGAAATCCAACCACCCACAGGCACCATAGACCTGCCGATCGCCCCCTCCCACCTTTCCCTACTGCATTCTAAACGGCCAGCCAGAGGTGCAGGGGGGAATTACGGGTCTTGCCCCCCCCCTACAGCAGCAGAATGGCAGGGCCCAGTCGCAAGTGCAACTGCAGTGACACCTATAGTTCCGCCACTGGCCCCCTTACATTGGTACTTCAATGAAGAAAAAAGCATCCTAGGGAATCTGGGACTTTGAAATACAAGTTCAAGTGAGAGGATAAAAAAATTGGAGAGCTTACTGGCTTAGGTTAGGCTGCAACAGACAGGGTTACCCCATAGTGGTTACCCAGCAGGTTACAAAAAAAAAAAACATGCACCAATGAGAGGAGTGCCAGACCAAATAATAGAACAGTCCAAATTAATGTATTGGTGTACACTTAAAAAAGCTAATGCTTTCCAGGGGCCAAAAAAAAACTCCCCCTTCATCAGGGCTTCCATCAAATTTTTTATTGATTATTCACAGAGATGTGGATGGCTGGTAAATTTCCTAGTCCAGTAATTAGCTTCCCTACACAAATTCACACAGGAAAGTCCTTTTCTGAGTCCATTAAAGGGTTTTATTTTAATTGAAGCCATGAAGAAAGGGCATTTTTTCAGGCCCCTGAAACGCATTGGCTGTTTTTGAACTGGTAAAATACATTTGGACTTCTTTTATCATTTGATCTGGCACTCCTTTCATTGATCCCTTACATTGGTTGTCATTCCAGAGGTGTTCCCTTAAATTAGTGGTCAGTGGGACGAATGTCCCTCTTACGTACAACTGAAAAGATTAATCAGTAGTTACTTCCCTGAGAGGCAAGAGGAAGTTCCTTTCCTAAGAGGCAAAAGGAGAGGTTCTGGCTAATGGCAGCGGTGCTGAAACTACAGAGGTACAGTCCGTCAGGAAATCAATCTGCCACACTGCGCAAGGAACCCCTAGAAACATCTAAAGATGGCTGTGGTTCCACAGAAAGGCTGATCTAGAGTACAATCTATACAGTGGGTCCGGATAATATTCACAGTGCTTGACTTTTTCCACATTTTGTTATGTTACAGCTTTTTTCCAAGATGGATTAAATTCATTATTTTCCTAAAAATTCTACAAAATTCTACAAACAATATCCCATAATGACAATGTGAAAGAAGTTTGTTTTAAATGAAAAAAATCCCATGTACATAAGTATTCACAGCCTTTGCTCAATACATAGATGAAGCACCTTTGGCACCAATTGAAGCCTCAAGTCTTTTTGAATATGATTCTACAAGCTCGGCACACTTATTTTTGGGCAGTTTCTCCCATTCTTCTTTGCAGGACCTCTCAAGCTCCATCAGGTTGGATGCACAGCCATTTTCAGATCTCTCCAGAGATGGTCAATTGGGTTCAAGTCTGAGCTGTGGCTGGGCCACTCAAGGACATTCACAGAGTTGTCCCATAGGCACTCCGTTGTTATTGGATGTGTGCTTAGGGTCATTGTCCTGTTTGAAGATAAACCTTTGCCCCAGTATGAGGTCCAGAGCAGTCTTAAGCAGGTTTTCATCAAGGATTCGTCTGCATTCATCTTTCCCTTGATCCTGACTAATATCCCAGTTCATGATGCCGAAAACAATACCTACAGCATGATGCTGACGCCATCATGCTTCACTGTAGGGATGGTATTGGCCAGGTTAATGAGCAGTGCCTGGTTTCCCCCCACACATGACGCTTGCCATTCAGGCCAAAGAGTTTATTCATTGTTTTATAAGAACAGAGAATTTTGTTTCTCATGGTCTGAGAGTCCTTCAGGTGCCTTTTGGCAAACTCCAGATGGGCTGTCATGTGCCTTTTACTGAGAAATGGCTTCCATCTCTTTACCATATAGGCCTGATTGGTGGTGCAGAGATGGTTGTTTTTCTGGAAGGTTTGCCTCTCTCTACAGAGAAACATTGGAGCTCTGTTAGAGTGACCATCGGGTTCTTGTTCACCTTCCTGACTAAGGCCCTTCTTCCTTGATTGCCCAGTTTGTCCTGGTGGCCCACTCTAGGAAGAGTCCTTGCAGTTCCAAACTTTTTCCATTTACATATGATAGAGGCCACTGTGCTCATTGTGACGTTCAATGCTGCAGATATTTTTCTGTACCCTACCCCCCAGATCTGTACCTCGATACAATCCTGTCTCGGCAGTTTACAGACAATTCCTTGGACTTCATGGCTTGGTTTGTGCTCTGACATGCAATGTTCACCGTGGGACCTTATATAGACAGGTGTGTGCCTTTCCAAATCATGTCCAATCAACTGAATTTGCCACAGGTGGACTCCAATCAAGTTGTAGAAACATCTCAAGGAAGATCAGTGAAGCCAGGATGCACCTGAGCTTAATTTTGAGCATCAAAGTCTGTGAATACTTACTGTATGTACATGTTATTTTTCCGTTTTTATTTGTAATAAAGATTTCAAACAAACTTATTTCACGTTGTCATTATAGGGTATTGTTTGTAGAATTTTGAGGAAAATAATTAATTGAATTCATTTTGGAATAAGGCTGGTATATAACAAAATGTGAAAATATACAGATGAAAGGATTTTCTGAGAGGATTTTTTTCTGCAAAAGTCTGATGGAGCATACACACGGTCTGAATTGATGATGAAAAGCTTACATCAGACTTTTGCTGGGGGAAATTCCGCTCGTGTGTATGGGGCATTAAACAAGGATGTAAAGATCCAATAAAGAAACATACTGTAGCCATAACCTTTACACTGAGCATTCAGTAGCTAAGGTCTCTGGGCCAGAGACCTTATTACAAGTACCACCGAGAAAGGTAAAAAGTAATTTTTATTTTTTGGTGGTCCAATCCTTTAAAACTATCTTTAAACAAAATTATCAAACAGATAAGTAACATTATTAGGCACACATCAGGTATGTAGTATGATAGTATATATTGTGTCTACATAAAAAACAAAAACACAAAATGATTAATAATAAAGAAGCAGTACTTTGAACACAAACGCACAAAATAATGAAATTGTCACTGGTGGACCTTCGCATACAAATATACTAAAGAACAAGCACCAGTCGGTTATCTATACAACTAAAAACAGCACATGTACAGGGCTATTATCTATTTAAAACAAAAACAACAAATACATAAATTAATAGGTGTACTCAACAGATATTTATATAAAAATCAGTGAAGGAGGGGCATTAGGCAATTATCTATATTCAAAAATTAAAAACACAAATAAAGAAGTAGCAGTGTGCAATTAGAAAGGCAAATCCACTTTGCACTACAAGTGCAAACTACAAGTGCAAAGTGCACTTGAAAATGCACTGAAAGTGCACTTGGAAGTGCAGTCACTGTAGATCTGAGGGGGGGCATGCCAGGAAAATAAAAAACAGCATTTTAGCTTGCACGTGATTGGATAATAAAATCAGCAGAGCTTCCCCTCATTTCAGAACTACCCCTCAGATTTACAGCGACTTCACTTCCAAGTGCTCTTTCAGTGCAAATTCAAGTGCATTTTGCACTTGTAGTTTGCACTTGTAGAACAACGTGGATTTGCCTTTCCGAAATAACCCCCTATATTATCAATGTTTTCTACAAAACATACACAAAAAATAATTCTCACTGAATTTATATAAAAAAACAACTTAAAATGCATTTGGCAGTGATATAATGCAGCCCTCAAAATTTCAACTCGCCTACTAGCATTTGGTGAGTGGATTTAAGCTGGGGGCGAGTGATGAAAGGGCTGCATGACCAATCTCCCTCCAATCTGTGCCTACACTAAGGCCTCGTACACACGAGGGGATATGTCCGCTGAAAACGGTCCGATGGACCGTTTCAGCAGACATCTCCGCTCGTGTGTATGGGCTAGCGGACAGATTTCTCCACCCGACAGATTTCAAAGCAAGCTTTGAAATCTATCCGGTGGGAATCTGTCCGCCCGACATGTCTGCTGGTTAGTACACTTACCAGCAGACATGTCGTCCCCCACCGCCGCCGCGCCGCCGCCGAATGGATTCGGCGCATGCGCGGAAGTGTTTAACTTCCTGGTGCGGTGACGTGGCGGTGACGCGGCGGCGTCAACGTCACCGCCACGTCACCGCGCCGTCCGGCGGCGGGGAATTTGATCCGATGGTGTGTACACTCCATCGGATCAAACTCCCGATCGGACATATCCGATGGAAATGGTCCGCGGACCATTTTCATCGGATATGTCCGATGGTGTGTACGCGGCCTTAGAGTCCCGATGAGATTGACGGCCGAAGAGGAAAGGTACATGCTCGGAAAAAGTAGTACACAGGTGCTCTCCTTATAATTCTCATTAAGCCATGGGACCTCCTCTCCTCACTGCCAGCCTGAATAAAAGGGGGAAGTGGGGACAAGCAAGCGTAGAGCCGCGCACACAGGCTCCTGATGATGAGATGAATAGGAGAGGGAGAGAGAGTTGCAGAGGAGACAGCAAGAGAATGGGGAAGAGACACAGTTCTAGTGCCCTGTCCCTCTGGTCTGCCCCCAGTGCCCTGTCCCTCTGATCTGCCCCCAGTGCCCTGTCCCTCTGGTCTGCCCCCAGTGCCCTGTCCTATTTTGTTAAAGTTGTTGTTGGTAATATTTAATTTTGTAACTTGATTCTGCATAAAACATTTAACAGTGTCATTCCGTGAGATAATCTACAAGGACGTGTTTACGGGTGCAATTAGGCGCAGGGCAGTGTATGAATTAGGTGGGGCAACTGGTGGCGAGTAACTCTTGAGGCCTGGCTAGTAGCTCAGGACTTGAAATTTTGAGCCCTGCATACAGAATAAGAAGAACTAGCAAAAGCTTGGATTTATAAAAAGCATGCCAACATAAAACAAAGGAAAAGCTGTGTATAATATATGATACCGTTTAAAGTATTGATCTGGGAACAATGTGCCTCGGTCTTACAAATAAGGTCATTGAAAAGGATGCAGATAATAAAGGTGAATAACTGCACACCTCAAAGGATTAAAACTCTAACTTATTTATTTAAACAATTAAAATATTGACAATAGCACAGCTACACAAGAAACAAACTGATGTTTTTCACGTAGACTGGCATTGGTTCCTAGCTTCAACATCACCATACATACAGACAGTATAAATAAAGTCAATGAATAGAGAACATAAAAACATGTAACAAAACACCCTCTGAACATCATTGGTGTACATCCATACAGATATAAATATGAATATCCAATTGCCTTTCATACTCACAATTGAATCAAATGTAGCAAAACATTTAAAATATCATCTTAGCAAAACATTACCATTATAGCCGATCACTTCTGACACACAGAGATGAGTATTTAGTAATTAATAAATAATTGTTAATAAACATATAAAGTAGCATATACTGATATAACATATCTACATATAGCAATCTATACCATCAAAAAAAAAAGAAAAAGAAAAATGTCCTTTGAAGTGTATGGTTATCCAGCTTCATTATCTACATCTATCACTGTAGAAGCTCATCTGCACCCTGGCTGGTTGTGGGGGTAGTACAGTATTGGATTGGTCTTGGGCGGTGCTTGCTTTACGCTCAGTGAAATTGAAAAGGAACTTAAAAATTGGCTGATGGAGCCAAACACTTATATTATACTCAAATGCCACCTGAGGTTTCATACATTTTTTTTATTGGCCAGAATATTTATCATTTGTTCACCCAAAATGTGAAAATAGTTGAAACCAAGAAAACCCCCCTCTACTCTCTTATAGCCAGAAAAAACAAAACAAATGCCCATAAATGCTCAACTTTTTCCAAAAACCACTGTTGCTAGGTACAACATTAACCTAGACCTTTGGCCCCATGATCTCTGCTGAAGGGGAGGATTACAGTTAGTTAGCACTTAGACTAACTCATCACCTGCAGAGTATAAAAGAGTCTGGTCACCTTTACAGTTAAAAAAAAAAATACATGCCAGAGATTAAGAGGTTTCTCTTCAAGGCCAAGTTTCTCTCCTTCGACAGTTCTTAAAATGTCATGGCAAAGCAAATATAGGACATTTGCAGTACATCGCTGCAATATATTGGCAATCTGAAATAGCTACAGTTTCCTGCCAGGCTGGCCAGGGGCTCTGGCCAGCTTCTTCTTGAGATAGAGTTGTACATACTTGTTATTGGGAGGTTTTCTGCCATTTTGTGCCTCACTCACCGAATCTCACTCCTATCACATTGTTCACAGTTTTCCAAAAATGCCTACACAGAGCGCTGCTTCAGAACTTCAAAAGATATTAACTTGGCATGCAGTTTCTCAATTCCACATCTTCATCATTACATTCACTTCTATAGTTCAGTCATCTTCCCAAATGCTCTTTTTTAAGTCCTCCAGTAGAAGGCCCTCACAATGAATCCTTCTTACTGGCCTAAGCTCAACAGGCCTACCATTGTCCATGGCTATAAACTTGCATGCTATAAATCAGGTGCAGCCAAGTCCCATTCACCTTCCGCCCAGGGTTCCACCCACACCAGAATATAAAGGGTACAACACTCCACCCACTGACATCAGTGGTTTCCCTAAAATGGCAATACCACCTGCTCACAAATATATGCATATTTCCCATTGGTTTATACCTTTAAAGATACTGAAAGCACCAAAAAATATCTCTTGATTATAGCAGAATGCACTCGTATGCCTCGTATGCCTTGTTGTGGGCTGACAACACACAACATTTTTTAGATTGGATGGTGTTAGCCCCGCCCAGTGTCTTTTGTTAAACAACATAACCTCTCTCAGATCTTTACATCATTTATAGTCCAAGATCAGATAGGATAGGATAATACAGGACATATGCAGAAGACACAGGACAGGTCTGTATTTTTGACAAAAAGACAGACTTGTTTTGCACACAAACAGACATAACCAAATACTTCAAATGGTATAATAAACAAACCAAAGAGGATCACGTAAGATAATTTCATTGTTAGGGTCTACATAAGCTTTAATACTGACCTCTGCCAAAAATGCAGTGTGAACCCTATAGGACAATTGGTAATAATCATCACAGAGCTGAGATATATGTTCATTGGCTAGTTCTGGCAGACAACTAGCCTAAGGGCTAAGATCTTATTAAGAGTTTGCAAAGTATCACCTTGTGTTGGTACCATCATAGTGGGAATATTTTCCCTCCTATACCCCCATCCATACTTTTCCCAACATACAATACTGCTGGGTTCATAATAGTGCTGTACCTGTGACAGGAACTCACCAAGAATGCTGATTAAGCCTGCCCTTTCTACCCCCTCCTCCATTCATAGAAGCTGTGGTATAACTTCCATGAACGAAAAGCAACCTATGAACTGACGACTAAGGACTTCATTCATCTGACCGTCCTCCATTCATGGGTCGCTTTTCATTTATGGAAGTTATAGTATAGCTTTTATAAATGGAGGAAGAGGGCGGAAAGCGAAGGCATAGTCAGCACACTTGATGAGTGTCTGTCACCAGTCCAGCACTGGCATTAACCCCCACAGCACCAGAAGATTAGGGCTGCGAGGTATGGGAGGTTGGCAAAGGGCTGAAGATTTCTACTATGACAATTTGCACCACCACAAAGGCACACTTCGAATTAAAGGGGTTGTAAACCCCATTCATGAAATTTGATCTGAGAACATATATCTGTAGTGTTTACTTATCTCTCTCCAAAGCTCTAAGTGTTGTTTCTCTCTAGTGGTTTGTTCTTTTCTGACAAGCTCTCCGACACATGAGATAACACAAGTTCAAAATTAGTGTCAGGAAGAGTCTTTAGAGGGAGATAAGCAGGGAGCTTGTCTATTTAGAATACATCACTGCATGTTTTCTTAGTTCCTCTGGATGAAGGGGGGAGGGGTCCCTTTCCTTCAATCAGCTCTCTCACAGTGTAAGTCGAGTCTCTCCATCTACACCTATGTACTGCTGAATGATGAAGAAAGATATTTAACATTATTTGCACTTATGAAAGGGTGTAGAAAGGGGAAGACAGCAGATATACAAGTAACACTTATGTAGGAGGATTTGTTTCATATGTATGTATCATTTGAGGGCATTCACTTCACTGGGTCTATGTGAGGGTTTACAACCACTTTAAATGTAAGTATCGTCACTTTTGCTGATTTTTTAAAGATCCTGCCAGTAACCCATTTCCTATCCCAGGGTGAGAGTGCTTGCTCACTATACAGTACTATACCTATGGAGGACCAGCGCTGTCATGCTTGGACAGGACTACAGAGCCCTTTTCCTTCTCCATAAAAATGGGGGGGGGGGTTCTGTAGTCCTCTAAGATAGCTAGCAGCAATATAACCAAAATCATTTAGCAGATGTAGAGGACACAGGAAGTTTTCTGCATTCAGTCAGGATAAACATTTACTTTTTGCACTTTTCCAACAGATCAAAACAGTTTCAGTAGTATATTTACCGGATCAAAATGGAGCAATTTAAAGTAGTTCATTGTAAGGGTTATTATATCCTTTCAATTTCTCTGGGTAGGGTTAATGCTTTTAATTTGTGGGGAATGAGACCAACAAAAACACACTTTCGTAGAGCGAGAAAGGTTAGAACTTCTGACAATGTTTTAATGCTGTCGTTTTTTTCCAGTTCTAGTGTTCACTTCAGAATGAAAACCAAATTTCACTTGTTTTCTGTGTTGTCTAAAGCATAAAAAAAAAATTAAACTCATATAAACTTAAAAACATCGAAATAAAATTGCCCAGATAATGTAATAGCTTTCTGTTATTGACACAAAAAGTAACTTTCAAAATGTAACTCATAAGAAAGAATCAGCAGTCATGTTGTAAACTTATGGAGATCCATTGCGAGCATTTATATACCATTGACTTCAATGTGGGTAGAGGGCACTGTATATGGTCATTTAGATACATAAATATGAATGCTTAGTGATTCTTAACTATGACATTTTTACCTTCTTCACAGATGCAGTTGGTCTTTTTTCTGGGTCCAAAGGAACTGGCAGGTCTGACCGTAAACCTAACGCTCAACAGCATAAATTACAGCCGCTTGATCATTGCCAACGTGGAACGAGCACCCTACAGCAACTTTTCTGCTTTTGCCTGGTGGTTTAATGACTATGCTCGTATGGTATGTATAACCTAAACTTTAACCAAGAAACAAGTTAGGGGTATTACTGTATATACAATATAAGAGGCTGATTAGGAAAGAACTTGACTAAGGACTTAAAAAATGGTCACACACTGTATAAACCCCTATTTCAGAGAGCATTAACCCTTATGATAAGATACTTTCATACATATAAATAACTGTAAATAAAATAGAAATAGGTCATTGAAAAATTCAAAAAATATAATAATTATTGAATTGCCATATTATATAGTCAGTAGAAATACACTATCCCCTGCCTTTACACGCACATGAACTTTAATGGTATCCCAGTCTTTGTCTCTAGGGTTTAATATTGAGTTGGCCCACCCTTTGCAGCTATAACAGCTTCAACTCTTCTGCGAAGCCTGTCCACAAGGTTTAGAAGTGTGACTATGGAAATGTTTGACCATTCTTCCAGAAGCGCGTTTGTGGACGAGAAGGCCTGGCTCTCAGTCTCCCCTCTAATTCATCCCAAAGGTGTTCTATCAGGTTGAGGTCACTTAAGGTCCACCCCAAGCACATCCATGTCTTTATGTACCTTGTTTGTTCACTGGTGCGGAGTCATGTTGGAACAGGAAGGAGCCATCCCCAAACTGTTCCCACAAATTTGGGAACATGAAATTGTCCAAAATGTCTTGGTATGCTGACCGCTTAAGAGTTCCCTTCACTGGAACTAAGGGACGAAGCCCAACCCCTAAAAAACAACCCCCACAACATAGACCCCCCCCCCTCCACCAAATGATTTGGACCAATGCACAAAGCAAGGTCCATAAAGACATGGAGGAGCGAGTTTGGGGTGGAGGAAATTGACTGGCCTGCACAGAGTCCCGACCTCAACCTCAAAGAATACATTTGAGAATAATTAGAGCGGAGAACGCTCCTCGTCCACATCAGTGCCTAACCTCACATATGCGCTTCTGGAAGAATGGTCAAACATTCCCATAGACACTCCTAAACCTTGTGGACAGCCTTCCCAGAAGAGGTGAAGCTGTTATAACTGCAAAGGGTGGGCCAAATCAATATTGAATTCTACAGACTAAAACTGGGATGCCATTAAAGTTCATGTGCGTACAGTATAAAGGCAGGCTTTCCAATACTTTTGGTATTATAGTGTAGTTTTAAATACATTTTGCACTTTATTCTTGTATTTTTTGGGGTAAACAAATATTCTAAATACAAGATATATGTGTTCATAATTGAATCTTGGTGTTCTTTGTGTGTTTCTTTTAGATCTGTGCTGTAATTCAGAATAAAACAACTCCTGTACTTTGCCTCTGAGAAGGCGTTTCCTGTAATACAGACCAATCACCGGAGCTCCCTGTAGTTGTGGGTGATTGGTCTTATATCTGCCCACTACTATAGTTTTCTGTAGGCAGCCTGTTGTGGATGGAGCCTGCGGGGCCCCTTCCACAGCTCTGCTCTCTGCACAGTGCAGTGTAGATGTAACTGTTACTTATACAAGGTAATATTTTGATGTGTAAAAGCACAAAGATTTATTTGTGTGTTTCAGAATCAGCTTTCTGTAGATACAAATTGCTAACAATCCATGTGCAGTGGAACCTCAGATTACAAGCATAATCCGTTCCAGGAGAATGCTCGTAATCCGAAGTACTTGCATATCAAAGCGAGTTTCCCCATAGAAGTCAATAGAAACAAAAATAATTAGATTCGCATTGACTTCAAGGACATGCAAGACCGCATGTGGCCAGAGGTGGGGGGTTCCGGAAAGCCTGGAAAACACCCGGAAAGGCCCGAGGACCGCTTGGCTGAACTGGGAAAAACCTTGGAAATGCTCGGGACTGAAGTACCCCCAAGGTTTCTTTCTCCACTCGGCTCTGCTTGGCTCCCGGCCCCCTCACCTCAGGCCAATTGTGGTATGTGCAGTGGTATGCGCTTTTGCTTAAATCTGCTCATTTTGCGAGACAACACTCGCAAACCGATTTTTCAAAATACAGTGCTCGTATTGCACAACGCTTATTAACCGTGTTACTGGCAATTCAAGGTTCCACTGTACTTGACATGAAAAAATATAAATTATGGTGGGTCCACGCTAACTCTCCAACATCTACCAAAAATGAAAACCTGGATTTTAGGTGAACTAACATATTATACATTTTTATCTGACTTTAGGCCAACTTGACAGTTCTTCCCGATGCCGAGATTCGGGATGCCTTCTTGTCCATGTTTCTTAACAGACTAAAGCCCCACTTTAAGTACTTTCCACCAGAACTATGGGGTGTGTGGTTTGACGGGTACTTACCTCTGTTCCTTCCTGGAATAAACAGCACACAGATATCATGGCTCTCCACGGATATTTCATGTTCTTCCTACCAGTCCGTGTAAGTAGATCACAGTGCTCTTGTTGTACTTTGTCTATAGTTGTCTATATTCATATCCTACCTTTTCAATTAGTGATAATTATGGGGACACTATATTCCAGTGAACCCTACCTTGGTCTTAGAACAAACACAAGAACAAACAAAGTGCTGGGTCTAGATTTTCTATGGGTCATTAAAATTATCACTGGGCAGCAGAAAATAGGGCCCATCCTCAGGAAAAAGGGTTGAGAATCCACACACATACAATCCAATGAGAGTACCAAACAATCCAAGAGACCAATATAACTTCATGATAAATTCATTCATAGCAGAATAGAGCCAACATGTTTCAGGGGCCACCCCCCCCCCCTTTATCAAGGCTTTTCAAATGTTCTATCCTTATTTTCATAGACTTTAAATCATCGGCTCTGCTATTATCTTAGACTCTTGTACCTTTGCCCGATCATTGGTCTTACAACAAAAATAAGGCGAAATAAAAGGATAGAAATATTTGGTTAGTCCATGCTCATCATTTGGGTAACAGTACATATAATATTGTCACATCATCTAAGGCAAAATATTTTTCTGTAGAAAGGGTGAATAACCATTGAGATTTTAATGTGCACTTAACAAAACCAAAAAGGTATACATTTTCAGAGAACTGTCAGGCCATACTGGCACCTAAGATATCCTGTTAAATGACTACCCAAAGAACAGTAAGGGCCCTTTCACACGGGGCAGATCAGTATTGATCCGCCACCGTGTGTCCGTTTGCTCAGCGGGGATCCCTCCGTAAATCCCCACTGAGCCGTCGGATGACAGGGCGGTCTCCGCACACTGTGCAGAGACCGCCCTGTTTTTTCTCCACTCTCCCCCTCTGCAGATGGAAGAAAAAATAGGGTTTTCTGCCGTCTGCAAAAGCAGATCATTGCAGAGGTGGACAATTATGGGTGTCAGCAGATGTTCATCCGCTGACATCCGTATTTCATCTGAAAACGGAGGGTGAAATACGGACATACGGACATACGCACGTCTGAAAGGGGCCTAATAGTGTAGATGCATATCAGGCATCCTCCCCACACATCTTTACAACTCCTGCCTGCCTTCCCTTTGCAAATATGGTATGAAGAAGCGTTTGAAGAAAAATCAAAGCTTCAGGATAAGTGGCACAATACTCCCACAATTTATTATCATGAGAAAATTAGGTGCTTGTGCCATGAATCAACTCTTAAGTATTTACATGTCATCTTTTTCTTTTAAGGGGGGCATTATGTTGGCACATAGTAAACACAGTGGATGTACCAGGGAACATTGCTTTGAATGTACCTTATAGACATATGCACTGCCGAAAAATGTGTTTGTTTTTGTTATATTCGTTGTTTTTTTGTTTTTTTTGTGATTATTCGTTATGATCCCAATTTGTAAATTCGTAAATTTGAAAATTCGTAAATTTGAAAATTCGAAAGAAAATCCTAAAATTCGAAAGTATAACTAACTAACTAATAAAAACTAACTATTACATTTTAGGTATTAGAATTTCCTTGCAAATTTGTCTGTTAGTGAACAAATTAACAATAAATAATAATAATAATAATAAAACGTTTTTATTTGTTACGTTCCATTTGATTAGATACGGCACTGTTTTTTTTCAGATAAATTTGTATTCGTTCACTAACAGACAAATTTGAAAGGATATTTCAATATCTATAATTTAATAGTTAGTAATAGTTAAGTTATTATTAGTTGGTTATTATTTCAGATTTTCTAATTTTCATGTTTTTGGATTTTTGAATTTTCGAATTTTCGAATATTAGAATTTATGAATATTTGGAAACATTTATTTAACGGATAATCATTATTGCGGATACTTCCAAATTAATTAATTTGTCTAAATTTGTTAAAAAAATTATTTGTTTTATTTCAATTTATTTATTGGGTTTTTAAAAAAAAATATTTGGAACTAAATGAATTGCACATGTCTAGTATCTTAACATGACAAGCTTGCTTCAGTTGCCTCAAAGTGATCTGCTGCTTTTGCATAGCTCCTAGATATGTTTAGGAACTATCTTTATTTGATAAGTATATATTCCTTTTTTTTAGTTCAACTAATTAAATCAGCTGGCATGTGTCAGTTGAAAGTAGAGTTTAGGCTTACAGTTGGAGGGTCTGCTCCTTTAGGGTGATGGGATGCTATATCTCTATATCTATCTATCTATCTATCTATCTATCTATCTATCTATCTATCTATCTATCTATCTATCTATCTATCTATCTATCTATCTATCTATCTATCTATCTATCTCAGACCAAGTTTCATATTTTGTGCTTATTCTTTTCAGGGTCAGAGGATTTAACCAAGCATATGGAAATTTGCCCAGTAACACAAAATTAGATTTCTACGACATGTACATTGGAACATTTTTGAGAAACAGAGCTCTGGCTAAAGGTAATCCCATGAATGTATATAGAAACATGATGGCGGAAAAAAAAGACTGAGTAGTTCATCGAGTCTGCCCAATATTTATTTTTTATTATTATTTATTAGAAAGAATTTAAATTTACTGTTTCCAGCTACTGCTGTTCAAAACGATCCACTTTTGTCCTGCTGTACTTCTGTACTGCTGCACTTGGAAAGAGCAAAGTCGACAGAGTAAAACTTGCTACCCTTCTAAAAAACAACAATAATTAGGCACCACTTAGGACAATAGCTTAACTGTCCTACATACTGTTCTTACATATACTAATGGCCTGCTTTTGATGCGATCGTGCTATAATCAGATTATTAGTACAGAGATTTCGAGAGCCGATCACAACAATTCATCTGATATTTTTCGATCGGACAAGCATAAAAATTTTCCTTTTACGATACCAGATTATCCGATTTTCATTTAGTTAGTAGTATAGTTGTCGTCCGAAAATACAATACAAATACATACATTTTCGTGACTTTAGTAACCTATTCAATTCCTACTTGCGACTATTGAGCGAAAAAAGTCGGACGATCTGTCGTTCGATTTTCAGAACTTGTGTCCTTTCCTCAAACTTAGAGCTTGCTGGCACAAATGTGGTTCACACAAAACCACAATAGGTATCGTTCTGGTATACTATAAATGTACAGCACATGTGCATGTCTCGTCTCTATAAAATCGGTTGTTTCTTATTATTTTAAATTATTATATAAAATATTCAATTTGCAAGTATGTGCAAATTTGAATGCACCTGTGTATGACTGACTAAGCCAAGTGATAATGGCTCTACTTGGAGAAAAGGAGAGGGTATGTCGCTATTTTGAGGTTCAGTTTGCAGTCTTTGTAATCTTGTCTTTTTTATCTTTAGATTGTTTTAGCACAGCTGTAAATAAGTGTAATATATTTAGTGATCCTGGCACTCAGGATTATAATTAGCTTTGTTCTACGTCAATGATGCTGCTTGCATAATCTGGGAACACTGTGTCTCCTTAAACTTTGTTAAAAATTAATCTCTAGAGATCTGTTGCCCTTTCTTGGCAAGGCTGCAAATAGTCAATATCAACTCATATGTATGTCTTACCTGTTCATAAAGAACATAATACCATTTATAATGTACTATAAAATGTTATTTTTGCTACCTAATGGGACAAAAAAAAACGAATACATTTTTTTACATGTCTTCTAGATGTATGTAACTACACGAATCCTTTGCAGTGGGTCACTGATAACCTTGGAAGCTTTGCAAACCAAGCCACATACCAAGCCTTACTGATCTATAATGGACATTTTAGCAAGGTGAGACCATGCTTCAGTGGTATTATATAGACTTGACAAGTATCCAGCAAATTCTCAACTGTTTGCATTGACAGGTCTGTGACAGAGACAGGAAAGTGAAAGTGGCTCTATGAAACTTTTGCTAGCAGATAGTGTTTTCTGGTAAACGAGACTTTGTATGCCTCTTCTGCCAAAAAACATATTTACCTGTCTGCAGTCAATGTATTTTTTTTTTTTTTTTTTTACACTGCTGGCAGTGCATGGGCAGTGCAGTGTACAATCTTGGCCCACTCCTTAGCTACATAGTTAGTCAGGTTAAAAAAAGACACAAGTCCAACTAGTTCAACCAATACAAAAAAAATCATACAATCCCATATACACAATCATTCACCCACAGTTGATCCAGAGGGAGGTGAAAAACCCCAGAAAAGAAACATCCAATTTGCTGCAGTAGGGAAAAATTCTTCCTGATTCCACAAGAGGCAATCAGATTTTTCCTGGATCAATTTTACCTATAAATGTCACAACCCAGTTATATTATCTACATTTAGGAAAGAATACAGGCTTTTTTAATGCAATCTACTGAGCTGATCTACAAAAACTGTGTTTTAGTATTTTTTTGTACTTATTGACACCTTTTTTTGGTGAATGAGTAGGGGTACAATGTACCCCATACTCATTCACATAGGGGGGTCGAGATCTGGGAAATTCCACTAAGTCCCCCATACGCAGACCCCCACAGCAACCACCTGGAGTTGTCGGGAAGAGGCCCTTGCCCCCATCAACATAGGAACAAGGTGCTCTGGGGTGGGGCAGAGCTCTATTTAAAAATACATTTCATGATTTTTAGTGAATACATGACAAGTAAAATAATATTCTTTTGTATGGAGGCCATTCACATATATGTAGTGCGAATGTGATTTAAAAAAGGGTCCGAATATACAGTATACAGTATACTTATATATATCATATAAGTACTTGTATTTTATATTACAAATTCTTTGGCAGGCAAAACAGCTCCCTTATATGTATTTCAACTGTGCCTTTAGCTATTTTTGCGGAACTCAGCTATAAAATGTCAACCTTGTGATGAGAACATTAGAGTGTGAAGCACTGCGGGAAGCAGCGACTAATATAACATATTTTACATTCTATGGACAGTCCTTTAAAAATAAGTATCAGTGCTTTATAAATGAGATTAAAAGCCGGTTCACACTGGGGCGACCTGGGATCCGACTTCAAGTCGCCCCAAGTTGCCCCAAGTTGTGCGGTCGAGAAAATGAATGGGAGCCATCTTAATGTACACTACTGAAGTCGCTCCAACTTCAGAAAAGGTTACTGTACTACCCATTGATTTCAATGGAAGTCGCCTCAGAAGTCGGATCATTGTCTTAACTGAAGCAACTTTACAAGAAGATAACATACATTTCTCAGGCGAACCCCTCCCTCCCCCTGCCTCCCACTGAGCTGATTGTTGTTTGATTGGCCCCTGGAAAGCCTCCTGTCCTGGAGGTGACTTGACATTGCCTCGTACTGTCCTGGAGGCAACTTGAAGTTGGCCTTGTAAGTTGCCTGATGATTCATACTCAAGTCGTGTCCAAGTTGCCTCCCAAAGTCGTGCTAGAAGTCGTGTTGCTCCATGTGAATGGGTTCTAAGAAAACCAATGTTGTTGTTTATATTTATAGGTGATGGATAACATCTTCTTAACTACGCAAGAACTGGCAGAATTCACAATCATATCAGACAGTGTGTGCAACAGCACATTACTAAACATTGTGCTAACCAAAGTTGCTTCATTGGGGTCCTATGAAGATGTTCAGGATTACCTGATATACCTACAGGACATCTTAGTGCCGGTAGGTTTACCATCATATTACTTATAAGCATACTTTTGTTAAGGTCTATAGTTCTCATGACATCAACAGGCCAAACCTGCAGTTATCTTTTAGGGATCAGAGCTTTTAATTTGTAGAGAATAGCTCCTGGTATTGTTTTATCCTATGGTCTAAACACTAACTGTACAGTATCTGTAGTCATAACATTAACACTAGCCACCCCTTTAACGCTAAGGCAGTGAGGAAGAAATGTGATGTCTCTTCACCATCTGTTATAACCCAATCTTTGCCACAAAATATACTGCAACCACATGCAATTGCAGGGCATTTGCAGCACTTCTCAATTAGCTTGAATGTTACGTGATCAGCGTCCTTGCCCCCTGCTGATCACTACATGTCAGGTAGACATTTACCCAAAGCACCATAAGTCGCAGCATAAACATCCCCATCCACTGCCTATTACATCATAAAAGAGCAACAGTTGACGGTAGCAAAAATGCTGCTCAACCATGAATTTTAACACCCTCCAACTGCATGTCAAAATGAAACCAACCCTAACACTAATCCTCCCTATAATCAGAACACTAGTCCTTCCTAACAGTAACTTCCTCTTTAACCCTAACACCCTTCCTATAAAGGTAACTATAATTCTCAGTGTAATTTAAACACTAATGCTCCTTATCACTAACTTGCCCTTAACCCTAATAATCATATTATGTGTAACCCTAACCCTAATACTATCACTGTCTTTGACCCTGATGCCTCGTACACACGACTGGTTTTCCTGTTTTTTTCCTGTTTTTTCCGACGTGATTCCTCTCCAGCCTACCTTGCATACAGATGTTTATGCCAAATCCCGCCCCACCAAAGCGCGGTAACGTACAACACATAAGATGGGACTATAAAGGGGACGTTCCATACAAATGGCGCCACCCTTTGGGCTG
Organism: Rana kukunoris; assembly: GCA_029574335.1. Taxonomy (NCBI): domain Eukaryota; kingdom Metazoa; phylum Chordata; class Amphibia; order Anura; family Ranidae; genus Rana; species Rana kukunoris. The sequence continues at coordinate 25,992,286 of CM056054.1, forward strand.
TTTTTGCTGATCCTTGTTTTAGTAAAAGTTTGGTGAGAGACGATTCATGCTTTTCAGCCTCCTGCTTTTCAGTCCATTACAGCGTGACTATCTCCATTATGAACGCTAGTTTTACCATAACGAGCGCTCCCATCTCATACATGATTCTGAGAATGCATGTTTTTTCCCCTCGGAAAAGCATTCACATGAGCGGTTTTCACGATGGGAAAAAAAACGCCTCCAAGCATACACATGGCTGGTTTTCAGTTGGGAGAACCGGTCGTGTGTACAAGGCATAACACTAATCCTCTTTGTAACCTGAAGACTAATCCTCCCTAACACTATCCATTCCTTATACCCTAACACTAGACCTCCTTATAACCTGAACACTGAGGATTTGTAACACTGAGGCCCCGTACACACATACGAGAACCTCGACGGGCGGAACACATCGTTCCGCCTGTCGAGGTTCTCGCCCGGCCGTCAGATTCGGCGACCACCCCGTCGGGAAAGTCGACGAGCCATTAATCCCAACGGGCCTTCGAGAAAATAGAGAACCTGCTCTCTATTTTCTCTCAACGGCTTTCCCGACGGGATGCTCGCCGAAACCGTACACACGGCCGAGGTTCTCGGCAGAATGAGGAACCCAGCGAGCTTCTCGCTGGTTTCTGCTGAGAATCTCGGCCGTGTGTACACCACCTTACAGGTATACTCCTTTTAAGCCTATCACTAACCCCTTATATTACTCTAACCCTAGTCCCTCCTGTAAACTCAACATCAATTGGTCATGTGTAGGCTTTAACGACCAGAAAAACGCACATGCTCAGAAGCAAGTTATGAGAAGGGAGCACTTGTTCTGGTAAAACTAGCATTTGTAATGGAGATAGCACATTCGTCACGCTGTAACAGGCTGAAAAGCACGAAGACTGAAAAGCACGAATCGTCTCTCACCAAATCTTAACTAACACGAAATCAGCAAAAGAAGCCCAAAGGGTGGCGCCATCTGAATGGAACTTCCCCTTTATAGTGCCGTTGTATGTGTTGTACGTCACCATGCTTTGCTCAAGCATTTTTTTCAAAATTGTGTGTATGCAAGGCAGGCTTGACAAGAATCACGTCGAGAAAAACATATTTTTTTCTAGGACATTTAAAACATGTGCACGCAGCATAAGCCTCCATATAACAGTAAAAGTAATAGTAACTCTAAAAGGAACCCTCCTTGTAACTCTAACACTAACCCTTCCTCTTATATGGCAGGATTCTCTTTGCTTTTTCCAGGATAGCTCCTGGTATTGTTTTATCCTATGGTCTAAACACTAACTGTACAGTATCTGTAGTCATAACATTAACACTAGCCACCCCTTTAACGCTAAGGCAGTGAGGAAGAAATGTGATGTCTCTTCACCATCTGTTATAACCCAATCTTTGCCACAAAATATACTGCAACCACATGCAATTGCAGGGCATTTGCAGCACTTCTCAATTAGCTTGAATGTTACGTGATCAGCGTCCTTGCCCCCTGCTGATCACTACATGTCAGGTAGACATTTACCCAAAGCACCATAAGTCGCAGCATAAACATCCCCATCCACTGCCTATTACATCATAAAAGAGCAACAGTTGACGGTAGCAAAAATGCTGCTCAACCATGAATTTTAACACCCTCCAACTGCATGTCAAAATGAAACCAACCCTAACACTAATCCTCCCTATAATCAGAACACTAGTCCTTCCTAACAGTAACTTCCTCTTTAACCCTAACACCCTTCCTATAAAGGTAACTATAATTCTCAGTGTAATTTAAACACTAATGCTCCTTATCACTAACTTGCCCTTAACCCTAATAATCATATTATGTGTAACCCTAACCCTAATACTATCACTGTCTTTGACCCTGATGCCTCGTACACACGACTGGTTTTCCTGTTTTTTTCCTGTTTTTTCCGACGTGATTCCTCTCCAGCCTACCTTGCATACAGATGTTTATGCCAAATCCCGCCCCACCAAAGCGCGGTAACGTACAACACATAAGATGGGACTATAAAGGGGACGTTCCATACAAATGGCGCCACCCTTTGGGCTGTTTTTGCTGATCCTTGTTTTAGTAAAAGTTTGGTGAGAGACGATTCATGCTTTTCAGCCTCCTGCTTTTCAGTCCATTACAGCGTGACTATCTCCATTATGAACGCTAGTTTTACCATAACGAGCGCTCCCATCTCATACATGATTCTGAGAATGCATGTTTTTCCCCCTCGGAAAAGCATTCACATGAGCGGTTTTCACGATGGGAAAAAAAACGCCTCCAAGCATACACATGGCTGGTTTTCAGTTGGGAGAACCGGTCGTGTGTACAAGGCATAACACTAATCCTCTTTGTAACCTGAAGACTAATCCTCCCTAACACTATCCATTCCTTATACCCTAACACTAGACCTCCTTATAACCTGAACACTGAGGATTTGTAACACTGAGGCCCCGTACACACATACGAGAACCTCGACGGGCGGAACACATCGTTCCGCCTGTCGAGGTTCTCGCCCGGCCGTCAGATTCGGCGACCACCCCGTCGGGAAAGGCGACGAGCCATTAATCCCAACGGGCCTTCGAGAAAATAGAGAACCTGCTCTCTATTTTCTCTCAACGGCTTTCCCGACGGGATGCTCGCCGAAACCGTACACACGGCCGAGGTTCTCGGCAGAATGAGGAACCCAGCGAGCTTCTCGCTGGTTTCTGCCGAGAATCTCGGCCGTGTGTACACCACCTTACAGGTATACTCCTTTTAAGCCTATCACTAACCCCTTATATTACTCTAACCCTAGTCCCTCCTGTAAACTCAACATCAATTGGTCATGTGTAGGCTTTAACGACCAGAAAAACGCACATGCTCAGAAGCAAGTTATGAGAAGGGAGCACTTGTTCTGGTAAAACTAGCATTTGTAATGGAGATAGCACATTCGTCACGCTGTAACAGGCTGAAAAGCACGAAGACTGAAAAGCACGAATCGTCTCTCACCAAATCTTAACTAACACGAAATCAGCAAAAGAAGCCCAAAGGGTGGCGCCATCTGAATGGAACTTCCCCTTTATAGTGCCGTTGTATGTGTTGTACGTCACCATGCTTTGCTCAAGCATTTTTTTCAAAATTGTGTGTATGCAAGGCAGGCTTGACAAGAATCACGTCGAGAAAAACATATTTTTTTCTAGGACATTTAAAACATGTGCACGCAGCATAAGCCTCCATATAACAGTAAAAGTAATAGTAACTCTAAAAGGAACCCTCCTTGTAACTCTAACACTAACCCTTCCTCTTATATGGCAGGATTCTCTTTGCTTTTTCCAGGTTTGGTAGATTTTGACACTGAGGTTCCACAGCTGGAATCTTCTACTTTGGTTAACTTTTTGGGCAAACTTTCAGGTTAAATTGATGGCTATCACAGTGCAATATTCAGTTGCTAATTTTTGCAATAAGTGCAACTGATGATCAACAAAAGTGGGCAAGGTCAATTTATGCATATATAGTTGTAACAGACAATGTGGCCTCTTTAGGTCTGACCTTTCTTGTAGCTCATTTATGTATATAAAAAAAGTACCATCCATGTTTATATGTTATATGTATATTATAGGTATCGTCACCAGGCATGGCTTGGTGTAGCAGTGACAAACTCTTGGGCCAGTTAAGTGAGATGACAACACAAGACATTATCAGCAATGTCCTTTTTGTGCTAAACAATGAATGGGCTCTGAACAATATGACGGAGTGGATGACAACATTTAATCTTCTACTTGAGAACTTCCCCAAAGCCTTTAATGAATCTCATATCTTAAGCCTACCTCTTAATATGTCCTGCGGAACTTACCAAGACCTGTAAGTAACTTGAGTTGGAAAAAACATAGCCGACAGAGATAAAATAAGTTAATTGATATGTATTTAATTATTATTAGTAGGTCAGAGTAAGAAAGAAAATGGCAAGTTAAAGGAACAGGAGTTAGGAGAGTCCAAAAGAGTTTTCATAGGGCAATTTTCCTTAGTCTGACTTTGTTAAAACTTCACTCTTTTTGATTACAATTTTTCATGTTATTTCAAGAAAATACACTCCCAATCAACTCCTAAAAAACTGTCAGATTTTAAAGTTGATTCATCTAATTATGCCCTGTTTTTTAAAGTATTTTTTTAATTGTATTTTATGTCTTTGTCTCCTCTGGGAAGACTTCCTTTCCTGTTCTGTCATCAGGACAGTAAATATGGAGAATCTCTTCAATGGGGACACAGAACAACATGTACCTTTATTAGTACTGAGAGGAGATTGCTTCCCTACCCTCCAGCTTTTCTATTTAAATATGTGGGGTGTTTTGCAATGGCATTATTTCCTATTAGTAACTGATCTAATTATAACTGATAGGGAGTGAGGAAACTTGCCCATAATGTAATCGCTCAGTAAATAGCATCACTTACTAAATTAATCACTTTAGACTGCATACTGCTTTTCTTTATTGCAAGCACTGTCTGATCTATGGTAAATTGCTAAGGGGCCCACAGAAACTCTTTATTAGTTATATTTGTAGAGGTATCATCTACAACATTTTTAAGATAAATATTAAAATCAGTGATACAAAAACCATGCATGAAGAGCCAGTCTAACAGTTATAGAATTATTAATCTGGATGCACATGAAGTGTGAAGTGCCAAAGAAAACCAAAGGGCACCATTGTCAGAAATGGCATTAAAAAAAAGAAAGAAAGGAGCTTCCTCTTGGGAGGTGATACTATGGTGGAATTGCACAACATATTCATTGGAATATAAGTTCTCTTGACTATTTTCATGTAAAATAATCATAACAAAATGTAAAAAAGTGTAAAAAACATTTAACAAAAAATCCATTGGCTTTGCAACTTGCCTTTTCCCTGCTACAGTGCCCTTATATATTTCAGGATTTAAATTATGATCAATTGCAATTATATTTCAAATCCTTATACGTATATATAATCAAACAACTTTGTACTATCTGTCAAAAAACGATATATTGGGCCTAATTGTTTCAGCTCACTAATAGATGCTAAATAGCCTTAAAAGCACCTCAAACTGTATTTTAAAAGAGCATCAAAGTTGTAAACATCTTACATATTAATATCAAAAATGTAATTTGTTAAAACATTAACATGTAAGATAAATAAGTAAGACATCAAACAGGATGTGAATTGTAACCCATGTGCTTTGTTTCTTGTTATGTGTATTAGAGTACAGTCGTTGAATGTTGAATACCCGAACTTCAGCAAAACACAACTGATTTTTGTCTACAAATACTGCCTGTCATACCTAACCCATCAAATGACATTAACAGGTAATATATTACAAAATAAAATACAACTTACCCTCAATAAAAAAAAGGGAACAATCAGCACTAGACTTGTATTGTGTTAATGACATAAAAAATAACATCATTGTTAATGTATATTTGCATTGTTGCACAATTCTAAATTTGCACCCACAACCATAAATCAGGAAATAAATGGTCAATCAATACAAATGACTTTACCATTACTAAACATAATGGGGGATTTACTGAGAATTGGAGTGTTCAAAATCTGGTGCAGCTCTGCATAGATATCAAACAGTTTACAGTTTGTTTTTTTTGTCAAACTTTTATTGAACAAGCTGATTGGCTACCATGCACAGCTGCACCATATCCTAAGTTTTCCAGTTTTAGTAACTTTTGCCCAATATGTCCATAAATATGCAGCAATTGTGTGTTTATTTTGTGTGTCTACTTAGTCCTCTCACATTAGAGAAGAGAAATAAAAGCCTTAGGAAGGCATGCTTTTGAAGAAATATTTTAAGCATAAAATATAAAGATAATTTATTGAAGCTGGCATCAGCCAGAACTTTTTTAGTTTTAGCTGGACTTGGGAACAGTAAATCATTTTGTGAGAAGGCACTTACTGCTTTACATCACATAGATGTCACCAACCAAGAGCATGGTTAGGGCATCATGAAGAATGGGTCGCCTGGACTACAAGTGAGAAGTGTCCAGGACTACATGGCAGTGAAAGGGATTCTAAGCAACTTTCATTCTCACATGTAGTACACATTTTTCTCTATCTCCCAGAGGGCCCTTGTACAGGTGCCCCGTCTGCATAAATTGCATTTCTGCCTGTCTGCACTCCTTCCCCCTACAGTTTGGCCACAACATCTAGAAGTGGTAAAAAATAAGGAAAACATTATCCCAGTATGTTAAAATGTTCTTGTCAGCACCAGGTTATTTGATATATTAAAACCTAACTGCAATAAAATAGATAATATACTTACCTTTCCAAGGGCCAATTTGTTGATATGCCACCTCTTTACTTCTCTCCAGCCTCTGTAAGTATTCAGCTAGCTGGATGGGTCCATTGTCTGTTTAACCCATCACACACAATGGATACTTCCTCCAGCTCATACATGTGATATGTAAGCTGACAGGGGAAACCACAGCGTGCAAAGGGGAGCCTATATTCCATATACTCTGGGATATTTAAAGAAGTGGCATGTCAACAAATGGGGCACTGGAACGGTGCGTATATATTACCTCTTCGATTACAGACATGCTTTAACGTAAAAAGTGATTCTCTATTCACAGGGTCAGTTTGATGTTAAAGCTTATCAGTGCTCTACACACTGCCCACAAGTGCCAATATAGTAAACACAGACCAAATAATAGTCTATCTATGTTTCAAAATAAACTTGTTTTTAAGCCTGTTCAACTGTGATTTGTTTATAGCAGGGATCTCCAAACCAGGGCCCTCCAACTATTATAGAAGTACACATCCCATGAGGCATTGTAAAACTCTGACATTGACACACATGACTGGGCATGATGGAAATTGTAGTTCCTGAACAACTGGAGGGCCGTAGTTTGGAGACCCCTTGGTTTATAGCATTGCAGGCTGCAGTCCCGTTTTAACAGATTTTCTTTCTTTAAGGATCGGCTTGTGCTGAAGGGGTGACAAATACTGAACAATGGATCACTAGGAATTTTGAAAAGTTTTACATTAAAGCTAAAATCACTGAACTAATTTCCTTGTTTCCAAGTCTGGATTTTGTAAGTAGCAGTATAATAATAAACATTCTTACAAAACATTGTGGCAAAGTCTTATGAAAGATAAGTGAAGGCCATAGAGCTAATGTGAACTTAATAAAGGATAACAAAACTCAAGAACAAAAATGTGATATATTGCATCTTACCAGGTCTTGTGTCCCATACACATGAGCAGAATTTCCCCCATCAAAAGTCTGATGTGAGTTTTTCATCGGAAATTCCGACCGCATGTATGCTCCATCAGACTTTTGCTGGTGGAAGAGCCAATGGCTGTGCTGCTATCAATCTCCAATGAAGAGCTGCCTCCAGCTGGGTGAAACTATCGCAGGATCACACCCACAGAGTTTCGTGGGACAGGTAAGTAAAACGGGAGGGGGGACATTAAGGTGAAAAAACATGAAACTTTACCACCCCTTAATGCATACATACAGTACAAACATAATAAGATGATGCTTTAAGTGACTTTGTGACCAGATCCGTTAGAAAAATACAATTGGCTGGTTTTTAATAACCTTACCTTTCATTTCAGGCTGTGCTATTCAGAATGTTGACACCGGAAGACCTGTCAGAAATGCTTTTAAAAGAGGATATGCGCAACAATTACATATTGACAAGTAAAATGTTAAACTTTGTTGAACTTGTTGATGTCACCAAATATGCCACTGCCATAACAGCAATAGCACAAGAGGTAATGCTTTCCCCTAATAAATAATTACCAAAAATCATAAAAATAATCTTTTTGACAGAAGAAAGTTCACTGTCTTTTTGATACTTTAAATATTTCAACAGGAAAATGTGTCCATCTCGGAAGTAAGGTCATTGATGCAGATCTTCTTGGATGTTGAGTTTATGAACCTCCAGTTAAAATTCTCTTTGTATGACACCAATGATTGGAAGGACTTATTTGGAAACAAACTGCGTCTCCTGCTGCCATATGTCAATCAGACAATTCTGGAGATACTGCCAGTTAACATCACCTGCTCTTCCTACCAGGCAATGTAAGTCATTTTCGTTGAAAGAGTAACTTGGTCATAAAGCTCAATTGATCTTTCAGTGTAAACAAGCTAACTACATTCCAGGTGCAGTCTTGGTGCTAAAAGTTTTACAGTTGATTTTCTTTGGAAAGCAACAGAAAAAGTGTTTGGCCTGACAACATGCTGCAAAGATGGACCCTTATTTGCTGTGTGAAAATAGTGATGTTTCGGCACAATTCCAGCACCCCTCTCATTCTAGTTCTGACTTGTGACAGACATGGCTGACATCTGCAGAAAGACCGCTGTTTCCACACAGAGAGCGGGGATCTTTCTCTACAGCATGCTGGTGGGGGACTGATCTTTTTATTTTTTATTTAACATGTGGATACATTTTAAAGAAAAACAACTACAAGGCATTTAAAAGATGCATTGGAATTTTATTGGTAGCTGTGAAAATGTATTAGGACTGATAATTTGATACATCATACTTCCTGTATGCAAGAGACAGTAACAAACCTACACCCTTATTTCTAAATCAATTGAGTCATAGGATCTTATAATAGAACCATATTGTTTTTTAACACAGACTTAGTGAATTTTCATCATCAAGTACCTATCTGTCTCTGACAAATGACACAAAGGAAGCCATCTACACTGCTTTCATTAAAAGATACATGCTGAGTCAATTGCATTCCGAAGGTAAGACATTTTGACATTTTTGATCAAGTTTGTAACCATTCATATTTTTAACTGGCAGGTTACCTTATGAGTGAATACAACAATCCCTTTCACACTTCTCAGCAAGGCAACATCCTAACTGAACTGTTTCAGCATCCCAAATAAAAATAGAGGTTTTTGTTTCATAAATGCATGTAAAGGCCACCCTACCATGTCACCTCTGAAAGGTGTGGTCCCTAATTCAAAACTGTGAGACATACATAGTAATTTATACATTTATAGCATGCTTATCTAAAGCTAGCCCTTTTGTCTTTAACCTCCCTGGCGGTATTCCTGAGTGTGGCTTGGGGTTAAATTTCAGTACCATTAGCGGTAACATAGGGCCACACTCGGTATTGCATCTCAGGTTCCTAGTCCAGGTTACTTAACTTGTCCCCAGGATCCTGCGATGTCCCCCCGCTGTGTCTGCGGGCTGTGTACTCCACCTGATGCCTCTGTGTGCCAGGCTCCGCCCCCTGCGAGCATCATGACAAATTCATAACACATACAGTACACTGAAATCTTATAGATTACATTACTGTATGAAATCATTTCACATCCCTTTTGTCCCTAGTTCTTTGTCCAATGCCCTGCATGCAGTTTTTTTTATAATATATACTCTTCTTTCTGCCTGGAAACTTGAGATTGTCCATGGGAACCAAAAAGCGTCCCTTTACGTCAAAAGTGGTTTTAGACCAGCTACAACACAGCGATAGAAAATTAGAACACTTGCAGAAGTGAGCGATAGTGAATCGTGGGGAAATACATTTTATTATTATTATATTATTATTTTTTATAACTAGTTATCGGTATTTATTATATTATAATTGATGATTTTGTGTTTATCATACCCGGGGTGTCTACTAAACTCTTGTTTGTACAGATTTAAGTGTGTTACTACTAAGAATTACGGGCCTATAATATAAAACGCCATATTTCTATGCAAACCAATGTACCGCTTTGAGACACAAAATTCTGACATAATCATACCACCAGGGTGGTTAAAGTGTATCTACAGCCAATACATTTATTCTAGATTGAGATTGGAGGGTTTAGGTTTTTATTGCGTTCCGTGTTTCCATTAGGGAGATGCACTCTCTATTCCCATCACTGGGAATGAAAGTAATGGAGAAACAACACATTTTGAGTTGCCACCAGAACCAGAATATAGGGTAAATTTTCCATTGCAGGGATTTTCCTCACATTGGAGAGATTTCAGTTCACTCCATATTTTCTCAACAGGTCAGGAAGTGAAGGGAAATCTACCCAATGGGACATAAATGGCAAAAAACTGATATGAGTGTTCACTGCTCTCTACTTCACTCAAAATTTAAAGTAGTAGTAGAACATATCTGGCAAATGTCATGTGTCCATTTGTGTATCTAGCACCACCAGTGCAGCAGGGCTGGTTCCCATTTCTTCTGCATTACATGAGTAAAACCCTCTCTGGATGTTGATGTCCGTTATACTCAATATTTTATTGTCTTTTACAGATATAGTGTGTGACACTGGAGACTTCAGAAATTGGATAGAGCTTAATTTTGGTTACTTTATTCAGCAATCCACTTTTGATGATCTCTTCATCTTCAATAAAAACCTTACACAGGTAATTATTTTAGTTACACTTCAATTTCCTGCCAAGCAATAGTATAATTTTTTAAACTGCTTGGTTTTAATTCAAAATTACATTGAGATATTTTTGTTTGACAGGTGTTAAATCCAGCTGATCTTTCTGTCGCGGATCTTGCGGACTTCACTTTCCTGGCTGACTCTGTGCACAATTCCACATTATTGACTCTTATATATGGTCAGATCAAGGAATTTACAAATTATAGCATGCTCCTGGGATATCTTACAGGCATCCAGAACTCAATATGTCAGGTAAAAGTTCCACCCTCTTTACTAAAAATGTTTTTTTTTTCTGTATTCCCATCGCTTCTCACTCTGACCTCTAGTAGAGCTCTGAACCTTTCTCCTTTTACTATCCAAAACAATGTAAACATGTTGACTGGAATAGAGATTTAAGAGGAACACCCTGGGATTACTAAATGATCATAAGTAGGGATGTTTAAAACCTGGTCTAAAAGGACCATGTGCTCAACCAGCATTCTTCTGTAACCTTAAAGCAACGGCTAGGCAGAGTTGCAATTCCAGATCTGTGAATTAGCTGATCAGTGTCATAAAAGATTTGTCTAGTTCTTTTCAAGCTTTAAATGTGAAATTCTAAATGTGAGATTTTGGAAAGGGGGGGGGGGCACTAAGGCCCTCTGCGATTTTGGTGCACTACTGGCTTGTTCTACTAATGCAAATCAGGTATGGGTTAAGATGAGGATTTGCCAGATGTCAAAAAGTATGGTTTACTTTAGTCCTGACACCCCCTCCCCCACCCCGCACAACTTTTCACTGGGAATCTCAGTGTGATGCTGCTTCTCCTTCCCCCGATGTTATGCAGCTGAGAACACAGGGCATGTGATCATTTATAAAAAAGGGAAAAAATGGTATTTATAATGTTTATTTTTTATAGCTATACAGAAATGCTTTTCATTTCAACTTTATTTTTAACTGTATGGATTGTTTCACAAGGTGATCATTTACAATCATGTTAATACCCAGAAAGAGAACTGGGAGCTCAGAACCACACCCTAGTGAAAAGAGAAAAGGATGGAGACCCAGAATTTCAGGGGTCTAAAACCACCCTTTCTCAAGCAACTCTCGTCTGAATCCACATATGCCCTAGTTTTATTGTTATGGTTTAAGGCTGAAACAAAATCCCATATGATAAAAAATAAAATGAATCCAGAACACAGAGAAATTTGGATACCATAATTTGTACCCTTGATCACATCATAACTTGTCTCCTTTTTTGTTTCCTGCAGGTCTCAAACACATCTTCTAATACAACTTCATGTGACCCACAACAACCAACGACTCATCTTAGCTACAATACCCAGCAGGAGCTTCTTGATACAATCTTCATATTGCTCAATAAAAACTGGAGTCTTCTAGCCATGCCTGATTGGTTCCAAGTGTTTGACATTGTCATTGGCACCTTCTTTGATGCTCTCAGTGAAAGACAACTCTCTAAGCTGCCTCTTAACATTCCATGTGAAGACTATCAGACTATGTGAGTACTATATTTAATACATTAAGAAACACAAGCTGCATCGCACCCTCCTTAGCCTGCAACATGTAACCCATCCCAGAACAAACCAGGCTAAATATTTACTGTTTTACAAAGTTAAACAAAAATAATTTATATTGTTACATATTGAGTCTTCCAATTAACTGTACATTGCATGCTTAGAGCGACTTCTCTGTCATGAGTAAAAATTAAACCATTGACCCCCCCCTTGCCCCTTCCCCACCCGATAGACTTCAATAGGATGTGTATTCTTTAGGCAAGATATGTGTCTTGACCTGTGAAAATTATTAGTGTAAAGTTTGCGTTCTGTTGCCCAAGACAATTATAGTACATTGTATGGTACCATGTATGCATCATGTTGTATTTTTTATTACTGCAGAAAAATATTGTTCCCTTTATCTGTTTTTGTTGCATCTAGAATTAAAAAACTAAGCAATGTCCACTCCAAGCTTGACAAGATCAAAGTTGAAGCAATCTATGCCTTCTGCAAGACTTATCTAATCCAACAAATACATACAACAGGTAAGCATGAAGGACTGTAGACACCAGAGACCAATTAGGCTATTGCTATTGGCAACTGAATCATAAACGTATTCTCTGCCAATTGACTACATGTTTATGCATTTATGTCTATTGGGGGGAACAATGTTGGCCATATGGTTATAGTTATGTGGAGGGGGGGTGCAATAGTGATCAAACATGCTTTTCCAACCTTCAAGTCAATTTTTTTTTTAAGTAAAACAATTAATACTGGTGATAACTGTATTATACTCAGGGGTATAGTTACTTTAATAATTTAATAATTTAATAATCTGATTGTTTTCTGCATTCTTTGTAATATTCTACCATTTAGGATATGCATGTGCCGCCCCTAAAACTGAAACCACAGAATGGATCACAAAGAATCTGGGAGCCTTTGTGTCCAGTACTACTGTCTTAGAATTAACGGAGTTGTTCCCCAATCTTGACATGGTATGTATCATATTTGATTCTTATGGTCATTTTTTAACCTGAAGTTACCTCATTTTCAACCATCTTTCTATCAACTTACAGAGTTCTGTTCTACGTGTCCTAACACCAACTGAGACATCCATCCTCATAACCAAACCAGATGTCCTCTCCAACATCACAAAACTGACAGAGATCCTAAGTCTTCTTCAGCCACAGAACATTCCACAATACGTTCAAGCTATTATATCCACAGCAGAAACGGTAGTGCCCTAAAAATGAATGATGATTATTATGATGATAATGATAATTATTATTCTTATTATTACTATTACTAGTTAGCTATAAAGTTAGGGCAGCTCCGGAGTTGATCCTAAACAGTAATAATAGGTGTCTCTCCTGCCATAAGAAGTAAACATGTGAAAAGGGTACAGATATGGCAAACAATTAATAAAGGACATAGTAGGCATAACTTATAATAGATGGTTAAAAAAATGGATTCCTTTAGTTGCAAAATGTTAGAGTTAAACAAATTATGATGTATACATACATGCAAATAGAAATAGAAAATATGTCCAAGAAAGGACAAGGGAATTAGATACATAGTACTATGAGTATAGGATTATAGGATAATGGTTCTTTAGGTAATAGTAGTTAAAGCCGAGAGCAGATCATGACAAAATGTATCCAAAGGGACAAACACAGAAAATTTTGTACGATACCAAATCATATGATTTTAGTTTATTCAGTTCAGTTTTCATTCAAAAATATAATATAAAGTACAATTTATAATACAATATAACACAATACACTGCATCACTTCTGAAGTTGTATTCTTTTATACAAGAATTTTAGCAAATTAAGTAACTCTTCATTTTCGATATGAAGACTAGCATGAAAAAAAATAAAATAATAATTTGGCCGATTTTCTTATCTTGTGTACAGCCCTTAAACGGTCACTAAAGGATTTTTTTTTTTTAGCTAAATAGCTTCCTTTACCTTACTGCAGTGCTGGATTTATGTCCTCATTGTTAGTTTTTGCTTTGATGTTGCTGTAATTCTGCTCTGATCTCCACACTTCCTGGTTGTCTGTTTCCTGATAACCACAGTACTTGGAGCTTTCTCGCTGTGGTCACTAATCAAGGAGGTGTGATTACTGTGTGTGTGTGTAAAAACCCTCAGCACCAATCCAGTTTCGTTTTACAAACCATCACTACCCTCTACTGGCTCTCTGGCTCGGTACATCAGAGAGAATGGAAACAACAGCAAAAAATAAACTAGAACTGTAGGTGCATTATATGATTTATTTTTATCTATTTTTAATCATTTTTAAAAGGAATCATTTAACTATTATGTCTCTATACCATGTAAACAGTAATTTCAGCAAAAAAATAAAAATCCTTTACAACAGTAAAAAAAAAACAGCTGCAGAGTGGAACCCCTTCTCCCTGGGGAAGTAGTGTTCTTCTAACAGGGATCTGACATGCCCCTTCCTTATTTACACCAACATTAATACCCTAATATTAATATAACAATACCAGCAGGATAACCCTACAGGTCCACTGCTATCTTTACACTGTCCTTAAATGCCTGCTACTGAGTCAGAGCTCTTCAATCAAGCAGGGAGCATGACCTTTGTTGATTGCAGAGCCGCAGATCTGACTGAGTAGGGGACATGCAATACCTCTACAGAGAGACCACAGCTTTCCAGCAGAGAGCAAAGGTCCCACTCTATAGAAAGAAAAAAGAAAAAAAAACTGTAATGCCCTGTACACACGATCGGTTTGTCTGATGAAAAGAAACCGATTCATTTTTTCATCAGATATCCGATGAAGCTGACTTTCATCAGTCTTGCCTACACACCAGTTTTCATCAGATGAACCGATTGTGTGTACAGGGCATAAGACAAAAAACATCTTTTGGTTTGACGCACCTGGAAAGTATTTAGCTGATTTAGATTGAAGGTTCTTTAGGCTGTTAAATATTTTATAATAGAGTATTGCAATGAAAACAAATTGGCAGGGAGTTAAACATTTTTTTGGAGGAGTGGTAACTGCCGGCATACACGAGAGGTTAAACACAATCGACATGTTTATTTTTTTCAACGTAACAATAAATCTGTAACTATATACCTATGTAACCATCATATATTTTTAGGTTAATCTATCTGAATCTCAGTTAACCTTGGTGAAAGAGATTTTCCTGGAGACTGCTTTAACTGGCCAGAGTTCAAACTTCTACACCTATAAAACTGAAGACTGGAAGATTTTGTTCCAGATTGACTTAGTTCTACTCTTACCCGTCATCACACCATCTATACTGCAGATTATACCCACCAACATCAGCTGCCTTTCCTACCAGGCAATGTAAGTTTCCTGTGACTTTAGATAAACTGCAAAACTGATCATGGAAATTCATTCAACACATTTTTGCTTCAATTTGGCATTGTTTGAGTAAAAAGATTACTGTATGTGTAAAATCATTGCACTTGCAACCGGTATTTTGGAAACACCTAATCTTAAACCTGCAGCATTAGGGATTTTCATCCTCTCCCATCAAAGTGTCATCACTGTGCTGGCTCTGACACAGTCTAATTACCTATACCGCTGGTTATTTGGAAAGAAGCTCATCATATATTTCATTTTCACTACAGACTACAGCACAGGTGTCAAACACAAGGCCCGCCGGCTGAATCTGGCCCTTCAGGCCATTTCATGTGGCCCTCGCACCTCTACTGCAGCTGCAGGAGAGCTCCAGCCCTCCTCTGGTCCTACTCCAAACCCTTACTTTCTGCTTTCAAGGAATGCATCCTGCTTCTTCCCAGCAGCAGCATAAGGAAAGGGGGGTGCACTGTGATGGAAGGGAGATTGGGGGACTCATCTTCTGATGGTGGGGTGGCTCTTGACATCTAATGTAAGGGTAGGGGATGCGCTGGACATCTAAGCTAACAGATACAACTGGCCCTTTTGAGGGCAATCATAATGCTGATGTGGCCCATGATTAGACTGAGTTTGACACCCCTGGACTACAGGAATCATTTACTGTATGCACAACAAGAGGCAAGAAGCTTTCGTACTGCCTAAAGGCATTGGAAAACCCTCTGTTTCATTAGACTGGGATAGGGGTCATAGTAAAATTATATAAAACTAACATTATTTTTTTGGACTTTCTGATTTTACAGTTAAAATCTGAAGTTTACTGAATTTTTGCATGTGTTGTTGGATGATACATCTAAGTAGATGTGGGACTAATTATTAAAATCTCATATATGCTTTAATGTGTTCATCTGTCAATATTTTTAAATTTGCAGTGTTCTTTAAAATAATACCACAGTAATTCACTTCAGCAGTATTCAGATGCAATTAAGGTTTAAAAAAGTAATAAATAAAATAAAATAAAATAAATGTTGATAATTACAATTTTGTAAAATACACAGTAACGAAATGTCAACTAAATGTTTACATCTACTTTACAAACAGGAATCATCCTCCCAGCTTATGTTGTAGGTAATGACACTCTTGTGTTGTTTCAGATTACAAGGTTTCATCATGTCCTATGCATCTTTCAACAATGAGACCCAAATATTAATCTACAAGGATTTTGTCAAGAAATATCTAGATGGCCAGTCAGAATTAACAGGTACATTACACAACAAAAGAGGAACTGTGTGATTCAGATAATTAAATAGCCCCAGAGTAATGTTATGTCATCATTTTAGGAGGTGCATGTCAGGACACTGATATCAGAAAGTGGATTAAAGCCAACTTGAACTTGTTCATCCAGAAGTCTTCATTAAATGATCTCATTCTAATGAATTCAATTTTTGAAAAGGTAAGAATTCTCTTACATACAGACTCTTCTCCAGTCTTTTTTTTTTTTTTTTTCAAATAAACCATCATTTGATTTGTTTTGCTTCCAGGTGGACAATATGACAGCATCAGAATTGGCCGACGTAACATTTTTAGCAGATTATTTGCAGGAGGCTTTCTTGACAACCGTTGTTGTCAGTAGGATCACAGAATTCAGTGATTGTGGGTCACTCCTGGAATATCTAAATAGAGTTCAGGACTTCATTTGCCTGGTAAGACTTTGTGTGTCCACTGTGATTAGTCATATATATCCCAATGGTTTTCTGTAAATCCACCAGAGACTAGGTAATAAGCAATAAGATTTAGTAGAGAGAGCAGTGAAAGCACAATGCAGGCAGTATAGTACTGTATATGCATACCTTAATTGTTCATATCCTTGTTATTGGTGTCTGAACATTGCCCGGTTACTGCCATCTAAATTATGTCATGTTGTCTAAGCATTTCTTTGCCCCAGTGGCATACCCTAGTCTGATACAGGTGACTAAATCAATTTCTATGTGTTACATATAAAATAAATATAAACTCCTCGATATGGGGTCAAACTACATAAATATAGGAATATATATATATATATATATATATATATATATATATATATATATATATAATTAATTTGCATAACAAAGTTAGCCCAATTTTTTTTATACTGTGAAAGATAACGTTACGCAGAGTAAATTGATACCCAACATGTCACGCTTCAAGGTTGCATGTTTTGAGTTACAGAGGAGGGTAAAATTATTGCTTTCACTCTAACGATCGTGGTAATACCTCACATGTGTAGTTTGAACACCATTTTTATATGCGGGCGCTATTCTGGTATGCATATACTTCTGCACGTGAGCTTGTCGGAACGGGGCGATTTAAAAAAATAAATACAAATCTTATTTATTTTACTTTTAATTTTTTATTTTGACACTTTTTTTTTTACTATTACAAAGAATGTAAACATCACTGGGCAGTGGGGTCAAAAAGTCCTCAGATCTCATATTTACACTAAAATGCAATAAAAACATTTTTTTATGTAATTAAAAAAAAAGTGTAAAAAAAAAAGCAATTATATGGAAACCGGTAGGAGCCATCTTCCCCTCACTCGTCTCCATGCCAGCCCAGGGACAGGCTGATCGATATATTTTGTGGGGAGGTAGCACTTTTATTTCAATTTCTCTTTGGTCTGCTAATAACAGATGATTTTTTCTTTGCTTGAATAGAGTATAAATAATTTTTCTGTTTGCTATGCACACCAGCTATGAATAAGCACTGTAGCAGCTTTTTCATCTGATTTTTTGCTGTCACATGTTTGTTTTGTGACCAGTTTTATTAAAAAGGAACAACATTGTTTTTGGAGTGCGGCCGTCTTAGTTTTTCTCTACAAATCTTTAATAACAGATGGTGTTATTGAATATTTAGCACTTACAGTGGAACCTCAGATTGCGAGTAACATGGTTAACGAGCGTTTCGCAATACAAGCACTGTATTTAAAAAAATCCTGACTCAGTTTGTGAATGTTGTCTCACAAAAAGAGCAGGATTTAAGCCAAAGCAGTGTGAAATACCGTGTTAAGCCTGAGGTAGGGGTGCTAGAGCTGCCTGGAAATTCTAGGTAATACTCAGTTCCCGAGCCTTTCCGAGGTTTTCCGAGTTCAGGCGAGGTGTCTTCGGCCCTTTCCAGGTGTTTACGAGAATCTTCGGCACCCCCCACCTCTGGCCACATGTGGTATTGCATGCTATTGAAGTCAATGCGGAACAAATTATTTTTGTTTCCATTGACTTCAATAGGGAAACTCGCTTTGATATGCGAGTACTTTGGATTATGAGCATTCTCCTGGAAGGGATTACACTCGTAATCTAAGGTTCCACTCTATCACTGATGAATTTAATACTAGTGCAGAAGTATTTTTTTTATATTTTTTAGTTCCACCAATATGTAAGAGAAAAAGTCCCCAAAAGTATAAAGTGAATAAATAACGTGTCTTCCATTTAGATTCTTTTCACCCCCATAACCCCTGAAAACACATTATTGTTACATGTTTTGCAGGACACAGACTTCCAGGGTGTCAAGCCTTCCTGCAAAGGCTCTCAACTACTATCCAAACTCCAAGTTCAAACACAAGAACAGATACTTAATAACTCCTTTGTATTTTTGACTGAGAGAAGAGGGTGCTCAGATTTTTCAGCTTGGCAGAAAGTGTTCATCATTCTACTCACTGGCTTTGACATTGCACCTGGTGCCTCGCAGCTGTCTCATCTACCAACACAAATCTCCTGTCTGGATTACCAGTCCATGTAAGTGACCAGGGACCACTACCAGCGTAAAACATGTAAAAAAAATGTAGAAATGTCTATATCAACCATTTGGAACCCTCTTTGCATTTAGTAAGCTGCACTGGTGAGTTTAAAAGGGAGAATATGATTGGTGGATAAAAGCACTACAGTTCCTCTTCTTCTGGAACTGGTTTTCATGCCTGTTTTTCAGTGTTTCCAGCAGCTAGTGTGAAAATGTGACATTGCCTGGCTTCCTCTAATAATAGAATAGCGAAATGTGCTAAAAAAATATCCATTTAGTGCAGGGGACTCAAACTGGAGGCCCCCAGCTGTTGCAGAACTACAAGTCCCATGAGGCATTGCAAGGCTGAGGCCGTGTACACACGAGGAGACATGTCCGCTGAAACTGGTCCACAGACCAGTTTCCGTGGACATGTTCGATCGTGTGTACAGCCTAGCGGACCGGTTTCCAATGCTTAGAAACTTGTCCGCTGGAAACCTGTCCGTCGGACATGTCCGCTGGTTAGTACGTCTAACCAGCGGACCGAAATCCCGTGCATGCGTCGAATTGATTCGACGCATGCGTGGAAGCATTTTACTTCCTGGTTTGAGGACGTCAGTGTCTTCTACGTCACCGCGTTCTCTGTCCGTGGGGATTTTGGTCTGATGGTGTGTACACACATCAGACCAAAAGACCCCCGGAGACATGTCCGATATTTTCCCGACAAAAAAACTGCAGGGGAAAAAAAGACATGGTCTTTTTCCTGGCAGTTTTCCTATGGGAAAAACTGCGATGGAGCATACACACGGCCGGGATTCCTGACCAAAGCTCTCACCACAGTTTTCCTGATGAAAAAAACCTCTCGTTGGTACAGGGGTAAAGTTACTGAGCAGGTTTTCGGTTTTCCCCTCGGAAGGGCCATGCATGCATTTTTTTCAAAAGACAATAAAACTAAAGGGTGGTGGATAGGCTGATCCAGGCCCACCAATCAGCATTGTTAGAGACAAACTGCTAAACTGGAAAATATTTCAATATTTAGTAATCTTTGCTCCTTACTATAATTTCTGTCTTGAAGATTAATGCCCCGTACACACGTTTTTCGACATTTTTAAAAACGTCATTTAAAATGATCGTGTGTGGGCTTCACATGCTTTTTCATCTTCTGAAAAATGACAAAAAAATTTTTGGCGCATGCTGCATTTTTTAACGTTGTTTTAAAAAATGTTGTTTTTCGGGTTGTAAAAAATGATCGTGTGTGGGCTAAAACGACGTTAAAAACAAAGTTTTGAATCCGCGAATGCCAAAAGCAAGTTAGGAGACGGGAGCTTGAATGGAACTTCCCCTTTAGAGTGCCGTTGTACGTGTTGTACATCACCGCGCTTTGCTCATCATTTTTTGAAAAACGATATTGTGTGGGCAACATCGTTTTTTATGAAGAAGTTGGAAAAACTTTGTTTTTTCTACATGCTAAAAAAACAAAGTTTTTTTCATGATGAAAAACGATTGTGTGTACGTAGCATAATTCTTCTAAACTAAGGGTTTAACTAGTCCTTCCACATACTTCATAACAAAACAATCCACCATGGAAAGTGATCCAGGGCATGTAGGTAAACCTGAGAACTCATCACTATTAGTCGTTTAAAAAAAATGTGCTAGATGAGTTACTCTCCAGCATCTTTCTGTAAAGGAAACAATAATTTTGAGTGGACTGACTTTGTTTATTTCATGCTCAACTACTTTATATTTTTAAAGTGATTTTCAGGTATCTGGTAATGAATTTCAATACGTCATCCAACTTTCTCATTTTATTCTACAGAGTTAAAAATCTGAACAAACTTTACAACAGAATTGATAACTCAACTAGAGAATTGGTTTATGGCTACTGTAAATCCTACTTAAGCCAGCAACAAAACACTACAGGTAAAAATATGAGTCCTAACTAAGTTATATCTATTACAAAACATTCATAAATCAAAATTAAATAATTGTGTTTCATGTATTGATCTGTCAGGTTCTGCATGTTCTGTCAAAGTGACCAGCACTGAAGAATGGATTAACACAAACCTAGGTCCCTACTATATTTTTGGAAGTGTGACTGAACTGATCAGACTCTATGCAAATCTGAACATTGTAAGCAATCTAAAACCCCTTCTGTTTGCTTGTAAATAATCAAAATAGGCCAAATTCAACAAAGCCTGTGTCTGTGTCTGCTTGATGGTTTAACAATGATTTGTAAAGTAATTGTAGGTAATAGATTAGGTCTAGGTTATAGAATCTGTAGCAATGATAGCAGTAATTTTTGTTTCCTTACTCATGTCTCATCTGGTTAAAGTGTATTTAGATCTTAATTTTTTCATGTTGGATTAACTGTGGGCTGAACTGGAAGAAAGAGTAATTCCCAAATTGTCACTGGAATTAGAAGCAAAATCTTCCAATACTAACACTTGTTCTATTGCCAACTGTCTCATTTCATTTCCTGTTGTGACTTGAGACAGAAAGTAAATGAAGTTCCCGAAAAAGGAATGTAGACAGTAAAAAAAAAAAAAGGTGGATTTTAACTTGAAATGTACCTGTATGTACTTTAAATCTGGCCGTTAGTTGTATGTGACAGTAGTAACTTTCCAATGTAGTATATAGGATTGCAGCACCCAAAGGAACCTTATTCTAGCTGAAACAGTTAAACATATTCAGTGTTTTCTAATTTATAAAATAGATATTTTTGCTATATTCACTTTGCACTGGTTCTAGTTAATTGTCACATTTACAATTCATAACACATTTCTCTTTTGCATCTTCAGAGATTTGTCCTTGACCTAGTGACACAGGATGATATTCCCCTGCTTCTGACAAAGTCTGATGTCCTCTTGAATGGTATAATACTTGAAAGGGTCATAAGCCTTGTGGCAAGAGAAAACATCATTGACTGTCTCAAAATAATTGAAAACACAGTGGAAAAGGTATGGAATCATTCAAATCCTTGGTTTATCTTTAAACCTTTAAAACATGGTTTAATGCAGCTAACAAAACTGAAACTATAACAACAAACTATAACAACCAACCATATGCTTTCTTTCATTTGAAAATTGATTGTTGTGTGTAGCAGCTACATGTTTATTCTATCTTTTATAATGAAGCCTCAGAACGCATTACTAATGCTGCTAATTTATTGCTTCACTAGAAAAACCTTTCAGAATCCCAACTAACATCCATCAAAGAGACAATGATTACTGTTGTCCTGAAGAACCTTCAGCCAAGCTTCTACACCTATGACACTCGAGACTGGACACTTTTATTTCAGACAGACTTGGCTGACCTGATCCTGTATATCAATCAAGCCAATCTGCAGCTTCTGCCGACCAATATATCATGCTCTTCCTACCAGGCCATGTAAGTGCAGATTATTTTCTACACTTCATCTAGTTCAAAACTTGGCTACTAGAATGTAACTACAGTGGGTGCAAAGAGTGCAAAAGTTTGGATCCAACGGGGACAGGTTGCTAGTGTATAGTTGCCTCACCCCCTTGCTTATAACAGTGTAGTTTACCGAAAATAAGCTGGAACTACTAGCGAGGTCTCATCTGCAACCTCAAATATTTTACATAACATGGGGGCAGGATGGGGTGACAGGGTGCAGATATTGTTTATTAGTTATGAACATTTTAGGTGCACAATTTTCTGCTCATTGTAAAGTGAACCTGTTGCAAAATAAATTCCATATCCATGCTGTGCTAGGTCTCCCCTGGTGCTCGTATATTCCTTTAGCTCCACACCCTCAGAGCTCAGATCCCTACTGCTAAACCCAGAATTCTGTTTAGGTACAAACTAACAGATAAGGTACTTGAGGTACTCTATTACATTGGGGGGAGAGGTGTTCTGTAGTTCACATGGGTAAACTAATGGGGACACAGAAGGGTAATAAAACAAATATTTAGAGGTGTTTAAACCATTTTCATTTCAACAAAAGTTTTAAATGGAGGTCCTCTGAGAAATGTAATATTTATAAATAAAGTGGTATGGGCAGCACAGAGGCTAAGTGGTAAGCACTTCTGCCTGGCAGCACTAGGGCTGTTGCTTCAAATACTAACCACACCACTATACCTGTACAGAGTTTACATGTTCTCCCTGTGCCTGATTAGGTTTCCTTTGGTACTTCGGTTTCCCCCACACAGTCCAATGACATGCTGGTAGGTTAATTGGCTCCTGTCTAAATTGGTCCTAGTAGGTATATGCATTAAATGTGAGTTAGAAACCTTACATTGTAAGCTGCTTGAGGACATGGACTGATGTGAATGTACAATATATATGTAAAACAATGTGTAATAAATAAATAAAGTGGTTGTAAACCCTTACATATACCCAGTGAAGTGACTGGCCTCAGGTGATGCACAGAGATTAAACACACCCCCCTACATAAGTTATATCCTGCTTATCTTCTGCCTTCTCTTTTCTACATCCGTCCAATTTCCAAAATGTATACAGCTTGTCTGAGCTTTGCAAAAGCAGGGGGTGGGAAGAGCTGATTGGACCATCCCACCTTCCCACAGCATGCAGGAACAGACTGTCAATTACAGGCTGTGCCCTCCCAGCCATCTTGTTTTCTCTTGGTGTCAGGAAAACTTCTCAGAAGTGGCTCATAGTGATAGCAAAGGAATGACTCCTAGTGCTTGTAGTGATGTAGTAATGGGTAGATAATTAATTAGTTGTTATTATGATGTGAGTTATTTCCAGCAGCAACCTGATTCTTCCAGAGAGATGCATTTATTGAAACTTCAGATAGAACAAAGTCCATAAGTTAGGCGGCGTACACACGTACGAGAACTTCGACGGGTGGAACAGGTTTTCGGCCGGCCGTCAGAATCGGCGACCATCCCGTCGGGAAAGGCGACCAGCTATTAATCCCGACGGGCCGCCGAGAAAATAGAGAACCTGGTCTCTATTTTCTCTCGGCGGCTTTCCCGACGGGATGCTCGCCGAGAGTGTACGCACGGCCGAGGTTTTCGGCAGAATGAGGATCCCAGCGAGCTTCTCGCTGGTTTCTGCCGAGAACCTCGGCTGTGTGTACGGGGCCATACTTGCAACAGATGACAAGATCCAACAGATTCAATATAAAAATAGGTGACAGGCTTTTTGTACAGCATTCGCCTTCAAAGAACCCAGTTCCTTCTGTCACCTTTGTGGAAAATGAAAAGACTTGAATAGTCCACCTGAAATACTAGTCTGAAACTGGGGGTTTTCTGCTAGGTCAACCCAAAATAATCTTTGATCGTATTGTTAATCAAAGTGAAAAGCCTCTACTTGTAATTATCATCAATAAATACTTATTCTATGGTTCTTTATCATCCTTATGTAAACAATGTACCCTTTGAAATGTTCAAGTAGATTGACAGGCCATACCTCACATACTTAGGAAGACTTGCATAAGATCAACATATCAAAGGGTCATCAGCTGTCCCTTTGATGTGTTAAAATTAAGTTGACTTGGACAACTCAACCATTGTCAACTGAATAATATTGCACTGTATTTGTACACACACACACACACACATATATATATATATATATATATATATATATATATATATATATATATATACATATATAATATCCTACATAAATGGACCCAACATATTACAACAGTGCTCTGGATTGAGGAAAAAACAAATTATGTTTCAATTTCATGTCATAGGTTTAAAACCAAAAGTGAGATAGATATATTGTTATACATGAATGAATGAATGAATGAATGAATGAATGAATGAAAACTTCTATAGCGCCGCACATGCAAACTAAATTGCCTCTGGGCACTTGTTGTTCCTGTCTCCTTTGGTATCAAAAGAGATGAGTCTTGATCTTTCTCCTGAATGCTAAGTGGTTCTCCTCCAACCGAATGCTGGTTGGTAAAGCGTTCCATAGTCTGGGACCTTGGACAGCGAATCTGCTATCTCCTTTGGACTTGTAGTTGACTTTCGGAATCTGGAGCAGGTTTTGATTGGTGGAATCGCAGAATGCGATTGGGATTATGAGCTTTTATTTTTTCGCATTAATAATGGAGAGCATTCCCATGAATACATCTATGCGTTAGACAGAGTGCTTTAAAAGTGATTCTGTCTTTTACTGGTAACCAGTGAAGGAATCTAAGTGAAGGTGAGATTGATTCACAAGGTTTTTTCCCATTCACAAGTCTAGCGGCCGTATTTTGAACGACTTGTAGACGAGCGATTTGGTACTTGGGGAGTCCGAGGTAAAGGGCATTTGCATAGTCCAGTCTGGAGTTCACAATTGCTCCCACCACAACCGCTATGTCTTCTTTGGGAATAAAAGGGATGAGTCTGCGTAGTAGGCACAGCAGATGGTGAGATCCGCTGACTACTGACCCTATTTGTGCGTCCATTGTCATGTAGGAGTCGAAAATGACCCCAAGACTTTTGACTTTGGCGCTAGGGGTGATGATTTTGCCCAGAATGGGCGGGGGACTCCAAGTTGTTGCAGGTTGATTCTTACGCTTGGCGTGAAACAGGAGAAGTTCTGTTTTCGCTCCGTTGAGTTTAAGATAACTCTTTGTCATCCAGTCCTCTATCAACGAGAGGCATGTCTCTAGATTGAGGTGGTGATCCTTTTTATTGCAAATGAGGAAATACAGTTGCGTGTCTTCTGCATATGAATGATAGAGCAGTTTTTGACTGCTGATGATTTCAAAAAGAGGACAGGAGATAGATGTTGAATAACCCGGCGACAGAGGGAAACCTTGAGGGACTCCGCACGATAATGTGCTTTTTTCTGAAGTGAAAGGTCCTAACTTCACTATTTGCGATCGGTTTTCCAAAAAAGAGGAGAACCAAGATAAACTCGCCTTCTGCGACTCTGGCTACTTCAGCTAGCCGGGTCAATAAAAACTTGTGGTCTACTGTGTCGAAAGCTGCGCTTAGGTCCAACAGAACCAGAAGACAAGATTCTCCTTCGTCTGCGGCCTCAAGAGCGTCGTCCCATATCATGAACAGTGCTGTTTCCATCCCATGTCCGGGGCGGAATCCCGATTGAAATGGATCAAGTAGGTTGTGGGTATCTAGATGCAATTGCAGCTGTTGTACCACTACTTTCTCCATGACCTTGGAGAGAGCGTTTAAGCCTGTTATGGGGCGGCAGTGGAGTGGATCCTTGGGGTCCAGGGTGGGTTTCTTCAAGATGGGTCTAATTACGCCCTCCTTCAACTGGGAGGGCACTATGCCCTCCACGAAAGATTGGTTAATAAGCTGCGTGATAGGAGGTGCCAGGATGTCGGCGCATTCCTTCAGCAGTTTGGTGGGGATAATATCATTCGGTGCAGTGCTGTTACGCAGAGTACCGGTGATATTTTTAGTGGCTTGGGTAGAGATGGGTTCCAGCGTGAACTTACCTGGTTGTGGTGAATTACTACAGGTGTTGTGTAAATAATTACGGGGGGGCTACGGGGGGAATTGTTTTGCTGAATGCTTTGCCGGATTCCCTCGATTTTATTGATGTAATCCGATAATTCATTGCAAAATTCTTGTGTGTCTGAATTGGGGGCTTCAAGACAACCTGGATTCATGGTCTGAGTGACCAGTTTGAAGAGTTTGCGGGGGCGGTTGAGGGCGCTATTGATAGCCTCAGAAAAATAATTTTTCTTGGCTTTGAAAATTTCTTTGTGGTATTTTCTTGTTAT
This sequence comes from Rana kukunoris, assembly GCA_029574335.1. Taxonomy (NCBI): domain Eukaryota; kingdom Metazoa; phylum Chordata; class Amphibia; order Anura; family Ranidae; genus Rana; species Rana kukunoris. The sequence goes on from CM056054.1 coordinate 26,018,931, forward strand.
TGCCTTGTAGATGGAGAGGTTCTCATCTGATGAGCTTCTTTTCCTGGCAGCTTCTGCCCTTCTGCGCTCTTGTTTCAGTAACGTCAGTTGGTTGTTGAACCAGTTGGAGTTTTTTTTCCGGATGTGGGTTTTGCGTTTCGGCGCTATTAAGTCAGCTGACTGTAATAGGGCTGTGTTTATGGCATCCAGTGTTTCTTCAGCCGTTTGATGCGGCTGAATTGTTTTTATTTTTTTTCCTTAGGGTGGCTTTGAAGAATTCCGAGTGGAGCTTCTTCTGACATCTAGTCCAGTGTGTTGTCACTGGACTTGATGTTTTTGTTAAGGGGGGGAAATTGGAGATAATGGATTTGATTGCATGGTGATCTGTCCATGGCAATGGTTCATTTCCCAAGATTTTTATTTCCAGATCTTGTCTGAAAATGAGATCGAGTGTGTGACCTGAAGCATGTGTGGGCCCACATACTAGTTATTGTAGCCCTAGACCTTCCAGGTGGTCAATGCAGGCGTCAGCAACGGGGTCTTGTGGGGAGTTGGCCCAGAGGTTGAAATCCCTGAGCAGCAAAAGGTGTTTGCTGTTCAGGGTATAGGTGGAGATAAAGTCCGTCAATGAAGGGAGAAGCTGCGACTTAGGGCCAGGTGGCCTATAGCAGAGTAGAATCCGGATGGTCTCCTGGGAGTTTGCTTGCAGTTGTAGAGTAAGGGTTTCCATGAATGGAAGAGGGTTTTGAAGGGCTGGTTTTGTGATCGCAAAATGAATCTTATGGATCACCGCCAGTCCTCCTCCTCTTTGCCCTATTCTGTTTTCCGTAATAATACGATAGTTTTCTGGCACCAATTCTTCTAGAATGGTGTTACAGTCGGCTGTGAGCCAGCTCTCTGTAATAAAGAGGCAGTCTAAATCGTGCTGTAGGATGAAATCATGGATTTCTAGTCTGTGTTTTACTGCCGATCTTGTGTTGATCAAAGCACATAATATGTGCTTAGGTTGGGGCAAACGGCTGAGATTTTTGATAGTTGATCGTCGATCAATCCTCAAAAGTCGCTCAGTTCGAAGGGCTTTTTTGGTGATGGCTGGTAGTATTGCGGCAAATCGCCTCAGACCCCAAATGGTCTCTGCTGAGTATTGCAGATTGAACATGGTCGCCAAACACCGAGGGGGGGGGATTGTCAAGGATTAACTGAATCCTCTATCCTGACTTGGTCCAGAGGAAGGCAAAAAAACCCTGACTGTGCTACGCCAATATGCAGCGGCTGGGAAAAAAATTCCTTCCTGACCCCTTGAGAGGCGATCGGGCGAACCCTGGATCAAGTTGTAATGGTGTTGAGCAAGGGGAGCTTGGGGCTGGGTGTAGTAAGATGGCCGCCAATCAAGCAGCAGGATCCAGGCTGGTGAGCTCCCAGATTGGGTGGATCGGTGCTGCCATGAGGGCCAGGGTAGATCGAGCGGGGGTGAAAGGTACTTTCCAGGGGTATGGGGAGGGTTTCTGGGCCATTTCCAGTAGTTTAGTGACACTTGGTGGGGGTGAGAAGCGGCTCTCCGCTAGGCCGCGGGTAAAGCCGCGGCGTTTTCTAGTCGCGGCTGCCGCGATTGCTTCCAGGCCAGCGCGGAGGAATAGAAAAACGCCCGAAAATGCGGAAAATAGCACCGGATGGGTGGCGGATGGGTTGCTTGAGTGGGAGAGATAGCGTGGGGGTACAGGAGAACAGTTATGGAGAGGGGGAGAGCCGAGGAATTGAGTAGGCAGCAGCGGCTTGTCCTGAAAAGGACGGCCGTCTGCACCCACAGTTGATGGCTTACCTGCTGGTTCCCCTGGAGAAGGAGTGAAGGAGGGGAGCCAGGGGGGGGGTCTGGTAAAGCCGGGGGAAGCCAGATGGTGAGTCTCTGGGGGGATAGAGAGAGCCTACCTAGCAGTCTGTATGATCACTGTCTGTCTATCTGGTCCCTGGCGAGAGCCGACTCGTGTGGAAGGCCGGAGCGTCCTACTCTCCCACTGACACTGACTGACTGACTGACATAATTCTATAACAAAGTGCTGATATCATTACATTTTTTTTCTTTTTGTTGCAGAGTGGAAGGCCTTCAGTCGTGATTTTGTATTAATGGAGCCAAAGGAAAAAGAAGATATATATCAGTACTTTATTAAAATGTTATTTGACGGATCAGTCCACTGGTACAGGTAAATCTCACAATAACCACAATTAACACTAGGGGTGATTCAATAAAGGTAAATACATGAGTGGAGAGACTGGAGATCTGATCACCACTTTTTTCTATTTCTTCTCCTCTTTCTTTTTTCACTTATTGATCTTTTCTGAATGTATGTTCCTAGTTATCTCTTGTATATTTACACAAAGAACATAGGCCTAGATTCACAAAGCGATTACGCCTGTGTAAATGTTGTTAGACAGGAGTAATTTCGATTTACGAGCGTTTTTACGCTAGTCGAAATCCTCAAACCATGTGCGTGCTAAATTTCGACTTTCGTGTTAGTACGCCTTCAGATCTACGCTGCCTGAAAATTGCGGCCAACTTCCTGGGGTATGCTAATGAGCTTTTGCCTGGAATCCACAAAATTTCGCTCTTCAAACGCAATCTCTTACGGCACCTTTAGTCATCACTATACCAGCTTTTTGCTGGTCTAATATTAGACAGCCCATTTAAGTATGGCCGTCGTGCGTCGAATTTCAACGTTTTTCGATTTCTTTTATTATTTTTAACGTAAGTCGTCCGGGAATAGGAATGTTCGTAAACGCCGCTACTCAAACAACGAATGACGTCACGACGTGATTTCGCGCAATGCACGGCGGGAAATTCCTGAACAGAGCATGCGCAGTTCGATCGTCGCGGGGACGCGCTTAATTTAAATGCTTCACGCCCCCTACTCACGTATTTCGATTGCTACGATACAATAGCGTACGCGCAAAAAAACTACCTGAATTCGGCGTAGAGTCTGGTGATAGACGGCAGCGTAGCGTATTTCGATTACGCAGCGGAAGATTACATCTATGTGAATCTGCCCCATAGTTGTTATACTGTTGCCCTTGACGTTGATCTTTCAGGCTCTCAAGCCAAGGGGTTGACCACTAATCACAATATCTCATATTGTATGTTTTATTTGATGAACTTTTTTGTTTTATTTTTGGTCATGCTTCTTTAGCTGAATAGCTTTTATGGCAACTGAATTACATAGTTGTTGCATAACTATGGTTCTGGAGATCTGGAGCAACTGCTTTTGCAGAGTGTAACTCACTTTGCAAAGTGCACAGTCTATTTGCTAGACATGTGCACACTGAAATATTTTGTTTCGTAATTTCGTTTTTGGCCGAAAAATTTATTTATTTAGTTTACTCCCGAAATTTGTTTTTATTTATTTCGTTTTTCGTTTAAAAAATGCATTCGTCCGAAAATCCAAATTAAGGTCGAATCTGTCATTGAAGGCTTATGGTGTCTGTCGAATGTTCTAAGAAAAAAAAAAAGGAGATTCGACAGAATATGGTACTCCCTAGGAGTAACCCTTATTTACTCAATTGTATTGCTTGAGTTTTTGTGATTATACCAACTTTCCATCAACTGTGATTACTTTGGATTTCTACCATTATAACTAGTCTTGGAACACAAAGCTTCGTCTGTTCTACCAGTAATGTAATATTCTTCTACAATATAAAATTGATTAAAAGTGTTATTCTTTTTTTTAAAACTATCTTTGTTGGAGTTTATGTTTAATATTCCAGTTTGATGGTATTTGTTAACTTTGTGAGGATTAAAATATGACATTATGTTTTCTCTTGCAGGTATTGCCTGTGACTCAACTAGTTTGAAAGTTTGGGTTGTTCTAAACTTAGCAGATTTTATTGAACAGTCAACAATTCAGGACCTAACGGCATTCAATCGAAACTTTTCAAAGGTGAGAATGTGATACACTGAGTAACTGAAAGAGGATGATTTATAAATGATAATGCAAAGAATAGCAATGTAAAATATGCAACATTTGACTAAAGAAACACAGTGGCTGCCATTGCTGACAAAAAAGCCTACATGTGCCTTTGTAATTCTCCTTGTGCCCAAGTTCACACATGTGTGTCTTGTGATGCGATTTGAGATGGCAAATTCATATGACAAGTAAAACTGAATGTGTTGAGAGTATTTAGATAAGTGTGTCTGAGTCTCATTAAGTTTTTGAAAAAAGGTCCTGTGTATTTTTGGACAGTTAGATTTGGGAAGTATGAGAACACAATGCAATCCAAAAATGCAGCTGATGTAAAACCGCCTGATAAACAGATTGCTGTTCAAGCACAACCGCATGTGATTCGCAGGGAAGAACCGCCCGTAATATTTTGATGCTAAATACAGTATAGACTACACAATATCAAGCTTGCCAAAGACCTATGCAAAATCTACATGATGTCTGATAGCACATTAGACAGAAAATAGTAGTTTTTCTTTACCGTGTCTGTATTCGACACATTGCAGGATAGATTACAAATCATGAGCTTCATCTGACTTCATTGCATAGTCATCAGAAGAGATGGTCACTGGTCAGTACCTGCCTTGCAAATTAAACCCTGCATAACCCTGAAAATAGAACCTCTACTGGTGAATGTACAGTAAAGTCAGATTGAGGAACATTTTGATGTGCTGGTGATATGTGTCCTATTGTTCAAGTTTGAGGGCACCATCCATCTGATAACCACAACACTCCTATTGCTGAATGTAGGTCACTACTACAATTTAGTGTGGAGCTAGGACTTCCGTTGTTTTCAGATATATTTCAGGAGCCTGCTTAGCATCAGGACCCACTCATGTATTCTTGGGTAGGTGTATTAAATATTGGGTGACAAGTTAACCTTTCATATGTCTTTGTTTTCATAGTTGTTTGTTTTAGTCAAAGTTAGGGCTTTTTTTTCAGAGAATGGTGCAGGTACTCCCCTCTTCCGAGTCACCTCTTGTCTCCGCCCCCTACCCACCTCCGAGAACCATTTCTTAATCCCTCCCACTACCCACCTCACAGTGTAGCACCTTCCCAGCAAAAACTGACCCCCCCATTGCAACAATAGTTCTCCTGCAACATTAGATCCCCACCCCATTGACAATAGATTCCAGAGCGGCTAGCAACAAAAGACACTCAAGCACATTCAAGCATTCCTTGCCATTATATACATTCAGTGCTGGAGGTACCATAACTATGTTCCCCTATGTTCCTGATGAAAAAAATCTCTGGTCGCAGTTGAAAGCAAAAAAAAAAAATATTTATTAAGGGTTATGCCGCGTACACACGACCGTTTTTCATCATGAGAAAAATGCAATTTTTTTAATTGGTCATTAAAAAACGGTCCGTGTGTAGGCTTCAGAGCATTTTTCTCGATGCTTTGCTTGAGCATATTTTATCAAGATCGCATGTATGCAAGGCATATTTTTTTCCATGACATAAAAAACTGTCGTGTGTACGCGGCATTAGAGTTGAAAAGGAAATCTGATCAAATTGCTTATCAGTTATGATTATTTTTATGAGTACCCCATAACGCCCTTGAAAAACTGCTGGACTTACTACTAATGCAATGGCCTGGATAAATGAAAACCCTCAAAAACAAATGAATGAGTTGATTGTTGCTCAAAGTAATGGACAAAGTAAAGTCAATAAGGGATTTTGTGACCAGGCCCATATTCAGCTACACTGCATGGCCAAAAGTTTGGATAACCTTTTCCAAAATGATGGGGAATAATATGAAATAACCCCCCCCCACACACACACACTCACACACTAATACATACCCTATAACAGCAATAACAGACTCCACTATTCTGGGGAGATTTTCCAAAAGATTTTTGGCTATGCATTCAGAACTATGTGCTTATTCTGAGGTTGGATGAGAAAGGCTTTCTCACAAATGGCATTCAACGTATCCCAAAGGTATTCAATAAATTTGAGAACAAGGCTGCAGGCCATTAAAGTTCATCCACACCAAACTCATCAAACCATGTTTTTATAGAGTTGTGAACAGGGGCACAGTCGTGCTGGGAAAATAAAGGTCTTCCCTAAACTTGTTACCACAAGGTTGGAAGCACACAATTGTCTAAGTTGTCTTTGCATGCTTTAGTATTACCTGTACCATTCACTGGATACACATGAATCCAATAACTTAGAAGGGTGCTGACAAGCTTTTGGGTAGGTGTAATCGTCAGGTGTCCGCAAACCTAATAAATGTATCGATGTATGGTCAATAAAATCTTTAATAACTGCTCTACATCTGACTATTCATTTCAAATTAATTCAGACAAACAGGACAGGTAGATTTCCTGTTACCTATGCATTGCTATATAAACAATTAGTAAGTGAAATATACATTTACACAATGTAGATACTGTTTTTTCTGTACTAAGGATAACTTGAAACTTAGTTGAGGCTGAGTTTTTTTCACAAACATACTAAAAAGTAATAAAAGAGAAAAATGCTATTATTCCCTACTTGTTGCAAACATGTGTCTCCTGAAAAACACATATAAATCAGTGCTCTTCTGTTTTTTACCTATAGTTTGAGAACCCAGAGACCTTGTCTGTAGATGAACTGGTGGATTTGACATTCATTGCGGATTCCTTAATGAACACAACTTTAAGTACAACTCTTCTGGGTCTCATCAAGGAATTTAAGAGTTATAATATACTCCTGAAATATCTTATAAGAGTACAAACTACAATGTGTCAGGTAAAACTTTTCCCCAATGCATTTTTCTTAAATCTGTATCTTGAAACCAAAAGATTTTTCGCCCATCTTCTGGGTTAACCAAGCTGGAACTCATAACAATTTACACTAGACAGACCAGTACATTTTAGACACTTAACAGTTATCTGACTTTATGCCTATTATTAGTTTTTGTTTTGAATGGTGTAGGGAAGAGTTAACATTTTTGTTGCACTTTTTTTTCTGTGTGTGAAAGGTTAAGGTTAATTTTTTCCATAGTTCTTGTCTGTGTAACGCCTAAGCAAGAAATAAGTAGACATGTATAATTTGTTTTGTTACAATTTAAATTTTTTAAATAAAAATTTGGTTGTTTGGAGAATCAGATGTATCCAAATTTCCATATCACAATAGTAATGAATTTAAACAAATCCAAAATAAAATATAACAAAATTAATTATCTGAATTTCAAATTGAATTTGAATTTGAAAATGTACTTAAACTTGATATTTTTTTATAAATTTAAATTTGAAATGGAAACATCCTGCAATAAGTACAGTAAGGTATACAAATAAAATAGCATGATGATTCATAGGCTGCTTCATTGAATATAATAGGATATAAAAGAAAAGAAAAGAATAAAACAGAATAGAATATAAAAGAACATAATAGAATAAAACAGTATAGTATAAAACAGAATATAATAATACAATAATATAATACAATATAAAAAAATATAATACAATATAAATAGATAAAAATATAATGAAATACAGATAATATTGTGGTCTTCTAAACCAACTCAGAATATATGAAACGAATCATTCTAACATATCAAATATGCAAAACTAACAAATGAATCTGAAACACAACTAAACACATTTTCCTTTGTGTATATCTCTAGAAATTAGTGGTGGGGGGTTGTCACTGGGACAGGAAGGTACAGATAGCAATAAAAACACTGTTGTATATTCTTCCTCTTCAGTACTCTACTGAAAACTTGTTTTACAATTGTATCTACAATACTGGAAACATTTCTCATCTCTTCCTATACTTACGGGTGTGTGAGTGAGATTCTTTTAATTAGGGCCAAAGATGGCAATGAGAGAATGAAAGAGGTGCCAACCCTTCCCCACTCAGTAAACACTAAATACAACTTTTTTGACTGGAGTTAGGCTATAGCAAGCTGACAGTTATAAACATGGCCACAGAAGTTGTTGACAATTTGAAAGATTTCAGATCTAAAAGATCCTATTAGGATTTGTTTTTTCCATAAGGAATGCTACAAGCTATACTAGTGAAGAGGAATCTTTTTGCTGCATCGTAACATCTCAACGTGGGCTGAAGCGTCTTGTTTTTAGCAATAACAATGTGGGCTTTGGAAAAAAAAGAGCAAAATGTATTATGTGATTGTTGTAGCCAGCCCAATTAAAAAAATAAAAATAAATAGTCAACCCAAAGATTCCAATATGTGTTAAATAGTCCAACAGCAAAATCTCCCTGCCATAATCCCAGACTCTACGCCTGTCCACCTAGTTTTAAGTATTCTTGCTCATAATTGCTTTTTTCGGATCCTTATGTGACACCCTTTATAATGTAAAATAAATTAAAAAATCAAACAAGACAGTTGAAACTCTATTACACTGGTCAAGTGTGCACAAAGGACCTCAAGCAAAAACATTTATGTGAAAATTCAGTTTTGGGTACACCAGACATTCAGTTGCTAAAATAGGCAAAACTTTTTCAAGCTGCATATACTAATACATTGTTGATCATTTTGTAGCCCTCCGATTCAGCTTCAAACACATCATCTTGTGATCCTCTTCAACCAACATCCTACCTGATTTTCAGCACCCAGCAGGAACTTGTAAATAATGTTTTCTCTCTTCTCAATGAGGATTGGAGCCTCCAGAATATGACCGAATGGCTCCAGGTTTTCCACATTATCATTCTTGACTTTTTCCATGCAATCAACGAAACACAACTTTCTCAACTACCCTTACACATTTCATGTGAACATTATCAGGCAATGTAAGTGATGTTTGATGACCTTTCAGCATACTCTTCTAGAACCGTTTATAATAAAATTACATCTTAACTCTTTTGCGCTTCCTCTCTCTCTATTGGTTACTATCCATTGTAATAAAAAGTCCTACAGATGTATTGCTAGACAGATTCAAGAACTGGGTTAAAAAGAGGGATAAGAAAAAGTATTTTCTGGAAAACTGGAAATTCTCTGTCTACTTCTGAAGTTTTAATTTCACTTCAGCACTCAATACTAGCGAAACTTGGTATAATATCCTAAGCTATGTAGGCAAAGGATTATGTTAACCATACTGTTTCAATGGCTGGAGTTTGGTTCACCAAACATAGGGGGTACTGCAATTGTTTGTTAACAGAAAAGCTGCAGACATCTCAATGCCTCTATTGAAAAGGCTTAATTGCATTAGATATGTTTCACTTGCCAAATAATTAATTTCTCAGTTATTGTCTGCATTTAAAATGGAGCATTATTATTATATTTTAGTCTTTTATATCTGCCTGCAGTCTAGCTTCAATGATGAAAATAAATTGGGCAAATGCAGTTTATGCAGTTAATTAATTCACAATGCAAACTTTATTCACTGACAAAACCATATCTGGTGTGAGTTGAGGCAATTAATCATTGGATATATGAAACTTCTCTCAACCTTATTTTTTAATTATCTTTTAATTTCTACAGAGTAAAGGAGTTAAATTCCATATTTTACAAACTTGATGAAGCTGAAATCAGCGCAATCTACATTTACTGCAAATCCTACTTAGTCATGCAGAAAGATTTTGCAGGTAAGTTTAATACAATAGCATTCTTAAAGGAAATATCTCCTGAGAATTTTTAAATACTTTCTGAGCTGCTGACCCAGAGCAAGTGGAAAGTCCTCATTTTACTTATTAAGCTTTTTAGGCAAAAAATAAATAATTTGTGTACATTTTTTGGAGTTTGTATTTAGACTAGTTTTATTTATTTCATTTAGTGTTATTTTTTCCCCATTTGTGCATTTGGTAACTGTTGGTTTATTTTTATTTCTTTACTTTTCTTACTGTTTGATTTTGATTTATGTTAAAAAAAAGGAAAATAAGAAGTTTTGGTAGGAAACAGCTCAAGGATAGTTGAAAAGAGCTTATGTAACACTCAAGAACCATTTAAAGCCCATTGTACCTTAAAACACAGCAAAATCAATTTTCGGCTTGATTTGCCCTCCATTGCATTGCGCCAAAATTTAAAAATGTCACCAAAATCAGTGCACTTGGAAGTGCAGTCCCTGTAAATCTGAGGGGTAGATCTGAAATGAGGGGATGCTCTGCTAATTTTATCTTCCAATCATGTGCAAGCATTTCCTTGCATGTCCCTCTTGGATCTACAGTGACTGCACTTCCAAGTGCATTTTTAGTGCAATTTCAAGTGCACTTTGCACTTGTAATTTGCACATGTAGTGAAAAGTGGATTTGCCTTTAGTAAATAACCCCCTTTGTCTTTGCCAACTGCATACTGGTTCCAGGTCAGGCTTCAGTATAAACAGCTGAGAGGTCAGCCAACAATCATTTCAAGAAGCAGATGAGCAATAGCAGCTTTGCGTTTCTCTCAATAATTGTTTCTTTTTAAAATAAATCTATTTTTGTATATATATTTTAAAGTTGAAGAGATAAGATACAATTCTAAAATGTGCATTCTTTGTTAAGGGTCGGCCTGTGAAGATAACAACACTGATACTGAGATGTGGAATGACAAGAACCTTGGTCATTTTTTCATTCGTTTCACATTGTCAGAACTTCGAGAGTTATATCCAGACTTTGACATGGTAGGTTCTCCTTAGTCAGTTTTTATTCCCAGTTACTGAACTGGCAATTGACAGTGAATGGCAAGGCATGCATAACCCAATCCAAACACCTTATGGTGTATTTCTTTCCCAATTCTTTTTTTCTTAAAAATAAATATTAGCAATTGGGCAGGATTTTCTAGACATGTGCACACTGAAATATTTTGTTTCAGAAATACATTTTCGTCCGAAAAATAAATGTATTTAGTTACTCCCGAAATTTGTTTTTATTTGTTTAGTTTTGGGGAAAAAAATCCATTAGTCCGAAAATCCAAATTAATTAAGGTTGAATCTGTTAATTGAAGGCTTATGGTGTCTGTTGAATGTACTAAGAAGATTCGACAAAGCAGCTAAACTGTACGACGCTGCAATCGTATATTTCCGGTCGAATGCTCTGTCTACAAGCTATAGTAGAATTCTAATGTTGTATGACTAGTAGTAATTATATTTATTAATTATTACAAGTCAACCAACATTAGAATTCTTCTATAGCCTATGGGCCAAGCATTTGACCATAAATTTCCACTTGTGGCGATTGTATGTTTTTAGCTGCTTCGTCTAAATCTTCATGTCTCTATAATATCGAATCTTATCTCTCTATGTGGAATCTTTTCTCTCTATGTCAAAACATCTTGGACTAATAGAGTTAGGTTAGGCACATTCAACCGCAGGTTCAATAGACACAGATCGCTATTGTCACCGGCATGGTGAATCCTCTATCTGTATCGAACTGTTGTCAATACGAAAAGAAAATAAAGCATTTTTTATGTGGGATCTTTCGGATTTTGGATTCTGCGCATTCATTATTGTTTGTTAAAACGAATGCGGAAATCCCTGAAATTTGGATGAAAATGCATTCGGACTAAAACGAATGCATATGTCTAGATTTTCTGGTCTTCCTGGTCACTTTGAAGACAAAAGCCAGCAACACACCCTTTGTCTTCCATCTTCAGACAAAGGCAATAAGATACTTAAAGCCAAGTTATTGACATCTTTTGAAGTCATACTGGTACAGTAGCTCATAAGACTAGTGCTTATGATGATTTCCAAGGGTCATGATAAGGGCATAAAGACATAATGGGTAATGCACTGGGCGCTGTAATAATGGAAATGTTAGGAATGCCTGGTTTAAACTTTGATTTTAAAGATTTGTATCCAATGTTTTATACTCTTTTGTTATCAGAGTGTGCTTCTGAAGGTCATTACTCCAAATGATGCTGCTGTGCTACTGATCAAGTCAGACGTCTTAACAAACAGCACCTTGTTAGGAGAAATCCTTAGTCTAATAAAACCAGAAGACGTCACAAACTACACAACCGCTATATACAAGGCAGCTGCACAGGTAAATAGAGCTATGTATAGGTAAAGAGCTAAATAAAACACAGTTTGCAGGTGCAGCATGCATTTCATAAAAATAAATGTATTTTGTTATAATTGATTGCATTTTTAGGCCCATTCGAACCTTCAGTTTAAATCAGCTAAATACATTCCAGGTGCATCAAAGCAAAGAAAGTGAAGTAATATACTTTAACATTTTTTAATGTATTATTTTTCTCTTTTAATGTAGGCTAATCTTTCAGAATCCCAAATAACCTTGATAAAAGAAATTTTCCTGAAATCCATTCTCATTAAACTGAGTGGCAGTGTCTCCCTTTATACGAGTGAAGAGTGGAAGATCTTGTTCCAAACTAACCTAGTTCTTCTCCTACCTTCCATCACACCATCTATAGTACAGTTATTGCCAACAAACCTCAGCTGCCCGTCATACCAAGAGATGTAAGTATATTGTACACTAAAGCTGGCCATACCTGGCTTAATCTGAGTGCACATTTTTCTTTAGGTTTATCAAAAGTAGATAGTATAAAGGTCTACCTAATCAATCCAGTGTAAAGTGTATATGGGGGCAAAATAAATAGAACATACTGTATGCAGTACACCTCTGCAATACATGCACATTACCCGTTGGTTTGTCTCTTTAAGAGCTCACACACAACTTCAAAAGAGGCAGCATTTTTCTCTTTTATTTTATTTGTTTACGGATCAGAACAATAAACACAGATGTGTGGTTTGCTATGGATCCATAAACACAGTGTCATAGAGATACATTTGCACTGCGTTCAGCTGTAAAATGGAAATAGAAAATCTGTGTCCATGGTCCTGTGTATGGACCATATTTTATGGTGTACCCATGTAAATGTTTATGTTACATGTACTTTGTTGGACTTTGCCTGCATCCTAACAACAAAGGACAAAGCTGACTATGTCCCTGCAATGAGGGAGCACTATGATTGATTGATTGATTGATTTAATGGATTTATAGTGCGCAAAATAATGACCCGTCAGGGCAGCAATACCTGTCTGCTTGCTAGCTATAAATAATTCTAGGCAGCTATAGTTGCCTGCAGCTTATATCAAGGAAGGAAGGTAAGGGTCTGGAACCACATGCATTCTAGCAACAAGGGACAGTAATTGCAAAAGCCATGGCTGTATTGACAATGAAGGATGCTGGGCAGTAATTGTTGACTTTACATAATTACATAGTAGGTAAGGTTGAAAAAAGACAACAGTCTATCCAGTTTAACCTGTGTAGGTGTACGTGTGTCAGTTTCGATAATCATTTCCCACATCCCTGTATATTATGTTCTTTAGGATGTACGTCCAAGGGTCTTTTAAAAAGACCAATACTCCCTGAATAAACTTTCCCTCATACTATATGCCGTATTTATCGGTGTATAACATGAAAATCTGGTGAAAATTGTGTGCATGTTAAAGGCCACTCATTCATTTCTGGCTGCCTCGGAGGGGACAGGGGTGGGGGTGGGACAAGTGCCGACAGATGGCAATAGTGAAGTTGCATTCATGGCAATGGGTAGGCTGCATTCATGGCACTTTGGGAGGCCGCATTCATGGCAATGGTGATGCTGCATTTATGACACTTGTAAGACTGCATTCATGGCAATGATGAGGCTGCATTTATGACACTTGTAAGACTGCATTCATGGCAATGATGAGGCTGCATTCATAGCGCTTGTGAGGCTGTATTCATAGCACTTGTGAGGCTGCATTCATGACAATGGGAAGGCTGCAGATGGGCAATGGTGAGGCTGCATTGATGGACAATTGGTGAGGCTGCATTAAGGGGCACTGACCCTTATTTTGCTTCACAGTTCTTTATTTAAAATTTAAGATTTTCTTGAAACTTCCCTCGTAAAGTAAAGGTGCGTGTTATACGCATGTTTGTGTTATATGCCGATAAATATGGTACTTATTGAAAGATCTAAAGGAGATTGTACTATCAGATGGCAATGTGTGTGATCAGCTTTAGTTCAGGGATGTAATCATCATAATTTTTGGGAACATAAAAGGATATAATTTAGACACTTGACTTATTGAGGGACATCTGTTACACCTGTCTTAACAATAGCATACCTCTCTTATTTTTTTCAGATTGAAAGGATTAAGCATGATTTATGGCCAGCTCACCTCTAATACTGCAGAAGCCATATATGACCTATTTATAAAGAAGTTCTTATATATGCAATCACAGAGAAATGGTATGGGTCCGTGTTTTGTTGAACAAATATAGGTTGCTGGTTTACTGTTGCAAATTTGCTGGCCACCAGCTCCTGCCATGCTGGACAAGGGCCCCTTCTCCCTTCTTCCTAGAATAAAGAACACACCCACCTGTTAAGGAGAAACTCCCCCATACTGTGCTCACTTTGTCTTGGCCTGAGGCTCCCCTTCTTGAATAAAAGAATGTCCACACCCACTTGAAGTCCAGCCATTTTCCCTATTTTCTCCTTGTGAGTCCTCTTGCTGTGGTCTGCACCTTGAGTCTCTCTCTCTTTTTGGGACTAGGCCTAGGAAGCTTTCTTCTCTTCACATTACAAATCTGCATAACATAAGTCAGGGGTAACGTGTTTCCATCCTACTTCTGGCCAGAATTCCAACCACACAAGGATGTTTAAAGGACACAGACTCCACTTAAAACTACTCCCAGAGTAAAGGTCTCTCTAAATGGGGTATTACCACCTGCTTACAGGTTAGAAACACTCCCAGAGTCAGGGTCTCTCTAAATGGGGTATTACCACCTGCTTACAGGTTAGAAACATAGAAAAGTGATTGAGTAGTACATCAAGTCTGCCCATTTTGTTTTGTTTTTGTTTTGTTTTTTTTGGGGGATTTTGTAAAAAGTATAGACCTATGTCTTTCCCAAGCATGTTTGAAGCCATATACTGTTGACTGTCTCACTACTAACTGGAAGTTTATTCCAAGCATTAGCTACCCTTTCAGTAAAATAATACTTTATAACCAAAAGTTATTTATTTTTGGTGTTTTTTTACTGTAAAAATAAACATATCACACTCTTTTATAGGGGTAGCTTGTGAAGCAATTGATATTAGAGCATGGATTAAGTTTAACTTGGCCCTCTTCTTCCGGCAAGCCTCTTTCTCAGACCTTATGGACGTCAATGCTGATTTTGTGAAGGTAATTAGTAATTCTCTGGACAATATTAAAGTAATGATAACATTCTGAAAGCTAAACTCTGGGTATAAACACTTTTCTCATTAGTCACAAATCATTTAAATTCACTTTGAGAGCACAAAATGCCCTTGTAACCCAGTTATTTCTTTGTAAAATTAGCAGTGACAGAATCATTGCTGTACATAGCCTGTGCAGAAAGCAGAGCTGTGGGAGGGGTCATGTAGCTCTACCCAATACAGACTGTCTGCAGAAAACTATTCAAGGCGGCAGATAAAAGACCAGTCACCTTGTGCAAGTATAGAGCAGTAATGACTGGTCTTTATTACAAGAAGCTCCTGCACATAATGCTCACTGGATTGCTGCACAGTATTGGAAGAAATGAACAAAGCACATCAATATTCATGACTTTTGTATTTTTGTATTTAGATAATGATTCCCCCCGGAGTTTAGCTTTCTAAAACTCATAAAACTGGTTGCATTCTTTATGGAGCATGTAAAGTTTAACTTTTTTTTTAATATATTCTATTCTTCTCTTTGACCACCTAGGTGTTAGAACCTACATCGCTTACTACATCTGAACTGGTTGACTTCACGTTCTTGGCTGACTACTTCCAAAACATGTCTGTGGTCACTTCCCTTGTCAATCAGGTGGACCAGCTGAGCAACTGTACATCTTTGTTGGCATATCTTCTCAGAGTTCACAGCTCCTCATGTCAAGTGAGTGTTGCATTTTCTTTATCAATTATGTCCTATTCGTCAAATAGGAGTATGTATTTCAGACCAATGGTCTACCTCTTCAAGAGCTATGAAGGTTGATAATCTAAAATTGCACATTAAATATGTCTTAGCATAGTGTAGGCACATAAGAAAATAACTGTAGAAATCAAGTCAAACTCTTAATTTATATTTTGTATTTACATATATAGTTATAATTTTGTGTAACTAAACACAACTGGCCCCTAAAACCTCTGAGAGCCCCACACACCCCAAAGCACCCACCCCCATGTTGAGGGCATGTAGCCTGGTATGGTCCAGGAGGGGGGTGCTCGCTCGCCACTCCTATCCTGACCTGCTGGGCTGCATGCTTGGATAAGGGTTTGGTATGAATTTTGGGGGTTGCCCTTAAAATCCATACCAGACCAAAGGGTCTGTTATCGTCTGAGGGGGGAACCCACGCCAGTTTTATTTTCCTTTTGGCAGGGGTTCCTCTTCATCCTCAGCAGACAAGTCGCACCACAAGTCTGATCATCGTGATCCAACTTCTTGTTGCGACTCCTCGTTCATGTAAGAACTACATTTCCCAGTATGCATTGCAGCACGCCCAGTAATTCACACCTCCTTGAAGTCTCTAACACGTAGAGAGCATCCTGCCGCACAGATGTAGTTCCCAGGAGGGGGTGAGCATGTCACTGACCACCGCAGTAAAACCTCCCTTCACGGTGGTGAGTAACAATCAGACAAGCAGGAAGTGAACAGAACAGAGAAGAAATAGAGCAACTTCTGAGCAAAAACGAACAATGAGGAAGTGAAAAAAGGAATGTCTGCAGGTAAAGGATGCTTATTATGAAAAAAAATGTTTTCCTTTACAACCCCTTTAATAACCTTAGTTAATCCTAATCAGCACTAAGAACCCTCTAAACCAGGGGTCTCAAAGTACCGGCCCGCGGGCCATTTACGGCCCGCAGGCCATTTACGGCCCACGGAATGGTAATAAATGGCCCGCAGGCAGGGCGGGTGCCGCGGAAGTGTAGATCGAGGTGCATGAAGAGTAGCGCAGGAAGCATCTGTCAGAGGTTCACTTCTCTCTCACGTCACGCTGCTACTCCCCCAGCGGCCCCTCCTCTCTTCTCGTCCATCCCTATTTGCTTGTGACATCATCTGAGATGGACGAGAAGAGGGGAGGGGCCACCGGGGAGTAGCAGCGTGACGTGAGAGAGAAGTGAACCTCTGACAGACGCTTCCTGCACTGCTCTGCATCTGAAGAAAACAACAAGTAAACTCTGACCTTTGCCCTGATGTGCTCTGATGTGCTCTAATGTGCCCTGATGTGCTCTGATGTGCCCTGATGTGCTCTAATGTGCCCTGATGTGCCCTGATGTGCTCTGATGTGCGCTGATGTGCTCTGATGTGCCCTGATGTGCTCTCATGTGCCCTGATGTGCTCTCATGTGCCCTGATGTGCCCTGATGTGGCCTGATGTGCTCTCATTGTGCCCCATGTGCCCTGATGTGCCATGTGCCCCATGTACACTGATGTGCCATGTGCCTCACGTACCCTGATGTGCCTCACGTACCCTGATGTCCTGGGCTCTGTACATCAGGGTACCCTGTGCCCTGTACCCTGTACTGATGTGCTGTGCCTGATGTGCCCTGGTGTACCCTGATGTGCCCTAGTGTACCCTGATGTGCGCCATGTACCCTGATGTGCGCCATGTACCCTGATGTGTTGGGCTTTTTACCCTGATGTGCTGTTTCATGTGCCCTGTACCCTGATGTGCCATGTGCCCTGTCCTGATGTGCCATGTGCCTTGTCCTGCTATGTCCTGTCCTGATGTGCCATACCCTGATGTGGCCTGTTGTGCTGTACCCTGTTGTGCTCTGATGTGCTGGGCTCTGTACCCTGATGTGCTGTGCCCTGTGCCCTGATGTGCTGTGCCCTGTGCCCTAATGTGCTGTGCCCTGTGCCCTGATGTGCTGTGCGCTGTGCCCTGATGTGCTGTGCGCTGTGCCCTAATGTGCTGTGCCCTGATGTGCGCTGTGCCCTGCTGTGCGCTGTGCCCTGATGTGCGCTGTGCCCTGATGGGCAGTGTAGTGGTCTGTCGGCAGTGTAGTGGTCTGTCGGCAGCAGGGCCGCTGATAGGGGGGACCACCAGCCCTCCTGTAGGGGGCCCGGGCAAACAGGGGGGCCTGGACAGCAGAGGGAATCATTGTGGTTGGAATGGAGGGGCAATTACAGAATTACTTTCCCCTGCACCGACCCCCCTCCCTGTTCTGCCTGCTTCTGATCTCTCCTCTGTGCCCCCTGTCACTGTGCTGCCCAACCTCAGCACTGCTGGCTTACCTATCTCTTAAAAAAAAATTGTAAAATAAAATACATTTTAACATTCTTTAAAAAATTACACAAAGAAAAAGTTTAAAGATTTTTAAAAACTATTTAAAAAAGGGCAAATTCACATAGGTTTTCCCTTATGTTGCATCCGCTAATAATGATTTTAGTGTATTTGTTTGTGAAAATATTGTTTTGCTATATTTCGGGGGGGGGGGCCTGGGGGCCCTGTCAGGTAGGCTGTATGGGGCCCCGTGATTTCTAACAGCAGCGCTGGTCGGCAGTGTAGTGGTCTGTCGGCAGTGTAGTGGTCTGTCGGCACCAGTGCTGGGGGGTTAATAATACGTTCGCTGACACCAGTACTGTTTTTGAAGTTTGAAAGTTTGCATGCGGCCCCCCATGGGATATGAAAACTTGTCTTGCGTCCCTCATGTAATTTGAGTTTGAGACCCCTGCTCTAAACCATTAATATTTGAACTTTTTTTAAATTTCATTAGTTCCTCCAAGTTGAAAAAAAAATGTTATTCCATTTTCAAAATCTTTGAGAGGTATTGTATGAGAAATGTAATTTTAGTGTCATTATACAGTGTAAACAGGATAAATTATAGAATAATATGTAAACTTTTTGTCTATAGTAACACTAATTTCTTTTCAAACTAACAATGTTTAATGTAGAAAAAAGTGCGTTTTGACAAGTGCACGCATTAGACCTATGTAAATGCAGAATTCTAAAACTCCTACGTAATGTATTTTTTAGGACACATTCCAGAAGAACGACTCTTGTGTTGCACAGTCAGTTATAACTGACCTCAGTGTCAAAACTCAGGATGACATTATCAGCAGCATATTTGTTCTATTGAACCATGACCAGATTTGCCTCAACACCTCCGGCTGGCTTCAAGCATTTAGCCTTATCCTCAACAGTTTCTCAGTTACCCCGAATGAATCTGAGCTTTCTGATCTTCCTCTAGATGTGAGCTGCCAAGAATACCAAGCTATGTGGGTAACAATAAGAAGAAAATATAAACTCAGCTGTTGAGTAATACTGTCACCAATGATACTTGTCTAATTGTGTTTTTCTTTTGTGGTCACCAATAGACTGGAAGACCTGAGTCATATTTACAACAGACTGAATGACTTGGAAAAAGAATCCATCTTTAACTACTGTAAGCGGTTCCTTACTCAACAGAAAAAGACTACAGGTAAGAGATTCCTCTTAGGTGTTTATTTTTCAAATGGATCAGTCAACATTTTTGTATTTCTGAAAAAAGTTGTGCACTGAATTGAGAAGGAGTCATCCTCTGCCAAGTTAGGGGCATAGAAAAGAATGGATTGAAGAAAAACGTTGCTGGAGTGGCTCTTTTTCATGGTCAGATGCTGCCCTGTTGGTTCCACTTTACTGACCTACCATGCATTGTATTGCTCTTTGTCTTAGTACAGGGGCAGTCAACATGGTAGAGGCATGACTTCCTGATGAAAGGTGATCTGATGACAGGTGATGGTATACTGAAGAAACCGCAGAAGATGTGGAAGCACACATCTACAGGACTAAAACAGAAGTCTGGTTAAATGCTAACTAAGCTTAAAGCGGAGTTCCACACAAAAGTGGAAACTCTGCCTATCTGCCTCCTCCTATCCTCCGGTGCTATATATGGCACATTTCAGGGGGTCAGGTACCTCTTTTAGACAGATACCTGCTTCCTCTTCTGGGTGATCTCGGCACGGTGAGATCACTAAGGCCTCGTACACACGATCAAATCTGTCCGCTGGAAACGGTCCGCTGGACCGTTTCAGCAGACAGATTCGATCGTGTGTACGGCCGAGCCGACGGATTTGGCCACCCGACAGATTTCAAAGCATGCTTTGAAATCTATCGGGTGGGAATCCGTCCGCCCGACATGTCTGCTGGTTAGTACACTTACCAGCAGACATGTCGTCCCGCACCGCCGCCGCACCGCCACCGAATGGATTCGGCGCATGCGCGGAAGTGTTTTACTTCCTGGTGCGGTGACGTGGCGGCGTCAACGTCACCGCCACGTCACCTACACGTCAGCGCGCTCTCTGCTGGTGGGGATTTTGGTTTGCTCGTGTGTACACGCGAGCAAACCAAAATCACAGCAGACAGATTTGTTCAAATCTGTCGGACGGACAGATTTGAACAAATCTGTCTGCTCGTGTGTACGAGGCCTTAGGAGTTCGACCCCCTTCCTCCTTCCCCCATCGCCGGGTCATTTAAAAATGCACAGCGCACTTCGTGCATGCACAGTAGAGAAGGCTTCACTGTCGGTTTCCCTTAGAAGCAATGGCAGTGGCAGCACCTGAGAGCCAATGGAAAAATCGCCTAGGATGCTTACATTGCGGAATCCCTGGACAGGTAAGTGTCCCAGTATTTGTAGCTGCTGACTTTTATTTTTTTCTAAATGAGGCTGGACCTCTTCTTTAAATCTACTCCCACCACCATTCTAAGTCTATTCTAACTTCCCTGCAAAGGAAAAATGCCTATTCCTACTTAATCTAAAGGTGCTATAGTCCAGTCACATGATTGTGTCTTAGCACCGCCGGCTTCTTTGAAGAGGAAGTGCAGGCAACAACAAACAGTAAGTCTATGGGTGAACTCACTGCCCAGGCTCCGCAGCTGTTGTCAGCAATCTCTCCTCTTCACTGAAGTTGGCAGCTGAAGAGATCACATGACCGGACCTCCGGAACTCCAAATAGGTAAGTATAGAAATAATTCCTTTACAGGTTAGTTAAAATAGGTCTTAGGCCTCGTACACACGATGAGATATGTCCGCTCAAACTTGTCCGACGGACAGTTTAGAGCGGACATGTCTCATCGGATTTCGGTCCGATGGCGTGTACACACCATCGGATCAAAAACCCCGCCGGCAGACAGCGTGGTGACGTGGCGGTGACGTTGACGCCGCCACGTCGCCGCACCAGGAAGTAAACACTTCCGCGCGCATGTGTCGGATCCATTCACAGGATACGACGCATGTGCGGGAAGATATGTCCGCTGGTTTGCCGTACTAACCAGCGGACATATCCGACGGACAGGTTTGTAGCGGACAAATTTCAAAGCATGCTTTGAAATTTGTCCGATGGACAAACCTGTCCGCTAGCCCGTACACACGATTGGATTTGTCTGCTATAACGGTCCATCGGACCGTTTTCAGCGGACAAATTTGATCGTGTGTACGCGGCCTTAGAGATTGGGTGGTGGGAGTAGATTTAAGCTTAGTTTGCTTTTTATTGGACTTCCACTTTAATGAAACAGATTCTAGGAGATCCTTGCAATTCAGGTCCTCAGGTACAGCTTCCTCTCCAGCAAGGAGAACAATGAGCTGAACAGTCGTGACATCTTCATAATCTCACTCCAAATCATGTGCTACTAGCAGGCACAGACATTAAAAAAGGTTTTTACACATACATATACAACTTTGAGGATTGAGGTTCCTCCTCTGCAATTCAGGACAAAGGATACATTTTTCAGGGTACTACTAAGGCAGAACGTACATTTTTAAATGTCCCCCCAAATATAGTAAATCTTAATTTTTGAGTTTAGGTCTATTATTAAAGGAAATGTAAAACAGACAAAAAATTACAGATACTTATTTTCCACAATGATGTAGAATGATCAAGTTTTTGGGTGACAACAGAAGAGGTTATACCAACAAAACATATACCTGCTTCTTCTTCATTGAATGTTTTCTTTAAAAGTGCCAGGTCATCTTAAAGTGATTGTAAATGCATTTTTTTCAAATAACAAACATGTTATACTTACCAGTTCTGTGCAACGGTTTTGCACAGAACAGCCCTGATCCTCTTCTTCTTAGGTTCACATCCAGCCAAGTTCCCCATAGCAACTCATACATGCTCACTCCCGAGCCCCGCCCTGTGTGTCCATAAGGCCCCTTTCACACTGGGCGGATCCGCTTGCAGCTGTTCAGGTCTCCCAAAAAAACTGACAGGCGGAACCGAACGGTCTGCCCATGTGAAATGGGCCTAAGACACACATAGTTTGGCTCAGCCCCACCCCCACTCCCTCCTGTTATTGACAGCAGTGGGAGCCAATAGGAAAGGAAGTGAGCTAGGAGAGCTGCTGCTCCTGTGCACATCGCTGTATCAAGATCAGTTCCAGGTAAATATTAGGGGGGACTGAGAGGGGAGCAACACACTGAAGGCTTTTTACTTTCATGTATAGAATACATGAAGGTAAAAAGCTTCAGCCTTTAGAACCACTTTAAAGTTGGAGATGTACCATAAGCACGCAAATTACCATCAGAGAGTTTTAAAATAACCAGTGCTCTTACTGGCTATTGTATATGCTGAAAGTTTAAATACTATCTACAAAGATTCTTAAATAACTATATTGTATATTTCTTTATTGCACTTTTCAGGCTTTGCATGCACCCAAGATGTCATGGGAAGTGATGAGTGGATTTTTACATACGTTGGACCTTTTTTCACCAGTGGCAACTTCTTCAGTTTGCTAGACATAAATCCAAATTTAAATATAGTAAGTATTTTTTTTTTAATTGCAGATCACAGAATAAAATAAAAACTCTCTCTAATAATATCTAAAGACTCATTCACGGGCAATGACATAAACATGTTTATATGCATTTATAGGTCACATAAATGCAACTGCAATGATTTTAAATACCGTATTTATCGCGGTATAACGCGCTCCCGCGTATACCGCGCACCCCCAAAGTGCCCCCCAATCCTGTGGAAAAAAGTTATTTTGTACTTACAGTTTTGGTGTCTTGCGCGGCGTCCATCGGCGGCCTCGTCGGGTTCGGCGTCCTTCTGCGGCTTCGGGTGTCCTTCTGCCGCGGGTCCGGTGTCCTCTTCAGCGGGTCCGGTGTCCTCTTCGGCGGGTCCGGTGTCCTCTTCGGCGGGTCCGGCGTCCTCTTCGGCGGGTCCAGGGTCCTCGCGGCGTCCTCGCGTCCTCCCCGCTCGTTTCCCGCGCCGAGTTTTGAATATTGCGCCAGCATATACTGAGCGCAGTACACTCGGGCAGGCTCGGCAACTTTCGCGCTCACGTCCTGTACGTCCAGGACGTGACCGCGGAAGAAGCCGAGACTGGCCGAATATACCCGAGTGTACTGCGCTCGGTATATGTCGGCGCAGTATTCAAAATTCGGCGCGGGAAAGCGGGTATCGGCATATATCGCGCACCCACGATTTTGCCCTGATTTTCAGGGCAAAAAAGTGCGCGATATACGCCGATAAATACGGTAGTATAATTTACACTGTACATTCGCCTGCTTTTAGGTACATTTTAGATATTTTCAGTTTAGTTGTGTTAAGAGAAGATTAGAGTTGAGCGGACACCTGGATGGTCAGGTTTGGGACCCAACTTGACCCGAAATTGACCCCGAACCCGAACCCCATTGAAGTCAATGGATACCCAGACTTTTGACTACTAAAATGTCTTTAAAAAACGAAAGGAAAGGGCTGGAGGGCTGCAAATGGCAGCAAAATGTCAGTAAGAGCATGTATACTCTGCAAATAAATGTGGATAGGGAAATAACTTAAAATAACATAAAAACAATAAAAATATAAATATTTGTGAAGTAGGACAGGCTCCTTTATATTTCTCTCCCTATAAAGCACAATCAGGAACCTCCCCCTAAATTATCTAATGCAGAGTATGTTACAGGAAAATATGCAGTTCTGGTGCAATATGCAGAGTATCTCACAGGAACATATGCAGTGCTGCTGCAATTAGATTTGTGAAGTAGGACTGACTTCTATCTGACTTCTATCTAATTCTCTCCCTATAAGCACAATCAGGAATCTTTTCCTACAGTAGCTAATGCTATGTAGATCACTGAGTATTGTAATTCGATTTCTGGGGCAAGACAATCCTATCTAAATCTCTCCCTGAGAGCAGCAGCAGGAGCCTTTCCCTGCCCTAGCTAAAGCAGAGTGACGAGCTGTGCTGTGTGCCTCTAGCTTATATAGAGGCTGGGTCACATGCTGCACTGGCCAATCACAGCCATGCCATTAGTAGGCATGGATGTGATGGCTTCTAGGTCACACAAGTTAAACAAATGCTGATTGGCTGCCCTGCAGTGCGCCGTTACATAGCCAAACACCGGACCCGAACCTGAATATACAGCAAATTGTTCGGGTTCGGGTCTGGGTCCAAAAAATCCAAAAGTCTGGTACGAACCCGAACTTTAAAATTTGGGTTCACTCAACCCTAGAGAAGATAGAATTGTATGCCTCTGGGGGCAGATTAGCACTCAAATGCATACATACAAAAAAACAAACACTAGTGCATTTTTATGTTTGTCACTTCCAGGAGTATTGGATGCCTGTGTGTCTTGCTGCATGATGTGGTTCCTTTCACTGACTCCTGTAACACTACTGTGATTTAATTTGCACGTATAAGCACTGTTTGTAATATTTTAATTAAGGCTGGGTTCACACTATCTTTGCATGCGGCTCAAAACAGGGGCCCGATGCGTTCTCATTCACTGTTGTGTCCGATTTCAGACCAAATTATGGGCTGAATTCGGACCTGAAATGGACCAAAAAGATACACAGGGTTCCTGTGCAAATTCGCACTGGAGCCACAGTGGAGATATGCGAACCAGCTTCATAGAGACCCGATCAAAATCTCCTGCTTTTACGAATTGGAATGCGGAGAACTCACATCCAATTTGCAATTGTGTGAACCCAGCCTTAAGGAATCAAAGTGAACTTAAAGGATTATTACACTAAATCTCGAATTTTCCCATATTTGTTTATAGGGTGCTGTACTAGATAACCTGACACCAAGCCAAGTGTCACAGATTTTGACACAACCTGAAGTGCTCTTGAACCTCACATTGTTGGAAAGTTTGGCACACCTGATGAAAAAGGAAAACTTTACTCACTATGTTAATATAATTCAAGAAACAATGGAAAAGGTATTGTAATACTTCAGCATATACAACTATTTTAATTATAATATCATTTACAGGAAACAGAACATAATGAAAAGGTCCTTTATTGGACTTTAAATTTCAGGAGGAGGAGTGGGCACCATGGTGACATCACAGTTCCGTTAAAGGGACTCCCAGAAGTGGTAAAGGATACCTGTCAAAGACAGGTAAACTGTCTCCCCTTCTTCAGAAAGGTGCCAATTGTGGCACCGGAGGGGAGAGGAATAAGATGAGCGGAAGTTCCACTTTTGGGTGGCTTTTATCCAGTTTTAGCTTCACTTTCTTTAGGCTTCATTGCAGGTATGATATATCCCAGGATGCACTGGGAAACCTAAAAGTGAACCTTTCCATCAAGATTTGATAGGACTTTTAATTTCCAAATATGTGTAGCACTGAGGAAATTAATATATTGAAAATAAATGCAACATTTATATAATATATAAAAGGCTATTCTGTGTCCCTTTTTACTGGACAATAGATTATACTTTTAGAAACAAAATAACATATATTTCTAGTTAATATAGTTTATAGTTAAAGGTTTGTGGACACTTGACCACAATACCTTGATGGGCTTTTTCGCCATCCTATTCCAAATCATATTTATGTTGCCACTAACTCCCCCTCCCCCGGTTTGTGGCTAATTAACCATGGGGCTGGAGAGAGAGGATTGAGCGGCAGAGGATTAGCAGAGCTGGGGGACCGGAGCAGGAGAAACTAGCAAAGTAGTGGGAGTAGAGTGGGGAGCAGAGAGAGAGAGGAGGAAGAGGAAACCAGAGGATCAGCAGAGCTGAGAGTTGATACTGAGCAGGGGATCAGCAGAGTT
Source organism: Rana kukunoris (assembly GCA_029574335.1). Classification (NCBI taxonomy): domain Eukaryota; kingdom Metazoa; phylum Chordata; class Amphibia; order Anura; family Ranidae; genus Rana; species Rana kukunoris. Next base: position 26,044,752 of record CM056054.1, read on the forward strand.
AGGGGTTACTACTAAGTGGGTCATCAGCAGAGCTTGGAGAACTACTGAGCAGGTGATATGCTGAATAAGGATACTAATAAGCTGGGGATCTACTGCACGAGGGTACCAATGAGCTAGGGATCTGCTAAACAGGGGTACTAATGAGCATTGAAACATCATCAAAGCATCATTGAAGCATCACCAAAGCATCAAAAACACATCAAAAAAGCATTTTGAAGCTGTATGCACGTTACTGTGTGTTGAAGTTGAAGCAAGTGTAAATGAGCCCTTAGGCGGCGTACACACGAGGGGATATGTCCGCTGAAAACGGTCCGATGGACCGTTTCAGCAGACATCTCCACTCGTGTGTATGGGCTAGCGGACAGATTTCTCCACCCGACAGATTTCAAAGCAAGCTTTGAAATCTATCCGGTGGAATCTGTCCGCCCGACATGTCTGCTGGTTAGTACACTTACCAGCAGACATGTCGGCCCCCACCGCCGCCGCGCCGCTGCCGAATGGATTCGGCGCATGCGCGGAAGTGTTTTACTTCCTGGTGCGGTGACGTGGCGGTGACGCGGCGGCGTCAACGTCACCGCCGCGTCACCGCGCCGTCCGGCGGCGGGGAATTTGATCCGATGGTGTGTACACGCCATCGGATCAAACTCCCGATCGGACATATCCGATGGAAATGGTCCGCGGACCGTTTTCATCGGATATGTCCGATCGTCTGTACGCTGCCTTAGGGGTCTAAATAAGGGATTGGCCAAACACCCTCTGATTCAGAAACTTGCGAACAGGCAAAAAATGTGTACGAACACGTGAACACCGTCAACATGACACGAACATAAAAAATCAAATGTGCTAATTTTAAAGGCTTATTTGCAAGTTATTGCCATAAAAAGTGTTTGGGGACCTGATTCCTGCCCCAGGAGACATTTATCAATCCCAAAAAAGTTTTAAAAACTGCAGTTTTTTCAGGAGCAGTGATTTTAATAATGCTTAAAGTGAAACAATAAAAATTAAATATCCCTTTAAATATCGTGCCTGGGCAGTCTCCTTAATCTGCCTGTACAGTAGAGCATCTTTTCTATGTTTGTAACAGTACCTCAGCAAATTTACATTTCTAAAGGAAACATTTTAATTTAAAACTGCTTGCAGTTGTAATGTATTGTCAAATCCCAGCAATATAGATACAAATCATTAAAAAAAACTGTGTGGGTTCCCCCCCAGTCCATTACCAGGCCCTTTGGATCTGGTATGAATATTAAGGCACCAAAATGTAAAAAAAATACACGGGGTCCCCTCAAAATCCATATTAAGCCCTTCAGGTCTGGTATGGATATTAAAGTGGAGGTTCACCTAAAAAAAAAAAATTTATTATTGCATTTAGGCTATTTAGTAGAATGAGAATCAGCATTTGTTTTTTAAAACAAAAAACAAAATTCTATATAGATGATCAACGCGGCTTCCGGGTATGGTCGTCAGGGCTGGGCGTTCCTAATTGATTGACAGGCATCCCGACCGACGCATACAGCACGTCACGAGTAGCTGAAAGAAGCCAAACGTCGATGTGCAGGCGCGGTATAGAGCCGCACTGACGTTCGGCTTCTTTCGGGTACTCGTGACGCGCTGTATGCATCGGTCAATCAATTAGGAGCGCCCAGTCCTGACGACCATACCCGGAAGCCACGTTGATCATCTATATAGAAAAAGGTATGTCCTGCTAGCATTTTTAAAAAACAAACGCCGATTCTCATTCTACTAAATAGCCTAAATGCAATGATAAAAAACATTTTTTAGGTGAACCTCCACTTTAAGGGGAACCCTGCACCAAAAAAATATGGCGTGGGGTCCCCCAAAATTCATACCAGAGACCTTATCTGAGCATGCAACCTGGCAGTCTGCAGAGCGCCCCCCCCCTCCTGAACCATACCAAGCCAAATGCCCTCAACATGTGGAGGGTGCTTTAGGTTCAACCCCAAAACTCCTTGTCCCCATGTTGATGGGGACAAGGGCCCCTGCCCCACAATACTTGCCCAGTGGTTATGGGGGTCTGTGGGCAGGGTCTTTAACAAGGGGTCACAAAGATCCAACTGGTGAACTGGTTTCCCTTAAAATCCATACCATTTTTTTTTTGGTGCAGGCTTTGCTTTAAAGAGCCAAAGAGCCTGGTAATGTACTGGGGGAACTTTTCAATGATTTTTATGTGTATTGCCGGGATCTGGCAATATATTACAGCCGCAAGCAGATTTAAATGATATTTTTTCCTTTACAAATGTAATTTTGCTACTCTCATTCATAACACTATGTACAGCCGATATGTAAGCAGCCTTGCATAGTGTAGGGCGTTGACTCCCCCCTGAGCTTTCCGTGGGCACTCGAAGCAACACAGGTAAATAGAAAAGATCAATCCTAAAAGACATTCAGCTTTGTTAAGAAGATATCTAAAAGCACGCTGTTTTGAGATACTCTGGCATATATGTTTGATTAGCATGCAAGCAATACTAGCTTTTATTTAAGTTTTTCACAAATCTCTAATTTTTACATGTAGGCAAGCCTGTCAGAGCAGCAAGTAACAACAATAAAGACAACACTCCTAGCTACCCAGCTCAGTGGTCTTCGGGTCGAGATCTATACTTATACAACGGAAGAATGGACGGTCTTGTTCCAGGACTACTTGTTTAATTTGACTGCATACTTCAACAAATCACTTCTTGAGTTCATTCCTCTGAATGTATCCTGCGCCTCCTACCAAGTAATGTAAGTACAAAGATAGCTAAGACAGAAAAAAAAATGTCTGTGGCTTTTGAAAACTTTGAATGCTTGGAAAATTAAAAGATTTACAAGGAAAGAATAAAAAGACAAATATTTAAGTCATAACCCCAGATTTTCTCAACTATTTTGTTTTCTGAAACAGAGTGAAAGTATTTAGCATTCAGTTTAGCTCGATGACAAATGGAACAAGAGAAGCAATCTATCAGTACTTCCTGAAACCATACTTGACAGCAAAAGCTTCCACTTCCGCAGGTATGTTTGCATGTCCCCTATTCTCTTGTGAGATGAAGGAGTTCCTTGTCCCTTCTTGTGGTGGAAAAAGTCTTACTTTCCTCTTCAACCTTGGAGCTGCTTTATATCACTTTGTTAAAAAAAATCTGTGTTTTCTTGTAGTTGTTTGTGATGCTGGAAGCTTCCAGAATTGGCGTGAAGTGAACTTTGGAGTCTTTTTCTACTTCTTCCAACTTGGAGAAATCTTAACACTCAATGAAAAGTTTACACCGGTAAGTCTAGTGCAAATAGAATGAAATTCATAGATTGACTGTAAAAGGGCTAAAGGAGGTCAATTAAAAAGGCTTACGATGAAGTAGGTAGGCCTTGGTCCCCTTGGGTTACTGCACGTACCTTCTTTGTATCATTAAAGGGGCATTGAAATATGTAGGCGACAACCTCGAATCATTGCAAATAAAGACCAAATTATGTTTCCAGAAATGGTAGCTACAAAGGCTTGAGGGAATAGAATAGGAAATATCAAAGGTGGCACCTTCACAAGAAATGAATAGAATGATTTCAAATGCAAATAAAATTTAAACTACTGTAGCCATCGTTTCCTGACAAGGAACATGTCACAATCCTTTTCTAGGATGAAGTGGATCCAGCGGACATAGCCTTATTTGTGACCAAAACTGAAGTTCTCTTCAATGAAACTTTGCTGGAAAAATTTCTAAGCTCTATTGCACCACAAAATATCTCAGTCTTCCTGCAATCGATCTCATCTGCAGCAACACAGGTAAATAGAAAAGATCAATCCTAAAAGACATTCAGCTTTGTTAAGAAGATATCTAGAAGCACGCTGTTTTGAGATACTCTGGTATATATGTTTGATTAGCATGCAAGCAATACTAGCTTTTATTTAAGTTTTTCACAAATCTCTAATTTTTACATGTAGGCAAGCCTGTCAGAGCAGCAAGTAACAACAATAAAGACAACACTCCTAGCTACCCAGCTCAGTGGTCTTCGGGTCGAGTTAAATACTTATACAACGGAAGAGTGGGCGGTCTTGTTCCAGGACTACTTGTTTAATTTGACTGCATACTTCAACAAATCACTTCTTGAGTTCATTCCTCTGAATGTATCCTGTGCCTCCTACCAAGTAATGTAAGTACAAAGATAGCTAAGACAGAAAAAAATGTCTGTGGCTCTTGAAAACATTGAATGCTTGGCAGAATGTAAAAAAAAAAGCCATAGACATTAACCAAATGTCTATGGCTCTTGAAAACATTGAATGCTTGGAAAATTAAAAGATTTACAAGGAAAGCATAAAAAGACAAATATTTAAGTCATAACCCCAGATTTTCTCAACTATTTTGTTTTCTGAAACAGAGTGAAAGTATTTAGCATTCAGTTTAGCACAATGACAAATGAAACAAGAGAAGCAATCTATCAGTACTTCCTGAAACCATACTTGACAGCAAAAGCTTCCACTTCCGCAGGTATGTTTGCATGTCCCCTATTCTCTTGTGAGATGAATGAGTTCCTTGTCCCTTCTTGTGGTGGAAAAAGTCTTACTTTCCTCTTCAACCTTGGAGCTGCTTTATATCACTTTGTTAAAAAAAATCTGTGTTTTCTTGTAGTTGTTTGTGATGCTGGAAGCTTCCAGAATTGGCGTGAAGTGAACTTTGGAGTCTTTTTCTACTTCTTCCAACTTGGAGAAATCTTAACACTCAATGAAAAGTTTACACCGGTAAGTCTAGTGCAAATAGAATGAAATTCATAGATTGACTGTAAAAGGGCTAAAGGAGGTCAATTAAAAAGGCTTACAATGAAGTAAGATGATTAACAGATATAGGTAGGCCTTGGTCACCTTAGGTTACTGCTTGTACCCTCTTTGTATCATTGAAGGGGCATTGAAATATGTAGGCGACAACCTCGAATCATTGCAAATAAAGACCAAATTATGTTTCCAGAATTGGTAGCTACAAAGGCTTGAGGGAATATAATAGGAAATATCAAAGGTGGCACCTTCACAAGAAATGAATAGAATGATTACAAATGCAAATAAAATGTAAACTACTGTAGCCATCGTTTCCTGACAAGGAACATGTCACAATCCTTTTCCAGGATGAAGTGGATCCAGCGGACATAGCCTTATTCGTGACCAAAACTGAAGTTCTCTTCAATGAAACTTTGCTGGAAAAATTCCTAAGCTCTATTGCACCACAAAATATCTCAGTCTTCCTGCAATCGATCTCATCTGCAGCAACACAGGTAAATAGAAAAGATCAATCCTAAAAGATATTCAGCTTTGTTAAGAAGATATCTAAAAGCACGCTGTTTTGAGATACTCTGGTATATATGTTTGATTAGCATGCAAGCAATACTAGCTTTTATTTAAGTTTTTCACAAATCTCTAATTTTTACATGTAGGCAAGCCTGTCAGAACAGCAAGTAACAACAATAAAGACAACACTCCTAGCTACCCAGCTCAGTGGTCTTCGGGTCGAGTTAAATACTTATACAACGGAAGAGTGGACGGTCTTGTTCCAGGACTACTTGTTTAATTTGACTGCATACTTCAACAAATCACTTCTTGAGTTCATTCCTCTGAATGTATCCTGCGCCTCCTACCAAGTAATGTAAGTACAAAGATAGCTAAGACAGAAAAAAAATGTCTGTGGCTCTTGAAAACTTTGAATGCTTGGCAGAATATATAAAAAAAAGCCCTAGACATTTACCAAATGTCTATGGCTCTTGAAAACATTGAATGCTTGGAAAATTAAAAGATTTACAACGAAAGCATAAAAAGACAAATATTTAAGTCATAACCCCAGATTTTCTCAACTATTTTGTTTTCTGAAACAGAGTGAAAGTATTTAGCATTCAGTTTAGCACAATGACAAATGAAACAAGAGAAGCAATCTATCAGTACTTCCTGAAACCATACTTGACAGCAAAAGCTTCCACTTCCGCAGGTATGTTTGCATGTCCCCTATTCTCTTGTGAGATGAATGGAGTTCCTTGTCCCTTCTTGTGGTGGAAAAAGTCTTACTTTCCTCTTCAACCTTGGAGCTGCTTTATATCACTTTGTTAAAAAAAATCTGTGTTTTCTTGTAGTTGTTTGTGATGCTGGAAGCTTCCAGAATTGGCGTGAAGTGAACTTTGGAGTCTTTTTCTACTTCTTCCAACTTGGAGAAATCTTAACACTCAATGAAAAGTTTACACCGGTAAGTCTAGTGCAAATAGAATGAAATTCATAGATTGACTGTAAAAGGGCTAAAGGAGGTCAATTAAAAAGGCTTACAATGAAGTACGATGATTAACAGATATAGGTAGGCCTTGGTCACCTTAGGTTACTGCTTGTACCCTCTTTGTATCATTGAAGGGGCATTGAAATATGTAGGCGACAACCTCGAATCATTGCAAATAAAGACCAAATTATGTTTCCAGAATTGGTAGCTACAAAGGCTTGAGGGAATAGAATAGGAAATATCAAAGGTGGCACCTTCACAAGAAAGGAATAGAATGATTACAAATGCAAATAAAATTTAAACTACTGTAGCCATCGTTTCCTGACAAGGAACATGTCACAATCCTTTTCCAGGATGAAGTGGATCCAGCGGACATAGCCTTATTTGTGACCAAAACTGAAGTTCTCGTTCAATGAAACTTTGCTGGAAAAATTCTAAGCTCTATTGCACCACAAAATATCTCAGTCTTCCTGCAATCGATCTCATCTGCAGCAACACAGGTAAATAGAAAAGATCAATCCTAAAAGACATTCAGCTTTGTTAAGAAGATATCTAAAAGCACGCTGTTTTGAGATACTCTGGTATATATGTTTGATTAGCATGCAAGCAATACTAGCTTTTATTTAAGTTTTTTCACAAATCTCTAATTTTTACATGTAGGCAAGCCTGTCAGAACAGCAAGTAACAACAATAAAGACAACACTCCTAGCTACCCAGCTCAGTGGTCTTCGGGTCGAGTTCTATACTTATACAACGGAAGAGTGGACGGTCTTGTTCCAGGACTACTTGTTTAATTTGACTGCATACTTCAACAAATCACTTCTTGAGTTCATTCCTCTGAATGTATCCTGCGCCTCCTACCAAGTAATGTAAGTACAAAGATAGCTAAGACAGAAAAAAAATGTCTGTGGCTCTTGAAAACTTTGAATGCTTGGCAGAATATAAAAAAAAAAGCCCTAGACATTAACCAAATGTCTATGGCTCCTGAAAACATTGAATGCTTGGAAAATTAAAAGATTTACAACGAAAGCATAAAAAGACAAATATTTAAGTCATAACCCCAGATTTTCTCAACTATTTTGTTTTCTGAAACAGAGTGAAAGTATTTAGCATTCAGTTTAGCACAATGACAAATGAAACAAGAGAAGCAATCTATCAGTACTTCCTGAAACCATACTTGACAGCAAAAGCTTCCACTTCCGCAGGTATGTTTGCATGTCCCCTATTCTCTTGTGAGATGAATGAGTTCCTTGTCCCTTCTTGTGGTGGAAAAAGTCTTACTTTCCTCTTCAACCTTGGAGCTGCTTTATATCACTTTGTTAAAAAAATCTGTGTTTTCTTGTAGTTGTTTGTGATGCTGGAAGCTTCCAGAATTGGCGTGAAGTGAACTTTGGAGTCTTTTTCTACTTCTTCCAACTTGGAGAAATCTTAACACTCAATGAAAAGTTTACACCGGTAAGTCCAGTGCAAATAAAATGAAATTCATAGATTGACTGTAAAAGGGCTAAAGGAGGTCAATTAAAAAGGCTTACAATGAAGTAAGATGATTAACAGATATAGGTAGGCCTTGGTCCCCTTAGGTTACTGCACGTACCTTCTTTGTATCATTAAAGGGACATTGAAATATGTAGACGACAACCTTGAATCATTGCAAATAAAGACCAAATTATGTTTCCAGAATTGGTAGCTACAAAGGCTTGAGGGAATAGAATAGGAAATATCAAAGGTGGCATCTTCACAAGAAATGAATAGAATGATTACAAATGCAAATAAAATTTAAACTACTGTAGCCATCGTTTCCTGACAAGGAACATGTCACAATCCTTTTCCAGGATGAAGTGGATCCAGCGGACATAGCCTTATTTGTGACCAAAACTGAAGTTCTCGTCAATGAAACTTTGCTGGAAAAATTTCTAAGCACTATTGCACCACAAAATATCTCAGTCTTCCTGCAATCGATCTCATCTGCAGCAACACAGGTAAATAGAAAAGATCAATCCTAAAAGACATTCAGCTTTGTTAAGAAGATATCTAAAAGCACGCTGTTTTGAGATACTCTGGTATATATGTTTGATTAGCATGCAAGCAATACTAGCTTTTATTTACGTTTTTCACAAATCTCTAATTTTTACATGTAGGCAAGCCTGTCAGAGCAGCAAGTAACAACAATAAAGACAACACTCCTAGCTACCCAGCTCAGTGGTCTTCGGGTCGAGTTCTATACTTATACAACGGAAGAGTGGACGGTCTTGTTCCAGGACTACTTGTTTAATTTGACTGCATACTTCAACAAATCACTTCTTGAGTTCATTCCTCTGAATGTATCCTGTGCCTCCTACCAAGTAATGTAAGTACAAAGATAGCTAAGACAGAAAAAAAATGTCTGTGGCTCTTGAAAACTTTGAATGCTTGGCAGAATAAAAAAAAAAAAAGCCATAGACATTCACCAAATGTCTATGGCTCTTGAAAACATTGAATGCTTGGAAAATTAAAAGATTTACAACGAAAGCATAAAAAGACAAATATTTAAGTCATAACCCCAGATTTTCTCAACTATTTTGTTTTCTGAAACAGAGTGAAAGTATTTAGCATTCAGTTTAGCTCGATGACAAATGAAACAAGAGAAGCAATCTATCAGTACTTCCTGAAACCATACTTGACAGCAAAAGCTTCCACTTCCGCAGGTATGTTTGCATGTCCCCTATTCTCTTGTGAGATGAATGAGTTCCTTGTCCCTTCTTGTGGTGGAAAAAGTCTTACTTTCCTCTTCAACCTTGGAGCTGCTTTATATCACTTTGTTAAAAAAATCTGTGTTTTCTTGTAGTTGTTTGTGATGCTGGAAGCTTCCAGAATTGGCGTGAAGTGAACTTTGGAGTCTTTTTCTACTTCTTCCAACTTGGAGAAATCTTAACACTCAATGAAAAGTTTACACCGGTAAGTCTAGTGCAAATAGAATGAAATTCATAGATTGACTGTAAAAGGGCTAAAGGAGGTCAATTAAAAAGGCTTACGATGAAGTAGGTAGGCCTTGGTCCCCTTGGGTTACTGCACGTACCTTCTTTGTATCATTAAAGGGGCATTGAAATATGTAGACGACAACCTCGAATCATTGCAAATAAAGACCAAATTATGTTTCCAGAATTGGTAGCTACAAAGGCTTGAGGGAATAGAATAGGAAATATCAAAGGTGGCACCTTCACAAGAAAGGAATAGAATGATTACAAATGCAAATAAAATTTAAACTACTGTAGCCATCGTTTCCTGACAAGGAACATGTCACAATCCTTTTCCAGGATGAAGTGGATCCAGCGGACATAGCCTTATTTGTGACCAAAACTGAAGTTCTCGTCAATGAAACTTTGCTGGAAAAATTTCTAAGCTCTATTGCACCACAAAATATCTCAGTCTTCCTGCAATCGATCTCATCTGCAGCAACACAGGTAAATAGAAAAGATCAATCCTAAAAGAAATTCAGCTTTGTTAAGAAGATATCTAAAAGCACGCAGTTTTGAGATACTCTGGCATATATGTTTGATTAGCATGCAAGCAATACTAGCTTTTATTTAAGTTTTTTTACAAATCTCTAATTTTTACATGTAGGCAAGCCTGTCAGAACAGCAAGTAACAACAATAAAGACAACACTCCTAGCTACCCAGCTCAGTGGTCTTCGGGTCGAGTTCTATACTTATACAACGGAAGAATGGACGGTCTTGTTCCAGGACTACTTGTTTAATTTGACTGCATACTTCAACAAATCACTTCTTGAGTTCATTCCTCTAAATGTATCCTGCGCCTCCTACCAAGTAATGTAAGTACAAAGATAGCTAAGACAGAAAAAAAATGTCTGTGGCTCTTGAAAACTTTGAATGCTTGGCAGAATATAAAAAAAAAAAGCCCTAGACATTAACCAAATGTCTATGGCTCCTGAAAACATTGAATGCTTGGAAAATTAAAAGATTTACAACGAAAGCATAAAAAGACAAATATTTAAGTCATAACCCCAGATTTTCTCAACTATTTTGTTTTCTGAAACAGAGTGAAAGTATTTAGCATTCAGTTTAGCACAATGACAAATGAAACAAGAGAAGCAATCTATCAGTACTTCCTGAAACCATACTTGACAGCAAAAGCTTCCACTTCCGCAGGTATGTTTGCATGTCCCCTATTCTCTTGTGAGATGAATGAGTTCCTTGTCCCTTCTTGTGGTGGAAAAAGTCTTACTTTCCTCTTCAAACTTGGAGCTGCTTTATATCACTTTGTTTAAAAAAATCTGTGTTTTCTTGTAGTTGTTTGTGATGCTGGAAGCTTCCAGAATTGGCGTGAAGTGAACTTTGGAGTCTTTTTCTACTTCTTCCAACTTGGAGAAATCTTAACACTCAATGAAAAGTTTACACCGGTAAGTCTAGTGCAAATAGAATGAAATTCATAGATTGACTGTAAAAGGGCTAAAGGAGGTCAATTAAAAAGGCTTACAATGAAGTAATATGATTAACAGATATAGGTAGGCCTTGGTCACCTTAGGTTACTGCTTGTACCTTCTTTGTATCATTGAAGGGGCATTGAAATATGTAGACGACAACCTCGAATCATTGCAAATAAAGACCAAATTATGTTTCCAGAATTGGTAGCTACAAAGGCTTGAGGGAATAGAATAGGAAATATCAAAGGTAGCATCTTCACAAGAAATGAATAGAATGATTACAAATGCAAATAAAATTTAAACAACTGTAGCCATCGTTTCCTGACAAGGAACATGTCACAATCCTTTTCCAGGATGAAGTGGATCCAGCGGACATAGCCCTATTTGTGACCAAAACTGAAGTTCTCTTCAATGAAACTTTGCTAGAAAAATTTCTAAGCTCTATTGCACCACAAAATATCTCAGTCTTCCTGCAATCGATCTCATCTGCAGCAACACAGGTAAATTGAAAAGATCAATCCTAAAAGACATTCAGCTTTGTTAAGAAGATATCTAAAAGCACACTGTTTTGAGATACTCTGGCATATATGTTTGATTAGCATGCAAGCAATACTAGCTTTTATTTAAGTTTTTTACAAATCTCTAATTTTTACATGTAGGCAAGCCTGTCAGAACAGCAAGTAACAACAATAAAGACAACACTCCTAGCTACCCAGCTCAGTGGTCTTCGGGTCGAGTTCTATACTTATACAACGGAAGAATGGACGGTCTTGTTCCAGGACTACTTGTTTAATTTGACTGCATACTTCAACAAATCACTTCTTGAGTTCATTCCTCTGAATGTATCCTGCGCCTCCTACCAAGTAATGTAAGTACAAAGATAGCTAAGACAGAAAAAAATGTCTGTGGCTCTTGAAAACTTTGAATGCTTGGCAGAATAAAAAAATAAAAAAGCCATAGACATTCACCAAATGTCTATGGCTCTTGAAAACATTGAATGCTTGGAAACTAAAAGATTTACAAGGAAAGCATAAAAAGACAAATATTTAAGTCATAACCCCAGATTTTCTCAACTATTTTGTTTTCTGAAACAGAGTGAAAGTATTTAGCATTCAGTTTAGCTCGATGACAAATGAAACAAGAGAAGCAATCTATCAGTACTTCTTGAAACCATACTTGACAGCAAAAGCTTCCACTTCCGCAGGTATGTTTGCATATCCCCTATTCTCTTGTGAGATGAATGAGTTCCTTGTCCCTTCTTGTGGTGGAAAAAGTCTTACTTTCCTCTTCAACCTTGGAGCTGCTTTATATCACTTTGTTGAAAAAATCTGTGTTTTCTTGTAGTTGTTTGTGATGCTGGAAGCTTCCAGAATTGGCGTGAAGTGAACTTTGGAGTCTTTTTCTACTTCTTCCAACTTGGAGAAATCTTAACACTCAATGAAAAGTTTACACCGGTAAGTCTAGTGCGAATAGAATGAAATTCATAGATTGACTGTAAAAGGGCTAAAGGAGGTCAATTAAAAAGGCTTACAATGAAGTAATATGATTAACAGATATAGGTAGGCCTTGGTCACCTTAGGTTACTGCTTGTACCTTCTTTGTATCATTGAAGGGGCATTGAAATATGTAGACGACAACCTCGAATCATTGCAAATAAAGACCAAATTATGTTTCCAGAATTGGTAGTTACAAAGGCTTGAGGGAATAGAATAGGAAATATCAAAGGTGGCATCTTCACAAGAAATGAATAGAATGATTACAAATGCAAATAAAATGTAAACTACTGTAGCCATCGTTTCCTGACAAGGAACATGTCACAATCCTTTTCCAGGATGAAGTGGATCCAGCGGACATAGCCTTATTTGTGACCAAAACTGAAGTTCTCGTCAATGAAACTTTGCTGGAAAAATTTCTAAGCTCTATTGCACCACAAAATATCTCAGTCTTCCTGCAATCGATCTCATCTGCAGCAACACAGGTAAATAGAAAAGATCAATCCTAAAAGACATTCAGCTTTGTTAAGAAGATATCTAAAAGCACGCTGTTTTGAGATACTCTGGCATATATGTTTGATTAGCATGCAAGCAATACTAGCTTTTATTTACGTTTTTTACAAATCTCTAATTTTTACATGTAGGCAAGCCTGTCAGAGCAGCAAGTAACAACAATAAAGACAACACTCCTAGCTACCCAGCTCAGTGGTCTTCGGGTCGAGTTCTATACTTATACAACGGAAGAGTGGACGGTCTTGTTCCAGGACTACTTGTTTAATTTGACTGCATACTTCAACAAATCACTTCTTGAGTTCATTCCTCTGAATGTATCCTGCGCCTCCTACCAAGTAATGTAAGTACAAAGATAGCTAGGACAGAAAAAAAATGTCTGTGGCTCTTGAAAACTTTGAATGCTTGGCAGAATATATAAAAAAAAAGCCCTAGACATTAACCAAATGTCTATGGCTCTTGAAAACATTGAATGCTTGGAAAATTAAAAGATTTACAACGAAAGCATAAAAAGACAAATATTTAAGTCATAACCCCAGATTTTCTCAACTATTTTGTTTTCTGAAACAGAGTGAAAGTATTTAGCATTCAGTTTAGCACGATGACAAATGAAACAAGAGAAGCAATCTATCAGTACTTCCTGAAACCATACTTGACAGCAAAAGCTTCCACTTCCGCAGGTATGTTTGCATGTCCCCTATTCTCTTGTGAGATGAATGAGTTCCTTGTCCCTTCTTGTGGTGGAAAAAGTCTTACTTTCCTCTTCAACCTTGGAGCTGCTTTATATCACTTTGTTGAAAAAATCTGTGTTTTCTTGTAGTTGTTTGTGATGCTGGAAGCTTCCAGAATTGGCGTGAAGTGAACTTTGGAGTCTTTTTCTACTTCTTCCAACTTGGAGAAATCTTAACACTCAATGAAAAGTTTACACCGGTAAGTCTAGTGCAAATAGAATGAAATTCATAGATTGACTGTAAAAGGGCTAAAGGAGGTCAATTAAAAAGGCTTACAATGAAGTAATATGATTAACAGATATAGGTAGGCCTTGGTCACCTTAGGTTACTGCTTGTACCTTCTTTGTATCATTGAAGGGGCATTGAAATATGAAGACGACAACCTCGAATCATTGCAAATAAAGACCAAATTATGTTTCCAGAATTGGTAGCTACAAAGGCTTGAGGGAATAGAATAGGAAATACCAAAGGTGGCATCTTCACAAGAAATTAATAGAATGATTACAAATGCAAATACAATTTAAATTACTGTAGCCATCGTTTCCTGACAAGGAACATGTCACAATCCTTTTCCAGGATGAAGTGGATCCAGCGGACATAGCCTTATTTGTGACCAAAACTGAAGTTCTCGTCAATGAAACTTTGCTGGAAAAATTTCTAAGCTCTATTGCACCACAAAATATCTCAGTCTTCCTGCAATCGATCTCATCCGCAGCAACACAGGTAAATAGAAAAGATCAATCCTAAAGGACATTCAGCTTTGTTAAGAAGATATCTAAAAGCACGCTGTTTTGAGATACTCTGGCATATATGTTTGATTAGCATGCAAGCAATACTAGCTTTTATTTAAGCTTTTTACAAATCTCAAATTTTTACATGTAGGCAAGCCTGTCAGAACAGCAAGTAACAACAATAAAGACAACACTCCTAGCTACCCAGCTCAGTGGTCTTCGGGTCGAGTTCTATACTTATACAACGGAAGAATGGACGGTCTTGTTCCAGGACTACTTGTTTAATTTGACTGCATACTTCAACAAATCACTTCTTGAGTTCATTCCTCTGAATGTATCCTGCGCCTCCTACCAAGTAATGTAAGTACAAAGATAGCTAAGACAGAAAAAAAATGTCTGTGGCTCTTGAAAACTTTGAATGCTTGGCAGAATGTAAAAAAAAAAGCCCTAGACATTAACCAAATGTCTATGGCTCTTGAAAACATTGAATGCTTGGAAAATTAAAAGATTTACAACGAAAGCATAAAAAGACAAATATTTAAGTCATAACCCCAGATTTTCTCAACTATTTTGTTTTCTGAAACAGAGTGAAAGTATTTAGCATTCAGTTTAGCACGATGACAAATGAAACAAGAGAAGCAATCTATCAGTACTTCCTGAAACCATACTTGACAGCAAAAGCTTCCACTTCCGCAGGTATGTTTGCATGTCCCCTATTCTCTTGTGAGATGAATGAGTTCCTTGTCCCTTCTTGTGGTGGAAAAAGTCTTACTTTCCTCTTCAACCTTGGAGCTGCTTTATATCACTTTGTTAAAAAAAATCTGTGTTTTCTTGTAGTTGTTTGTGATGCTGGAAGCTTCCAGAATTGGCGTGAAGTGAACTTTGGAGTCTTTTTCTACTTCTTCCAACTTGGAGAAATCTTAACGCTCAATGAAAAGTTTACACCGGTAAGTCTGGTGCAAATAGAATGAAATTCATAGATTGACTGTAAAAGGGCTAAAGGAGGTCAATTAAAAAGGCTTACGATGAAGTAGGTAGGCCTTGGTCCCCTTGGGTTACTGCACGTACCTTCTTTGTATCATTGAAGGGGCATGGAAATATGTAGACGACAACCTCGAATCATTGCAAATAAAGATCAAATTATGTTTCCAGAATTGGTAGCTACAAAGGCTTGAGGGAATAGAATAGGAAATATCAAAGGTGGCACCTTCACAAGAAAGGAATAGAATGATTACAAATGCAAATAAAATTTAAACTACTGTAGCCATCGTTTCCTGACAAGGAACATGTCACAATCCTTTTCCAGGATGAAGTGGATCCAGCGGATATAGCCTTATTTGTGACCAAAACTGAAGTTCTCGTCAATGAAACTTTGCTGGAAAAATTTCTAAGCTCTATTGCACCACAAAATATCTCAGTCTTCCTGCAATCGATCTCATCTGCAGCAACACAGGTAAATAGAAAAGATCAATCCTAAAAGACATTCAGCTTTGTTAAGAAGATATCTAAAAGCACGCTGTTTTGAGATACTCTGGCATATATGTTTGATTAGCATGCAAGCAATACTAGCTTTTATTTAAGTTTTTTACAAATCTCTAATTTTTACATGTAGGCAAGCCTGTCAGAACAGCAAGTAACAACAATAAAGACAACACTCCTAGCTACCCAGCTCAGTGGTCTTCGGGTCGAGTTCTATACTTATACAACGGAAGAATGGACGGTCTTGTTCCAGGACTACTTGTTTAATTTGACTGCATACTTCAACAAATCACTTCTTGAGTTCATTCCTCTGAATGTATCCTGCGCCTCCTACCAAGTAATGTAAGTACAAAGATAGCTAAGACAGAAAAAAAATGTCTGTGGCTCTTGAAAACTTTGAATGCTTGGCAGAATAAAAAAATAAAAAAAGCCCTAGACATTAACCAAATGTCTATGGCTCTTGAAAACATTGAATGCTTGGAAAATTAAAAGATTTACAACGAAAGCATAAAAAGACAAATATTTAAGTCATAACCCCAGATTTTCTCAACTATTTTGTTTTCTGAAACAGAGTGAAAGTATTTAGCATTCAGTTTAGCACAATGACAAATGAAACAAGAGAAGCAATCTATCAGTACTTCCTGAAACCATACTTGACAGCAAAAGCTTCCACTTCCGCAGGTATGTTTGCATGTCCCCTATTCTCTTGTGAGATGAATGAGTTCCTTGTCCCTTCTTGTGGTGGAAAAAGTCTTACTTTCCTCTTCAACCTTGGAGCTGCTTTATATCACTTTGTTGAAAAAAATCTGTGTTTTCTTGTAGTTGTTTGTGATGCTGGAAGCTTCCAGAATTGGCGTGAAGTGAACTTTGGAGTCTTTTTCTACTTCTTCCAACTTGGAGAAATCTTAACACTCAATGAAAAGTTTACACCGGTAAGTCTAGTGCAAATAGAATGAAATTCATAGATTGACTGTAAAAGGGCTAAAGGAGGTCAATTAAAAAGGCTTACAATGAAGTAATATGATTAACAGATATAGGTAGGCCTTGGTCACCTTAGGTTACTGCTTGTACCTTCTTTGTATCATTGAAGGGGCATTGAAATATGTAGACGACAACCTCGAATCATTGCAAATAAAGACCAAATTATGTTTCCAGAATTGGTAGCTACAAAGGCTTGAGGGAATAGAATAGGAAATATCAAAGGTGGCATCTTCACAAGAAATTAATAGAATGATTACAAATGCAAATAAAATTTAAATTACTGTAGCCATCGTTTCCTGACAAGGAACATGTCACAATCCTTTTCCAGGATGAAGTGGATCCAGCGGACATAGCCTTATTTGTGACCAAAACTGAAGTTCTCGTCAATGAAACTTTGCTGGAAAAATTTCTAAGCTCTATTGCACCACAAAATATCTCAGTCTTCCTGCAATCGATCTCATCTGCAGCAACACAGGTAAATAGAAAAGATCAATCCTAAAAGACATTCAGCTTTGTTAAGAAGATATCTAAAAGCACGCTGTTTTGAGATACTCTGGCATATATGTTTGATTAGCATGCAAGCAATACTAGCTTTTATTTAAGTTTTTCACAAATCTCTAATTTTTACATGTAGGCAAGCCTGTCAGAACAGCAAGTAACAACAATAAAGACAACACTCCTAGCTACCCAGCTCAGTGGTCTTCGGGTCGAGTTCTATACTTATACAACGGAAGAATGGACGGTCTTGTTCCAGGATTACTTGTTTAATTTGACTGCATACTTCAACAAATCACTTCTTGAGTTCATTCCTCTGAATGTATCCTGTGCCTCCTACCAAGTAATGTAAGTACAAAGATAGCTAAGACAGAAAAAAATGTCTGTGGCTCTTGAAAACTTTGAATGCTTGGCAGAATAAAAAAATAAAAAAGCCATAGACATTCACCAAATGTCTATGGCTCTTGAAAACATTGAATGCTTGGAAAATTAAAAGATTTACAACGAAAGCATAAAAAGACAAATATTTAAGTCATAACCCCAGATTTTCTCAACTATTTTGTTTTCTGAAACAGAGTGAAAGTATTTAGCATTCAGATTAGCTCGATGACAAATGAAACAAGAGAAGCAATCTATCAGTACTTCCTGAAACCATACTTGACAGCAAAAGCTTCCACTTCCGCAGGTATGTTTGCATGTCCCCTATTCTCTTGTGAGATGAATGAGTTCCTTGTCCCTTCTTGTGGTGGAAAAAGTCTTACTTTCCTCTTCAACCTTGGAGCTGCTTTATATCACTTTGTTAAAAAAAAAATCTGTGTTTTCTTGTAGTTGTTTGTGATGCTGGAAGCTTCCAGAATTGGCGTGAAGTGAACTTTGGAGTCTTTTTCTACTTCTTCCAACTTGGAGAAATCTTAACGCTCAATGAAAAGTTTACACCGGTAAGTCTAGTGCAAATAGAATGAAATTCATAGATTGACTGTAAAAGGGCTAAAGGAGGTCAATTAAAAAGGCTTACAATGAAGTAATATGATTAACAGATATAGGTAGGCCTTGGTCACCTTAGGTTACTGCTTGTACCTTCTTTGTATCATTGAAGGGGCATGGAAATATGTAGACGACAACCTTGAATCATTGCAAATAAAGACCAAATTATGTTTCCAGAATAGGTAGCTACAAAGGCTTGAGGGAATAGAATAGGAAATATCAAAGGTGGCATCTTCACAAGAAATGAATAGAATGATTACAAATGCAAATAAAATTTAAACTACTGTAGCCATCGTTTCCTGACAAGGAACATGTCACAATCCTTTTCCAGGATGAAGTGGATCCAGCGGACATAGCCTTATTTGTGACCAAAACTGAAGTTCTCGTCAATGAAACTTTGCTGGAAAAATTTCTAAGCTCTATTGCACCACAAAATATCTCAGTCTTCCTGCAATCGATCTCATCCGCAGCAACACAGGTAAATAGAAAAGATCAATCCTAAAGGACATTCAGCTTTGTTAAGAAGATATCTAAAAGCACGCTGTTTTGAGATACTGTGGCATATATGTTTGATTAGCATGCAAGCAATACTAGCTTTTATTTAGGTTTTTTACAAATCTCAAATTTTTACATGTAGGCAAGCCTGTCAGAACAGCAAGTAACAACAATAAAGACAACACTCCTAGCTACCCAGCTCAGTGGTCTTCGGGTCGAGTTCTATACTTATACAACGGAAGAATGGACGGTCTTGTTCCAGGACTACTTGTTTAATTTGACTGCATACTTCAACAAATCACTTCTTAAGTTCATTCCTCTGAATGTATCCTGCGCCTCCTACCAAGTAATGTAAGTACAAAGATAGCTAAGACAGAAAAAAAATGTCTGTGGCTCTTGAAAACTTTGAATGCTTGGCAGAATGTAAAAAAAAAAAGCCCTAGACATTAACCAAATGTCTATGGCTCTTGAAAACATTGAATGCTTGGAAAATTAAAAGATTTACAACGAAAGCATAAAAAGACAAATATTTAAGTCATAACCCCAGATTTTCTCAACTATTTTGTTTTCTGAAACAGAGTGAAAGTATTTAGCATTCAGTTTAGCACAATGACAAATGAAACAAGAGAAGCAATCTATCAGTACTTCCTGAAACCATACTTGACAGCAAAAGTTTCCACTTCCGCAGGTATGTTTGCATGTCCCCTATTCTCTTGTGAGATGAATGAGTTCCTTGTCCCTTCTTGTGGTGGAAAAAGTCTTACTTTCCTCTTCAACCTTGGAGCTGCTTTATATCACTTTGTTAAAAAAAAATCTGTGTTTTCTTGTAGTTGTTTGTGATGCTGGAAGCTTCCAGAATTGGCGTGAAGTGAACTTTGGAGTCTTTTTCTACTTCTTCCAACTTGGAGAAATCTTAACACTCAATGAAAAGTTTACACTGGTAAGTCTAGTGCAAATAGAATGAAATTCATAGATTGACTGTAAAAGGGCTAAAGGAGGTCAATTAAAAAGGCTTACAATGAAGTAATATGATTAACAGATATAGGTAGGCCTTGGTCACCTTAGGTTACTGCTTGTACCTTCTTTGTATCATTAAAGGGGCATTGAAATATGTAGACGACAACCTCGAATCATTGCAAATAAAGACCAAATTATGTTTACAGAATTGGTAGCTACAAAGGCTTGAGGGAATAGAATAGGAAATATCAAAGGTGGCACCTTCACAAGAAATGAATAGAATGATTACAAATGCAAATAAAATTTAAACTACTGTAGCCATCGTTTCCTGACAAGGAACATGTCACAATCCTTTTCCAGGATGAAGTGGATCCAGCGGACATAGCCTTATTTGTGACCAAAACTGAGGTTCTCTTCAATGAAACTTTGCTGGAAAAATTTCTAAGCACTATTGCACCACAAAATATTTCAGTCTTCCTGCAATCGATCTCATCCGCAGCAACACAGGTAAATAGAAAAGATCAATCCTAAAAGACATTCAGCTTTGTTAAGAAGATATCTAAAAGCACGCTGTTTTGAGATACTCTCGTATATATGTTTGATTAGCATGCAAGCAATACTAGCTTTTATTTACGTTTTTCACAAATCTCTAATTTTTACATGTAGGCAAGCCTGTCAGAGCAGCAAGTAACAACAATAAAGACAACACTCCTAGCTACCCAGCTCAGTGGTCTTCGGGTCGAGTTCTATACTTATACAACGGAAGAATGGACGGTCTTGTTCCAGGACTACTTGTTTAATTTGACTGCATACTTCAACAAATCACTTCTTGAGTTCATTCCTCTGAATGTATCCTGTGCCTCCTACCAAGTAATGTAAGTACAAAGATAGCTAAGACAGAAAAAAATGTCTGTGGCTCTTGAAAACTTTGAATGCTTGGCAGAATAAAAAAATAAAAAAGCCATAGACATTCACCAAATGTCTATGGCTCTTGAAAACATTGAATGCTTGGAAACTAAAAGATTTACAAGGAAAGCATAAAAAGACAAATATTTAAGTCATAACCCCAGATTTTCTCAACTATTTTGTTTTCTGAAACAGAGTGAAAGTATTTAGCATTCAGTTTAGCTCGATGACAAATGAAACAAGAGAAGCAATCTATCAGTACTTCATGAAACCATACTTGACAGCAAAAGCTTCCACTTCCGCAGGTATGTTTGCATGTCCCCTATTCTCTTGTGAGATGAATGAGTTCCTTGTCCCTTCTTGTGGTGGAAAAAGTCTTACTTTCCTCTTCAACCTTGGAGCTGCTTTATATCACTTTGTTGAAAAAATCTGTGTTTTCTTGTAGTTGTTTGTGATGCTGGAAGCTTCCAGAATTGGCGTGAAGTGAACTTTGGAGTCTTTTTCTACTTCTTCCAACTTGGAGAAATCTTAACACTCAATGAAAAGTTTACACTGGTAAGTCCAGTGCAAATAAAATGAAATTCATAGATTTACTGTAAAAGGGCTAAAGGAGGTCAATTAAAAAGACTTACAATGAAGTAAGATGATTAACAGATATAGGTAGGCCTTGGTCCCCTTAGGTTACTGCACGTACCTTCTTTGTATCATTGAAGGGGCATTGAAATATGTAGACGACAACCTTGAATCATTGCAAATAAAGACCAAATTATGTTTCTAGAATTGGTAGCTACAAAGGCTTGAGGGAATAGAATAGGAAATATCAAAGGTGGCATCTTCACAAGAAATGAATAGAATGATTACAAATGCAAATAAAATTTAAACTACTGTAGCCATCGTTTCCTGACAAGGAACATGTCACAATTCTTTTCCAGGATGAAGTGGATCCAGTGGACATAGCCTTATTTGTGACCAAAACTGAAGTTCTCTTCAATGAAACTTTGCTGGAAAAATTTCTAAGCTCTATTGCACCACAAAATATCTCAGTCTTCCTGCAATCGATCTCATCTGCAGCAACACAGGTAAATAGAAAAGATCAATCCTAAAAGACATTCAGCTTTGTTAAGAAGATATCTAAAAGCACGCTGTTTTGAGATACTCTGGCATATATGTTTGATGAGCATGCAAGCAATACTAGCTTTTATTTAAGTTTTTCACAACTCTCTAATTTTTACATGTAGGCAAGCCTGTCAGAGCAGCAAGTAACAACAATAAAGACAACACTCCTAGCTACCCAGCTCAGTGGTCTTCGGGTCGAGTTAAATACTTATACAACGGAAGAGTGGACGGTCTTGTTCCAGGACTACTTGTTTAATTTGACTGCATACTTCAACAAATCACTTCTTGAGTTCATTCCTCTGAATGTATCCTGTGCCTCCTACCAAGTAATGTAAGTACAAAGATAGCTAAGACAGAAAAAAAATGTCTGTGGCTCTTGAAAACTTTAAATGCTTGGCAGAATAAAAAAAAAAAAAGTCTGTGGCTCTTGAAAACATTGAATGTTTGGAAAATTAAAAGATTTACAAGGAAAGCATAAAAAGACAAATATTTAAGTCATAACCCCAGATTTTCTCAACTATTTTGTTTTCTGAAACAGAGTGAAAGTATTTAGCATTCAGTTTAGCACGATGACAAATGAAACAAGAGAAGCAATCTATCAGTACTTCCTGAAACCATACTTGACAGCAAAAGCTTCCACTTCCGCAGGTATGTTTGCATGTCCCCTATTCTCTTGTGAGATGAATGAGTTCCTTGTCCCTTCTTGTGGTGGAAAAAGTCTTACTTTCCTCTTCAACCTTGGAGCTGCTTTATATCACTTTGTTAAAAAAAATCTGTGTTTTCTTGTAGTTGTTTGTGATGCTGGAAGCTTCCAGAATTGGCGTGAAGTGAACTTTGGAGTCTTTTTCTACTTCTTCCAACTTGGAGAAATTTTGACACTCAATGAAAAGTTTACACCGGTAAGTCTAGTGCAAATAGAATGAAATTCATTGATCATAGATTGACTATAAAAGGGCTAAAGGAGGTCAATTAAAAAGACTTACAATGAAGTAAGATAATTAACAGATGTAGGTAGGCCTTGGTCACCTTAGGTTACTGCTTGTACCTTCCTTGTATCATTGAAGGGGCATTGAAATATGTAGACGACAACCTTGAATCATTGCAAATAAAGACCAAATTATGTTTCTAGAATTGGTAGCTACAAAGGCTTGAGGGAATAGAATAGGAAATATCAAAGGTGGCACCTTCACAAGAAATGAATAGAATGATTACAAATGCAAATAAAATTTAAACTACTGTAGCCATCGTTTCCTAACAAGTAACATGTCACAATCCTTTTCCAGGATGAAGTGGATCCGGCAGGCATAGCCTTATTCGTGACCAAAACTGAAGTTCTCTTCAATGAAACTTTGCTGGAAAAATTTCTAAGCTCTATTGCACCACAAAATATCTCAGTCTTCCTGCAATCGATCTCATCTGCAGCAACACAGGTAAATAGAAAAGATCAATCCTAAAAGACATTTAGCTTTGTTAAGAAGATATCTAAAAGCACGCTGTTTTGAGATACTCTGGCATATATGTTTGATCAGCATGCAAGCAATAGTAGGTTTTATTTAAGTTTTTTACAAATCAACATTTTTTACATGTAGGCAAGCCTGTCAGAGCAGCAAGTAACAACAATAAAGACAACACTCCTAGCTACCCAGCTCAGTGGTCTTCGGGTCGAGTTCTATACTTATACACCGGAAGAATGGACAGTCTTGTTCCAGGACTACTTGTTTAATTTGACTGCATACTTCAACAAATCACTTCTTGAGTTAATTCCTCTAGACATATCCTGTTCTTCCTACCAAGCAATGTAAGTACAAAGATAGCTAAGACATAAAAATGCAAAGTTTTTATGGCTCTTGCAAACATTGAATGCTTGGCAGAATAGAAGATTTAAAAGGTAGACTTAAAAAGACAAGTATTTAAGTCACAATTCTGAATTTTTTTTCTCTCTTTCTTGTTCTGCAACAGAGTTAAAGTATTTAGCCTTCAGTTTATTTCATTGACGAGTAGCACAAATGAATTAATATATCGGTACTTCCTGATGCCATACTTAACTGCAAAGACACCATCTTCCACAGGTATGTTTCTGCTTTACATATTCAGTTATTTAACAGTGTCATTGACCCAGTTCAATAGGAAAAAGATCCACAGAGATTGGACAATTATTAAAAATTCAGTCATCCCATGTGACACTCTGAGCATTGCACATTGTATGTACTTCAACAGAAGCTTGCTAAGGCCACGTACACACGATCGGTTCAAACCGATCGTGTGTAGGCCCCATCGTTCCGTTATCCTTCGGTCAAAAAACAGAGGGCTTGTTTTAAAATTGAACCGATGGACGGCTAACCGATAGGTCAAAATCGTTAGTATACAAAAGCATCAGTTAAAACGCGGTGCATGCTCAGAATAAAGTCGACGCATGCTTGGAAGCATTGAACTTCGTTTTTTTTTTTTCAGCACGTCATTGTGTTAAAACACGTAAACGTCACCGCGTACTGATACGATCGTTTTTTTAACTGATGGTGTGTAGGCACATCAGTCCATCAGTCCATCAGTCAGCTTGATCGGACCGTTCTCATCGGATGGACCGATCGTGTGTACGCGGCCTAATAGTTTAATAGGAAAATTCTTTAGCATACCTAGAAAGACTGTGCAAGTACAACAAGTAACATATTAAAGTGTATTTAAACCCAATTATGAACGTCTCTTTATGTCTGATTACTCTTGATTTTTTAACTAGTGATGAATCAGACTGCTTTGGGTTCGGGTTAAAGCAGAGGTCATCCAACTTCAAACTTTGAATGTTGAGCCTGAACCTTATTGAAATCAATAAAATCTGAGAGTGTCAAATTAACCACTTGCTTACTGGGCACTTAAACCCCCTTCCTGCCCAGGACAATTTTCAGCTTCCAGCGCTGTCACACTTTCAATGACAATTGCACAGTCATGCTACACTGTAGCTATATGAAATTGTTATAATTTTTTTTATCACAAATAGAGATTTCTTTTGGTGGTATTTAATCACCATTGGGCTTTTTATTTTTTGCTAAACAAAAAAAGAGACCAACAATTTTGAAACAAAACCAGTTTTCATAGTTTGTTATAAAATTTATTTTGCAAACAGGTATTTTTTGTCCCTGATTTAATGTGTGCTGATGAGGCGGCACTGATAGACTGCATTGATAAGGTGGCACTGGTGGGCACTGATCAGGAGGCACTGAAGAGGCTGCACTGATAGGTGGCACTGATTAGCACTGATAGGTGGTACTAGTGGGCCCTCAAAGGCAGCACTGAAGGGCACTGATTGGTGGCACTGAAGGGCACTGATAGGTGCACTGATGGGCACTGATAGACACTGGAAGGTGACACTGATAGGCAGCACTGATAGGTGGGGCTAATGATGAGCACTGATTGGCAGCATTGTTGGGCACTGATAGGTGGCAGGGCTGTCTTAATGAGAGGGCACACCTGGGCACTGCCCAGGGGCCCCAGATGCATGGGGGGCCCCTGCACTTTGCCCCAAGCATCTGGTCCTTGAGCCCACGCTGCCCCAAAATTTGGGGCCCTATGATGGTACTGAGAGTAATAGATACACAGGGAAGGCAGTCTGCCTCCTACCTACTTGATGTCCGTTTACCTGCACTGTCATCTTTGTAGGGGCCCCAGAGCATTACTTTGCCCAGGGACCCAAGATGCTATTAAGACGGCCCTGATAGGTGGCAAGGGTAGGTGGTTCTGATGGGCACTGATGAGGCGGCAGTGGCTTTCCGTGAGCGGTACCAATGTCCGATTTACATAAGCCAGTAATCGCCTTTTTTTTCTCCTCATGCTCTCATTGTGAGGAAAAAAAAGCAGATTACTGGCTTCTGTGTACATCACATGATCAGCTGTCATTGGCTAACAGCTGATCACATAGTAATGGGCCGTGATCAGCCCCTAAGGCTGGATTCACACCTATGCAGTTTAATGCGCTTTGCATTTTTCAGATTTGCACTACAGAACGTGTTCCATAGGAAACCATGTTAAATGGACTGCAGTGAAAATCTGCAAAATGCAAAATGCACTAAAACTGCATAGGTGTGAATCCAGCCTTACTCTGATCTGTGATCAGCCAAGTCTCATGGACTCACTGATCACAGAGCGTGCCGCCCACAATCAGCACGAGCACAGGAGGACGTACAAGGACGCCGTCCCAGAAATGTAGGCATGGTCTGTAGCTATCTTTCAGCTATAGAGT